>HG992163.1:6875719-7520719 GCA_905220505.1 Laothoe populi
ATAAAGTTAGAACCTTAGAATTCAGGGTTGTAAAAGCGGAGAAGGTGGCATCGGATGTTGCTTCGCTAAAGAAGGAACTCAGCATGCTTAATCAACAAATGCAGGCTAGAGATCAATGGGCCAGAGCTAACAATGTAGAAATTCGAGGCATCGTACAAAAAAATAATGAAAACTTGTACGAAATTGCTGAGAAAATCGGAAAGTTATCAGATTTTCCTGTTAATAAACAGTTAATAAACGCACCTTGGCTTACCAGTGAAATAAAAGATTTAAAAAACAAAAAGTGTGCTGCTAAGACAAAATATAAGCTGCGCCCAATCGAGGCGAATAAGGCGCGCTATATAAGGCTCCGGAATCGCTGCAATATGGTGTGTAGGGATGCCCAACGACGCCACATTCATGAGTCAGTTCAGGTTGGGGATCCAGCAAAAGTCTGGAAGTTTCTCAGGTCATTAGGAGTTGGAAAATCTCGTCAAGAGACTATTCCTAACGATATAAACATCAACTCAGTCAATCAACATTTTTCCTCGTCAGCAAATATTGATGATTCTACCAAAGTTTCTACAATAAACTATCTTTCAAATATTTCCGCTCCTGACCACGTCTCGTTAGTTTTTCGTCAATTTACTGCTTGTGACGTTCGGAGGAGCATTTTATCAATTGCGTCTAATGCTGTTGGTATAGATGGCATTAGCCGCAATATGCTTATTCCTATTCTCGACTTTATACTTCCTGCCCTATGTCACATCTTTAACTTTTCAATTTCCTGTCCTGCGTTTCCCTGTTCATGGAAAGAAGCCCAGATTATTCCTTTACCCAAAAAATCTAATCCAAAATCCTTTTCCGAATATCGTCCAATTTCTATTCTTCCTTTCCTATCGAAAGTTCTTGAGCGCCTGGTTCATAACCAGTTAAGTTCTTTCCTTACCACACATGACCTTTTGAATCCTTTGCAATCTGGTTTTCGACCTGGACACAGCACAGTTACTGCGCTGATTAAAATCACCGACGATATTCGTTTTGGGATGGAGAACGGCCATTTAACTGTGTTGGCACTTCTTGATTTCAGTAATGCATTAAATACTATTGATTTTGACATTCTTCTCGCTATTCTTCGCTCCTTCAACATATCTACAACAGTGGTTGACTGGTTTCAAAGATACCTGTACGGGCGCCGTCAGCGGGTTCGCCTCGGAGAATCGTATTCTTCGTGGTCAGTCTGTCTGTCGATCAGTCTGTCGATCTGTCTGTCGATCAGTCTGTCGATCAGTCTGTCGATCAGTCTGTCGATCAGTCTGTCGATCAGTCTGTCTGTCTGTCGATCAGTCTGTCGATCAGTCGGTCAGTCTATCGATCAGTCTGTCGATCAGTCTGTCGGTCAGGCTGTCGATCAGTCTGTCGATCAGTCTGCCGTTCAGTCTGTCGATCAGTCTGTCTGTCTGTCGATCAGTCTGTCGATCAGTCTGTCGATCAGTCTGTCGATCAGTCTGTCGATCAGTCTGTCGATCAGTCTGTCGATCAGTCTGTCGATCAGTCTATCGATCAGTCTGTCGATCAGTCTGTCGATCAGTCTGTCGATCAGTCTGTCGATCAGTCTGTCGATCAGTCTGTCGATCAGTCTGTCGATCAGTCTGTCGATCAGTCTGTCGATCAGTCTGTCGATCAGTCTGTCTGTCTGTCGATCAGTCTGTCTGTCGATCAGTCTGTCGATCAGTATGTCTGTCGATCAGTATGTCTGTCGATCAGTCTGTCGGTCTGTCTGTCGATCAGTCTGTCGATCAGTCTGTCGATCAGTCTGTCGATCAGTCTGTCGATCAGTCTGTCGATCAGTCTGTCGATCAGTCTGTCGATCAGTCTGTCGATCAGTCTGTCGATCAGTCTATCGATCAGTCTGTCGATCAGTCTGTCGATCAGTCTGTCGATCAGTCTGTCGATCAGTCTGTCGATCAGTCGGTCAGTCTATCGATCAGTCTGTCGATCAGTCTGTCTGTCTGTCGATCAGTCTGTCTGTCGATCAGTCTGTCGATCAGTATGTCTGTCGATCAGTCTGTCGGTCTGTCTGTCGATCAGTCTGTCGATCAGTCTGTCGATCAGTCTGTCGATCAGTCTATCGATCAGTCTGTCTGTCGATCAGTCTGTCGATCTGTCTGTCGATCAGTCTGTCTGTCGATCAGTCTGTCGATCAGTCTATCGATCAGTCTGTCGATCAGTCTGTCGATCAGTCTGTCGATCAGTCTGTCGATCAGTCTGTCGATCAGTCTGTCGATCAGTCTGTCGATCAGTCTGTCTGTCGATCAGTCTGTCGATCAGTCTGTCGATCAGTCTGTCGATCAGTCTGTCGATCAGTCTATCGATCAGTCTGTCGATCAGTCTGTCGATCAGTCTGTCTGTCTGTCGATCAGTCTGTCGATCAGTCTGTCTGTCTGTCGATCAGTCTGTCTGTCGATCAGTCTGTCGATCAGTCTGTCTGTCGATCAGTCTGTCGGTCTGTCTGTCGATCAGTCTGTCGATCAGTCTGTCGATCAGTCTGTCTGTCGATCAGTCTGTCGGTCTGTCTGTCGATCAGTCTGTCGATAAGTCTGTCGATCAGTCTGTCGATCAGTCTGTCGATCAGTCTGTCGATCAGTCTATCGATCAGTCTGTCGATCAGTCTGTCTGTCTGTCGATCAGTCTATCGATCAGTCTGTCGATCAGTCTGTCTGTCTGTCGATCAGTCTGTCGATCAGTCTGTCGATCAGTCTATCGATCAGTCTGTCGATCAGTCTGTCGATCAGTCTGTCGATCAGTCTGTCTGTCTGTCGATCAGTCTGTCTGTCGATCAGTCTGTCGATCAGTCTGTCTGTCGATCAGTCTGTCGGTCTGTCTGTCGATCAGTCCGTCTGTCTGTCGATCAAACTGTCGATCAGTCTGTCGATCAGTCTGTCGATCAGTCTGTTTGTCGATCAGTCTGTCGATCAGTCTGTCTGTCGATCAGTCTGTCGATCAGTCTGTCGATCAGTCTGTCGATCAGTCTGTTTGTCGATCAGTCTGTCGATCAGTCTGTCTGTCGATCAGTCTGTCGATCAGTCTGTCGATCAGTCTGTCTGTCTGTCGATCAGTCTGTCTGTTGTCGATCAGTCTGTCGATCAGTCTGTCTGTCTGTCGATCAGTCTGTCCGTCTGTCTGTCGATCAGTCTGTCGATCAGTCTGTCGTTCAGTCTGTCGATCAGTCTGTCTGTCTGTCGATCAGTCTGTCGATCAGTCTGTCTGTCTGTCGATCAGTCTGTCGATCAGTCTGTCTGTCTGTCGATCAGTCTGTCTGTCTGTCGATCAGTCTGTCTGTCTGTCGATCAGTCTGTCGATCAGTCTGTCTGTCTGTCGATCAGTCTGTCGATCAGTCTGTCGATCAGTCTGTCGATCAGTCTGTCTGTCTGTCGATCAGTCTGTCGATCAGTCTGTCTGTCGATCAGTCTGTCGATCAGTCTGTCTGTCGATCAGTCTGTCGGTCTGTCTGTCGATCAGTCCGTCTGTCTGTCGATCAAACTGTCGATCAGTCTGTCGATCAGTCTGTTTGTCGATCAGTCTGTCGATCAGTCTGTCTGTCGATCAGTCTGTCGATCAGTCTGTCGATCAGTCTGTCGATCAGTCTGTCGATCAGTCTGTTTGTCGATCAGTCTGTCGATCAGTCTGTCTGTCGATCAGTCTGTCTGTCTGTCGATCAGTCTGTCGATCAGTCTGTCGATCAGTCTGTCGATCAGTCTGTCGATCAGTCTGTCGATCAGTCTGTCGATCAGTCTATCGATCAGTCTGTCGATCAGTCTGTCGATCAGTCTGTCGATCAGTCTGTCGATCAGTCTGTCGATCAGTCTGTCGATCAGTCTGTCGATCAGTCTGTCTGTCTGTCGATCAGTCTGTCTGTCGATCAGTCTGTCGATCAGTATGTCTGTCGATCAGTATGTCTGTCGATCAGTCTGTCGGTCTGTCTGTCGATCAGTCTGTCGATCAGTCTGTCGATCAGTCTGTCGATCAGTCTGTCGATCAGTCTGTCGATCAGTCTGTCGATCAGTCTGTCGATCAGTCTGTCGATCAGTCTGTCGATCAGTCTATCGATCAGTCTGTCGATCAGTCTGTCGATCAGTCTGTCGATCAGTCTGTCGATCAGTCTGTCGATCAGTCGGTCAGTCTATCGATCAGTCTGTCGATCAGTCTGTCTGTCTGTCGATCAGTCTGTCTGTCGATCAGTCTGTCGATCAGTATGTCTGTCGATCAGTCTGTCGGTCTGTCTGTCGATCAGTCTGTCGATCAGTCTGTCGATCAGTCTGTCGATCAGTCTATCGATCAGTCTGTCTGTCGATCAGTCTGTCGATCTGTCTGTCGATCAGTCTGTCTGTCGATCAGTCTGTCGATCAGTCTATCGATCAGTCTGTCGATCAGTCTGTCGATCAGTCTGTCGATCAGTCTGTCGATCAGTCTGTCGATCAGTCTGTCGATCAGTCTGTCTGTCGATCAGTCTGTCGATCAGTCTGTCGATCAGTCTGTCGATCAGTCTGTCGATCAGTCTTTCGATCAGTCTGTCGATCAGTCTGTCGATCAGTCTGTCTGTCTGTCGATCAGTCTGTCGATCAGTCTGTCTGTCTGTCGATCAGTCTGTCGATCAGTCTGTCTGTCGATCAGTCTGTCGATCAGTCTGTCTGTCGATCAGTCTGTCGGTCTGTCTGTCGATCAGTCTGTCGATCAGTCTGTCGATCAGTCTGTCTGTCGATCAGTCTGTCGGTCTGTCTGTCGATCAGTCTGTCGATAAGTCTGTCGATCAGTCTGTCGATCAGTCTGTCGATCAGTCTGTCGATCACTCTGTCTGTTTGTCGATCAGTCTGTCGATCAGTCTGTCGATCAGTCTGTCGATCAGTCTGTCGATCAGTCTGTCGATCAGTCTGTCGATCAGTCTGTCGATCAGTCTGTCGATCAGTCTGTCGATCAGTCTATCGATCAGTCTGTCGATCAGTCTGTCTGTCTGTCGATCAGTCTGTCGATCAGTCTGTCGATCAGTCTATCGATCAGTCTGTCGATCAGTCTGTCGATCAGTCTGTCGATCAGTCTGTCTGTCTGTCGATCAGTCTGTCTGTCGATCAGTCTGTCGATCAGTCTGTCTGTCGATCAGTCTGTCGGTCTGTCTGTCGATCAGTCCGTCTGTCTGTCGATCAAACTGTCGATCAGTCTGTCGATCAGTCTGTCGATCAGTCTGTTTGTCGATCAGTCTGTCGATCAGTCTGTCTGTCGATCAGTCTGTCGATCAGTCTGTCGATCAGTCTGTCGATCAGTCTGTCGATCAGTCTGTTTGTCGATCAGTCTGTCGATCAGTCTGTCTGTCGATCAGTCTGTCGATCAGTCTGTCGATCAGTCTGTCTGTCTGTCGATCAGTCTGTCTGTTGTCGATCAGTCTGTCGATCAGTCTGTCTGTCTGTCGATCAGTCTGTCCGTCTGTCTGTCGATCAGTCTGTCGATCAGTCTGTCGTTCAGTCTGTCGATCAGTCTGTCTGTCTGTCGATCAGTCTGTCGATCAGTCTGTCTGTCTGTCGATCAGTCTGTCGATCAGTCTGTCTGTCTGTCGATCAGTCTGTCTGTCTGTCGATCAGTCTGTCGATCAGTCTGTCTGTCTGTCGATCAGTCTGTCGATCAGTCTGTCTGTCTGTCGATCAGTCTGTCGATCAGTCTGTCGATCAGTCTGTCGATCAGTCTGTCTGTCTGTCGATCAGTCTGTCGATCAGTCTGTCTGTCGATCAGTCTGTCGATCAGTCTGTCTGTCGATCAGTCTGTCGGTCTGTCTGTCGATCAGTCCGTCTGTCTGTCGATCAAACTGTCGATCAGTCTGTCGATCAGTCTGTTTGTCGATCAGTCTGTCGATCAGTCTGTCTGTCGATCAGTCTGTCGATCAGTCTGTCGATCAGTCTGTCGATCAGTCTGTCGATCAGTCTGTTTGTCGATCAGTCTGTCGGTCAGTCTGTCTGTCGATCAGTCTGTCGGTCTGTTGTCGATCAGTCTGTCGATCAGTCTGTTTGTCGATCAGTCTGTCGATCAGTCTGTCTGTCGATCAGTCTGTCGATCAGTCTGTCGATCAGTCTGTCGATCAGTCTGTCGATCAGTCTGTTTGTCGATCAGTCTGTCGATCAGTCTGTCTGTCGATCAGTCTGTCGGTCTGTTGTCGATCAGTCTGTCGATCAGTCTGTCTGTCTGTCGATCAGTCTGTCGGTCTGTCTGTCGATCAGTCTGTCGATCAGTCTGTCGTTCAGTCTGTCGATCAGTCTGTCTGTCTGTCGATCAGTCTGTCGATCAGTCTGTCTGTCTGTCGATCAGTCTGTCGATCAGTCTGTCGTTCAGTCTGTCGATCAGTCTGTCTGTCTGTCGATCAGTCTGTCGATCAGTCTGTCGATCAGTCTGTCGATCAGTCTGTCTGTCTGTCGATCAGTCTGTCGATCAGTCTGTCGATCAGTCTGTCGATCAGTCTGTCGATCAGTCTGTCGATCAGTCTGTCGATCAGTCTGTCGATCAGTCTGTCGATCAGTCTGTCGATCAGTCTGTCGATCAGTCTATCGATCAGTCTGTCGATCAGTCTGTCTGTCTGTCGATCAGTCTGTCGATCAGTCTGTCGATCAGTCTATCGATCAGTCTGTCGATCAGTCTGTCGATCAGTCTGTCGATCAGTCTGTCTGTCTGTCGATCAGTCTGTCGATCAGTCTGTCTGTCGATCAGTCTGTCGATCAGTCTGTCTGTCGATCAGTCTGTCGGTCTGTCTGTCGATCAGTCCGTCTGTCTGTCGATCAAACTGTCGATCAGTCTGTCGATCAGTCTGTCGATCAGTCTGTCTGTCGATCAGTCTGTCGGTCTGTCTGTCGATCAGTCTGTCGATCAGTCTGTCTGTTGTCGATCAGTCTGTCGATCAGTCTGTCTGTCTGTCGATCAGTCTGTCGGTCTGTCTGTCGATCAGTCTGTCGATCAGTCTGTCGTTCAGTCTGTCGATCAGTCTGTCTGTCTGTCGATCAGTCTGTCTGTCTGTCGATCAGTCTGTCTGTCGATCAGTCTGTCGATCTGTCTGTCGATCAGTCTGTCGATCAGTCTGTCGATCAGTCTGTCGATCAGTCTGTCTGTCTGTCGATCAGTCTGTCGATCAGTCTGTCTGTCTGTCGATCAGTCTGTCGATCAGTCTGTCTGTCTGTCGATCAGTCTGTCGATCAGTCTGTCTGTCTGTCGATCAGTCTGTCTGTCTGTCTGTCTGTCGATCAGTCTGTCTGTCTGTCGATCAGTCTGTTGATCTGTCTGTCGATCAGTCTGTCGATCAGTCTATCGATCAGTCTGTCGATCAGTCTGTCGATCAGTCTGTCTGTCTGTCGATCAGTCTGTCTGTCTGTCGATCAGTCTGTCTGTCGATCAGTCTGTCGATCAGTCTGTCTGTCGATCAGTCTGTCGGTCTGTCTGTCGATCAGTCCGTCTGTCTGTCGATCAAACTGTCGATCAGTCTGTCGATCAGTCTGTCGATCAGTCTGTTTGTCGATCAGTCTGTCGATCAGTCTGTCTGTCGATCAGTCTGTCGGTCTGTCTGTCGATCAGTCTGTCGATCAGTCTGTCTGTTGTCGATCAGTCTGTCGATCAGTCTGTCTGTCTGTCGATCAGTCTGTCGGTCTGTCTGTCGATCAGTCTGTCGATCAGTCTGTCGTTCAGTCTGTCGATCAGTCTGTCTGTCTGTCGATCAGTCTGTCGATCAGTCTGTCTGTCTGTCGATCAGTCTGTCTGTCGATCAGTCTGTCGATCTGTCTGTCGATCAGTCTGTCGATCAGTCTGTCGATCAGTCTGTCGATCAGTCTGTCTGTCTGTCGATCAGTCTGTCGATCAGTCTGTCTGTCTGTCGATCAGTCTGTCTGTCTGTCTGTCTGTCGATCAGTCTGTCTGTCTGTCGATCAGTCTGTTGATCTGTCTGTCGATCAAACTGTTGATCAGTCTGTCGATGAAACTTGGCTCAATGATACTTTATTAGATCACGAATTTATTGACAATAGATATAAAGTTTTTCGTCGCGATAGGGCTAGTACTGTATCGTCACTTTCGAAAAAAGATGGAGGAGGTATAGCTGTTGCTGCATTACAAAAATATGACATCATAAGGAGACAGGAGTGGGAGTCCCACTGTGAGGAATTGTGGATTACTCTAAAGTGCATTAGTGGTCTTGATATTAAAATTTGTGTAGTGTATATTCCTCCGCCAATCTCACTTTCATATTTAGATACGCTACTCGGTAACATTACAAAAGTTATAAATAATAAAGTTAAAAATAAATCCATCAATCTAGTAATAGGTGATTTTAACATGGGTAATATCCGTTGGGAATACGATACTAACAAAAGCAGCTTAAACCCAAAGGATGCCAAAAGTAACTTGGAGATAGAGTTTCTAGACATGATTACATTCAACAATCTTCATCAGTTCAATAATGTTGGTAATGCTTCAGGACGCACTCTTGATCTAGTTTTCTGTGACAGTTCCATGAGTGAAATTTCCGTCACACAAGTAAGCACACCTCTTGTGGCTATCGACTCACATCATCCAGCTCTAAAAATAACGCCTTCGATTAAAGTTTTATGCCGTACAGTGCACAATAAAGTGTCTAAACTGAATTATTATTTGTGTGACTACGATAAGGTAAATAATGAATTGTCAAAGATAACGTGGGATATTATATGGAGAGGCGATACTGATATCAATGTAATGCTACAGAAATTCTATGATGTTCTTATGCCTATAATAAAAAAGTTCACTCCAATTACCAAACCAAAAAATGAAAACTATCCTGTCTGGTACAGTCCTTCTTTACTTAAGGTTATAAAGGAAAAAGCTAAGTACCATAGCTTGTACAAGAGGTATAGAAACCCAAGGGACAAAATTGTATTTGATGATCTTAGGTTACGCTGCACATTAATGAGAGATGAATGTTATGCTAAGTTTTAAAAAAATATTATATCACATTTGCATCAAAATCCTAGATACGTTTGGAAATATCTCAAAAACAAAAATTCCAGAAACACTTCAATACCTAATGAAATGCATTTGAATCACACTAAATACGTTGTAGGGGATCAAGAGTTGTGTAACTTATTTTCTGAGCACTTTCAATCTATTTACAATAGCAACTCCGCTAAATCGGATCCGCCTTCACAAACTTTTAATAGTAGTGTATTTAGCAACTGTATACTTAGCACCAAGGAAATACTTGACAGCTTGTCTTCTCTAAATTGCCATAAAGGTGCAGGACCTGATGAAATTCCCCCTCTATTTCTTAACAAGTGCGCTAAAAATCTAGCGGTCCCACTCACAAAACTTTATAACTTTTCCTTATCCTCGGGTACTTTTCCTGAACATTGGAAAATAGCACATGTGACTCCAGTTTTCAAATCCGGCAGTATCGAAAATGTTGTAAATTATCGACCAATATCCATCCTCTCGTCCTTTGGCAAAGTAATGGAGTCACTAGTACAATCTAAAATGTATTACCATTTGGATCACTTTCTAAATGAAAACCAACACGGATTCCGACCAAAAAAATCAACCACTAGCAACTTAGTTGAGTACATATCTGATATATCGACAGCTTTGGATAATAATCAAGAAGTTCACTCTATATATACAGATTTCAAGAAAGCGTTCGATTTAGTGGATCATGATATACTCCTAAAAAAGTTAGCTAACATGGGAATACACGGTTCATTATTGCGTTGGTGTGAATCATACTTAAAGAACCGTTCTCAATTAGTTGCTATAGGAGGGTTCACATCCATCAAATTTACAGTACCGTCAGGTGTACCCCAGGGTTCCCATTTAGGTCCTCTATTTTTCCTCGTCTTTATAAACGATATATGCGATAATATCGATTCCAAATATAAATTGTTTGCTGATGATTTAAAATTATATCGCACAATTGAAACCACCGCTGACATTAGAACCCTTCAATCTGACATTGACAAAATATTTGGATGGTGTCTACAAAATAGCATGTTTTTAAACTACGATAAATGTAATTTTATTAAATTCAGTCGGAAAAAAACATCTTCTACAGTGCATTACTTCATACACAATAATGCTCTTTCTGAAGTTGCTTATATCAAAGACCTAGGTATAATCTTTGACAGTAAATTAAGTTTTAAAAATCACTTTGACCATATTATAAGCAAATCCTCTAAATTATCTGGCTTTATAGTACGTGAAATGAAAATATTTAGGGAACCCCGATTAACAATATCTATTTACAATAGCATAATTAGGAGTATTTTAGAGTACTGTAGTCCTGTCTGGAATCCATTTTACCAAGTGCACTCTAATAGAATAGAGATGGTCCAAAAGAGATTTCTATATCATTTATGTTACTCGGACAATAAATGCCGCATCTTAAATTCATATGCAGAAAGACTGGATCAATACAAAATGACGACCCTCAAGGTCCGTCGTAAAACTTGTGATCTGATGTTTTTATATAAATTACTGCACGGTAAAATTAATTCACCCCAACTGCTCCAATCAATAAATATAAGTATCCCACGTCCGTGTAGTCGCCTGTGCAACCGGAAAACATTTGCACCGTCACGGTGCCGAACAAATTTAGGTTCAAACTCGCCCATATGCAGAATACTTCACTTAGCAAACTCCGTAGGCAATGATCTCGACGTCTTTAATGGTTCGGTGGCCTCAGTAAAAAATAAATTAAAGCAACTTATAAAATCCTAAAACATTTCCTTCTTATTCATTGTACCTAAACTTATTTTTTTTTCTTTAACTCTGTAAACTAGAATTAAGTACCGTAAATTAGTATAGTAATTTAATATGCGCTAGCTGTATTCACATCGAGTAGATGTCAATAATTGTGAAAGTAGTTGATACATTTTTATTTATCTTTTTTGTAATATTGTACATCAGTTTTGTGAATCGAATAAAAAAAAAAAAAAAAAAAAAAAAAAAAACAGTCTGTCGATCAGTCTATCGATCAGTCTGTCGATCAGTCTGTCGATCAGTCTGTCTGTCTGTCGATCAGTCTGTCTGTCTGTCGATCAGTCTGTCTGTCGATCAGTCTGTCAGTCGATCAGTCTGTCCGTCTGTCTGTCTGTCTGTTGATCAGTCTGTCGATCAGTCTGTCGATCAGTCTGTCTGTCTGTCGATCAGTCTGTCGATCAGTCTGTCTGTCGATCAGTCTGTCGATCAGTCTGTCGATCAGTATGTCTGTCGATCAGTCTGTCGATCAGTCTGTCGATCAGTCTGTCGTTCAGTCTGTCGATCAGTCTGTCGATCAGTCTGTCGATCAGTCTGTCGATCAGTCTGTTTGTCTGTCGATCAGTCTGTCGATCAGTCTGTCGATCAGTCTATCGATCAGTCTGTCGATCAGTCTGTCGATCAGTCTGTCGATCAGTCTGTCGATCAGTCTGTCTGTCTGTCGATCAGTCTGTCGATCAGTCTGTCGATCAGTAATCGATCAGTCTGTCGATCAGTCTGTTTGTCTGTCGATCAGTCTGTCGATCAGTCTGTCGATCAGTCTATCGATCAGTCTGTCGATCAGTCTGTCGGTCTGTCTGTCGATCAGTCCGTCTGTCTGTCGATCAAACTGTCGATCAGTCTGTCGATCAGTCTGTCGATCAGTCTGTTTGTCGATCAGTCTGTCGATCAGTCTGTCTGTCGATCAGTCTGTCGGTCTGTCTGTCGATCAGTCTGTCGATCAGTCTGTCTGTTGTCGATCAGTCTGTCTGTCTGTCGATCAGTCTGTCGGTCTGTCTGTCGATCAGTCTGTCGATCAGTCTGTCGTTCAGTCTGTCGATCAGTCTGTCTGTCTGTCGATCAGTCTGTCTGTCTGTCTGTCGATCAGTCTGTCTGTCGATCAGTCTGTCGATCAGTCTGTCGATCAGTCTGTCTGTCTGTCGATCAGTCTGTCGATCAGTCTGTCTGTCGATCAGTCTGTCGATCAGTATGTCTGTCGATCAGTCTGTCGATCAGTCTGTCGATCAGTCTGTCGATCAGTCTGTCGATCAGTCTGTCGATCAGTCTGTCGATCAGTCTGTCGATCAGTCTGTCGATCAGTCTGTCGATCAGTCTGTCTGTCGATCAGTCTGTCAATCTGTCTGTCGATCAGTCTGTCTGTCTGTCTGTCTGTCTGTCGATCAGTCTGTCGATCAGTCTGTCTGTCTGTCGATCAGTCTGTCGATCTGTCTGTCGATCAGTCTGTCTGTCTGTCTGTCGGTCAGTCTATCGATCAGTCGCCTTTCGGCATTGACAGAGTGCAGACGCTTGCTTGTTTCTGATTTAAAACCTACCAGTGTTTCTCAATCTTAGTTAACGTGATGTTCACTTGTGTCAGCTGTGGTTCACAACATACCGAAGGGCCGACTTTCAGCATTTGCAAACGCCACTACGATTTCCCATGTTCCGGTGTAACCGAGAACTGGCTATCGCAAACTTGGGGACAGAAAAAATAGTTGGCGTTGCCGTTATTGCAAGTCTACTCCATCTCTGGCAATGGACGCAACATTATCTCAGCCCAGCCAACTGGACAAAATCGAAGATCAACTTTGTAAAATTTCCTTAGAACTTCAACCATTAGCTTCATTAGCAGCAGATGTAAAACTGATGAAAAGTGAGTTAACTGGCCTTAAAGAATCTCTAGAGATGGCAAATGAGCTTATTAACAATTTTTCAAATAAAGTTAAAACCTTAGAATTCAGGGTTGTAAAAGCGGAGAAGGTGGCATCGGATGTTGCTTCGCTAAAGAAGGAACTCAGCATGCTTAATCAACAAATGCAGGCTAGAGATCAATGGGCCAGAGCTAACAATGTAGAAATTCGAGGCATCCTACAAAAAAATAATGAAAACTGCTGTTGGTATAGATGGCATTAGCCGCAATATGCTTATTCCTATTCTCGACTTTATACTTCCTGCCCTATGTCACATCTTTAACTTTTCAATTTCCTGTCCTGCGTTTCCCTGTTCATGGAAAGAAGCCCAGATTATTCCTTTACCCAAAAAATCTAATCCAAAATCCTTTTCCGAATATCGTCCAATTTCTATTCTTCCTTTCCTATCGAAAGTTCTTGAGCGCCTGGTTCATAACCAGTTAAGTTCTTTCCTTACCACACATGACCTTTTGAATCCTTTGCAATCTGGTTTTCGACCTGGACACAGCACAGTTACTGCGCTGATTAAAATCACCGACGATATTCGTTTCGGGATGGAGAACGGCCATTTAACTGTGTTGGCACTTCTTGATTTCAGTAATGCATTTAATACTATTGATTTTGACATTCTTCTCGCTATTCTTCGCTCCTTCAACATATCTACAACAGTGGTTGACTGGTTTCAAAGATACCTGTACGGGCGCCGTCAGCGGGTTCGCCTCGGAGAATCGTATTCTTCGTGGTGCAACACGTCGGCTGGTGTACCTCAGGGTGGTGTCTTATCTCCTCTCCTTTTTTCAATTTTTATTAACTCTATATCACGAAGCCTTACTTCTTCCTACCACCTCTATGCGGACGATCTGCAGCTTTATTGTCAAGCTCCACTCGCTAAGCTTGGTGAAGCTATTCATTCCATGAATAGAGACCTAAGTTTAATATCCGAGTGGAGCAATGCTTATGGTCTTAGGCTCAATCCACTTAAGACGCAACTTATTGTTGTGGGTAGCCAAAGAACAATTTGCAAAGTGGACTGGACACTTCTGCCTAAGGTGATGATTGACGGTGTTCTTATACCTTTTAGCGACACTGTAAAAAACCTTGGCGTTATCATCGACAGCACTCTATCTTGGGTTCCTCAATTAATAGCCATCAGTCGTAAAATGTTTGCTGCTGCTGGTTCACTTCGTAGATTACGTAACTTTCTTCCAATATCCACTAAGATTGCGCTTGCACATTCTCTTCTGCTCCCTATTCTCGATTATGCCGACGCCAGCTACCTTGACCTTACCGAGGCCCAGCTGAATAAACTTGAGCGCCTTCAAAATTTTTGTATTAGGTTTATATTTGGTTTGCGTAAATATGACCATGTTTCTGAATATCGAGACAAGCTCAAGTGGCTTCCTATACGTCGTCGCCGGAATGTTCACATCTTGTCCCTCCTCTACAGTATTCTGTTCAATCCATCCTCCCCGCGCTATCTTCAGGAACATTTTAGTTTCCTACATACTTGTAGTTCTCATTCCCTTAGGTCATCAGAGAATCTAACGCTAAACTTTCCAGCACATAGGACTTCATTTTACGATCGGTCCTTTACTGTGGAAGCTGTAAGATTATGGAATGCATTGCCTATCCATATCAGGCGCTCGTCTACGCTGGAAACTTTTAAATCCCGGGTGAAGACATTCTATCTCTCGCAGTAACGCTACGCCTTTGTTGTATTTCTTTTGTATTATTGGTGTATGAATATGTATGTATGTATTATATATCTATTTAAATGTATGTAATACATGTAAGTTTATTATAATGTATATTTATTTGTAAGTCTATGTATTTGTATGTATTTTTTTGTTACATGTAAGTTTATTATAATGTATATTTATTTGTAAGTCTATGTATTTGTATGTATTTTGTAAGTACCTAAGTATTTCTTGTTATATAAGTTTATTGACAGCACCGCCGTAATTTCAATTCATTTTATTCCTCTCCATGCATGGTTGTCTGGAAGAGATCGCTCTTAGCGATAAGACCGCCAATTTGTAACACCTAAATAAGTTGATACTGTAACCTGTTTTGTATGTTGTGGTGTAAGAATAAAGTGTTATATTATTATATTATTATTATTATTAATTATGTTCGATACAGTATTACAATTTATTTCTGCTTACTTTATTACCGAACCGCTTTTATGCTTTTTTCCTGTTTTCTACATAGATATAACCTTGCTATGGATAATGTCTTCACTTAGTGTATATTATCAGAATACTCGAGGACTGCGTACAAAGACACATTCATTTAAACGTAATTTATTGCTTAATTCTTATGATATAGTCTCGTTGACGGAAACCTGGCTCCTTAGCGGAATCAACAATGGTGAGCTTTTTGACGATAGGTACATAATTTGGCGTCGAGATAGGAGCTACGCAGACACACAAGAAAGGTACGGCGGTGGTGTACTTCTAGCTGTACGCCGTGAACATTCAGCTATTGAACGACACCGTTCGAATCCGATTGGGCTTCATCGGCCGAAGACCTTTGGGTCACTGTAACCCTTAAGCGTAAAGACCGCAATTTATCACGACTGCATATTTGCGTAGTTTACCTCTGTAGTCAGAAACTTGGCAACACCTACAACGCTCAATTACGCAATTTTACTCACAAGCTGTCAAATATTGTTAATACCTGCCCTAATGACTTATTTTTAATAACTGGAGATTTTAATATGAGTAACGTAGACTGGATTGATGACGGACATGGCTCGAAACCCGTTGGTGCCATGGGAGAGACCCAGACATATTTCGCTGATTGTCTTTGTGAATGTAATTTAACCCAATTTAATTTCTGTCGAAATGTAAACAATCGATTGTTAGACTTAGTACTGTGTAATGTTAATTTGACCGTGACAGCCTGTGATGACCCGTTAATTCCCGAAGACGCCCATCACAAATCTTTAGTTTGCTTATTGGATTGTGCTGATATTGAATTTTTAAAACACATTTCAAGAAAAAAATATTTTTACAGCTCAGGTGATTATAACAAAATCAATAATTTACTAAGTGAAAAGAAGTGGGAGGAGTATATGTACAATAACTCGTTAGAGGAGGCTATTAATTATTTCTATACTTTTATTTACGAGCTTAGAGACACATACGTGCCCCAAAAACTTGTTGATTCCACAAGTTTTCCACCTTGGTATAACTCTAGCTTGAAAAAAATCCTTAAAGAAAAATTCAAATTTCATAAAAAATATATGACGTATGGAAACACTCACGACTACAATACATTTACCTTACTGCGTAAAAGAGCTAAATTAATTGAGAAGAAAAATGTTACTGTGCGTATATTAAAAATATTGAGGATTCTATAGTGAAGAATCCAAAAATGTTTTGGACATTTATTAAAAATAATAAAAAAGGCACTAATTCACTCCCTTCTACTCTCACCTACGAACGGCACTCAGTTGACACAGGTGAAGGAATAGTTAATCTGTTTGCCACATACTTCTATTCAACGTTTCTTCCCTCGTCTTCTTACTGTGGTGCTAACACGTCATCAGAGACTCATACAACACTTTCATTAAATGATGCGTGTTCTATTGGAGATATAGAAATTAATGTAGACGACTTGTATAAATTGCTCAAGTCGCTCGATCTGACAAAAGGAGCTGGACCAGATCACATACCTCCACTCTTTATAGTTAAATGCGCTCGCAACCTAACCAAACCGCTCACTATACTATTTCAGCGCTCCATTAATGAAGGTGATGTACCTAAAATTTGGAAGTCCGCACATATAACCCCTATACACAAAACTGGCAGTAAGTGTGAAATAAAAAATTATAGACCTATTTCAAAATTATGCTGTTTTGCTAAAATCTTCGAGAAAATTGTTTATACTCAAGTTTACAGTGCATTAGCGAGTACATTCATCCCGGAACAACATGGATTTCTCGAAAACCGATGGACTACAACCAATCTACTTTCATTTATTGAATTTGTAACATCAAGTATGGTTTTGGGAGGACGAGTAGATTCTGCTTTCACCGATTATAGTAAAGCTTTTGATCGTATTGATCATCAATTATTACTGCAGAAGTTAATAATCGCGGGAATTCATGGTAATTTACTAAGATGGTTTACCTCCTACATTGAAAATCGGTCGCAGGCTGTCACAGTTAGTGGGTACACATCTATTTGGCATACTGTACCTTCAGGTGTTCCCCAAGGATCTCTACTAGGACCTTTACTATTTAATATTTTTATCAACGATGTCAACTCTTGCTTTTTAAATTCAAACTTTTTACTTTACGCTGATGATATTAAAATGTATAAACAAATACACTCGTTTGAAGATTGTCTGCTTTTGCAACAAGACCTCAAAAGATTTGAGTTGTATTGCTACGAAAATAAATTAGACCTTAATATTGATAAATGCTACACCATAACCTTCACTCGCAAACCTAATGTAACTAAATTTAGTTATACTCTCAAAGGGATTGTACTCAAACAAGTAGAAGAAATTAGAGATCTGGGGGTAATACACGATTCCAAACTAACTTATGAGAAACATATAGACTACATCTCCAGTAAAGCCAATAAGTCCTTAGGTTTTGTTATGAGATCCTGCTCTCAATTCACTAATATAAAAACCATTAAAGTTCTATATTGTTCATATGTCCGCAGCATCCTCGAGTATTGCTCTCAAATTTGGAACCCTCAATATACCACTTACATACATAGGTTAGAACTAATACAGCGGAAGTTTGTGAGGTTCTTGGAGTATAAGTGTGGAAGACATGACAAAGATTATGAGATGAGATGTAAAAGACACCATTTGCTACCATTACGAGAGAGAAGGAAATTAGCAGACATCTCTTTTATGGTGAAATTAGCTCAAAGCAAAATCGACTCTCCTCGACTTCTTTCTATGATACCGCTGCGGGTACCCACGAAAACAGTTCGACGACATTTTCCTCTACACACTCCTCAAAGTGCCACCAACTACAGAAAAGGTTCTTTCTTTATTCGAACTCCGAATTTTATCAACGAACTCGTTGACTTCCCTGAATTGGACATATTTAACTCAAGTTCGCGCACTTTTAAGCATATTTTAACAAATCACTGGTTTGGATCGGTTCAATGACTGTTATTATCATAGTTCCTGGTTTTATATTGTTTAATATTAAATCACATATTTACTATATAATTAAATTAACAAGCATTGATTATCTTTAGTAACATGCGAAAACTTGTAAATGGTAATATGTAAACTAAATTGTTATATTTATAGATTTAAGAAACTGTTTGTTTTCCATACTACATAAAAAATAAAATAAAATAAAATCAGTCTGTCGATCAGTCTGTCTGTCTGTCGATCAGTCTGTCGTTCAGTCTGTCGTTCAGTCTGTCGATCAGTCTGTCTGTCTGTCGATCAGTCTGTCGTTCAGTCTGTCGTTCAGTCTGTCGATCAGTCTGTCTGTCTGTCGATCAGTCTGTCTGTCTGTCGATCAGTCTGTCGATCAGTCTGTCGATCAGTCTGTCGATCAGTCTGTCGATCAGTCTGTCGATCAGTCTGTCGATCAGTCTATCGATCAGTCTGTCGATCAGTCTGTCGATCAGTCTGTCTGTCTGTCGAATAGTCTGTCGATCAGTCTGTCTGTCTGTCGATCAGTCTGTCGATCTGTCTGTCGATCTGTCTGTGGATCAGTCTGTCGATCAGTCTGTCGATCAGTCTGTCGATCAGTCTATCGATCAGTCTGTCGATCAGTCTGTCGATCAGTCTGTCGATCAGTCTGTCGATCAGTCTGTCGATCAGTCTGTCGATCAGTCTGTCGATCAGTCTGTCGATCAGTCTATCGATCAGTCTGTCGATCAGTCTGTCGATCAGTCTGTCTGTCTGTCGATCAGTCTGTCGATCAGTCTGTCGATCAGTCTGTCGATCAGTCTGTCTGTCTGTCGATCACTCTGTCGATCAGTCTGTCGATCAGTCTGTCGATCAGTCTGTCGATCAGTCTGTCGATCAGTCTGTCGATCAGTCTATCGATCAGTCTGTCGATCAGTCTGTCGATCAGTCTGTCTGTCTGTCGAATAGTCTGTCGATCAGTCTGTCGATCAGTCTGTCGATCAGTCTGTCGATCAGTCTGTCTGTCGATCAGTCTGTCGATCTGTCTGTCGATCTGTCTGTCGATCAGTCTGTCGATCAGTCTGTCGATCAGTCTGTCGATCAGTCTGTCGATCAGTCTATCGATCAGTCTGTCCATCAGTCTGTCGATCAGTCTGTCGATCAGTTTGTCGATCAGTCTATCGATTCTTCTATCGTCTTTCTATCGATCGAAAATGTAACAGACAGAAAACTTTCAACCACTAACTCACAATTTTAAAAGCTACATTTTGAAAAACGGCTAAATATGTGTACGTTTATTTGATTGTTTGAACGAGCTAATCTCAAGAAGTACTGTTTCTAATAGAAAAATTATTTTAGGGTTGGATAAACTATTTATCTAGGAACGCTATAGGCTATGAAAAAAAACATCTCGCTATGACTAATCGGAGCGCAGCAATGAAAAATGTTGCAAAAACGGGAAAATATATTCATTTTCAGAGCTTGTTTTGCGTGCACTGCGTAAACGGTTAAAGTTATGCAACAATCATGTATGACTGATAATATAATATTATGATGATTGTATACTTTTGCTCCCGAAATAACCTCCACGCGGGCGGAGCCGCGAGCAACAGCGAGTATTATATAAAAGACGTGATGCCTTTCACTCATATTGCAACTTATTTCACAGAATATTAAAAATGAGTAATAATTGACATTGTTATCATTATGATTTGTAATAATATAGGTACATATAAATAAAATAGTAAACGAATACACCAAAATGTCACACATATATTTCTGACCCCACACTACGTCAAACCTATATCGTGGGTATCGAGAATTACGAAGGAATATGGTCCCACAACATCCAGACCCGAAACAAACATTAATCTGTAACGATAACATTCGGTAACTTTGGTGCGAGAATCGAACCCACGGCCTCCCGTTTGAGGCCGGGACTGTCATATAGGTTTTAATTTCAATAAAACAACATATTAGTCGAGGGTTTTAAAAAAATATAAATTTATGGGATTTTACGTTCTATTTAATCTGATTTATTTGACATTTGCTCATTTCACTGTTTTAAATAATGAACATCCTTTATATGAGCGCCTATCGCTACTCGTTGCGGGGGGAGCCCCCGCGCACGCCGCCACCACCCGTCGCATCTCACCCCCTCAATCATACCTCAGCCCAGAGCGGACAAAGCCTTCTAAAAGGAATTATAATTATACCACAAAATGTTAACAATGACAGTTTCTTCGCGTTCATATTTGCAGAAATAAAACGCATAATTTAAGTGATAAAATCGTCATGACGAATGTTTTCACAGTCTCCAGGTGCCGGTCGCGCCGTATATCAACTCTATGTGACACTCGCACGCTTACCTGTTCTAGCTCTCGCCTATCCCTAATTTATCAAAACTGAATTGCTTAGCGGGAGCTATCATGCAAATTTTATTGGGTCTTGGATCTTTTCTCGTGAATTTCATGGAGAGTTTAGATTGTAGAATTTAAATATTATATTTAAAAAAAAGGAATTAATGTTCTTATTTATTTTATCGCAAATTCCGATAATAAATATTGCAAATTGAATATCATCCTTGATAATAATTATTTATATAAAATTACCACTAGCTTATTATACTGTAGTGCTCAAAAACAATTTATATTATATATATTTTATTCCTAACTTTTTATAAAATTTTCCTCCAATTTACGTACATACATAAACATAGCTAGTCTATCGCTACATCGGACACAAATTCCAATCGCGGACAATTGGAAATACATATTTTATTGCCTGACTTGGAACTTGAACCCAGGACTTCGTCGACTGACTCTATATGAGCTGCTACTGTACCAAAGAGAAAAAGTATTTTCAATAAGATCGTTTTATTATTACTAGTTAGTTGTAATATCATCACTATATAAAGCAAATTTTATTATAAGAACGTCTTAATAACATTATTAAAGAATTTTATCGACAATCCTACCTGAAAACTAAGCAATACTTCCAAGAACTTAAATATTGTTACAAAAGAAATGACAATAATAAATTTATGAATTTCCAAAGAAACAAAAACAAACAGTCGAATGACCCGGACACAATCGTTCATTACTTTCTTTGTCATGCCATTACGCTCGCGTATTAATGGAATACTGGCGAAACGTGCTGCAAAAACGACAGCGACTCTAAAGAAAATTACGCCGCCATTTTGTGAAGGAAGTGCATGCCCGGTTTTATGGATGGGTTGTGTTGAGTGATTGATGCTTTAGACCGAAACAATGAATTATGAATTCTATCTATACTCACATACTTATATAAGTAAAAGTTCGTAAAAATTACAGAGACTTCAATAAAAAACAAATTATGCGTCCCTATATAATTTGAGGGTTTCCCTCGATTTTTGTGAGATCAGATCCTGACTTGGTGCCAATGGGACCACCTGGGAAGTATACCCTTATAAACAAACAAATAATTTCTCGAATCGCTCCTGGCGTGTTCGAGTGATCGGGGAACATACATAAAAAAAGATTCTGACGAATTGAGAACCTCCTCCTTTTTTTAAAGTCGGTTAAAAAGTCATGATATAGTTCAAAATATTGTGCTTATTATGCATATAAGAACTAGCGCATAAGAGAAATAAATTTCTAAATTTACGCTGGAAATCGGACTATTTTATTATCCCAATGCTCACGGGACTTTATAATAAAAAAAAACCTATGCTGTCACACAGATATAGTGTAACCCAGTCCTGAATGTAGCCTTAACTTAACAACAAACCTCACCTTTTCGTGATATTAGTTAAATGGTCTGATTTGAAACAACTTGATAGGCAAAAAACATGATAGCGTAAATATTCAGTGAAGCTCAAGCTTATATTTATTTAACAGTAGCTCAGTAAGGAAGCGACATTATAAATAAAATTGCATGATAACATTTAGCAATACTGTATAAAAAGGTAAGGCATTTTTGTGAGTTTGTTTTTTTTTTATAACATAATCCGACAAACGAGCCAGTGGGTCACCTGATGTTAAGTGATCTCCACCGCCCATGACCATCCACAATACCGAAAGTATCATGTATGCGCTGTCGGCCTTAAAGGACAGGAATAGGGATTAGGGAAGGGAAGGGAGAATTTGGGCTTCCGGATATCTCACTTATCATACGAAACGCGACATTAAACTGTCACTTTACGTTGGTTTTCAATGTTTGTAAGGATCTCTCTGAAATGAATGAAGGATGCTGAAAATCCTTTCACCAATACCTTTTATCTTAAAGTTCAATAGGCGATTATCATTATGATAACATAAAAAAATTATAATAAGTTTTTTAAAATTTAATGCCTTGGTGGCGCAGTTGTAATTGCGCAGGCGTTACGACTGCCGTGCTGGGGTCTCGGGTTCAATCCCCGGGTCGGGTTAAGTGATGTTGGGTTATTTTAGAAATACTCAGTATCAGCCTGGAGTCTGGAATTGTGCCCGGTTAGGCGATAGGCTCGCCTATTATATCACACTATGGGGACATAATAAATTCACTGAAAAGTGGATGTATAGGTTACACCTCTGCCTACCGCTTCGGGGATTAAAGGCGTGAGTGTATATGTATGTAAATTTTAATATAAATTAAGTAGTAACAATCCAAAATATATTCCGAACACCAATATAAGTCTTACAAAATATTCTGGCAATGAAAAACAAATAAGCACCATAAGTTTCCGAACCCTAGACGACAACGATGCCCGAGAATTGTAACCATTATTGAGAATACAAAATGAAGAAACCGAAATAACCCAATACTGGCAAATAATCATTGTCAATATGAAAAAATCGTACACTGTACTGAAGTAAACGTCACATCATTCCGCGAAATTGCAACAGCTGTCTAATTTGTATTCAGCACTTCGCGAACACATTTGTTCATGAGACGTTAGCGTCAAATATGAAACACTTGAGGGTGAACTTTTAATAAACTCAAAGTACAGAAATGCTCCAGTAAAGTAGCGAAAATGAGTTTTGAGAGACAAAAGTAGTCTGTAGCGGAGGTTTCTAATGCTCTAAATGCTGTGATTTCAATGGTATTCGAAATATAGCAGCAATTTTAAGCAGTCTCAATATGACTTTTAGTGTTGTTAAAACCGTCATTATCTGCTTCGTAAAGTATTTTACTACATTATTTAAAATAGTTATAAAAAGCAAGTTTAGTAAAAAAGTCATTGTAACACATTTTTTACAGCGCCGCGTCAGCAGACTTCTAATAGTATTTTTTTTATACTGGCACGGCAATGTGACCACACTACACCGGATGGTAAGCGTAGTAGCGTAGTACGGTCCAATAAGAGTATCGAGTAGCGAGAGACAATCTATCCCCCGCTACTCAACACAATCATGCCGGCCTGCTTCTTCACACTTCGCCATGGGCAAGAAGGTGAAGGTCGAGGGTCTATTGTCAGAGTACTCAGTGCGCAAAACGGCCAAACAACGTACCCCAACTCTAGACCCCATCCGACAAAAACCGGATGTACACTGGCTGATCCCGGACACGCTTACGTGTGCCACTATGGCGGGTTTGTGTACGGTGGTCGCTATCCGGGCGGATATGAATATCCTACCACCAGCAAAAATATATAATATCTTGGAACTCGACGTAGTTTTTACTATGTACGAGATGTACAGTCCCAATTTGCTTAATTATTTTAGCATATTTCACGAAAAAGTATTATTGAGTTTTGCATATGAAAAATGTACTTACTTTTATATAGTTTTATGTGTTCGTCTTTCTAGATAATTTTTCAATGTTTTATAATAAAGCTGGGTGATTTGT
The DNA here is from genome assembly GCA_905220505.1 of Laothoe populi. NCBI lineage: Eukaryota > Metazoa > Arthropoda > Insecta > Lepidoptera > Sphingidae > Laothoe > Laothoe populi. The sequence goes on from HG992163.1 coordinate 6,899,317, forward strand.
TTAAAGACCAAATAAATTGAAGCAGGCTGGCATGATTGTGTTGAGTATCGATGGATAGATTGTCTCTCGCTACTCGATACTCTAATTGGACGGCACTACGCTTACCATTAGGTGCAGTGTGGCAATTTGCCGTGCTATGATAAAAAAATTGTTTGTTTTCAGATTGCCTAAAAATGCAAAGGAAAAGCAAATTGGCTGGATGTAATCGGAATTGAAAAAGCAATCTTTTATTTCTGAACTATAAACCCCTATTAACTTATATGTAGATTAAGTTTTGTCTCGTTTTATGCCTATATAGACAATATTATTTTCATTAATAAAACTCTGAAGTTATATTATTATTATTTAATTATAAATAAAACGTGTTCAGTCTTTTTGTGTTAAAATTAGTTAAGCACGAATAAAAGTCGTAAGAAGGAACAGTACAGCTCACATAAATTTGTTTGAGCTGAAATTGGATTCAAAGAATAGGTCTAAATCTCTTATTCCTGCTCTCGTGTCTAAAGAGGAACATTAAGACAATCTTAATGAACCATTCCGAAAGTACTGAATAAATCAGTACTTTGACACACTTCACCGAATAGAATAACAGTTTACTTGATTTCTTCTTATTTCTTTGAAAGTCTAACGAAATTTTTGAGTTCATTTAACTTAAATTTACGTAATCGGATTCGATGATCAAATTTCTTTTAATATGTTTATTCGTAAAAGCTACTACATTTTCAAATGATTTATTGCAGAAATTGAAAATTTACGGAATCTTGTATTAAAAATACAATTGTACGTAGTCCTGATTTTCAATTGTTAAATGGTCTAACAATATTATTTATGACGCCCATTTTATAAATTAGTACATATTTTTTTGGATTTGATACAATTTAAATAGCATCCAAGCCGCATTTCTTATCTTGATAATATTCCTAGAGATGGGACAAAGATATTTCAAGAGACTATATACGAGTAATATACTATTGTATACCTAACGTAATCAAGAAAATCAAAAACTTCATGGTAAGCAAAACCAACTAGTGATTATCAATTACTTTATAAAGCCCTTGTTACGAGTTGTCATGACTAGAGCTTAAAGTGTAGCTTAGTCATTTCCTCCATTGAAACGTATAATATTCGCCAAAACATAAGAAACCATTTTCTGCATGTTTGAAAACAAAGCCTACCTATACGATTTCGTGCCTCCATTGTAATATGTCTCATAAAACTTAATTAAATTCCTAGGATAGTTTGCAATGGTAGAGATGCATCCTTTACATAAAACTTTACTTCCATAATGCATTCTTATTTCTAAAGGAAAAGGAAATTTTTGCGGGATAAAAAGTATGTGCTATTTAAAACTATAATCTATATCTGTACCAAATTTCAACCAGATCCGTCCAGCCGTTGTAGCGTCATTGAGTGACAAACATCCATCCATCCATCCATCCATCCAAACATTCGCATTTACAATATTAGTCGGAAGTAAAAAAAAATTCCGTACAACATCATAGGAAATGGGAGAGGCTGAAATCCAGCGCTGCCCGGAACTAATGTCCCGGTCAACACAAGCTGAGCCGCCTCCTTTGTCTTATTATTATAGGCTAAGCATAATTATTTCTGTTATTATTATTGTTAATGTAATAATAAGACAATAAACTGATTTATTATTATTATTAAGTAGGATTAAGGGATACAAGGGACAGAAGTGTATATTCTGACGTTGTCATACATTTCCTTCTAGGGATTTCTCTTTTCATTGTAGCTAGTAAAGTTATTTGTGGAAGTTTTAATGGTAGTTATCGTGTATATTTGATTCCAAATGTTTGTGTAACAATGTAAGTGTAACCCGCTTTGGCCTAGTTAGGCATTGTGATAGCGTAACCTAGATAAATTCGGACGCTATCAACTCCGAGGCTCATCAGGTGAGTAGCCGAACACGAAAAGATAAGTGATCGAGCTCCTCACCAAAATAAATGTATCACACAAAGTCTATTGTAGTTCACGATACTTACGACAAAAGGTAACTATATCTTACTATGCTGTCAGAGCTCATCATAATCAGCCTGTAGCAGTCCACTGCTGGACATAGGCCTCCCCTAAAACGCGCCATTTAACCCTGTCTTGACCTTGTCTCATCCAGTCCATCTCATCCATGTCAGGGCTGTTTGTTGTTATAGATAATGTTAATCATAGTATCTGGGAATCAAATACACTAGTTTTGTAGTGAAATTACTGAACATGTTAACAACTAAGCTTATCTCAGCTCTCAGCATTTCGATACCTAATTCAAAATTCGTCCCACGTTATTTTATTTGCATTAGTAGTATAACGAAACAAGGTTTGATTTAAAGAAAACTAAATCCGAAATCTGCAGCCATTCGAAACGAAACTATCATTTACTATTAGTAAATGATAGTTTACTTATTCAAAATACCAACTGGTGCCAGTTTCATGTAACAGCTCCCTTGAAAATAATTTATTTTCTGAAACGACTATTCCCGGAGAAATGATGTCGTTTGCGTGTCTTCCCTCGCTGTAGTCAAGTAATTTCCTTTCAAACGCACAATGAAAAATATTTTGTTGTACTTATTTAACAATAATACATTATATATATTTTATTTAGAAAGAAGATATATACATTGATTTTAATTAATTAATTTGAATTTATTTAAAACACGTGGAGACTGTCATGCTCGTCACCAAAATACTCGTGGTGCTGGCAAACTTGCCATAATAACCCATAGACTTGTTAAATCAGACAAGCTTACACAGGTGCTGGGGCCTACCATATACAACCGACTGCCAATTCATATTTTGGAAGCACCTAGCAATTTAATATTTAAATCTAAATTAAAGACGTGGCTCATCGAGAAGACATTCTATAATGTAGATGATTTTATTAATTCACACATTCCATAAGGTATTTTGATTGATATAGATAGAAATGATAATTATTAAATGATTGACTGTATATTGTATTAGAGATCAAGCGAGTCAGCCAGTAGATCTACTGGCTGATCCGTTAGATCTAATTATTTTAATTTATTTAAGTCTCAATATTTATATTTAATTTGAAATGTATTAAAAAACAGACGTGTAAATGTTCTTTACCAATAAATTGATTATGATTATGATTCTCGTCTTCATAAAAATAAATTAAAGAATATGAAAATGTTTCATCATGTGAAGTGTAAACGCTCTGAGAAAAATCGCAAGTAGAAGTGCGAATGTGGCTTTGCCGTTGAATATTGAACGACACCGTGTACATTTTTTTACAAAATGGTTATCATGTCAAATGGTAATGCTCGCCATCAACGGTTTAAACCCGTAATACTTTTCTAGAATTAATTCATGGGCTTGAATTAGAATAGAATACGATAATCCTTTGGTGTGGCTTATATATCTTGTACCATGTCGTGATATTTTATTGTAGAGTTTATAAAGGACAATGGGCGAATTTGTATGAGCCCTGTCCCCACCCACCAACAGACACCATACATATACATTATTATTAAGTGTACTATAAAAACTCTTACCACATCATTTAAATTTTATAAATCAATGGAGATTCCTTACAAAATAAAAAAAACATAAATTAAAAATGTTCTTAGTAAACACTGCTATTTTATTGCATTTTTTACTATTTTGACATACTTTTAATAAATATATAAAGAAATATGGTCGCGTAATATTTTGTTACATTTGGTAGGCAATTTCAAGTAACTAAACCTTAGGAACTACCAATATCTAAAACAGCCTGTTTGGATATTTGAGCTTAGAACCTTTGGCATATTTATAGTACAAAATCTGATGCTGATCTGATGATGGTAGGGAAAGGAAAGATAAACTGGATCTTGGAAAATGTAATAGTTGGAGACGTCTTGTTTGCTCGTATATGTTTAGTACTCTGTGTAATTGCAGAAGTTAATATCTTTCCACAACAGATGATAGCATAAGCAAAAATATTATCGGAGCTCGTGAACTACATAAGTTAAAAACGTCCCGTTTGGACATAAACGTTGAAAAACCTAGGCAAAAACAGAAACACCTTACATACGTGGTGCAACACGACCGCCATTCATAGCATTAATGGCATGAATACTTTTTAGTACTTTGTTTTTACAAATATCAAAAGAGATTTAAAATAAAGATTGTCTTATGAAAAACTATTCATTTATGGTTGTTCTTATTTCTTTTTTATATTTTTAAAATGATAATATCAGAAGAATTAAAAACATAATACTATTTTATTATAATATTTACTAACGACCCCCCGGGTTTGCACGATTGTTGTCAACCTTTGGAGATAGGAACATGTCAATGTGAACTCTTTCTAGATCATTTTAAAATCATAGTGCATTATTTTGATTTAGCCCTTATGGTTTAGCCGGAGTAAGTTTTTTTTTTGGCGCGGCAATGTGACCACACTACACCTGATGGTAAGCGCAGTGCCGTCCAGATAGAGTATCAAGTAGCGAGAGACAGTAATGTAATCACCCGAAAATATAATTAGACGATACGATTATCAAACGTTGACTTTACTGTACATTCTACAAATATAATATGTAAGTATTAGGTACATTTAAACCTTCGGGAAAAATATACAAATGATAATTATCATGTCGAGGCTGTCGAGAGGGCTTATACATCCCTCTCCGATCATCAGATATAGTATCACAATGCAATCGTGTGATAGTTCAGTAGAAATAACACAAGTTATTTAACAGAGTTAAATAACTTGTAATAACTTCAGAGTTTATTAAACTACTGCCAGTTCCGAATGCAGTTATCCTATGGAGAAGAACTGGCCAGAAACTCCATGGTCACGTTTTCGTGCAAGAAATCCCCGTTTTCTCCCATCCCCGTTCTTCAGGGTGTTCTACTCGCAATGCGGAATGACCTTAGTGTCCTAGGTATGGATATCCGCTGCGATCTTAATCCAAGGAGTCACATCGAGGGCGTAATATCCATCCGCAGAGTCGGAATCCTGAACAGGGTGCGGTGGTTTTTCACGGTCAGCTCTACCGCTTATATACAGCGCAGGTGCCGCCGGGAATGGAATACTGCTCGCACCTCTGGGACGGTTCCGCAAAATACCTTCTTAATGGCTTGGGTGGGTTGCAGCGGCGTGCCATCCGCATTGTAAATGATGCAGACGTGAGTAACAGTCTGGAGCCGCTACAGCTGCGTAGGGATATTTCCTCGCTTAGCGTGTTCTACCGTCTGTATCATCGCGAATGCTCTGAGGAATTGTTTGATCTTATCCCATCCTCTCCCTTCCATACCAGAACCACGTGTACTGGATTGAAAGAAAGAAAAGATTTTTTATTGTCGGAACGTTAAAACACATTAAAAAAAATGCAAAAATTACAATAATAATAATTGATCCGACAATCCCTATTCAGCTGCATGCTGCAGTACAGGATAACCCATACTGCAGCGCTGGTTTTCGATAGAACCCAACCAGTGACGTACACATGTTATACAAAATAAAAGCAAAATAAAAACTCTTGAAAACTAGCCAGTATTCAATATAACCTAGTAACAAAAATAAACCTGAATTAAGCGTAATATTGCGGAGCCACAGCTTCGTGGTATCTACTACCCCGGCCCGAACCAAGAGGTTCGCAAACTCGTATTTTTGCTACCGTGTTCCCTCCTTCCTTTGATCTTGGGTCCTTTAGGCGTAGTGTGAAGAAGCTAAACAGCAGGCTGGCATGATTATGTTGAATAGCGATGGATAGACTGCTTCTTGCTACTCTATCTGGAGGTGAAGTGTGGCCACTTTGCCGCGCCAGCATAAAAAAAAAAGTTGACGAAGCATTCGTTAGGTCCCCCGTAGTCTCGTTGAGAACGCGAGTCGCTACTGCAAAACTGCAACCTTGTCGGTTTTATGTAAGACAGCGGTAACATACCAGTTGAGGTAGGCCATTCAAGCTGTAGAAAAAAAAATGTTTATAATGTAGCTCTACCACCTATATACTATGTTATAGCACGGCGTAATATAGTTAAATCAGCAAAAATTAAATTTTCTATATAAAACAAAAATGTGAATTAAAAAAAAACTCAATACTTTTCGTTGTTGTCGTCATACCAAAAAATCATCACCTTGCTAAGATTAATCGATTGAGACCAATTTCAAACATGTTGAGGGGTGGGGACACTTGACCCATTGTCCTTTATAGCGAGTTTTTTTTTTAGATTTATTGATTATAAAACATACGTAGGCGGGCACTCGTTTGATTGAACCATCTTAATTCGAACGACTGGCAGGTTGAATGTATTGTTTAAAAAAAATAAACAGTTAGAGTTTTTAAAATAGAATGGATTAGTAAAAATTAAAAAGGAGTCTGTGCCTTACATGTAAACAGTTAATTATTGTGAAAATTCAAGAATACAACGAATATTTTTATAATTGTAGTTTCAATTGGAAGATATCTTATAGTAGGTATCGTACTGGTTTTTTCCCCAAATCGTCCGACAAACTCTCTCTCTCTCTTAACAGGGCTTTACTTACATGAGTTTAGCATTACAACTTCATCGCGAATTAATCATGGCAATTAAATTCTAATCTTTGTTTTATTATAATAGGGTATTTGACAATTTTTGAAAATTGATGGACATCGATAGAGGACTCTTCACTTATAGCCCCTGTTATATTTTTATTATTGAAATATACTCAATTTATATAAAATCTGTGATTTTATTTTTGCACATATAATTTCGCGCTAAAACGCGTTGTCACGTGACATTATCTCTATATGACGTCATCGCACATACACAAACATTCGTGACACCTAACAACATAACAAATTATTTGCATTTATCTGTTAGTTTTTCCGCAAAAATGAATGAGCCAGCATATAAATATTGTTCAATGCCTTTGTGTAAAAACTCGACACTAAATGCCGATAAATTGTTCATCCATGTGCCAAAATCAAAAGTTTTAAGAAAGAAGTGGCAGATTTCGACTATCAGCCCTTGTAATTAATGCCTTCTTCCATTCTTATAGAAGACTTGAAGACGAAATTAACATGTTTCCACACGTTTACACATCGAAAAATATGTTCTTCCTTACAATTTTTATGTCGTAGGATGCAATGTTTATGTGCGATGTCATCACGAATAATGGCGGCCGGCATTGCTACGTTTTAGGCCCCGAGTGATACAGATTAAAAATTCTAAATTTTAATGACGAAAATAAAATGTTTACAATACATTTAAAATAAAAAAATGTATTTAATAAATATGTTTGCCCACTATCCTTTCTCTTAGTGCAGTTATATATATTTTGGTTACACCAGTCAAACACCCTATTGCTCGCTTTTCATTGAAGCCGTTATAACATCAGACCAGTGGTCATTTCCGAAGCAACGGTAGATAATCTTAATCCTGACCTATAAAAATTGCCGCTAGCGGCCTAATTTACTAAATAAATTATTTGATTTGAATGGAATCAGCCATCTGAAACTTATTCCTTTGCTTCCGCAGAGCTAGATGTTTATCAATTTCAAGTACCAAATATTATAAAATAATTTAAATTTACAGCCTTCCTTTTTTTTTTTTTTTTATCCTAGCACGGCAAAGTGACCGCACTTCACCTGATGGTAAGCGCAGTACGGTCCAATTAGAGTATCGAGTAGCGAGAGACGATCTATTCCCCGCTACTCAACACAATCATGCCGGCCTGCTCCTTCACACTACGCCATGGGCAAGAAGGTGAAGAAGCGGTCGAGGGTTTTTTGTCAGAGTACTCAGAAGGCCGCAAAATTTCCTTCACTGGTAAATAGACAAAAATATCAATATTTGTCCCATAAGTGGAATATCCAAGCAAGAAAGTTACTGCTGACCAATGACTAATTAATGTAATGAACAGTCTCTATCGGACTTATCTATTACATTATCCAATATTCATACCTATATAGATATTATCTCTGGGATGTAATTAGGGTTGCCATCTCATATTTATTTTACTTCATATTTACTTTTTATAAGCAGCGATAGCCTAGTTGGTTGCGGTACGGACTGTTAAGACGAAAGTCGTATGTTCGAAACCCACATGGCATACACCTTTAACTTTTCTAAAGTTACGTGTGTATTAAATGTTAATTATCGCTTGCTTTAACGGTGAAGGAAACATCGTGAGGAAACCTGCATACCTGAGAATTCTCATAAGAATTTCGAAGGTTTGTGAAGTCTAACGCATAAGGCCAGCGTGGTGGACTAAGGCCCTAACTCCCTCCCATTAGTAGAGGAGGCTCGTGCCCAGCAGTGGGACAATGTTTAATACAGGACTAGTATTATTATTGTTATTTACTTTTTATCTAAATCGGTAGAGTTGTGGTTATCCGCCCTGTGGACTGGGGGCTCTGAAAAATTCTACCAAGGTATATTCTACCTGTCGTAAGAGGCGGCTAAAAGGGATCACGTGGGTCGCGGCTGCACAGCGGGGGATGTGTGGCCTTTATACCACCTACTTAGAATCCTATTCAAGGATGGAGGAGGTCGGAGCCTTGTAATTCTTAGGGACCTCTACATGGCTTAATTCCACCTTGGTGCTCAACCACTAATAATATAAATGAGTTCTTTGACAAACATGGGTGCATTATTGTATATCCCAGAAATATACTAAGTCTACGTGTATTTTGTCTTTATTCAAACTGTATTACCGGATATAATCATGTCCGTAATTTAAACATTAAATGGGGATCCTTCCTGAATAAAGTTATTAGAACTCCTGAATCAAATTACGCTTGAGTGATTTCGATAAAGCTACGGTTATGAATGCCAGTACTATAGTCGACATCCATACTAATACTATAAATGCGAAAGTAACTCTGTTTGTTTGTTTGTTTGTTACCTCTTCACGACTAAACGGCTGAACGGATTGTAATGAAATTTGGTAAGGGAATAGATTATATCCTGGAGAAGGACATAGGCTATATTTTTTCTCAAAAACCAACCTTGAAAGGGGTCAAATAGGAGGTCAAAATTAGTATGGGAAATCCATAATTCCTCGACTTAGGGGTCTGTAAATTCATATTTAGGCTTTTGGTAGGAAATAAAGAAATACGTGTTTCACATTTTTACACGAAGTTAAATAGTGAGGGAGTGAGAGAGTGAGGGAGTGAGAGAGTGAGGGAGTGAGAGAGTGAGGGAGTGAGAGAGTGAGGGAGTGAGAGAGTGAGGGAGTGAGAGAGTGAGGGAGTGAGAGAGTGAGGGAGTGAGAGAGTGAGGGAGTGAGAGAGTGAGAGAGTGAGGGAGTGAGGGAGTGAGAGGGTGAGAGAGTGAGGGAGTGAGAGAGTGAGCGAGTGAGAGAGTGAGGGAGTGAGGGAGTGAGGGAGTGAGAGAGTGAGAGAGTGAGAGAGTGAGAGAGTGAGAGAGTGAGAGAGTGAGAGAGTGAGAGAGTGAGAGAGTGAGAGAGTGAGAGAGTGAGAGAGTGAGAGAGTGAGAGAGTGAGAGAGTGAGAGAGTGAGAGAGTGAGAGAGTGAGAGAGTGAGAGAGTGAGAGAGTGAGAGAGTGAGAGAGTGAGAGAGTGAGAGAGTGAGAGAGTGAGAGAGTGAGAGAGTGAGAGAGTGAGAGAGTGAGAGAGTGAGAGAGTGAGAGAGTGAGAGAGTGAGAGAGTGAGAGAGTGAGAGAGTGAGAGAGTGAGAGAGTGAGAGAGTGAGAGAGTGAGAGAGTGAGAGAGTGAGAGAGTGAGAGAGTGAGAGAGTGAGAGAGTGAGAGAGTGAGAGAGTGAGAGAGTGAGAGAGTGAGAGAGTGAGAGAGTGAGAGAGTGAGAGAGTGAGAGAGTGAGAGAGTGAGAGAGTGAGAGAGTGAGAGAGTGAGAGAGTGAGAGAGTGAGAGAGTGAGAGAGTGAGAGAGTGAGAGAGTGAGAGAGTGAGAGAGTGAGAGAGTGAGAGAGTGAGAGAGTGAGAGAGTGAGAGAGTGAGAGAGTGAGAGAGTGAGAGAGTGAGAGAGTGAGAGAGTGAGAGAGTGAGAGAGTGAGAGAGTGAGAGAGTGAGAGAGTGAGAGAGTGAGAGAGTGAGAGAGTGAGAGAGTGAGAGAGTGAGAGAGTGAGAGAGTGAGAGAGTGAGAGAGTGAGAGAGTGAGAGAGTGAGAGAGTGAGAGAGTGAGAGAGTGAGAGAGTGAGAGAGTGAGAGAGTGAGAGAGTGAGAGAGTGAGAGAGTGAGAGAGTGAGAGAGTGAGAGAGTGAGAGAGTGAGAGAGTGAGAGAGTGAGAGAGTGAGAGAGTGAGAGAGTGAGAGAGTGAGAGAGTGAGAGAGTGAGAGAGTGAGAGAGTGAGAGAGTGAGAGAGTGAGAGAGTGAGAGAGTGAGAGAGTGAGAGAGTGAGAGAGTGAGAGAGTGAGAGAGTGAGAGAGTGAGAGAGTAAAGAGTGAGAGAGTGAGAGAGTGAGAGAGTGAGAGAGTGAGAGAGTGAGAGAGTGAGAGAGTGAGAGAGTGAGAGAGTGAGAGAGTGAGAGAGTGAGAGAGTGAGAGAGTGAGAGAGTGAGAGTGTGAGAGAGTGAGAGAGTGAGAGAGTGAGAGAGTGAGAGAGGTGAGAGAGTGAGAGAGTGAGAGAGTGAGAGAGTGAGAGAGTGAGAGAGTGAGAGAGTGAGAGAGTGAGAGAGTGAGAGAGTGAGAGAGTGAGAGAGTGAGAGAGTGAGAGAGTGAGAGAGTGAGAGAGTGAGAGAGTGAGAGAGTGAGAGAGTGAGAGAGTGAGAGAGTGAGAGAGTGAGAGAGTGAGAGAGTGAGAGAGTGAGAGAGTGAGAGAGTGAGAGAGTGAGAGAGTGAGAGAGTGAGAGAGTGAGAGAGTGAGAGAGTGAGAGAGTGAGAGAGTGAGAGAGTGAGAGAGTGAGAGAGTGAGAGAGTGAGAGAGTGAGAGAGTGAGAGAGTGAGAGAGTGAGAGAGTGAGAGATTGAGAGATTGAGAGAGTGAGAGAGTGAGAGAGCGAGAGAGTGAGAGAGCGAGAGAGTGAGAGAGTGAGAGAGTGAGAGAGCGAGAGAGTGAGAGAGTGAGAGAGTGAGAGAATGAGATAGTGAGAGAGTGAGAGAGTTAGAGAGTGAGAGAGTGAGAGAGTGAGAGAGTGAGAGAGTGAGAGAGTGAGAGAGTGAGAGAGTGAGAGAGTGAGAAAGTGAGAGAGTGAGGGAGTGAGAGAGTGAGTGAGTGAAGATTCAGGCACAACAACTGAGAGGCTGGACAATCGCTACAGGTGCCTCAGTGCAGAGGACAACTCCTTGGATTGTATACTTCTGCTCCCGAAAATAACCTCCACGCGGGCGGAGCCGCAAGCAACAGCTAGTTGAATATAATATGAACTTTGATGAAATGAAATCGTTTATTAATCACTAGCTGTTGCTCGCGGCTCCACCCGCGTGGAGGTTATTTTCACACAGTTTTTTTACACCTTGGGTAACATAATTGTAGTTTTCGTATCCTTAATTTTTTCTTGCAATTATAATAGCCTATATAATCAGTGATAATGAAGCATTCAAATGATGAAAGAATTTTTAAAATCGGTCTAGTACTTTTTGAGCCAATTCGTTACAAACATACATACAAATCTTTTCTCTTTATTAGTATAGATGTAGGCAACTACAAAGCTCTTATGACAAGTCAGTACATTAAAAAGGAAAAGAAATATAACAATTTACAGAAAGCATATCAGCTTAGCTTAAGTATACATAGCATCATCAATACACAAGCAATTTTCTTAATAATTTATAATGTATTTATAATTATTTTTAGGCAGGGATTTCAATATTAGTTTCTGTTTACATGGTTTACACGAATATTACACATGAGAATAAAACTAATTTTACGGATTTTATCGGGGTTTATTTTATTATCCCACATGTATTGGAGTTTAATATGTGTTATCAGGCTACTTACATGATGCGTTTTTAATTTAAAGTTCATAAAAAGTTTTTTTATTCATAAAAAGTACACCGACTTCAATAAAAAACAAATTATGCGTCACTATAAAATTTTAGGGTTGCCCTTGATTTGTCTGAGATCCTATCATCAGATCCTGACTTGGTGCCAATGGGACCACCTGGGAAGTATACCCTTTTAAACAAAAAAAGTATTTCTCGAATCGGTCCAGGCGTCTTCGAGTTATCAGGTAACATACATAAAAAAAAGAGTCCGAAGAATTGTTAACCTCCTCCTTTTTTTAAGTCGGTTAAAAATAATATAAATTGTGTTATTTTATGATATTTATTAGGAGATGAGAGACGTAGGTACTATTTTAATATGACAATATCACCTATATGAAATGAGTCGTATAGAACCAAAGTCGGCAAAGTAAGTTGGGCAAAAATTAGAAAAACATATGGCAATAAAGGAAATTACAATCTGCATCGACTATTCCAATGTTTTATAATTAAAAACCGACTATAAACCCTTCTAAAACACAAAACAAAAGTTGCTTGAGAACCAAAGTCGGCAATATTTCACTATCAACCAATCAGAAGCGTCTGTCAAGTTAACAATCCTATTTCACATAAACTCAATGGCCAATCAAAAATGACAAACTTGGCAGGACAGTAGCGAAGGTGGCCGTCTTACCTTAGTTAACATCACACTCGGTAATCGAGAAAATTTAATAAGATTTTTCATGGTTACGCTTAATTTTTATCATTGTTGTTGTCATTGATTAAATTAAATATCTCCTCAGATTAAAATAAAATATTCAGTAAAATTTACTTTCGACTTAAACAAAAGTTATCTATTAATAAGTTAATAATTTGCCAAAAAATAAGTCGGCCCTACTTTGCCGACTTTGGTTCTATACGACTCAATATTTGAAACATTTACGTGAACATCCCTGTCAATTTTCAGTAGGCCTACTCTTGAAATCAATTCCAATCTGGAACTCTATACAGTTTCAATTTCAATCTAGAAGATATTGAAACTCTAACTCACTCAACTAAATGAAATTGAATATTTACGAACTAGCGATCGTAGGTAATAAATAAATACTCTATTTCATTTAGTTACTAAAAATTTCACCGTATTCAGTTAAATCGTGCGCTGGTGTTGCGTTCAGGAGTGCCAATTGTACAGTTTTCGAACCCCAATCCCAATTTTAAGTTGGAATCGAGTGTCAAGAGTAACCCTCCTGGTCATATCAGGAATTGTAGGATGTTGCATGTTTGTAGATGAATATAGTTGAGTTATGTTACTGGCAGCCAATTTAATAAAATAATAATAATACTAGCCCTGTATTAAACATTGTCCCACTGCTGGGCACGGGCCTCCTCTACTAATGAGAGGGGTTAGGCCTCAGTCCACCACGCTGGCCTAATGCGGGTTGGCAGACTTCTCATACCTTCGAAAAATTCTCAGAAATGCAGGTTTCCTCTTGATGTTTTCCTTCACTTCACTTGTTAAAGCAAGCGATAATTAACATTTTAATACACACATAACTTTAGAAAAGTCAGAGGTGTATGCCACTTGGGTTTCGAACCTACGACTTTCGTCTTGGCAGTCCGTACCGCAACCAACTAGGCTATCGCTGCTTTAATATACATTCTCATAATTCTGCAATCAATGTCTGGACCTATGTTTGTTTCAGCATTTCATTTCGGGGTAGAATTGTATAGGAAATACCGGCGCCAACTATGCGAAAATTGCTTGGCTATTAAAACAACTACAAATTTATGGTATTTATTATAGGATGGCTTTTTGATGCAGTCTAGTAAAATGTCTAAAGATGATTTACACTTAGTGACCATTTCATGTATTTCAATATATTACGAATCTAAAAAGTGTTTTTTTTTTTTCCGGTACGGCAAAGTGACCACACTGAATCTGATGGTAAGCCCAGCGAGACAGAATGTATCCCTCGCTACTCAACACAATGTATTTAGATCAATATAATAATGTATGTTTGTGGCTAAACGACTTGGTGGTATTCTAAAAATCCTAAACACCTGTAAAATGTATTATTTATGTGCAAGTTTTTTTCATTTTGAAGGCAAATCCCACCCCATAGCTTTACTCCCCATTTCGTAAGAGAGTACAATACATAAATAAAACAAGGACGATTAATTTCCCGTCACATACTTGCGAACACGTACACGCGATAAGTTTACGCGAAAACATCTTACATATACGCAGTCGTAAATTTTAATAGGCATAATTTCGCACTATTACAACCATTACGCACATTATAGATAATAAATGCAAAGGCGTAATATACGTGCTAATAAATAAAATACGAACATTTTGGTGGAAAAATGAAATAAAACAGCTATAAAGTCGTGTAATAATAGTCATATTTCAATGTTACAGCTCTCGGGGGACGCTGAGATTGAGGCGGCCGAGCGCGGACAAATCCCTAAAACTTGAGACACGTCCCGGCTTTGCGACAACATATACAGTGTACAGTACATACGTGGAAATATATCTACAGAGAAAATTCTATACAAACAATAATATTTCACAGAAGTTTTTTATAGCATAGTCCGACAAACGAGCCAGTGCGTCACCTGATGTTAAATGATCTCCACCGCCCATGAACATCCACAATACCGAAAGTATCATGTATGCGATGTCGGTCTTGAAGGACAGGAATAGGGATTAGGGAAGGGGGAATCTGGGCCTCCGGATATCTCACTTACCATACGAAACGCGACAGTAAACTGTCACTTTACGTTGGTTTTCTGTGAGACAGTGGTACTACCCCGGTCGAGCCGGCCCATTCATGCTGTAGACAAATATGTCTACAGTGTGGCTTTACCTTTATCATATTTGTATTTATAATTACCAGGATATGGGCTTGTTCCGTACTTTATATTAGCACAAGCCTAAAATTTTAATTCAAAATCTTTCTAATGTTCAAAATCATCTTGTCACACAAATTATCGGAACCTTTAATGATCGGATAGCATACAATGCAGAAGTGCTGCCACCTAGAGTTAAACTAACTCTCTTCCATTCGAATCGTGTTAACATCCGCATCGGAGCGAAATGCGCGCGTTATAAGCTCTAAACCCCCCATTATAGTCTGTAAATATTTTTGATACAACTTGTAATAAATTGAACATTACATTTTATTTATTTACTAAGTATTTTGTCGGGGGTCTAGAGTTGGAGTACGATGTTTGGCTGTTTTGCGGCCTTCTGAGTACTCTGACACTAGACCCTCGATCGCTTCACTTTCTTGCCCGTGGCGTAGTGTGAAGAAGCAGGCTGGCATGATTGTGTTTTGTGGCTAGGGATAGATTATCTCTCGCTATTCGATACTCTAATTGGACGGCACAGCGCGTATCATCAGGTACAATGTGTTTACATTGCCGTGCCAGTATAAAAAAAAACCGTAGTCTCTTGTTTCACATCCAGCTACTCATCTATTGCACCACGACAGACATCTGTCCAAATACTGTAAGCTTCCTTGGTATTCTCAAGGTTGATTTTTAAGCCATAAAAGCAAGCCTTACTGTATCATCTCTGCCTAGCGCATTTTGCCTAAAATACACAAATATTATTATTGAAGGCGACAATATAATGGATAAATGTTAGATATTGTTATAGTTGAATCACTTGCCTTTTGTTTCGTAATAGCATATTTTGTTGTGAGGGCTTTGGAAAATATTATCAACGCTATCAAGATATTTAGAGAGTATTAAATGTGTTAGTATGATAATTCTTAATTTATTATTATAAAACTTCTTCTTTCTTTCGGTTCCGATCTGTAACTATGTTTTCTAAAATTTATAATACTTTTCATAGCCTTTATATCCTGGTTGAAACCTATATATAGTGAATGTATAAATGTATTCATAATAATGCACTGAATAAACTTTGAACGCAGTCTATTTGTTGCTTTTGATCACGTAATGACATTCTTAATTTACTTTTAAGACCTTATAACATTTTCAGGAGTTCCGCTCAACTTAATAGTGGAATCTTTTTTTTTCGCGGGGAAAAGCGATATATCACTACCGCCCCGCCGCGCCGGGGGGGAGGCAGGACGGTTTACGACCGGCCTTACGACCCAGCGTTTAGCCGTCCGGGAGAGATGTTGACATCCGGACGACCGCCGGGCCGAGTCCCTAACAAATTACCTACACCGGCATACCAATTAAAAACCCCGCGGTGGCCCTCTTCGGCGCATAAGAGACGGTCCCGGGCTCACGGGGCGAGAAGCGCTCCATTTTCGACCGGAACCGCCCCTGCGCGGTGCCGCCTTGCGGCCCGTCTCCATGTGGGGGGGACTCAGAAGCCCCCGCGCACCGAAGGACGCCCTCGGCGTCCACGGCAGCAACGAGGCCAACCACCCATGCTGCCGTTCATCCCGGGGTCGCCCGGCGTGCCGACGAAGTATATACAAAATAAATAACAATGTACAGACACAAATCGACACACCGAAATGAGCGCTACAACAGCCCCCCGCTGCGCGCCCGCGACCCCCGATGACCCCTATTAGTCGCCTCTTACGACAGGCAGGGGATACCGTGGTGGGATTCTCCAAACGCCCCCAAACCACAGGGCGGGAGACGCCGGTCAATCGTCAACCCGGCGCCTCCTCCGTCTCCACTGGCGGCGGGAGGGATCGGAGCGCTGTTCCCGATCCCTCTCGGCACTCTCCTTCTGTGAGATAACTGCCTCACAGAAGAGGGCCACCGCACGCCAGGACCTCCGGCTGTCGACCATGGCTGACACCAAAGTCGGCAGCGAGAGGTCTCCTCCGACGACTGCTACGAGAGCGCTGCGCTCTTCGTCCCAGGCTGGGCACTCCTCCAAAGTATGTTGGGCCGTGTCACGCGGACAGTTGTCACAATGGTGACACACGGCCGACCCTTCTGCACCGGCTATACGACACAGGTACTCGCCAAAACAACCGTGGCCTGTGAGCACCTGTGTCAGCCGGAACGTCGCCGTGCCGTGGCGCCTGTCCAACCACTGATGGAAGACAGGACGCACTGCCGCTACGACCCGCTGAATAGTGGAATCTTAAATGAAATCCGTTTAACCTCATTTATTTGATAAGCATATAAATTATTGGACTCACAAGATAACAGAGACTTAATATTTTATTACCTATACAAATATTATAAAGAGGTAAAGTTTGGATGTTCGTGGTAATCTCAGGAACTATTGGTTCGAATTGAAAAAATATTTTAGTATTGGATAGCCCATTTGTCGAGGAAGGCTATATAAGAATAATTTATTTAACCGGTCCAAATTTACAATGTAGTTACATAATGGTTTCTTATGTTTACGCGAATATTATACATTGTAATAAAACGAAATTTACGGATTCTATCGCGATTTATTTTACTTTTTTAACCCGACGTTTCGAAGGCTTTACAGCCTTCATGGTCACGGGGGAGACTGAGTTGTATGTCGTCACGAAAGTATAATGCAATGTTTCTACCCTCCATATAGTTGATATTTCATTTTTATTTTGTTGTAGTCCGATCTACGCAGAAAGAGCTCACAATGTCTTGAGGTCTGGCAGTTGGTCTTTTGGGTTCCGATTTAATTAAATGTATAATTAGATCCCAGGCTGGTGCTAGCTTCCAACCATCTTCTCTATTGAAATTTGGATGTTTTTTAATTTCAATAGCCTCGCGAATCATCCTAGGCAGGAATCGGTGTTCTTTGGCAAGGATTTGTGGTTTGTCAAATCGAAGATAATGCTTGGAGCCTTCCTCTGAATGTTCAGCAACTGCAGACTTCGTAGAGCGTCGGTGTTTTACGTCAGCTATATGTTCTTTTACGCGGGTCCCTATATTTCTTTTTGTTTGACCAATATAAGAGAGTCCACAGTCACAATCTATTTTATAGAATCGGGTTTAGTAAAGTCGGGTTAAAAAAGTAAAATAAACCGCGATAGAATCCGTAAATTTCGTTTTATTACAATGTAGTTACATTTAACTATGATGTCCACACTAGGCACAGCCTGTATCGTGGCCATCATTACTTTATGATTATCCGATAGGACGTGTTCACATTAGCTTTACACACAAATTGTGGAAATATAATTAAAAACTAAACGAAACATTAGGTGTGAGTGTGTGTGCTTGTGCGAGTGTATGTTTGTGTACAGTGTGTTTGTGAGTTTGTGTGGATGCGTTAATTGATTATTTTCAGCAGATTTTCAGTCTCATCATAATTTAGATTCAATAAATATTTCTTGATTTTAACTTTGGCCTCCCGTGTCGTGTTATGTTTAAAATGACATATTTTTACTATTTTATTATACACATGGCGAAATAAGAATTTTGGGAAATGTCGTGCAAAATTGGTTTTTACTGGTGGAACTGGTATTTTAAAAACTCTGCGATTCAGCATATTTTTGTAGTCAGCGGAATTTAAAACTATTTTGTGTGTGGAGATTATGCATTAAGAATATAATGCTTTCGAATAGTTAATACTTGGGCATCTCTATAAAGCTGTGATGTTGAGAATTTTACGGGTTTTCTCAACATGACTTTTATATGCTATATAACATCACGCTTTAACCAATAGGAGCGGAGCAACAATGAAAAATTGCCGTTGCCTTGCTCTATGATTCAGGCACAACACCTGAGTGCTAAAATGATCGGTACAAGTGCGACAGTGCAGGAGACAACTCCTTGGATTGTATACTTTTTCTCCCAAAAATAACAACCACGCGGGCGGAGCCGCGGGCAACAGCTAGTAACAAATATAAATAATGTGACTTGAGGCGTAGAATTGATGAAGGACTTTCGTGTGGGTTAATAACCAACCAAGGCTATACATAATGGTAGAATAATATTACAATTTGTTTTGTTCCTATAGACAATGGAGGATTTATTTTTGGCTAGCAACACTATGTTAGAAACACAGGCCGAACGGAACAACGAGCTGTCTGCCTCTGGTTTCTGTTACCTAACAACTGATACCGCTATTGTCTGTGAAATAATTAGATGAAAATATCATAAGAACAAACTGGTAATACCTATTTATTTTTTCTGAGTATTACTCCTTTACGGGTAGTTAATTAGTAATTACAGGATTTATTAACAGTAGACAACGGCTTTGCTGTGCCCTGGCATTGCAGAAGTCTATGGCCAGCGGTGACTACTTACCACCAGGTGGCCCGTCCTACCGTTGAAGGACTACTCTTTTTAAGCCTCGTTTAAAGAAGGACATGTCATAGCGCTCAGAGAACACCGCAGCAGGGAGTTCATTCCAGAGCTTGCACGTACGTGGTAAAAATGAACGCTGGAAACGAACCGTGCTAGACGGAATCGTTTCCAGGTGGTATGGATGCACTCTGTTGCGGTGTCGGGTGGTGCGATGATAAAATGGTGATGTAGGCACCATTTTAAACAGTTCCTCATATATTCTTTGAAATAATATTTGGTACTTGGTTTTTAATTTTTTTATTTTTAAGTGGCAATCTCTGAAGAAGGTAATACACAGGTGATACACAATTAAGGGCCGGAGTAAAACTCTAGTAGATATTAGTCATGGGCGTACCATACCATATAAAAAAATAATATAAAATATATTCCATTTATAGAATGGGGCACCTGGCCCATACTCTGCTTATACTTTAAGCTAAACATTTCTTACTAAAATTCAAAATTACCACAATACTAATACCGAAACAATGGAGTATCGTTGAAGAGAGTCCTGAAAGCACAAAAGAAGTTTGGTAACGAAATTTTAACTGGATTTCGAAAGAACCCTTACAGGTTATTATTGAAATGAGATATGAAAAATCAGAAACTGACTTTATCTCACAGCTAGCGATTGCGTTGCGTACTGTCAGTTAGATTTGGGGAGCCAAATGCCGCTCCTCTTTGCAGATCCTAATTTTTCCTAGTAAGCTATATCGTATCCATCATTTTTCTGGCATTGTGGTTGTTCGTGAGGAGATCACTTACCATCAGGTGCCACACTTGCTCAATTACTATATTGTGGAATAAAAAGAAGTAAGCAATATTTCTTTTTCTTATTACACAATATTTCCTGATACAATTGCCCCCATTTATAGTCCCACGACGCCTGTCACTCACCACTAGTGTAACATATATCACGACAGAAGGTAATATTCTTTTGTTCAACATTTCTATGATAAATCAGTATGGGGATATGAAAAATGTATCATATTCTATTTTCAGTTAGTCAATATATTATGTAGGTATGTTATAATATTTATGGTGTGATGCTTTTTTCGTGGGCTAGTGATTTGGGAGCGGGTTAAAACATCCATGTTAAATAAAATTATCATAATTATTATCATAAACATGTGGCCCGCGGGCTGCATTCGGCCCACTGAGCGTTTTCTGCGGCCCGAATCATTTGAAATTTAATAAATACACTTGTCCTATACACTTTTATCGTTAATATTTAAAAGTGGTAGAGCATATCTGTCTACAGCATGAATGGGCCGGCTCGACCGGGGTAGTAACACTGTCTCACAGAAAACCAACGTAAAGTGACAGTTTACTGTCGCGGGGTGTATGAATGCATAAATACATATATCGACGAACTTTGACGAAGAAGAAGACATCTTTAAACTTAGGTTTTGCGGCCCACCTAGTCAACGATCTTCATGCTTTTGGTCCATCAGTGACTTTTGAGTTTGACTTGGCTGGCGTAGACTATCTAAAAGTCACCTGTAATCTTACTGGCCTTGATACCAGATTTGTACAACTCGTTAGGGATGACAAAAATATTTTGGTTTCTGAACAGCCCTTGATAAAAATCAGACAGGAAAACAAAAAGATAGACATGGAATATGATGATAAATATGAAGAAGAATTCGACATTTGCATGGTTGTTAGCTCCTTAATCCATTTCCGGGCATTTAACCCGTTAAAAGTCGTAGTGGATTAGACAACTGCCTATCACAGTCATATTAGCTAATTGCTAATGTTTACGCTGTACGAAACAAATAGTTGGTAATAATAATATATTTAGACAAGATGCCAAAACTTCTACGACGAAGAATATACGTAACATACTTTGTCTAATCGCCAGCTTTAATTATTGGAATACCAAAATGATTGGCTAACTATGGAAGTTTTGATAAAGACTTTAGAACTTTCACTGTTAATTCGCCAGCTGATAGACATCATTAGTAATAAATATCTTGTGGTATATCCAATTAAACAGCATTAACAAATCATTATAATTCATGGTTATCACCTACATACACCCGTTTTATGCCTGATTGCTTGCGGTTCCACCCACTGGACTCTTTTTCCTATTATTTACTCACTTTTGCATGCTCATTCTTTTGCACACCGGCGGAAGAAAAACTCGAGTTTGGGTGTACAGTTTTTTATGATTTCAATGTATAGCTTATCTATACTAATAAATAAATCCGTAGCGTCTGTCTGCACATTCGAGTAATTTATCCGATTTTGCGTGAAATATTCCTTTTAAGACTAACTGATCCCGATTCTGCTATTTTTTAAACAAATTAAGCAAATCATGGCACAAAATCAGTGTTGAGAAGTGTAATTTATCTAGTTATTGAACCAGTAACGCTATCGAATACGTAAACGACTCATAAATGGCCTCAGAAACTGTCTGGACAATTTGGCCGAGATTCAAAAATGGTAACAAACTGTAGGGGGAGTCCGAGACACTTGAACCGCATTTTATTAACGTCTCACGATACAGGCTTAGCCTAGTGTGAGACTTTTATGGTAATACTAAACTGTAAAAAAAATGAAGAGGTAAATAAATATTTATTTATTATTATTACTATTATTTAAAACGTAATATTTTGTTACAAAAAGGGAAAAGGGTGCAGAGATTCATTTATAATTTAAAACGATAAATATGTTATGTAGGCATAATTTTGTATCATCATTTTTTCAATAAAAAATACGATAAAAAAATATAGGGATTTTAATAAAAAATGAGATATGAGTCATGTCTCCCCACCCTAAGGGACAGTTGAACCAGGTAATGGGGAGATTTGACCATACCTTTTTTTGGGAATGGAAAATCATTTAATTACAAATTTATTTACTTATATTACCACAAGTTGAAGTTACAAGACTACTTTTTTATTAAAACTGGTGGCACAAAATAGGCTGGTGGCTTCGGATATTTTAAGATTTATTTCTGGATTTCTAGAAAGGAAACCGCAGAACCAATATTTTCCGGCAGAGTTGTTCTTCGTCCAGTTTCAGAATTCCATTTCCATTACTTGCTTTCTGGTTAAACCATAATAATGCATTTTACTACACATCAGTATATAATTAACAAGTAGTTTTTCTTCAAAAATCGAAATGATCTGCGTTTCTTTATGTTAATATGTGTCTCTTCAAATTTAAGTAATTTAACGTACATTCAATTTATAACGTCTTAATAAGTCTTACTATACTACTGTCAATTTCATATTGAATAGCTATATTTCTTATAGACGCACCCTCCTTAAATTCATTTCGTAAAGGTATATTTTTTCTTTTCCCGTGTATTTTCTGGGGATTTATACCGGAATGCCATTGTTTTCTGAAAATAAAAAAGATTTAAAATTAAAAAACAAACGAAACTACCGTTTGTACCATAGTTCAGTGGTTCATGTCTCCCGCACGCGTCGTGGTGCAAGTGTCCCACACTACTTTGACATAAATCTTCAGTAACAGAAAAAAAATCTCCATTAGGAAAGAAAAATCTCTTATCACACATCAAACTATAATTACCAGGCGATACATTAGTATTAATAAACAGTATTACCTCAATAAACACGGTCATAGCCACAAAACTTTTTAAATTTTATAAACTCAGCGAACACAAAAACAGTGTTCTCATCCTAACCACCAAACAAATCGCCCATTTTACAAAAGGGCGGAATACTAGAGATTGGCCCCTCACGGGCTACCAATGGGTGTATTGGCATTTGATTAGCACCAAATTGAAACTGAATTTTGAAGCATGGTTCAACTCTTCCATCTGGGCAAGTCTCCCGGACTCCCCCTAAGTATCTTAAGTTTCCTTTAATAACGACCAGTCTGTTACAAAACACTAGAACCAGCATAGCTTTATTTAAACTGTACTTAAATAGTACTATACTTCTTTAGGGCTAAATGGTATATAAGAGTACCGACATACATTACGGGTCATAAATAACAATGCCTACCTATATTTTATTAAAATGTATAACCTGAATAAAAATAATATCCAAATAGAGTTGACAACGAATGAATACATTAACTGTAGAGCTTCATTTAGATCCTACCGAGAAATGTCTGTGTTCAAAGGTAGCAATATTTTAAGACTGTATCAGAAAGCTCGCGTATGTATTAGATCCGTAAAATTACGATGAAGGAAAGAATTCATCATCACAACCCAGTTTCAAAATAAATATAAATACCTACCTAAGTTAAATTTATCTTTAGTAGAAACGAAGCGATGTTTGTATTATCCAAGTTATTGATTGTTGCCAGCTTTTCTAAGTGTAAACAGCGGTACACATGTAACTAAAGCAAACCGCCCAAGTTTCAAAGTGTGTCAATATCTAACTAAATATTTGGAAGTTTCTACTCGGCAGAGTACTCCATTACTATTTAAGTACAAGTTCTATCACAGTCGGTGTCGCGACGTGAGCTGGATAATGTCGGGACACTTCGATTTATCAACCTTCTATTTAACACCAGCATTTTCAGGTAATTGTGAAAAGTGCATGTCCTAAATGACCGGGTATTTTATGAAAGCTAGTATAAAGTTTGAGTTTCAACTGGTTATATTATAATAAATCATTTTTTGTGTATTTAATTTTCGTATAATATTTTGTTATTCACTATAAACGTAGAGCTTCCAATTAATTACCTATTTTTCTATACAGATACATTGAGGCATTCCTAAACGGGCTCCAAAATGTTGTTGGACTAAAATTACTTGATATAGAACTAGCGACTAGGGTGGTTCTTATGCATTATGTACGATGGTCGCTATCTTGTCGGGTACGTACAACTATATTTAGAGTATCCTCTCACAAAAAATAAGGAACTTGCAGCATCTTAGCGTATTCTTAAGTAAAATACCTACTATGAAGAGAATATAACATCACACTTTTGTGTCTATTGTGATTTTCTTTATTGGTACTACTGCGAGGAATGTAGGGAGACTACAACTACGATTCAAAGACTGCAAAAGAGATATGGGAAAAGTTAGCTGAATATCGAGATCGTGGAGAAAACGCATGCTAAATGAGGGTGAAGCTTACAACAACTGGTTCAGGACACTGGTGGACAGAAGACGAAAACGTCATTAGGCCGACGATCGTCCACCAGTCGGTAGGGTCCCATGTACGTGTTTACTCACACACTGGTACGGTAAAAGCTGTCGCTCTAGAATTGGCTCAAATAGCTACGAAAAAAAGTTCGTGTCTACGAGACAATGGCTGTCGTCTGAAATGGACACTCACGCCCGTAATCCTCGAAGGGGTAGGCAGAGGTGTAACCAGTACACCCACTTTTCGCCGAATTTCGGTCCCATAATGTGATAGGGGGCGAGCCTATCGCCATACCGGGCACAGGTTCCAGACTCCGGGCTAATACTGAGAATTTCTAGATAGAAAAACCCAATATCACTTTACCCGACCCGGGGATCGAACCCGAGACCTCAGCAAAGCAGCAGTCCTAACGCATGCGCAATTACAACTGCGCCACCGAGGCAGTATATATATTTATGTACTATTGTGACTCTCATTACATTTATTTAAACAAGTTAATTTCTTGTACCATTAAAACACATTTTAGGTAACCAGTTGTTATATATAAGTACACACTTTATTGACAGTCAGTCCTTATTAATCGGAGGACTATTTAAGTTTATACCTACTATAAATCACTATTAAGCTTGGAAAGAAAACAAACCTAAATATTACGCTGTCTGAGTTAATTTTATTTTTCAACTATTTATCCAGATGTGAGGTCGTAGGTTCAATCGCCACATATAGGTTTATAATATGATCTGCATAAATTGTTTTGGGTCCAGGTCTAATGGGACCGTAAAACCACCTAGTTCCTGATGATCATAATACTGGTACTACATAGACTATTGGTGTTTTTTTATTTACGTCTAAAACTATTAAATGTAAGTTAACATTAAATTAGTCACTCTCAGTGGTAAAATATTATTGTCTTAGTAATGGACACAAGTCAGGACGTACAAAGAAGACCACAGATCTTGTGCAGAATAATACCCTATTTACCATGTATATAACTTTTTTTTATTAACCTTGTGGTCTACTGCTGACCAAATTTCCCATTTCCTTCCACTGATCCCTATTATGTACCTTTTTCTGGCCACGTAGTTTCAAAGGCGTCTAAGTCGTACCGCCATCTCTTCCTAAGCCTAGCCCGCCGCCGCCAGCCAAAAGGTGACCGTTTTTGCCCATCTCTCCCACATAGTTCACACATTCGAATAACATTGACTGCCTCGGTGGCGCAGTTGTAATAACGCATGCGTTACGAATGCTGTGCTGAGGTCTCGGGTTCTATCCCCGGGTCGGGTAAGGTGTATTGGGTTTTATTTAGAATAGTCAGTATCAGACCGGAGTCTGGAATTGTGCCCGTTATGGTTATAGGCTCGCCCTCTATCACATTATGGGACCGTAATAAATTCGGCGAAAAGTGGGTGTACTGGTTACACCTCTGCCTACCCCTTCGGGGATTACAGGCGTGAGTTTACCTATATGTATGTCGATTAGCATTGTGTGTAAAACTATTCTATAAAAAACATTTTTAATAGTATACTATAATATAGTTATATCTTGTTAATAAAGCTCAAGCCGCATCCCGCTCCCCGCTACTCTTAACATCTGTAATTGCGTCCTAAACATTCAGCCTTTGAGCCTTTGCTTTGTTGAAACGGCGATGGTTTCCCCTCTTTATTATTATTTCCGTCGAAAACATACCGACACTCGGCACCCAACATTTCCCGCTAACAATACATATTTTTGGAAGCACTCCTATTTGTATTCCAATATTCGCTAGTTAGGTATTGTACTTCGTAGTTCTTTGTAGTCTGAGTTAAATAGGTACCTACTTAAATACTTGTCATTATGATTTTAATATGATAAGGAGTTGACACAGCACACCTGTTATCAGTTTTGAAAAGCAAATGAAATCGAGTACTTAGCTAATATATTGAAATAAATATAATCTATCTATATAAAAATCAATCGCCGTTCGTTAGTTTCGCTCTTAGAGTATTTAACACGGGAGACGCCATTGAGCGCTTACCCCGTATGACAAATGTAAGAGCACGGTGCTCATACACGTTCTATAAAACGAGTTGCGCTTCGTGATCCGCCACTAAAAAACTGTCATCACGTGCGAATTGAGCTCCGTAAAAAAGCCCGCCTGTAGCGGTATTAACATGTAAAAATAGATCTGACACATTAAACTTACAAAAATACAACATTATTTTTCACCTGGACGTATTTTTTTAAAGTAATATTATCCTTAAAAGCAACAAAACATATAATTTCTAAAAATTATCATCGGGTCATAAATGTTGCCAGGTTAATCTTTTAGCCACAGTAGTGTAAAATTTATTTGCATTCAATATCTTAAACGCAAGTTGTTTTTTTAATATTCATTTTTAACTAATGTTGCCCGCGGCTCCGCCCGCGTGTAGGTCTTGGAGCATTTTAACCTTCTATATTTTGCTATCCCATAAGAAGCGTGCATTTTTTCGAGTTAAAAGTGGTCTTTGTCATTTTCTGATCCCTAAACTGCCACTATGCAAAAAATCATGTCGATCCTTTGCTCTGTGAAAAACTAAACTATCCCATGGGAACTGTACATTTCTCCGGGATAAAAAGTAGCCTATGTGCTTTTCCAGACTATAATCTATCTCTGTGCCAAATTTTAAGTAGATCCGTCCAGCCGTTGTAGCGTGATTGGATATCAAACAACCATGCATCCATCCAAACATACGCATTTATAATATTAGTAGGATTACTTTATTTATGCTTCTTAATTTATAATTTAAAAATATTAGGAGAGTTGACATATCGACTAAGTTTACAATTTCATAAACTTTATGCCAGTGTAGCATTTTGGGTGGTTTATGTGGTAACACTGTCGTTTATGCAAGACTCAAATAGTGTTGTAGATAAACTTATAAAGGTTATCGATAAAATTACTAATCCATCTGGACTGTCTTCTAAACACATACTTTTAATGTAAATAGTTCTAACACACTGGGAATGTCACAAAATATGACAAAACCAGAATAAAGTATTTGTCAAAAAAATGTGATCCTAAAAATGTATCCGGTATATTTAAAAAATATTTAGGTATGAATTTTGGCGCCATTCATTTATTACGTAAGATGATGTAGGGGGGGAGTCGATCATGTCTTATTTTTTCTTACAAGGGGTGGGAGGGACTTAATAGTTCTTTCTTCTTAATAGTTCTTACGTAAGATCACACAAATGCGCAAAGTTAGGATTATACTTTGAAAAAACGCGGGCCATGCCTATAATTTTAAAAACAAGCAACTTAGATTTTTTTAATTTTTTTTGTTAACCGGTATGACTTGCCTTTTCACCCGGTTCCGGCTTGACGTCGACTTTTGGGACACCCTGTATTCATGTCGAGATCTCAAGCCCTTTTTATATGCTCTTCATAATAGATAGCCGTTAGCCGGCTACCACACCAAAACAGGCGATAATCGCTCTCAATGACATACAATAATTTCATTCACAGCATTTGCTAATCGCATTCGTTACCAGTAACACTGTATTTCTTGGCTCCGCTTATTTAATTTGAAATTTTATGGAATAACAGAACACTCCATTTTCTTACAAACTATATACCATTGGAAAGGTCGTGTTGTGTACTTTCCGGTGGTATATTTGCTGAGGTATAATCGGAATACCTCAAAACGAGTGAGTAATCAACATTTTAAAATAATTTGCATCGGCCGTCATTGTTGTGTTGCATGTTTTTTTTTTTTTTTTTTTTTTTTATCTTGGCACGGCAAAGTGACCGCACTGTACCTGATGGTAAGCGCAGTGCGGTCCAAATAGAGTACTGAGTAGCGAGAGACGATCTATCCCCGCTACTCAACACACTCATGCCGGCCTGCTTCTTCACACTACGCCATGAGCAAGAAGGTGAAGAAGGGGTCGAGAGTCTAGTGTCAGAGTACTAAGAAGGCCGCAAAATGGCCATTGTACCCCAACTCCAGACCCCCGACAAAAACCGGATGTACACTGGCTGATCCCGGAACGCAACACACTTGCGTGTGCCACTATGGCGGGTTTTTCGCCCTATGTACGGTGGTCGCTATCCGGGCGGATATGAATATCCTACCACCAGCTAATGATGAAATGTGCTGACATACCTGAAAAACGCTACTCTACAATTAGTGTTGACCAAAAAAAAATGGAAGTGTCACGGATGATGTGCAAAGCAACCAAAAACTGATAACAGTAATACACCTTTACGTCCCATTGACTCACCCGGGAAGTCAAGGAACAATAATGACTCGCTACCTTTTAATGACAATATTACGCATCGAAAAAAGCCACTGTTAGCAAAACAGGAAATAACTGCTTTGGATAATAATGTTTGTTTCTGAATGAAAATTATGAAACCACCAAATCCGCCATCGCCAAATACCAAGACACACTGGGAGAGCTAAAGAAAGAGAACGTTCAGTTAACATATACGTTACAGGATCTGCAAATCAGGCTTCAGGTTGCTGAGCAGCATAACCGTTCTAACAATCTTGAGATAGAGTGTGTCCCCGAGCACAAACAGTAAAACTTGCTATCTATAATTACTCAGCTTACTAAGGTATCCTGCAACTTGAAAGAATCCGACATTCATCATTGCACTCGTGTGGTAAAAAGTAACAGAGACGACAAGAGACCTCGCTCAATCATTGTCAAATTGGCTACATCTAGGCTTCGGGATACATTTTAGCGAAAACAATAAATTTTAATAAGGCAAATCCAAACGACAAGCTCAGTACTGCTCACATAGGCATTGGAGGTAATAAATCGCCACTTTACATTGTTGAGCACCTTTCACCTAAAAACAAATTACACGCAGCGGCTCGCCAGATCGTCAAAGAAAAAGAGTACAAATTCGTGTAGATTAAGCAAGGTCGTGTTTTCATTAGGAAAACAGAAGAAGACGAGTTTACTTATATAAGAAACCAAGAGACCAGAACCGACCTAAAACAATTCTCTGCCATATCCATACTAGCTGTTGCTCGCGGCTCCGCCCCCGTGGATTTTATTTTCGGGAGCAGAAGTATCAATGCAAGGAGTTGTCTTCTGCACTGAGACACCTATAGCGATCGTCCTGAATCTCAGGTGTTGTGACTGTCTAGATGGCTAGACAGGCACAACTCCTAACTTAAACTTCTAGCACTCCTTATAATACCCCGGGATCACTCCGTAAGTGTCGAAGAAGGCCACCGCGGGGTTTTAGCTGGTAGTGTCCGGTTGGGTGTACATAAGTAGTAGGGACTCAGCCCAGCCGCAGCCCGGATAGCCATCATCCGGGCGAGGTGCTGGGTAGTAAGACCGGCTAGTTCAGCATAACCGTTTTATTCTCATTCCGCTTCCCCCCGAAGCGGTCGGCAGTAATAAAATGCTTTCCCCGCGACAAAAAAAAAGTGTTGTGCCTGAAGCTTGAGATTACATTTAAAGAATACCTCATAAGTTAACTCCTCACTTCGCCCTTTAAGGGATGATTTGATAAAAACGTTGAAACACGTATTTCTCTATTTTTTACCTAAAGCCTAAATATGAATTTTCAGATCCCTAAGTTGAAGTATTACGGATTGCCCATACAAACTTTTAACCTCTATTTCACCCCTTTCAAGATATTTTTTTGAGACAATAGATACCCTATGTCCTTCCCTAGGATATAATCTATCCCTCTACTGAATTTCATTAGGATTCGTTCACCCGTTTAGTCATGAAAAGGTAAGAAACAGACATACAAACAACAATATTAATTTTGCTGCGGAGATATTTTAAAACTGTAATATCTCCTAAGATATTCATTGAAATCAAATGACGTAAAGGGCAACTTTGTTCAAAATTAAATACTTGTGATGAATAAAGTATTTATTTGGATAAGGATTAATACCATGTTTATAAAAACCCCTTTCCAAATAATACATTGTTTCAGAACAAATTCGATAACCATTAAAAAGGTTATAGTGAGCCAACCGAAATAGATAGACATATGCTATCGCGGACTTTTTTTAGAACTTTTTAAGAGGAACAATTTCGTCGTACATGATTGTTATGTAACTTTAACCGTTAACGCAGCGTACGCAACGGAAGCTCTCAAAAGGAAGCAATTTTCCCCGTTTTTGCAACATTTTTCATTGCTGCTCCGCTCCTATTGGTGATAGCGTAATGTTATATAGCCTATAGCGCTCCTCGATAAATGGGCTATCCAACACTAAAAGATTTTTTCATTCGAACCAGTAGTTCCTGAGATTAGCCCGTTCAAATAAACAAACAAACTCTTCAGCTTTATATAATAGTATAGATTAAATAAATTAAAGGCGTATTATTTAAAAAAAATCTAAAAAATAAAGTTTTTATTGTTGCTTATTTGGCTTGTATTTTTCTCAGTACTCATTACCTTTATTATCTTAACAGTATTTCGATTAAATTAGAAATATTAATTTACACTATTTTTAACTATACCTCTCTACTTCCGTCCCTTTTCACGAAATCACACCCAGAGATTGCAAGAAAGCGATAGAAAATATGATACACATAAAAAATTATCTTAAAACATTTAATAAATTATAATTGTTTTATTTTATCTATCGATAGATAAGGACAACGCTATCTATACCTCGTGTCGACATTGCTACGCTCTACTGTTTTTACACAGTTGTCAATATATGACACTGTAAATATATTTCACAACATGATAAATTTGTAACTGTGTGCATAAATTTGCCAGTGTTGTATGAAATGGTGTAGTGTGCGTGCGTAGCGACGTGATTACATTTTGCATTTGTGTGCACATGTTTATTTGTAGGTGTACGAAGCCCCCCACCGACATTGCTGAATTTTTTGTTCAAGATTCGAGCGTAATGCCGTCTCCTTTTGGTTGCCTACTCTAAGGTTTCGCTAAAACTCGAGAATGGCTAGACCGATTTGGTTAATTTTGATCTTGAAATATTTGTAGAAGTTCAGGAAAAGTTTTAAAACATAATTGGACCCGGTACGTGGCGCTACTGTCGGTATGTCACCGAATTTGATTTCCTGGGATTTGTGGGAGAAATGCCAAAGATTGTGATCTTTAGAATATCATATTTAAGGTGAGATGGACTCAGACAGTTCAGTTCAGACTACATTTTTAAACTAATTATTCGATGTTAAAAACTAAAAATATTAACAATATAAAAATTAGCCATGAAAGATGAACATATTTACAAAACGATTGTGCTTCTCGATACACGATTCATTAAAGTTGGCTCGATAGAAAATATTCGCAAAGATGCATCGAAATTTTAAAATTTCAATCCACACGACCCCAAATGAATCCGTAGTATACGGTTATAAAGAAAAATATTGAAACGAAATTTTTCTATAAAATTTTCAATGAACTGCATTAAACGAGTGTGTGAATATTTTATCACATTTCATTTATAAATACAAAGAAATAAATGTTTTAAAATTACGAAACATGAAATGGCAGTTGTCTTCATGTTGAAATGATTTTTAAACATGATGCGCATGTGCGAGACTTGTCAGACGGCAATCTGGCCGTGTTGAGACCAGACGTATACGCGATTTTTCGCTCGCGCTGTCAAAAATATTTTTTGTGAAAACATGATGAATATGACATAAAGTGTTCACACTAACTCATGATAATATATTGAATATAATCAAATATATTTAACTTATCATAATAATTTCAAACGATATATATTTTAGTTATCATAATGACTGTCAATTCTTATCAAAAGTCATGAATACAGGTTGAGTGATTTGAACAAACTATTGAGAATAAAATTATGGTATGATTATTGATATAACAAAAATATACTAATATTATCATTACGAAAGTGAGTCTTCCAGTTTGGAAGGTTGCATGGTTAAACCGCTGAACTGTTTTTGATAATAATCGATATAAATTAACACTAGTATTATTTAATCAATACCATTATTAAAATATTGGTGTTCGCGAGACGAGAGGAACCAACAATTTATGTCCTAAATAGATGTAGAAATATAAAATAAATACAACCAACTGACACACACATAGTCCTGACCCCACACTAGGTCAAACTTGTCCCTGGGTATCAAGAACTACGAGGGACAATGGTCACACAACACCCAGATCCTAGACAAATGTCAGTCTGTCACCCAAACATTTGACTCTGTGCGGGAATCGGACCCACGGCCTCTCATTTCACAACTTACTAATCGCCCGCTGCGCCAGGAGGCTGTCAAGAAATGACTAACTTATGTCCAAATTTGATTATTATTTTGTTGGAAATGAAAACCGTCATCAGCGGGCTCATACTATTTCCCACTACCATTGCGACTGATTACCAGATCCCTAGAGCTCGAAGACTATAATCGTAAATAACTGCTTTGGATACAGCACTTTGAATTTCTTTCAATTATATATCATAAGTTCTACTATATTTATTTTATATTGATTGCGCAAGACTAAAATACGATAATAACAATCAATGTCAGTCAATCTTAGGCTAGCGAATACAAAGTTCATTATTATAATAATTTTATTAATTTAGCAGTTTGACAGACAATACAAGTATTAACATTATTAATTCAATTAACAATATATTGAGTTCTATTATTTTGATCATAGAACTCAACAACTCATACTTGACGGTCTGCATTGTGCAGTGGACGTTTAGTCGGTTGTGAAACAAGAAGTCGAAGTTGGATCCCGAAATCGAATATCGAAAGGATACACTTCCTTTACCGAAGATCAAGAGAAATGACGGGAGATGATGATCGCGAGAAGGGTAAAGAACGGGAGGGTAAAATCAAAAGGAAACTGGACGGATTTGGCAGAGATGGGTGTAATCCCTAGTCTAGCTTAGCTTAGCTAGCTTAAGCTATTACATCTATATGAATATGTCTAGTAAATTTGCCGAGCGGATACCGTGAAAATACGCGAGGATCTTATCATTCAGCTCAACCAGACCCTAGATCTCATGTTTATTTTTCTCAGGAATCGGGTTGAGATCTATAGCAAGAAAACCTAGGTGATCGTGTTCTCGTGCAAGAAATCCCTGTTTCCTCACGTCCCCGTTCTTACAGGTGTTCCACTCCCAACGCACAGGATAAAAAAAAATATTTTCATAAAAATCGGTTCAGTGTTTTCAGTTCAGTCGTGAAATGTAACAAAAAGAAAACATTCAACCACTACTAATTGACCATTTTAGAGGCTACATTTAAAAAAATACGTGTACGTTTTTTTGTTTGTTTGAACGCGCTAATCTCAAGAAGTACTGGTTCTAATTGAAAAATTATTTTAGTGTTAGATAACCCATTTATCTGGGAACGCTATAGGCTATATAACATCACGCTATGACTAATAGGAGCCGAGCAGCAATGAAAAATGTTGCAAAAACGGGAAAATATATTCCTTTTGAGAGCTTGTTTTGCGTGCGCTGCGTATACGGTTAAAGTTATGCAACAATCATGTATCACGGAATTGTTCCTCTTAAAAAGTTATAAACCAAGTCCGCGATAGCATATATCTATCTTTTTCGGTTAGCTCACCTTAACCTGCCTTTTTAATGGTAATGAAATTTGTCCTAAAACAATACATTATTTGCGAAGGGGTTTTTATAAACTTGGTATGTATTGTATACTTTTGCTCCCGAAAATGACCTCCACGCGGGCGAAGCCTCGAGCAGCAGCGAGTAGTATATAAAAGACGTGATTACTTTCACTCATATTGCAACTATTTAATTTCACTGAACGTTAAAAATTAGTAATAATTGACATTGTTATCATTATAATTTGTAATAATATAGGTACATATAAATAATACACCAAAAAGTCACACACATATTTCTGACCCCACACTACGTCAAACCTATATCGTGGGTATCGAGAACTACGAGGGAATATGGTCCCACAACATCCAGACCCGAAACAAACATAAGTCTGTAACGATAACATTCGGTAACTTTGTTACGAGAATCGAGCCCACTGCCTCCCGTTTGAGGCTGAGGCTGTCATATAGGTTTTAATTTTAATAAAATAACATAATAGTTGAGGGTTTTTAAAAAAAAAAATTATGGTATTTTACGTTCTATTTAATCTGAATTATTTGACATTTGCTCATTTCACTGTTTTAAATAATGAACATCCTTTATATGAGCACCTATCGCTACTCGTTGGGGGGGGAGCCCCCGCGCACGCCGCCTCCACCCGTCGCATCTCACCCCCTCAATCATACCTCAGCCCAGAGCGGACAAAGCCTTAATGTCCGGCTGCTTTTCCGGGCAGGACGACGTCTGCCGGGCCCGCTAATCAATAATATGTATAAATTTATTATCGGCTCTGTATTATACATGGTCCAATCATTGGAGACGGTCTTCTTTTATGAACATAGATTCCTATTTAATTTTTTTTAATTTTATCTTTCAGAGGCAAGCATAGATATAGGGCTAGAATAAGACACACGAGATGCATGTAACAACTATCGACAACAAAATATATCCCAGAAATGCGTCAAATATTGATTAAATTACTATACGTCGTCGTAACAAGTTCGTAGATAAAAATAACACAGAAGTAACAAATACTTCTAATCTTTTATCTCTGCTTTTGACGAGTCGAGTCCAATACCTATGCAGCTGTTAGTACAATATTTTCGAGGATCATCAAATCGACATACTTTATCCCTGCTACCTTGGTTAGCTACCACAATCGAAAATGTTTGTAAGAGGAAAAGTTGGGCGTCTCATCAAAATTAAGTTACTCACGGAAAATTAGCTTGGCAGTAATCAATAGCAAAAATAGTACCGTGGATCCCGGACTAACTGTGAATAATCCGACGATTCGACTCATCTACAACTAGATACTAATAATGTACGCATGCGACTTGATTATTAGTGATATACTATTGTTCATAATCGAATAACTACTAATTATAAATGCGGCGAAAAGTGAGTGTACTGATTACGCTCCTGCCTACCTCTTCGGGGATTACAGGTGTGAGTGTATATGTATTTATATTTTATGTAGTACTATTAATTAGTAATTATGAACGGATTTTCAACTAGATTGATCGCGACTCAGTCGCCAATTTGAAATGAAATATGAATGAATCGCTTGCCGCTCCAGCGCCGAATAATCAAAGTCGAGCAGATATCCACTTAACTTCGTGCCTAAATCATTCATACTCGCGTATCTTTAGCGCATGGTCGCGAAAACTAATTACTGTCGTTGTAGATGTTACCAGTATTGGATACAGATAAATCAATTCTGATGACGACTGCGTTCTCGAGGCCAGAAGTAGCCCAAGATTTTCCGGAACCGCCCCTGCGCGGTTCCGCCTAGCAACCTGTCCCTAAACACACACGGCGACAGCGAGGGGCTGAGATAACCCACGCACCGAAAAAGGCCCCCTACATCTGCGGTAGAAACGTAGTTCATCACTCTCCCTACCGACCATCCCGAGGTGGCACGATGTAAACAAAAAGTCCCACGCTACGCGCCTACGAACCTACGCCTCTGATGGCTCCATTGATAGCTCCTTTTAACAACCTTAAATAGATCAGTAAATTCCAAAGATTCCTTACAGACTTAGAAAGTGTACCCCCTTTTAAAAATAATACCTATAGATAAAGTAACTTACCATGTTCAGCCTAATATGCTAACGTTCTTGTATTAAATGTTTTAGATTTATTTATTTTATGGACAACCAAATAAAACTAAGTCATGGGAACATTATTATAGAAAGTAAAAAATACAGAAAGATACAGATTAATACTAAGAGTAAAAGATGTGTACTTTGTTTAAATTTTATGCAAGACAAGAAAAACTAAATTACTCGATAACTAAATCTCCATCTTGAGCCGCCCTGGCGCAGCAAGTAAGTAGCCAGCTGTGAAACAAGAGGCAGTGGGTTCGATTCCCACACTGAGACCAATATTTGTGTGACAGACAGATATTGATTTCAGGTATGGGTGTTGTGGGACCATAGTCTCTTTGTAGTTCTAGATACCCACAATACAGGTTTACCTAGTGTGGAGTCAGAGCTATCTGTGACTGTTGGGCATATTTATTTACTTATCTGTTTTAAAATACGTCAAAACCCATAAGAAAATGAATAATATATGTAACACCTCAGCATACTTAGAATATTCTTTGTTCTTCCTTATTTAATAATTAATGAAAATTAAAATAGAACAGTAGAATGCCTCAGCATTAAGCTTACAATTAGTAACAATATTTTTATCAAATGTGTTGATACAGGTCTCTATAAAATAAATGGTGAATAAAAAGATATGCTGAAAACTTTACATTTTAATATAATTAGTTACATAGTCTATTTTAATTCCTAAGTGTATATTAAAAACCTACTTTGGTTTTGCTTCAACATTTGATAGCTTAGTGGGATCATATTTATATGTTTTCTGTAGGGGACCCTTTCCTGCTTTTGTGAACATAATTTCGTCAATCCTCTGTCTATCTGCCAATTCTCTGGAAATCTTCATATTAGTCCATGAATCTTTTGCACCCTCCACAAATCCTTTTTTCTTCATTGGCAAGTTATCTGGCTTATGGGTCATCAATTTGGGTATTTTGAAATATTCTCTCACGCCAGGAACTCTTAACAAACCAACTTGTAGCAAAGATATGAAGTTACTTGAGCACCAGTACATAAGGATGGCTCCGGGGAAGTTAATTGTGAAAGGTATCATGACCAGAGGCACTGCACGCAGGATATACCTCATAATGTGCATGTTTTGTGCATCCAGACGGCCTCCATCAACACCAAGCTCTATTGTCGCCCATAATGTGGCACTTGTGATTATCGGTAATAAAAAGTATTGATCTGGAACGGTCAGATCCATAAACCACCACAACCCACCATGGGTCATGCTGTCAACAGGACAATTCGCCATACCCCTCAATCCAACAAAGAACGAAATAAAAAGTGGTGCTTGCGCCAATGGTACAATCATATTTTTAAGTGGATTCAAACCCTTCTCTTTCATAAACATCATCATCTCTTGTGCATACCGGGCAGTCTCCATCTGATTGCCAGACTGTCTGGCTTGTGTCATCTTGAGCTGCAATACTTGTATTTCTGGTAAATGGTTGTTCATTATCGCGGAGTTTCTTTGTGACATGATAACAAGTGGAAACATGAGCACACGAACT
Organism: Laothoe populi; assembly: GCA_905220505.1. NCBI lineage: Eukaryota > Metazoa > Arthropoda > Insecta > Lepidoptera > Sphingidae > Laothoe > Laothoe populi. The sequence continues at coordinate 6,936,621 of HG992163.1, forward strand.
ACTATCGTGCCTATGACAATTGCACCCCACCAGGGGACGTCTAAAGATATATGCAAGTACTCCAGACAGTTCTGTACAATTCCTACTGGTCCCCATCCACCTAAACCGAGACTAGCAAAGGTGGGCTCTCCATTTGCAGCCAATTGTTGTACTGCCTCTGTTACATCTGCAAGAGAAGACGGGTCTGGTACTGGTGGCGGTTCTGGTATAGCTTCAACTAACGGGGTCGTCTTTCCCACATCTATGCCTGTAGAAGCATATCTGAATGATAAACTCGAAGAATAAACATAGACTCGCGCTTTCTTAACCTCAAACTTTTCGCAAAATAAATTCATAACAGCACCTCGCCGACCATGGCGGCTGAGTAATTTAAACATTTTTACCGAATGTATTTATGAATTACGAGGTTTTAGTCAAAAAATTCTTAGAAAAACAAAGTTACACAATTTTTATTACGGCACATTTCTGACATTGACGTTTAAAAACCATAGATATTTTTTATTCGTTCCCGGACCAGGCTAAGGTCAAAGACTATGCTGCCGAGTCATAAGTTAAACCAGAGATAGAATTGTAATATGCTTTTTATGTATCTTGGCACAATACACAGAAACGTAATGACTAGAGTTGGTAGTTGCTGTTGTCTTATTAAATAGATCAACAATAGATTTTAAAAACGTAAGACTAGGCAGTATGGTCGATTGACTATAGCCTGTCCTTTGGACGCATAAAAAAAATTGACAAATGTCAATTCAAATTTCAACGTGGTTTACTCGTGTTTACAAGTTGATATAACGCTTATAAATCATGAAAATTATCATTATTTGCGTTAAATAAAATAATTACAAATCTATCAACCATGGCACATATATCGTACCCATTCAAAAAAACGAACAAAGCCGTATTTCAGAAACCGGCTTCCGTACTTACAAACGATGCGATATATTGGAAGAAACTTGGAGTGAGTCTTTTTTTCTCTTGTCATTAAGAATCAAAATATCACACATTACAATACGCTTTATCCTGACCTACATACATAATTTTCTTACATACATATTTCAACGATAGCCATCGTATTTTGATATCTGACTAGTAAAATTGCCCAGCCTAATCTTTTGTTTATAATTTCAGCTACCAGTGTTAGTCAAAGAATTTGGCGCAATTGATTACTTGGACTTTAGCCCTGTAGAACCATATTATTTTGCAGCAACATGCTCTGTACGGGTGCAGGTAATTTTTTTAATACTCAGTATTTATCATGATTTTCCTTGTATACTTTTTATTCTAACATAATAATTTGTTGAACAGATATATGATCCAGTGACCAAAGTTGTGGCAAAAAACATATCAAAGTTTGTAGAAGGAGCTTATGGCGGATGCTTTAGGTCTGATGGGCGACTGTTAGTAGCTGGCAGCGAAGAGTCGGGTGTCAAGTTATTTGATGTGCAATCAAAAAACTTACTAAGGGTATTTACAGGGCATACAGGACCAGTGAGTAGTAAAACTAAATTATTTTTAAAACACCTAACTCGTTTCTTCTTTGTTGTTCCCTCACTAATAAGGATTGTGACCATATATTTGTATTTAGGCCTCGGGGTCACAGATACCTCTTCCAGTTGGTTTCCCAGCTAGGTTGATGGTTATCCCCAACTTGTTTACCATTGGCAAAATACATTTCTTTCATAAAATATACTTACATAACAGATAACTGGCATACAAACTTGTAGGTCACATGACAGTCAATGATCTTCACCCATAAACACCAGAAGTATTATAGCCCACCTTTATTAAAGCTACAGAATGGGATATTGGGCCTATAAACATTTTATTTAACTTAATAAATGCAATATTTCATGTTAGTCTTCTCTATGGCAGTAGAACAACCCTACTAAAGATCTGTCTATGTAAATTAACACGTTGACTGCGGCGCACACACACGGTGTGTTTTTGATTTTGCTACGCGCATGCGGCCGTCACATGCTAGGTGTGTTTTAAAAATCTGTATACTAGAGTGTGGCCGGCACACGCTAGGTGTGTTTTTATTGCGCGACGCCTGTGCGGCCGGCACACGCTAGGTGCGTTGTTAATAAATATATAAAGATTGTGGCTTCACCCATGTATTTTTATTTAATATTTTATTACTTGTCTTAGATAGCCATGGTTTGATTTATATTTATAGGAATGATTATCCTAAATGTTAAAGCTAACTTGAGCGAGCTATTTCGATAAATCTTACGAATATAAGTATATACTCAAATTTCATACATAAAATTAATTCAAACACGTAAAAGATCTACCTTTTTATTACATCTAAACAGGGACACAAATTTTAACAAAATACAATAACAGCTTTGGTAGCTGTTGCTCTAAATAAAGAATGGTAATAATATCTAAAGTTTTATTTAAGTTTTAAATTAAAACGATGCGCAATAACTGTATTGCAAGTAATTCAACCGTACAATAAATACGAGAGGAAAAGTGGCTTATAAATTTGCATGGCCAGACATGGTTTTTAGCTTAGCGATAATATCAACACGCCCGGCGCGTAGCGCCGCACTGGCGTTCGGGATTGTTACGCGAGTGCGGGAAACGCACCTAGCGTGTGCCAGCCGCATAGGCGTATCGTCACAATATTTGGCGTCGCAGTAAACGTGTTAAATATTTACTATCCTATATATTATATTATTCGTTTATTTAAAAATGATATATACTTTTTTTCTTATTTTAGGTCCACAGAACATTCTTCACTAAAGACCAAGTTAAGGTCATCAGTTATTCAGATGACAAGACAGTTTCTCTATGGGATATACCCACAGAGGAGAAAATTGCAAATTTTGCTGAGCATACAGATTATGTAAGAGCTGGTGCAGCTAGCCCTATCTCCCCAGACATCATCCTTTCAGGAAGTTATGATCATTTAGTCAAATTATATGACTGCAGATCAAATGAAACAGTTTTGACTGTAAACCATGGTAGCCCAGTAGAATCAACATTATTCCTACCATCAGGTGGGCTGTTTATAAGTGCAGGTGGCACTGAAATCAAAGTGTGGGACATTTTCAATGGAGGAAAACAACTTGCAAGTATCTCCCAACATCATAAAACTGTCACCAGTCTTCGTCTGGCTAGCAACAACAGCAGGCTTATGTCTGCTTCATTGGACAGACATGTCAAGATATATGATATCTCTACATTCAAAGTTGTACATAGTATTGACTTTCCCAATGCAATTTTAAGCATGGCAATATCAGAACATGATGATATTTTAGCTGTTGGTATGATAGATGGTATTATATCTGTAAGAAAAAGGGAGAGGCCAGCTCAGAATCAAGAGGAAAAACGAAATTTGTTGAAGTTTGCTCCTGATCAAATGCAAAAATCTGCAGAAACATCTTCATCTGCTGCTAAAGTTTCTAAAATGCCTGAATATGATGTCCTCTTAAGAAAGATGGAGTTTGGTAAAGCATTGTCTGTAGCTTTAAGAACTTACACTGCAACAAAATATCCAGAAAAAACTGCTGCCCTGATTCAAGAACTGCTTAGAAGAGGTGTGCTGCATATTGCTATGGACAGCCTAAATGAAAAATGTATAGGTGCAATACTTAAATATTTCATTAAAAATTTAGGAGAAATAAGGTTTACAAGAACTGTAATTGATGCAGCTAATGTTTTTATAGATGTGTTTGAAAATCAAGTCAATTTGTTCTCTGAAAGAAACCTTTCCTTGTATAAATTATTGTTGAAACATATACAAGATGAGATAGAAGTCTGTAAGCATGTAAGTGAATTGGAAGGTGCTTTGAATCTTTTAATTGCAGGCGCGCAAATCAGTACGAGCACAGAACCTGTGGAGCTGAATGATACTTTTGCGCCCTCATCAAAAGCGCGGAAGGAAATTGTTATTGATGTATAAAATAAACACATAAAGAATAATCTTGTTTTCATTCTGACTGAATAAATGTTTGCGATTTAATTCTTAAGTACCTGCTTCTAGAATTAAAAAATATAAAGCCAATGTAGTCCTAAGACTCTTGGATAAAAAAAATTAAAGTGATATTGAAATGCAGACTAAAATGGTAAAGTTTATTGTAATAGATATTTGGACTTTCAGATATTATTTTCTTCATCGATATCTCTCGTACGAATTTCTTTATAACATCATTTTACAGCGCTTAAGTACATATATACTTATACATTTGGGAAAGTTTGGTATACCACCTACTCATAGTAGTCTCAGAGTATATTAAAGATTTTTTTTACATTTACTTAATCGAAACTCAATGGAATAATAATTATTTATAAATCTTATACATATACACGCCTCACGCCTGTAATCCCCGAAGGGGTAGGCAGTGCTGTAACCAGTACACTCACTTTTCGCCGAATTTCGGTCCCATAATGTTATAGGGGGCGAGCCTATCGCCATACCGGGCACAGGTTCCAGACTCCGGGCTAATACTGAGAATTTCTAGATAGAAAAACCAATATCACCTGAGGATCGAACCCGAGACCTCAACACAACAGTCGTAACGCATGCGCAATTACAACCGAGGCAGTCATTTATAATTCACTGCAAAAACAACATTTTATCTTGCTCATTCCCAAAAAATCAAGGACATTTAAAAGAACCGTATCACGTTGCAACTTGCAATTTTGATATTTTAAAATATATTTCGATTTATTACTCTGTGACCTCCCACAATACGCTATTCAACTCTATGTAGTCTATGGCTTTGGTGAGCGTCTATGGTCAAAAACAAAAAAAACTCTATGGTCAATTGTTGTCATGTCCGAATGGACATAGTGACGTTTGGCGAATAATTTTAACGAAAACTAATAATTTTCCAAGTGCAGCTCGTTGGATGTTATCAAACTGTATGTAGAAATAAAATATAATTAATGTATTGTGTGATATATGAAAGGAAATATGTGTGACGCATCGTCGCTCAATTTACTAATTGTTGAGATACAGTGTAAGTTAATTATTTGAAGGGTTTCATGTTATTGCCTTAATTTTTTATTCTCGTAATTTATCTGCTAATTAACATACATGTAGAACAGAGTTAATTATTTGCTAAGGAAGGAATTACGTTTCAGCTAATAATAATTCAGGTTATATTTTTTACGGCTGTCATTTTGACCACCGAGTTGATTTTTGTAACTTCGTAGGTAAATAACGTGAAAGACATGGACGACCGTAGAGTCGCCGATTATTTTGTGGTAGCTGGCCTGCCGGACAACCCTGAACTCCTAGACGATTCGGATTCAGGACACCTAAAAGGATATAACACTAAAGCGCCCATCACAGATATAAGTAAGTAATTCATATGTTTTTTTTATTAATACTGTGAGACATAATGGTTTCTTATGTTTACGCGAATATTATACATTGTAATAAAACGAAATTTACGGATTCTATCGCGGTTTATTTTACTTTTTTAACCCGAGGTTTCGAAGGACATTGTGACATTCAAGACATTGTGAGCTCTTTCTGCGTAGATCGGACTACAACAAAATAAAAATTAAATATCAACTATATGGAGGGTAGAAACATTGCACTATACTTTCGTGACGACATACAACTCAGTCTCCCCCGTGACCATGAAGGCTGTAAAGCCTTCGAAACGTCGGGTTAAAAAAGTAAAATAAACCGCGATAGAATCCGTAAATTTCGTTTTATTACAATACTGTGAGACATCAATAATTAGTAGCCTGGACGTATTCACTGTGGATTTAATATATTTCGCTGATCATATTATCATGTAAAATATTTCACCTACTTTTCAACATTACATACTTCTTACATATGGGTACTTAAATTGTAAAAGATAATGACATATTAATTTAAGTTTGTACAATTTATTTTGCATTTAAAATTCTTGAAACTCTAAACTGTTTTATGCTCTATCTATTTGCTATCACACTAAATATTACATTTAAAAACAAGTAACACATCAATGTTAAATAGCTTCAAATACAGAGTATAGTAAAAAAGGAAGTACCTAATTATATATTAAAATTTAGCTTCACACAAGTAATTGATGCTGTAGGTCATAACATCATTGTTATTCATGTGATGTTCAAAGACCAATGTTATTTATTCCATATGACAGTACTATTGTACTCGTGAGTAATTTTGTAGTGTGTTCATTCAGGAATTTCATTCAATACATCATGTTATCAGTATGATGAAGTTCAGTATTTGGAAACTTGATATGTTTCATAATGTTATTGATATTACAATGTTGATGACAGTAATTTTTTTACATAAATACATATACACTCACGTCTGTAATCTCCAAAGGGGTAGGCAGAGGTGTAACCAATACACCCACTTTTTGGCGAATTTATTATAGTCCCATAATGTGATAGGGTGCGAGCCTATCACCATACAGGCACAATATCAGACTCCAGGCTGATATTAATGAATCTTAATTACTCAATATATTGTTAATAAAATGATATGAAAATACGCAAATTTTACCAAAAAAGTGTACAATGTTTAGCGGGATCCTTTTTTGTGTGGAATCCTCCAATATCTCAATGTATATCTGACTGTTTACAAACAACATGATAATTGAGATTGTTTGTATTTTCACTATTCAGGTTCACTATTATGTTAATTGAAGTTTAATTAATTTGATTTGATTATTATAAGATTAATAACATTAAAATATATGGTAATAATTAAAGGAAATAAAATTATTTTATTTGTTGAATGTGTTTAACTAGTTTCTGGTATTTCAATGTTGTGTGACAGACAGATATTAGATTCAGGTCTGGGTGTTGTGGGACTGTAGTTCCTCGCAGTTCTTGATACTCACAAAACAGGTTTTACCTAGTGTGTTGTTAGAACTGTATATGACTTGGATGTATTATTATATCAATAAAAAAAGAAATGTGTATTTATCTATGTATGTAATTTATTCAGTATAATTTATAAGTTGCAGTTTTCAGATGATACTTGCATAAAATGTATTATGCCATTTAACAAATTATTTATTCATAACATTTACGTATGGTTAATATTTGAAGATAGTTATTTCATATTTATCTCTGGATATCAAATTGTAGGAAATTGTGCAATGAACAGAGATGTGGTGACTGTCATAGGAAATGTGGTTGGCATTATGTTTCATGTTGTATCAGATGGCTCTTATAATCAACTGTGATTGACTTCAATATAGAATCCTTAGATATATCTTGCCTAAGGGCGATTATGACATTTATAACCCCCTTGATGTACTTAATATTCTTGATTATTGAAGTATGATTTTCGAAATTTCATATCAAGGTTAAATTTTCCTTTGATAGAGTTGTAAAAAACATTTTATCCCTTCAAATTGGTGTTTAGTTCCTTGTTTATAAAATTACTATGAGACATGCATGCTTTGCAGAATAAATTAAAAATATAAGGTCTTGGTATGGCACTGGTAATAAGCATATTAAATGTGGCATTGAAAAGGTTTAGTTGCAGTTGAATGGATCTAATATTTTTTTATACACTTTTAATTCAATGACGTTACATATAAAATACATAAAACACAAGGTTAGTGATAACATTTATCAATTAACATGCTTTTATAATTGCACTTTTAAAATATTATTGTATAAATTGCAGTATTTTTTTTATATTGTGTAATTGACACTAGTTAGTCCTATTAATATTTTAAATAAATAATGGTAACACTGATTAGAAATGTGAAGATGTATAGAAAAATATTTTGATACATAAAAACAGGACTAACAAGTAAAAGAAGCAAGAACCACATGTTGATAGGTTGGTTAATAAGTAACTGGTTAATCTACTGTATCAGCAAGTGGGACACTTCCCTTATCAGGAAAACTAGTTAGACTGACTAGCGCAGGCCGGCATGATTGTATTGAGTAGCGAGGGATAGATTATCACTCGCTACTTGATACTATAACTGGACGGCACTGCACTTACCATCAGGTGCAGTGTGGTCACTTTGCCGAGCCACGATAAAAAAAAATATATACACTTACTTATTAACGAGAACTGAACTTTAGGCAAGGACTATATTCAGCAGTGGACTTCTAAAGGCTGAAGATGATGATTAACGATAGGCGTATAATAATCTATGACTAAGGAATTAATGCACTTATTTACTTTGATGTAGTTTTAAAGTGTAAAAAAATAATCCGAACTAAAAAACTTCAAGTCACAAATGATATTAATTCCTTACATGATACAAAGATATTACAGTAAAGAACTTTTCGAGCTAGTGTCGCGACAGGCCGGTACCCGTCAATTGAAATAGGGTAGTTTAATAATAATAAAAATAATGTGAACCCACGGCCTCCCGACACAAACATTTGTCTCGGTGCGGGAATCGAACCCACGGCCTCCCGTTTCAAAGCCGTCTGTCTACTCGCCCGCTTCGCCACTTGCGTATCCGTCTGCATCAAAGTTTATTGCTGAGACATAATCTAGTTTTTAAAATAAAATATACGAAACCTGATATAAAGAACCCACTACAACAATATTTTTTATGTTCTTAAAAATATATGTTTTTCATTATGATAATAATAAACAGCTATGCTTTTAAAACAAACTGCAGCGATCAGTCAACAAAAACACAAACCAGTAGTTATATCAAAAAACGAAAAAATCTGATGGCCTTTTGGTATATTGGCACACATTTTTTACATACAGTAAATTCGCCAACGTCAATGTCCCAAACACGTTGCAAAAGGAAATTAAAAAAAAAATACAAAAATATAAGGTAGTTTGGTAAAACTGCTTCAATATAAGGTATAGTGTTTATTTATTTAAATAAAGACAACTTTACAGATTGCAATCTTCAGAAAGACCTTCCAATAAACTTTAAATAGATCCATTGAGTATATCTAATACAAACAAGTAGATAAAATTCATTAATACGTATGAACCAAGCGCGAATTGTAAACAATCTAATATCACTAAACAAATTGACATAAAAACAGCAATCGTCGGTTAAGTTCTAATATTACCAAAGTTAAAAACTCCTATACAAGGGACAAAAATGTGTAAACGCAAATCAAATCAAATATTTATTGAATGCAAGAAATGCTATACATTATTTAAATTTAGTTAATCTTTTTTTACTCTATCGCCGTTCGGAATGCAGTTTGGCTAGAGAAGAACGGGCAAGGAACTCTAGCATTGCTCTTTTCGAACACTGGTTGACAATATTTGGGAATACAGTTAAAATACGATTTAAATTTGATTACATTAGAATACAGCAGCTCAATGTATGTAAATTTAATTGCCTTTTTGTAATATTGTGAAAGAACAGAGCCAACAACGCAGCCAACCCAAACCAGATAATACTTTTATATTTAGTTCTTGGGCTTCCAAAACAGCATAGTAATTTTCAAACACATAATATAGAATTTTATTTTGGTGTCACTTCGTTTACACACCGTTTTATTTTGTTTCTTGTAAAGTCTGACAAAATGTAAAAAATATTCCATCAGATATTTTCGTTCTAAAAATCACATTAAACATACATTATTTTCTTACGATTGAAATTTGTATCCGATTTGGGAGTAGCTCACCGCCTATCTATCTCAAAAATAAACTTGGTTTGTTTTTGCGAAGTAAGCTATTTACCGTTACCGAGGATGGCAATATGGTTACGATTTAAAATACTCTAATTCACCGTCCAGGATTGACACCGGGCGAACCTACATCATCACCGGTAATACAAGTAGTATTATAGCTCACCTTAGACGGGCCCAGTATTAAAATTTCTTGGAGTGCCCAAATGCAGGGTAATTTTTTTTATAAAGTCGATCGGGGCTTCTGTATCCTGGAGCCCCGTATCATTGATACGGCGGTAGCTACGGCCCTGAAACCAAGAAACGTTAGCACTCTTCGGCGCTTAGGGACAGCTGAAGGCTCCCGAGGTAATAATCACCCCGATTTGTGCCAGAAACGAAGTTGCTTTCGGAGACTGTAATCCGCTTAGTACTGACGTAGATTTTCATGTAACATATATAATTTATTAATAGTACCGATAAGGCGATGTTTTGTAATCAAATCGTCAAAATAACATTTGCAGGTGCTTACCCTAGTTAGACTTGGGATACATCAAAATAATTTACGCAAAAAATTGTAGATTATCAACTTAGTTGTGGCAATTTTCTGTTTCCTAACATTGACTCTAAAGTAATTTAGTGAAGATGAGGCGGGTCGCTAGCTATTTATAAATGATACGCCAAACCTTATAAATATTCGTTTTTGTCCACTAATGCCTTATTTCCAAACAAAGTTCGTTCACCCAAATACCCAAAATTCTGTGCACGCAAACTTAGATGTCGGTCGAGCTAGTAATTATAAAACATATGCTCATCGTTTGCTCTGAACGATCAATATTGAACTTAATGAATGCAACTAAAGGCAGGTGTCATTTGTATGTAGCGACAGACGCCGATATCCTTGCAACATACTCTCGATTACTCAACGAAGGGCCCCACTTGTTTGACCCTCGTCGCGTCGAAATTTATTGACATAATTGATGAGTTGTATTGATATGGCATTCAGATTGTGTCTGATGTTTTTGGACTGCATTCGGAATTATGTCTGGTTTCGTTAGTCTGTTATCTACGTCAAATAGTCGCTGTGAATTTTAAACATAACGTTTTCGGAAATTAGTTAAATGTCCATTTGTACCATCGCTTTAGAAGACCGATAAATATACCAAAAAGTCCTTTTAAATCAAGAAAATACGCAACGCACCCTAGATGCCCTTTTTTGTTGTCGCGGGAAAGTGCTTTTTTTACTGCCGCTTGCTTCGGAAAACGAAATAAGAATAAAACGGTTATACTGGACTAGCCGGTCTTACGACCCAGCACCCCTTCGCCCGGATGATGCTATCCGTGCAGTCGCTGGGCCAAGTCTCTACCCCCTATGTACACCCCAACCGACATTACCACTCAAAACCCCGCGGTGGCCTTCGGCGCTTTGGACTCAGTAGCATTCTGGTTGAGCTGTTCCATTGATACTGTAGACAAGATTGTCTTGGTAATACCACTTTAAAACTAAAACACAATACGTATACATACATACATTGTATCGTATCATTTAATGATCCAAATGAACTTCAGTCTACTGTCGGGTTCATTGCCACTTCGAAACCTTTACGTACTCTCAATAATGCATTGTTTGCATGACGTAACACAGCATACTCATTCTTTTGTATATGAATTGATAATTATTCTGTCCATAGTAGATAAAAATGTTTACGTAACGCTTAGCGTAAGTTTGTTGGCTTTGGCGAAAGAATTTGATCTAATTAGACTTAATGAGGCCTGTCGGGTCTTCTTGGTAGCTTATGTTTGTACGGATTAAAGTTATGTTTATATAAAAAAAAGAGATGGGCGCTATTTTTTTAAGAGACAAGTTTAATTACGATTGAACTGCAACATTGAAAATGCCTTGACTCGTGCAACTACACTACACACACACTAAAGGGTGCATGGAAAATTTTAATATTCAGTAAATAATGAAAATGAAGCTGAAAAAGTTATGGTTCGGAACTAAAAAAAATATAAAAAGTGGGAAGTGAGATACTTTCTAGCATACTAAATACATGATGGACATCAGAGGCGAAGGAAAAATTTCTAAAAATAGGTCGACGCTAGTTAGATATATACAATTGTGCAAAATACTATAATTTTTTTACTGATTTAAATTTTATCAAAAAAAATAATTGTTTTTAAAACCCATACAGGTATTATACGAGAGGTCGATGAGGTCAGTCGGTCACAAACATTATCAGTTCATGGTCGTAGTCCTTGCCAGTAAATAATATAACATGTATTTCAAGGCTTTCTATAGTAGAAAACGAGCATGCCAGAGGATGTTGACCCGATTTATTTTATTATCATAATTAATGAATAATTTAGGTAATCAAAAATGTGTACGTTATAATCTATCCAAATATGGTGGATTGTATTGTTAATAGTCTAAAGGATGCATGATGCGGTTCGTGACGTCACCGCCCTCAATTGACATCATTGGTGCAAGGATTCGAGGGAGATAATAAGATGTTCTCGTCTTTTTATTTAGTTATAATAATATCAATATTTAAAATATTAATAACAGCTTAGTTGCTTAAACATATTTGATTATGTTTTCACAATAACATATTTTTTGTTGTGTATAAATAATGTACAATTTTTTGTAGAGACAACAATCTCGTTATTGAAATAAAACGAAATTTACGGATTCTATCGCGGTTTATTTTACTTTTTAACCCGACGTTTCGAACGCTTTACAGCCTTCATAGTCACGGGGGAGACTCAGTTGTATGTCGTCACGAAAGTATACTTTCGTGGTCGGGTTAAAAAAGTAAAATAGACAGCGATAGAATCCGTTAATGTTGTTTTATTTCAATGTATAATATTCGCGTGAACATAAGAAACCATTATATCTCGTTATTGATAAAAGGCTAGTTGACTGTTCTATTTTATTCTTCATGGTCTATACACAGTCAGGTCATAAGTATTGTCACACAGTAAAAACTTTTATTTTAGAATGCTGGCCACAAAAAAGTTTATTGAATTCGAATTTCAAATTGTTCATGAAAATAAAAATGTATACTTTTTAGAATTTTACTCATTTTTAAATATGGAGTGGACGCTTAAAGAAGACCGTGTTGCAGTAATTGCGTTGCATCGTTGCGGTTACGCGCCAATTCAAATTTTTGACATACTGAAAAATTTGAATATAACCAAAAGATTCGTTTATCGTACCATCAAACGATACAATGAAGACTCTAGTGTAGATGACAGGTCAAGAAGTGGTCGCCCTCGGTCTGTTAGGACTCCAGCAGTGATAAAAGCTGTGAAGGCGCGAATTCAAAGAAATCCCAAACGTAAGCAGAAACTGTTGGCCCTTCAGATGGGGTTAAGCAGAACCACGGTGAAAAGGGTGTTAAATGAAGACTTAGGGCTTCGGGCATATCGAAGAAAAACAGGACATCGTTTGAATGCTCGTCTAATGGACCTGAGACTGAAGAGATGCCGCGCTTTGTTGAAGCGGTACGAGGGAAAAAAATATCGGGAAATTCTTTTTTCAGATGAAAAAATTTTTACCGTAGAAGAGAGCTACAACAAACAAAATGATAAGGTGTACGCACACAGAAGTGAAGAAGCGAGCAATCGTATTCCGCGTGTCCAACGAGGTCATTTTCCATCCTCGCTCATGGTATGGTTGGGAGTTTCTTATTGGGGCTTAACAGAGGTAACATTTTTGTGAGAAAGGTGTAAAAACGAATGCAGTTGTGTATCAAAATACAGTCCTGACGAACCTTGTGGAACCTGTTTCTCATACCATGTTCAATAACAGGCACTGGGTATTCCAACAAGATTCGGCGCCAGCTCATAGAGCGAAGAGCACACAAGACTGGCTGGCGGCGCGTGAAATCGACTTCATCCGGCACGAAGACTGGCCCTCCTCCAGTCCAGATTTGAATCCGTTAGATTACAAGATATGGCAACACTTGGAGGAAAAGGCGTGCTCAAAGCCTCATCCCAATTTGGAGTCACTCAAGACATCCTTGATTAAGGCAGCCGCCGATATTGACATGGACCTCGTTCGTGCTGCGATAGACAACTGGCCGCGCAGATTGAAGGCCTGTATTCAAAATCACGGAGGTCATTTTGAATAAACTTTAGTGTCATAAGAATCTATGTTTTGTTAAGTTCATTTTGGTATATAAATGGTTACATAATGAATAAACTTGTTTCAATTATTTTATATTAAACATGTGACAGAATTTATGACCTGACTAGGTATTATTAAAGTATTATCATTAATAAACATAAAAGATAAGTTTTCAAGATTTAATTTGCATTTTTATAAACAGACTTTATTTTTCCCACCAAAACGCTGCCAACTGTCATGGCCTCTCGTGTGACGTGACCATCCCCAAAACTAATGGACGTTTGGCTCAGCGTTTTAGATGTTTCGGTGACGGTGACGTCATAAATGACTGATAGGTGTTTCATGTCACGTGACAAAATGCTTTATTTTTACATATTTGTTTCTTGAAAATACTAAACAATCTGTATATATAAAAGAAGAAGCTGACTGACTGACTGACTGACTGACTGATCGATCAACGCACAGCCTAAACGGCTGGGGTTAGAGACTTGAAATTTTGACTGTAGGTACCTTTTATGACGTAGGCATCCACTAAGGAAGGGTTTTTGGAAATACCACCCCTAAGGGGGTAAAATAGGGGATGAAAGTTTGTATGAAAATCCGTCATTTTTGAAGTTAAATTCATGAAAATTAGTATTTGGCATTTTAGTTAAAAATAAAAAATATATGTTTCAGGATTTTTGGAAATTCCGCCCCTAAGGGGGTAAAATAGGGAATTAAAGTTTGTATGAAAATCCGTCATTTTTAAGTTAAACGCATGTATATTGGTATTTTGTATTGTATACTTTTTCTCCCAAACATGACCTCCACGCGGGCGGAGCCGCGAGCAACAACTAGTCACATATAAATTGGTTTAATTTTCGTTATTTTTAGACTAAAATCTATTATAAAAAACATCTATCACGTTTCCATTTACTGTCACCTACCCGATAGGGTAGGTCATCAGGCTCATCAATAGATGAGACTTCGACAATCATTAATATACTGTCTTTTGTTTCAGGTATAGTCTTCCCCGGCCTAGGCGAGACGGTGCCCGATGGTTATGAGTTAGGGGAGTTGACGCCTACAGGTCTACCCGCCGATTTGAATCATGGATCGATGCGGTCGCCCGAGTGCTATCTATGTTTACGCAGGGGAAGAGATCGCCCACCTCTGGTTGATATCGGTGAGTGTTTAATGTTTATTCACATTGGTATATTGTAATGGACGGAAATGGAAATGTTTTATTTTCAACATTTTGTTTTCTCTTTTGTTGATGTCGTTGCGGGATTGAAGCAGCTTTACATTACTAGATACTCGCCTATGCAACGGAGCTTCACTGCTCGGTGTCAGAAAATTGCATCCAATGTCGATGTTGAATTACTGATAGGATTTATGTAAAAGAAACCAGAATTAAAAACTTATGCAGATTTGTAAATCATTATTTTTAATATATCCAAAGGGACAAACAAAAACATAAAAACAAGATAGATAAAAGACTAACTGCTATTACAATACAAAGAAGTTTAAATAATAATAATTTATATATACATATAAGATCATTTATTTATTAGGATTGACAAATAAAACAATATGTGTTGCTTTGTTAATAAAGGAACGACATTTAAAGTTTATTATTAGTCAATTCCTAAATACAATTTATTTGACACCATTTAATCTTTACGACAATTATAAGTATTATTCAAAATTGACAGTTGACATAAAAATAATTTCTTCTTCTAAGTACCATGCTTTAAATACAATATAAAAGAGATTGTAATACATTCTCTTTACATCTCCCCCCTTCGAGGAAAAATGTACTATAACATTTTTACAAAATTTACTCATCTTCCATTTCTTCATTTTCTTCTTCCAGTGCGAGGACTGGGATAAGTTTTGTTATATGGAAAAGATTTGATTCTGTTTTTTTATGACCAGTTTCTATTCTGTATATTGATTTAGAAATTTTCTCAACAATCTCAAAAGGACCAATTTTTAGTTCATCTAATTTCTTCCTGTTTAACTTGTTTCCATTTTCAACGTATACCATGTCTCCTACACGGAATTCATGATATTTTCGATTCTCATCATATAATATTTTATTGTAGTTATGTGATTTGATCGTATTTTCAAGGGCAGTTTTTCTGTCTTTAATCCAGTCACTATTTGATTTTTCTTTCTTTAATTCATTCGGTAAAATAGTGACGTCTGTACCATATAAAAGATAACTTGGTGCAAAGTCAGTGACTGAGTGGATAGTATCATTATATTTACTCACACATTCTTGAGCTATTGTTGTCCAAGCCCTCTTTTCTACTTTTTCATTTATTTTGCATCTGATTTTGTTAATCAATGTTTGATTAAGCCTTTCATTAAGACCATTTGAGAAAGGTGTATTTACTGCTGTAAAAACCACAGGTATCTGATTGTCATCTAAGAATTTTTTGAATTCTTTTGAATTGATTCCCGGGTATTGATCTGTAAGAAGCATACCAATGTCCTCCATTTCAGATATGTTCCTGACGAGTTTGACAAAATCATTGGCATTCTGAGTTTTTGAAGTCAGTATAAATGCGTATCTTGTAAAGTGATCTACTAACAGATGTAAATATTTTTTTGTCGATCTTGAACCTCCAAATCCTCCGATTGTATCAATCGAAATAATTTCAAAAGGCTTTGTGGCCGGGCCTAGATGAGACAACAAGCCATATTTGTCGTGTCCTCTTGATTTATTTTTAATGCATGTTTCACAACTTCTACAAATTTGTTTAATGTTCTTCGTTAAATTTTTGGCTGTATAGAGCGAGCTAATCGTCTTTTGCATTTGTCTCATTCCAATATGACATAGATCATTATGTATGCCTTCCAAGAATTTAATACTAAACTTTTCTGATATAATAATTTTTTCTTTATTTTTGTACTTTTTTAAATATATATTATTTTTTTTCACAAATTTGTCTTTATTATTTGGATATCTTCATTTTTATTTTGATCTGTTATAATATCTTCCAGATTAATCAAGTTTATTACTTTTAATTGGTCATTTGTATTTTCATTCGTTTCTAATACTGGGTTTCTACTCAGGCAGTCTGCTTCTAAATTATTTTTTCCTGGAGCATATTTTATTTTGAGATCATATTGCGACAGATAATATGTCAGATCACCAAGCTCTTCATCTGTTCTAGATTTTAGATTCATATTTTCTAGCGGCTTGTGATCAGAATAAACTGTAAACGATTTACCTATCAACCAATACTGCCAATATCTCAACGCTTCTTTGATAGCTAAACATTCTAAATATATTGCTTTTTTCTTCTTCTGTGCTTCATTTAGTTTTTTAGAAAAATAAGCTACAGGTTTTTCTTTTCCATCAGGTTGTATCTGTTTCAAAACGGCTCCAACACCTGCTAAAGAAGCATCTGTATAAATGTTGATTGGTAACTCTTGATCAAAAATTTCTAGAACTGGTTGTGAGCATAATAAGTTTTTTATCATCTCAAATGTTCTTTGACATTGGTCAGACCAAACAAATTTTTGATTTTTTCTGAGTAAATTATGTAATGGTTCTAGTATTATTGCCCTCTTTGGTATATACTCATGATAAAAATTGATTTTTCCTAGAAATTGTCTAATATTTTTCTGTGTTTTTGGCACAGGAAAATTCTTTATTGAAATTAAATTATCGTTTAGAGGTCTGACGGAATTATTGTGTATTATATGACCCAAATATGTTGCAGAGTCCGATGCAAATGTGCATTTTGTTAATTTTAGCCTAAAACCTTCCGTTTTTATCGCTTCCATTAGTTGTGTCAAATGATCAATATGTTCAGAAAAAGATTTAGAGAATATAAGTATGTCATCTATGTAATTGACAGTGAAATCATTAAGCTTATACTTTCTTAATATATTACTTAGTATTCTTTGGAAAATTGCTGGTGATGTTTTTAATCCAAAAGGAAGGCAGGTCCATTGGAAATGTCCTTCTTGTGTTATAAATCCTGTCTTTTTCCTGTCTTCGATACGTAATGGGATTGACCAAAACGCAGAGTTTATGTCTAGGGTTGAAAAATAATTACAATTTCTTGTTTTTATCATTAGATCTTCAATTAATGGGAACGGTTGGGCCTGAGGTACTACTATTTTATTTAGGTCTCTGAAGTCTATACATAGTCTGGATTTTCTATTGTCCTCTTTTTTAAATGCCAAAGTGACAGGTGCAGCAAATGGACTGTATGACTCTTCTATAAGTTTATTATCAAGTAATTTAGCTATTTGTTCCTCTATCTCTTTTTTATCTTCTATACTGCATCGATATGGTCTCTTACTACAATACTTGTCCACTACTAAATCTATTCTTGCTTCATATCTATTTACAGTACCAATATCATATTTATTTTTCGCAAAAACGGATGAGTATTTGCTTATCAGCTTATTAATTTCAGATATTTGATGCTGACTTAGATGTTTTATTTTTATTTTAAAATCTTCCTCCTTTACATGTTCATTATAATTTATTTTGTATACTCTCATGTTGTTATAATCATCATTCATACTATTTAATTCAGTTTTTTCATTATCCGTGGTAATTTCTTCGATTTCATCTATATTTTTATTATTCAACCTCTTTTTTTGGGTTATATTTAATTTTTCATCTTGAATTAGTTTAAATTTTTTAATTAAATCTAATCCAATCAAAAAATCATATTTGAAATTTTCTTTGTCTATAATGTATACATCGACATTTTTTTCTATTTCAAATATTTTTATTTTCAAAGTTGTCAAACCACTTGTTTTTTTAACACCATTAATCGTTATTAAGTCTGTTTCATTCAAATTATTTATTTTCCCTTTAAGTTTTAATAATTTAGAATTAATCAGAGAAACGTTAGAACCTGAATCATAAATTCCTTTTATGTCCAATATATCATTTATTAATAGTTTGACATTGATTAATGGTGTTACTATTCGTTTTTTTTACCAGTTTCATTTAATTCCGCTTCTATTATTGAATTGTTAATATGTTCAATAATATTATTTTTTACCTTATCTTCTTCTTTTGTTTTAAACCAACATATAGTTTCAGGATGATATCGAGTACCCTTATTTAATTTTTTACAAATGTTACATGGAATTTTTTCTTCATTTTTATCATTACTCCTCTGATTTTCATTTTTCTTCTTATTCGAAAAACTTTTTCTATTTACCATGTGTTCAAATTTGCTCACTTCATTAAACAAATCTACGGAATCTTTTATAGTTTCTCTATCAATTTTATTAAGTATATATTCTGGTAAGCCAGCTGCAATAATATCTATCAAAGTACCTGTGTCAATTGATCTTCTCATATCTAATAAAAGTTTTTCCTTTCTCATGGCATAATCCAACAGTGAACCATCCTTATATTTGAATAAAAGTGCGTAAGTGACTGGGTTCCATCCCTTATTAGCGAACGATTCACAGAATTTTGTTTTCCATATTGACCATTCTGAATTAATTGAGAGTTTTATAATCATTGAGCTGTACCAATCAACGCAAGACTTATCCATAAACAGTCTGAGAATTTCAATTTTCTTTTCATCTGTGGTCACATCAAAGCGTATGCATTCTTTTTCAAAAATATCAATCCACTGGTTTGCATTCGAATTTTTACTAGTAAATTTTTCAATTACAAACTTTTCTGCAATGTGTTTTAAACTCTGTTGTCTGTTTTCCTGTGTATTTTCCACTAACTTCTCAAATAATTTTTGCAAGGTATTTGTCTCTTTTTGGTATGCAGTAGTAAGTTGTTCCTGATTAATTTCTTCAAGAAATTGATCTCCAAATTGTATATTACCATCCTCATCTATATAAATTCTTTTAAGATCTTCTGACATTTTAATCCATACTCTTCTAATCTGATATCTTTTTACTAGACTATTTTTTACCTTTGTGTAAGCAGTTGTTTTCATTAATTCTTTATGATGACCAACTGATTGTAGCGCTTCTGGCATTGCATATACTTTATTATCAATTGTAGATATCGAAGTAATAGAATAAATGTTCGATTTTCCATCACTGCCAGGCAATAGCGTAAATTCAAAACGAAGTTTTTCCATTTTAATGTTATGTATAAACACAAATGTCGTTTTATAAGATCATTTATTTATTAGGATTGACAAATAAAACAATATGTGTTGCTTTGTTAATAAAGGAACGACATTTAAAGTTTATTATTAGTCAATTCCTAAATACAATTTATTTGACACCATTTAATCTTTACGACAATTATAAGTATTATTCAAAATTGACAGTTGACATAAAAATAATTTCTTCTTCTAAGTACCATGCTTTAAATACAATATAAAAGAGATTGTAATACATTCTCTTTACATACATAATAGCAGCGATAGCCTAGTTGGTTGCGGTACGGACTGCCAAGACGAAAGTCGTAGGTTCGAAACCCAAGTGGCATACACCTCTGACTTTTCTAAAGTTATGTGTGTATTAAAATGTTAATTATCGCTTGCTTTAACGGCGAAGGAAAACATCGTGAGGAAACCTGCATATCTGAGAATTTTTCGAAGGTATGAGAAGTCTGCCAACCCGCATTAGGCCAGCGTGGTGGACTAAGGCCTAACCCCTCTCATTAGTAGAGGAGGCCCGTGCCCAGCAGTGGGACAATGTTTAATACAGGGCTAGTATTATATACATAATTATTAATATTCTAATAGTTACAATGATGATTTTGTGAGTGGAATAGTCTCGTACTGTAATTCATAAATCTATTAAATTTATATGAAACTCCTGATACTCGATAATTGATTTAACTCGACATTTAAAAAATCTGATATTAGAACTGTAGGACCGTTTCGTCAGGCAAGTATATTCAAAACAATATTTTTTGTCACACTTCTTCCGAATAATGTATATTCTTAGTTCAGTTTGTATTTAAAATTTAGCGTGGCGTTTTCCTCCATTAACATTCACAAAATTATACATAATATACGGAAGTGACGGAGATAATTCAAATTAATATTAATTTTATGTATATGACTCATTTATTCTTTTCTGATACTTATGTAGAATTAAAACTTCTTTTAGTAACGAATTTTAACTCTATAATCATAGAGTTTTATTTTTTATGTAAAAATTCTTTAAAACATATTGTAGGTCAGTGCACACATTTTTTTTCAAATGTCCCTTACCACGAAAAGTTATTTAACTTTACCTTTTTTATTTTATACTACTACTGTGGCCATGAAACATACCTACAACCCGCTTGACTGTAAGCGGTTACCGTAGCCTAATCAAAACATCAGAGTTACCAAAGGCATCGCCTGCACACTGTTAACTATACTATCTAAACATCTTTTTTTTATATTCTGGCAAAGTGACCACACTGCACCTGATGGTAAGCGCAGTGCCGTCCAAATAGAGTATCAAGTAGCGAGAGACAGTCTATCCCTCGCTACTCAACATAATCATGCCGGCCTGCTGTTTAGCTTCTCCACATTACGCCTAAAGGACCCAGGATCATAGGAAAGAGGGAACACGGTACCTGCCAAATTTTCCACAGCTTGATGGTGCGGCGATACCCAAAGTTGACGTTTTAGTGGTAGACGATTGTAGCTCGGCCATTGCAGACCAATGCAGTTGGATAGATAGATAGATAGATAAGTCTTTATTGAACAACATCATACACAAATAACGAGAAACCTTAAAACTATGGAATGTTACAATAGGCGGTCTTATCGCTAAGAGCGATCTCTGACAACCATATGGTTCATGTCGACTTAACTCCAAAACCTTTACTAAGGTTTACTAAGGTTATGAAACCTTATCCTTCAATTTTGAGGTCTGCCACCCTACAGTCCTGAAAGCATAATAAATATCTTCTCTTGAAACTTGACCTAGCATATTCAATCGGTGTCACGATTTTGACGTCAGAGGAAAATGACTTCATTGTTTACCCACGTATTGATTTTCATTCGTCACACCACCCTACGTAATCTTTGCTTTGACCTTTATTATGGCAATCTTGCAACACAAAAGTCACACGTGAAAAGCCAAAAACAAAATGGTATGTTCAAAAACATATAAACAACTAGTGAATGTCCCAACTTCGCACGTTTACTATGAGCCAGCCTTATTTTTTTATCCTAACATGAGTAGCGAGAAACAATAAATCCCCCGCTACTCAACATAATCATGCCGGCTTGCTTCTTCACACTACGCCATAGGCAAGAAGGTGAAGAAGCGGTCAAGGGTCTAGTGTCAGAGTACACAGACGGCCGCAAAACGGCCAAACATCGTACCCCAACTCTAGACCCACGACGAAAACCGGATGTACACTGGCTGATCCCGGAACGCGACACACTTACGGGCACTATGGGGGTTTTACACCCTGTGTACGGTGGTCGCTATCCGGGCGGATATGATATCCTACCACCACCTAAAAGTGATAGACTGTCGAAGAAAGTATTAATATATGCACAATTCCTTTAAGGTTGTGAGTAATGGGCGTTGGTGATCAATTTTTATCATTTCACCATCATGCCTGTTATTAAAAAAAACCATAACTCTCAATTGCTGCTATGCGCCAAGCCGTCTGTGTAAGTTGACTTACTGGAAAAGTCAGGAGTCGCACATTCAGGTTATTTTTTATTTTTTTATTATAATTGTATCCCATCCAGATATAAGCAACTAAGCTGTGTATTTTTATTATTGCGACCGGAATCCTTCAGCTGCCTTATACTTATAATATAGGTATACTTATACCTCGTCAATAATTGGGCAAGCGAATATTATTAAACCGTCATCTGCCGGCATAAAATTTAAATGGTTTAAAAATTAAATGTCTTGATTAAGATCTTAATATTATCATGATAAGATATTACGAGACACCGAATAAATGTCTTCCAAAGCGGGCGGCCTCAAAAATTATAATTCCATCCAGTAATATAAAACACCTTTATATTTACACTCGCGAACGACAGTATTACATAAAACGAATGATATAACGAATGCGGTCACGATATCCATTAACCAGAATGAGGCAAATAGTACTTTCGACACGTCATCGGCGATAAGAATTGATAATGCTCACATTGATGCAAAATGATACCAGGAGTGTTACTCTTGACACTCGATTCCATTTTGGGATTTGGTTCGAAAACTCTACAATTGGCACTCTTGATCGCAACACCAGCGCACGATTTAACTGAATACGGCGGAATTTTTACTAAACAAATGAAATAGAGTATTTATGATCGCTTGTTCGTAAATATTCTATTTCATTTAGTTGAGTGAGTTAGAGTTCCAACATCTTCTAGATTGGAATTTAAACTGTATCGAGTTCGAGATTGGAATTGATTTCAAGAGTAGGTCTACTGAAGGCGCGCGTTGCGTTTTTGCTATCACCACGCTTGAATGAACACATTTTGTATGACAAACGTTTATTGCTGTCCGGAAGTTATATTTCGAACAAACTTGTTATCCATCTATCAAGTTTACACGTGCTGTATACAAGAATAGATTAACTTATAGGCATCTCAAAGCTGCGCTCTGGTAGCCGGGTCTTTGGCTAACATTTCTCACTCCTCTGCGATCGGCACTCTCATAGAGTGCCGTAAGCATACGTGTGAATGCATGTGATCTTTGATGGTTGTTAAAGCTCACAAGCTCATAGATGCAATATAGATACTATTGTCCGTATAAAACTACGAGTCGCCTCCGCACCGCCGTACAATGGCCAGATTAACAATGGTTTTCACCCTGATTTGTGAAACTAATTTGAATACACTAACAAGTCGTTGTTCGATTTTATTACAGTTCTTATACATGTGTCGTTATTCTTTATTACTCATATCTAAGTATACTAATAAAACAATGCTAGCTAAAAATTATACATTTTTAATTTTAGCTTGACGCCAACTTTCCTCGGGTATTGAAAGTCTAATAAATGTCATAGAATCTAACATCTACAACGTTTCATTCACTTTAACTATTCGGAATAGGGTAGTTGACAGTAAGTGAAATCCTGATAGGATTTTGTTTTTTTATAATAGATTTTAGTCGAAAATATAGAAAATTAAATCAATTTGTTAAATTATGTGACTATTTAATATTTTCAAGAAACAAATATGTAAAAATAAAGCATTTTGCCACGTGACATGAAACACAAATCACTCACGCATGACGTGACCGCACGAAACATCTATTAAACGCTGAGCCAAACGTCTATTAGTTTTGCGGATGGTCACGTCACACGAGAGATCATGACAGTTGGTAGTGTTTTGGTAAAGCAAATTAAATCTTAAAAACTTATGTTTTATGTTTATTAATTATAATATTTTACTAATATAGACCATGAAGAATAAAATAAAACGGTTTCCCAAAAACAGACAACTAGCCTATTATTAGGAGTTTAAAATACCCGTGCTTGATTATGTGCTAAGACTGAAATAAAAATACTTCCACTAATAACAAGTATCTTATTTGCATTCTAATCCATCTTCAAACTAACTCGCTAACACCTTACCTTGCCACTGCCACAGAGAGGTGTAATTCTTTAGTAGTAATTAATACTGGCCTGAAATAACTGGATATCTGGTATACAGACCCCAGAATCCAATGGCTTCCTTGAACTAGTTAATACCGGCAAGCGCTTGTATGCATGTTACAAACACGCCATAATGGTTCGTCTTGGCGAGTCGCTTTCTTAGCACAGCTAGTGTTTGTACATTGTAATTTAATTCCGGAATTTATAGCCACCGTTGAAGGATGAAGGTCTTCTCTTAACGCTTGACACTCTATAGAAACTGTACTTCATTTATCACCAAGTGCTAGGAGTCATCGTCGTGCCTGGATAAAAAAATCACAGTCATTGGGGATTGCCGACAGGAATCAGAACTATGAAATAACAATGTTTCTTGTTAGATTGTCAAATTAATTGTAGAATAAAAAAAATATATTTCGTTATTTGTAAATTAAAATTATTTTCATTAGCCTGGTTTTCATATAGTATATTGCCACTCTGAGCAACAATAAAAAAAAATATAGGCAGTCATGGGG
This sequence comes from Laothoe populi, assembly GCA_905220505.1. Classification (NCBI taxonomy): domain Eukaryota; kingdom Metazoa; phylum Arthropoda; class Insecta; order Lepidoptera; family Sphingidae; genus Laothoe; species Laothoe populi. The sequence goes on from HG992163.1 coordinate 6,961,324, forward strand.
ACTACCGACAGAAGGGAAAACTTAAAACTTTGGAATTACTGTGTTCTTTATTGAAACAGCCTCCATGAAGTAGTATTTTGATAATGATTGCATTTCAATAATTATAGAACTTCATACACGTGCTTATGTCAAAAGTAAAATAATCTTAGCGTGACGGTCACACGAGTTCAGTGTTTTTTCCCATCCCAAAAGTGCCAAAGTGCCTAAATAAGTTTTCACTTCAAAAACTCTTATAGCTACAAATATACCATTACATTAGCTTGTCGGTGACACGAACTTAAGATTTTACTCATCCAAAAATCGCCCAACGAGTTCAAAAAAGTTTTTTTCCTTTTTTATACCACGATGGTGGTAACCAAGATTACGGCCCGGCTGATGGTAAGCGGTTACCGTAGCCTATGGACGCTTGCAACACCAGGAACATCACATGCGCGTGAAACCTATTTAATTATAATTATCCTTATTAAACGTCTGCCTCGGTGGTGCAGTTGTAATTGCGCATGCGTTACGACTGATGTGCTGAGGTCTCGGGTTCGATCCCCGGGTCGGGAAAAGTGATATTGGTTTTCGAAACTCTCAGTATTAGCCTGGAGTCTAGAACCAGTGCCCGGTATGGCGATAGGCTCGCCCCTATCACATTATGGGACCGAAATTCGGCGAAACGTGGGTGTACTGGTTACACCCCTGCCTACCCCTTCAGGGATTACAGGCGTGAGTGTATATGTATGTATTATTAAACTTCAAATATGTTTACTTTTTCCTACCAGGTGTCATGTACGACGGTAAAGAACGTCTCATGGCTGACGCGGAGATGGTCCTGGTGTCAGCCGGGGGTCGTCTGGCCAACGTCAACAACTCGACGGCCAAGACGTTCATAACGTACAGACGGGCGCACCCGGGCGCGCCGTGTAACGCGCTTGTAGTTGTCGATGTGTGCGTCATTATAGCGAGCAAGGGCGAATGTCCGCCGCACGCCTTCTGTATGATAGCCAAGAATCTGAATAAGGGTAAGTGATCATTCCGTACTGGGTGAAATTTTGTGTATTTAAAATGTTGCATAATTTTTAATTCAGGGGCCGTTCATAAAATAATTCGCACTTATGGGGGGAGGTTGTCCCTTACTGTGACAGGGGGTCGAGGGTCGTAGGATACGTGACGTTCACAGCTCATCAAATAATTTGCCAATTTTCTTTCGTTTTTTTACTATAGAAAGTCATTCATATTCTTAAGTCATAATTTAAATATGAAATGAATTCTATGTGTATATTTTCGTTATAAAGTCTCAATAACTTGTTATATTTACTTAGGTTTTGTTTTTTTTGTTATCATGTACAAGGAAGGTGAACGATTTATCATTTTTATACAATTTTAATAGGATGAGGGCGCAGAAAATGTGACATAGCGTGACGAAGGGGAAGGAGGGGTCTAAAAAGGTAAAATTTGGCGTGACATATTGTATGAACGGCCCCTTTAGGAATTACTAGATTTCCATTAATATTTTCAAGCCAAATGATAATTCTGATTGGGCATTAGGTCATTTATGAAGAATTGTTTAGTTCACTCTTGTATTAAAAGTGCCTATTAATAAAACTGAAAACAAAATTCCTATGCACATATCAATAAAATAAACATGTTAGTAAATAAACTTGAAAACATATCATATGACAATTTTATAAGTTTTGTTGTTTTGTATCGTCTACAATATTTGTTGGATGGCAGCCAAATCTCTAACAAAGGGTTTCAACTATTGTTTGAAATAGTAGTCTAGTCTCTCCTTGATGTTTCTTATATTTTGATATTCTGGCTGGAAGTTATTGCTCAATTAAATAACTGTAAAGTTATACATTAAATAAAATCTAGCAAGCTTATACGAAAAAAAATCGATGTGTAACATCTTTATTATCGTTTTCTGTGAATGATTTCGAAAAAAGGGACGGAAGTGTGTAACAGGAAGTCGGGGAAGCGCGCGCTATTTGATTTTTGAAGTTAACAGTTCTTTAGGCGCGCTGTGCACTTTATTTTAAACGCTATCAGTGTTTTTGGATTAAATTAAGTTCTATATCCGATATGATCACTTCAATGTTTAAGTGTATTCGTTGTTAGAAGTTTCATCTTATAATCATGATATATGGTCATTGGTCATGTTATAACATGGCCATATAATTATAAGCTACATTCTATAACTTAGATGCAGATTTCATTTACCGTAGATGTATTCATTACATTGTTAACTGTTGCATGTCGAATTCTAATTCCTAGTAATTATGCAATTATTTTCGTTATTTTACTCCGCTACGTGCCATGCCGTCACGTCACCTAAACGGCATATTTGTAAGAAGTTCTGTACAAGCCAGTAAAAACCTAAGAATTCGACCTCTGAGCATCGCACTTCACAAACTGGCCTTCATGCTCTGAAAAGGGCGTTTATTCGCGTAATTAAAAAGAATTTCATCGAGAATGCATCGACGTTTCCTTGACCTACTTTCGATGGATTCTAGCAATTTAATTTCTTGTACTTACTCATAATTGGGTATACGAATTTGAAGAGATAAAATTATACAAAGAAGGTCGGATGCGAATGTTACATAGTAATGTTAGTAATTTAACGTTTATACAACTATAAAATTCAAACAAACCATTTACGATTCTGATTCGGTATTTTAAATAAAATAAGATTTTTTTTTATATAAAGTTACGCTTTTTGTTTATTTATTTATATCTTTGATCGACTCAAAAAGTTTGTATATATTAATAAATTGTCTCTGTAGTAGTAAATAATATATTATGGAACTCTAGACTATTCTAGATTGTTACTAAAATAAACAATATTCTTTATTTAAATTGAAGTATTTAGGAGGCTAATAATATCATGCCAGACTCATCATACTCTCAAAAGGTTAAACAGAAATTTATTTCGATTTGAAAGTAAATGTCCGATGCCATTTTAGAACTTTTATTACGACTGGAAAACTTCAAACTTAGAAATAAAACACTTTTTGTGTTATCAAGGTTGATTTTTGTACCACCTGTTTTACATTAAAATCCGGTCTGACTATAAATGTACCTACTACATAAATTGCCTACATCGACGGCGAAGTACCAATAGCTCCTAACAATCAAAGTCAAGAATATTCACAAACTGAAAAAATCGTTTATTTTCTAAGCAAGTATAAAATTTGTTAATATTTTTATTTATTTAGTATAATGATTTATGTTGTTGCAACTAAAAACACACAGATTTTATTATATGGGAATCTCACCTACTGTAAAACAATATAAAAGTGAATTTGAAAATTTAAAATATCAGTTAGGGGGTATTGGTACTTCACCGTCGATATCTGATATGTGTAACTAGGAATTTGTAATCTAATAAAAAGTACACAGACTTCAATAAAAAACAAATTATGCGTCACTATAAAATTTGAGGGTTGCCCTTGACCACCTGGGAAGTATACCCTTTTAAACAAAAAAAGAATTTCCCTAATCGGTCCAGGCGTCTTCGAGTAATCGGGTAACATACATTAAAAAAAAGATTCCGACGAATTGTGAACTTCCTCCTTTTTTTGAAGTCGGTTAAAAGAATCTGTTCAACATTGCAGGGTTAATGGGCAGCGACGTGTTTCTATGTTACAAGAAGTCGATGAACCGTCCACCGCTAATTGCTTACAAACCAGAAGTATTATTCAGGTAAATGTATAATAATGTTCTATCCGCTCTGACCTGTTTGAAAATTATTTGTAATAGTTTAGCAAACAAGTTTGTATCTTAACTAGCTTCAGTTTGTACTAATGTAATATGCAATTTGTCAGCAGGCCGGCATGATTGTGTCGAGTAGCGAGGGATAAATTGTCTCTCGCTACTTGATACTCTAACTGGACGGCACTGCGCTTACAATCAAGTGCAATGTGATCACTTTGTCGTGCCACGATAAAATATGAAATAACTAGCTGTTGCTCGCGGCTCCGCCTGCGTGGAGGTTATATTCGGGAGCAGAAGTATACAATCCAAGGAGTTGTCTTCTGTACTGAGGCACCTGTAGCGATTGTCCAGCCTCTCAGGTGTTGTGCCTGAATCTTGAGATTGCATCTAAAGAATACCCCATAAGTTTAACCTCACTTTGCCCCTTTTAGGGATGATTTTTCAAAAACGTTGAAACACGTATTTCTTTATTTCCTACCAAAAGCTTAAATATGAATTTACAGATCCCAAATCGAGGAATTATGGATTTCCCATACAAATTTTGAACTCCTATTTGACCCCTTTCATGGTTGTTTTTTGAGAAAAAAGATAGCCTATGTCCTTCTCCAGGATATAATCTATTCCCTTACCAAAGGACAATGGCGAAATCGTAGTTACAAAAAAATATTGCGTTTAGGAATTTCATACTTTGTAATCTAAATATTATTATTTTGCATGATTTTTCAGCATACTAACAATAGCTGTGTAAGTATAGATAAGTTGTTTAATTTATTAAAAATCTCAATTGATTTTTTTGGAACGTGTTATGGCCGTAAGATTTTTTTAATGAATGGCTTAAGGTCTTTTAGGCCAAAGAAAAATCTTTTTCATAAGAATTCTATAAGCCGTTAAAAAAACTATAAAATCAATGCAAGTGTGTGTGTCCCATTGATATATAGAAGGTGTGTCCCTACAATTACAAATAACAAAAATAAATCAGCTTTACTTTTTACCAACTTAGTGAATGACTGGATCGCCTGTTATTTGGCTGTATAGTTACGACCATAGCTTATCTTATTTAGGAAAAAAAATCTCTACTTCCGTCATTTCATACTGACATATTGTGACATAGTTTAAATCATTGATATGTAGTAGGTTTAAATACACGAATACTTGAAAGATTTCACTTAGAAAATAATCTAGCGAACATGACTGTGGCCAGTGGCCACAAATGTGATCTAGAGATCGGCTAATTTCCAAAGCATAGCAGACCGATATAAAATGCTATATTTGCCGTGAGAACGTACCAAATTCGACAAACACGTTCCTATTATGGTGAACATGTACGTTTCCACAGTAGTTCTATAATTGAAGTGTGCAAAGAAACAATTAGTTTATCTTAATTTAATTTAAGAGGCAGTTCAGATACCTTATTGATAAGAGGTAAAATAAAATCACACAATGTTTCAAATAAACAGTATTATGTTTAATTACTGGTCCGACCAGGCTGGTCGAGCAGGCATTATAGAATACTATTGTAGTTGCTTGGTTGTGCGTCGTACAGTGGGCTGCTGCGCTCATACCATGATAGTAATCTGGTATTTGGGACGGGCCAGACATCAAGACATCTGCCCCTGCAGCATTTTTAGATATATAAGATAGGATAATTATGAAGATGAATAAACATAATAAAACAGTGTTTTATTTTTATTTAGAACCCGTTTTTATTTCTAATTTAATTTCTAAGGCCAGGATTTAGGGTCTGAAGATATTTTCTGCACAACTATTGACAAACTCTGTGTCTTCCATTCCAACTTAGCTTGTACTGAAATAAATTATATGTGGCTTATGTTACTTTTGGTATAAATCTAATGGTGAATTATTAAAAACGGTTCAGCAGTTTATAAGTTTAAAGGATTTATCGATTTCCAAAAAATAAACAAATTATTCCTATAATTAAGTATAATGTGTTCATATCTGAACATGTAAACGTAAACAACACGAATGTAAATACTTGTGTGTAAGTACCTACGGTGTGGCGGATCATCCTTCCCCACAATAGTTATAAGTCAAGTTCAGTAGGTAGGTACATGTTTAATTCACGACCCTGCCTCAGGTGACAATAGCAGTAGTATTATAATGCTCTTTGGAAAATAGGCAAATAACATTTTTATCAGCTTCATAGATATAAATATTTTATTCAGAAATGTCAAATAGATCATAACCTCAAAATCTTTAAATTGAAATATCTTTAGTATTAGACTTTTTCATCAGAAATCACTAATACATTATTGTTTAGGAATTGCTGCTGAATTTTTTGATATTTTTTTCACTTCTAAACGCTACATATTTATGTCAACTAATTTCATGTATGGGAACCTGCCATTGTCCTTTCATTACAATCCGTTCTGCCGTTTAGTCGTGAAGAGGTAACAAACAAACAAACAAACAAACAGAGTTACTTTCGCATTTATAGTATTAGTATGGATTACAGATAAATCTAGTCAATAAATTCCAAATATAAGACTGCCCTTTGTCATGTACTTGGATATAGCCCTAAAATTAAAGCCCATAAAGAATAACTTGACAATTTTAAATCAAGTATCGAGGTGAATAAGGCACATTTTAGCGAGTTATCTATTACTCATCGCGTTTCAATAATATTTATACAATACTATATCTTGATTAATGTTACTATTATATTGTATTTCTTGAAATACCCGACCGATAATAATCGATGATTCAATATTTCCGGTTCTTTAAAACACTTGCATTAGTTCTTGATGATATAGAAACAATTGATGTCATTCAAAATGAGAAAGTGACGTATAAGGAAAATAAAACTGATGAATGAATAAGCATAATATAATCATGGAAATGAGGATGTGACAAGAAAGCAATGTAATACCTACCTTTTTTTTATTTTATTCTGGCACAGCAAAGTGACCGCACTGCACCTTGGTAAGCAGTGTCGTCCAATTATAGTATCGAGTAGCGAGAGACGATCTCTCCCCTGCTACTCAACACAATCATGCCGGCCTGCTTCTTCACACTACGCCATGGTCAAGAAGGTGAAGAAGCAGTCGAAGATCTAGTATCAGAGTACTCAGAAGGCCGTAAAACGGCCAAACATCCTACCTCAACTCTTGATCCCGACAAAAAACTGGATGTACACCGGCTGATCCCGGAACGCGACACACTTGCGTATGCCACTATGGCGGGTTTTACACCCTGTGTACGTTGGTAGCTATCCGGACGATCACCGCACCAAGACAAAAGTTTGTATAGGGTCTGGGTGTTGTGGAACCATATTACTAGAATTCGTAGTTTTTGGCTCACTCCGAACACATTCCGTCAAGATAATAATATGTTTTACACAAATACCTACATTAAAAAGAGGAATTAGATAATTTGTGGTCGCGCAACTAACAATGTAGCTCCATTCTTTAACCATTGTTGACTACATTGTACTATAGTTTTATATTCAAGAAAAAAAGAACAATGAAATTCTACAAAAATAACGAATAATACTCATCGTCTTATTCAGACGTAAATGTAGTTCAACAAAGAACGGAGTTCAAAGCTCTTTATATAGCAACGAATGCTAATTAACGGTAACTTTCGTTATGCATCAGTAATTTGATCCTCCAGACTAGTACACTTATCTTATTTGCATGCAATTAGACACTAGAGTCAGTACGGCATTTCTCCAAGTATGGTTCACGGGCGAATATTGTGTGCGCCTTAAAAAATAGGACGATCATACATCGACCGACCGGGACAAAATAGCACTCTTTGTATCATTTTTTTTATATGATCTGAATGCTTTTTTTACTATATAATTAATGACGTTCCTCTTCATTAATGAAAACCAAGAGGTGAGTCCCGAATATATAAAAGATCGGGTGATCTGAGGAATACAGACGGAAAAAATACCAGCCCCGATCCCACGGTAAGATTCCCTTTATTTTGGATTTTGTGTCAGTAATTTGATCCTCCAGACTGTGGTACAGTTACCTTGGACTAGCTAAACTGAAGAATACAGTCGGAAAATACTAACCCCGATCCCACGCTTAATTCTCTGTATTGTAGATCTTGACAGTCTCCGTGGCGCGGTGAGCGAATAGCCGATTGTGAAATAAGTGACCACGGGTTTGATCCCCGTACCAAGACGTTTGTGCGATCCACAAATATTTGTATCGGCCTGTGTGTTGTGGGACCGTAGTCCCTCAGTAGTACAGAAGGCCCGTGCCCAGCAGTGGGACAATGTTTAATACAGGGCTTGTATTTAAGCAAAAAAGATCCAATTAACGTTTTTTTAATTTTTGAGTAAATGCAGAGTAAAGTTTGATGGCGAATTTAAAAAAAGTACTATTTTTTTTATTCTGGCGCGGCAAAGTGACCACACTGCACCTGATGGTAAGCGCAGTGCCGTCCAGATAGAGTATCAAGTAGCGCGTAAACAGTCTATCCCTCGCTACTCAACACAATCATGCCGGCCTTGAAGAAGCTAAACAGCATTTAGCTTCTTCACATTACGCCTAAAGGACCCAGGATCATAGGAAGGAGGGAACACGGCACCTGGAAAACTACTATTCAGTAACTAAAATTGAACATTAGTCGGGTAATAAAACATGACAAGTTTTTTTAGTTAAATGTGATCAAACTGCCTGGATCTTTTGTGCACATATGAAACTTGATTAGGAGATTATGGCTATGTATTTAACTCTATTTTATAAAAAAAATTGGTTGGTTAACTTTACTGCTTAACTTAAATTTGTGTGGCGATAGGTCTTGTAATGAATAATATTTGTTTTCAGGTATCCAACGACAGAACGACGCAGCTTGGCGTTTCCTGCGTCAGTTCCACTGTTCTGTTTACCAATGGGAGCGACGTTGGAGTTGTGGCCTAACAATGCTGCCTCACCAAAGCCAGTCTTTTCCACTTTCGTTTTGACTGTTTCTGATGCCACCGAAAAGGTAATTATAATTGTTTACATACAAACGCACGCCTGTAATCCCCAAGGAGATAGCCAGAGGTGTAACCAGTATAAACACGTAATAGGGAGAGGGATAGACTGTCTCTCGCTACTTGATACTCTTTCTGGACGGCACTGCGCTTACCATCAGGTGCAGTGTGGCCACTTTGCCGCGCCAGAAAAAAAAAACATTTTGCTGATGTTATTACCAGCCCATGATTGATAGGGGCGAGACTGTTGCCATTTTCGGCATCAAGTTCAATTCTAAACTCCGGGCTGACTTCCAAACTGAGTATTTCGTGGTAGAAAAATTCAATATCACTTTTAACTGACCTGGGCTCGAACCCGAGACCTCAGCACAGCAGTCGTACCAAGTAAACAATTACAACTGCGCCACCGAGACAGTGTTAGTTACTTATTTTTCATTAATGTTACAACTTGATTGTTCTACATGCTTTCTTGGGGAAAAAATCCGCTCTACCTATTCAGTCTTTATTCCTATACTTAAAAGTCTGTAATGAACCATGATTCATCTGGTATGGTATGGTATTATTTGCCATGCGACTTGCTTGTCGGCTTAACAGGCCACTATTAAGTTAATAAGTTAGTTAGTTAGTATTAACCATAGGATGGGGTCTCCACTAATGATTAGCATCATAAATATAGAAAATATATCGTAGTTGCTGATAACCAGGGCCTTAAACGCGTGCCATAGTGTGGGGGTTATTTACCCTGAAACGGAGACGTGACTACTCTACCTGATTGCACAATGCAGTCTGAATATAATATTCACCGGCCCTGAATCTTGTTATCGTCCGTCATCATATTTATGCAGCCCAGAAGTACCTGGATATACTGGCTGTCCCCAAAAAACCCACATGACGGGTTTTTCAATGTACTTACTGTGCTTATATTCGGTCCCACTAACGCTAGGCTGTCCACATTTATTGTTACTGTCTAATTACTATTAAAAAATCTTTGGTAATAGTATTTAATGTATAACAGAACCCACAAAAGTGTTCTCTTTTATATTTGAAGCTGGGTTGTTTTATTATGTTTAAAATAAAAACACAAAATACATCAACCCAACATATTCAGTGAAACATCATTAAGAGTCAATGACGTCATTTCTATTGGAAACACTGAACGTTGGCTTGACAAGGTATTTATTTCCAATAGAACTCATAGAAATGACGTCACAACCAGACGTCATAACGTCTACCGAGTGTTTTAGCGTTTTTAGTCTAATTCAAAATTAGGTAAGAAAATACAATTTTTGGTGTGGAACCTCCATTTGCTGCAGAAATATTTTCTTATTTTTGGAAATAGTACATACGTAAGAATATAAAAAATAGTTAGTCATAATGACTGTTATGTGTGACTATTGGATGTATTTTATAAAGGAGTCATCATCACAGCACACTCCCACTCGAAACAATTTTTTTCGAGGCATCCCAATTGAAATTGATACTTGCGACCTTCACGGAATTTTGCAGGTTAGCTAACTACTATGATTATCAGACAATTTAAAATAGTTCTATTCGTAAACACATTTTGTTGTAGCCGTTGTGGGAATGTTATTTTACCGTAACCGAAACTATCGGATATCCAAAATAACAGGATTTATTATTATTTTAATCAATAAGTTACATAACCTATTACCGAAAGAATTTTATGAACCCGAACAAAATTAAGTAAATTAGACGCCATTCAAATCTGCTGGAAGGTGTAGTGGTCAAATGTCAGTAGAGGATGCATGATATGAGCCGTGACGTCACCCCAGAATGGCCATTACTGTGCCCTTGTGCGAGGGAGATAGTGAGATGTTCCCACTACGCACCCATTTTTATACCCATTTTAACCAATATTTAAAATAAATATTGTGACCTCATTTTTCAAACAATTTTGATTCTGTTTTCACAAAAGGGTTTCTTTTGGTATTATATTCGGTTCCATGTCGAATAGTGTACAAAACTAAACACAGGAAAGTACCCTATCTCTAACTGAAACCGCTTAAATACTCTTATGACAATATCCTTATCTGATCCATAACTCCACATCCCTAACATCCTTGGCTTGTTGTTGACAGGTATATGGCTCGGCAGTGACGTTCTACGAAAGCTTTCCTCACACGCAGCTAACGGACTCCCAGATGGAGTTGTTGGGATGGCGGGCGGGCGTGTCGCACAACACACACTCGGTGCATGTTATAAAGTGTGTTTGTTTACTATCAAGGTGGCCTTTCAGCGAAACGTTTGAGCGATGGCTCTTGTATATACTTGTAAGTAAAGTTTGTTATCTTTATATATATAATTCTACTGTACGTGTGTATGTCACTGAACTCCTCCTAAACGGCTGGACTGGACTGGACGATTTGAATGATTTTTTTTTTGTATGCGTTTGGGTGGCGCCCTGGATGGTTTAGATTCACAATTGGACCCGTTAAGTGGCGCTGCTGTGGGTGTGGCGCTACTTTTCCGGGCAGGACGATGTCTGCACGGTCCGCTAGTATGTATATAAAAAAAACTGACTGACATATCAACGCACAGCCTACACGGCTGGGGTCAGAGACAGAATTTTTTACAGTAGGTACGTTTTATGACGTAGGCATCCACCAAGGGTTTTTGGAAATACCACCCCTAAAGGGGTAAACTAGGGGATGTAAGTTTGTTTGAAAATACGTCATTTTTGAAGTTAAATGTATGAAAATTGGTATTTTGTATTGTATACTTTTACTCTCAAACATGACCGCCACGCGGGCGGAACCGCGAGCAACAGTTAGTTTAATATATATGATCATATTTTAGGCCTGTAGTTTTTAAATAAACGTTATTTATTTTATATTATTATATAACAACAGCAAACAATCAGATCACGTTTGAATTAGATATAGTTTTACGTTACATATCCGGCTCGAAGGACCATTTATCAATTATGTTTTTTAATTTCAGGAAATGTCATGGGGTAAACAACCGCTTAATATACCTATAGAGAGGTATATAACACATTTATTGGAAGGTGTCGCGTTTCCAGACACATGTTTACTTGTACAGGTAATAGAAAACGGTTTTTCATAGAAGCATATGCGAAAAATAGTAAATATGCAAAAATATTTTTTTGCGGACATATTAAATCAAACAAATTTTTGTATGTAATTTATTTATGTATATTCTGCGTCATCATATCAATTATAGTTCTATAATACAGATCACATCACTGGATGATAAAAAAAATGAGAAAAGACCATTCTTAGTAGTAGCACAGGAATCTAGAGCTAAAATATTTTATTACTGTATGTATATTTAGTACAGATGTGTACTTTCAGCTATCATCAACAAATCCGAGCGACAGTGTGATAATAACGCGATGTGACGAACAACCGCTGGCTCGTAGTGGTGCCAGCTTTAGGCAACTGCTGCTCAACTTGGGCCCAGACAATTGTTTGCTTTTACTAGCTCTTGCGGTTACCGAACAAAAGATACTTATACATTCACTCAGGTGAGTTGTGAAACCAAACAAAGTTATCAATGTCTGTGATTACTATCTAATAACAACTAATGATTCAAATTTATATGTGTCTTAATGTCTGTTGAAGTCTTAAACTGCTTTTATATACTTGAAATATGTCTGACATTGTATAAAATGTATTCATCATATAAATTCGCAGGTTGGCATGATTGTGTTAAGTAGCGAGGGATAGATAATCTCTCGCTTCTTGATACTCTAACTGGACGGCACTGCGCTTACCAACAGGTGCAGTGTGGTGCCAGGATAAAAAAAATGAGTATTTGTTTAATTGTGTCTTATAATGTTATTATCTCTCCAGACCAGACACGCTGACAGCTGTTTCGGAAGCGGTGTCGAGTTTACTGTTCCCTTTCAAGTGGCAATGCCCGTACATACCATTATGTCCATTAGGTAAGTGGAATCCTATGCAAATTACTTGTAATGTATGTCATTGTGTGGATCTTACTTTCATGAAAACTATGTAAGTGTTTTAACTCAGTATTTTTGTGTCTTTATTACTATTACATTATTTTAATGTCATCACTCATAATATTTATTTTTTTATTTACAATTTTGCATAAGTACCATATTGAGTATTTTCATTTGATCACAAGGATTCGTGGGAATTATTAAGTCGATTAGTTTGACAATTTTATTTGAAGGTTAAAAACATTGGTATTATATAATCTCATGTAGTTTTTACGATCTGGTGTACGTTAATGTACACTGATAAGCATTAATGAAGTATTTTATAACGTGTGTTACAGGTTTAGCTGAAGTGTTGCACGCGCCCTTGCCGTATTTGATAGGTGTCGACTCGAGGTTTTTCGATCTGTACGAACCTCCGTCGGACGTGACGTGTGTCGATCTAGACACTAACAATATTACAGTAAGATACAAACTTGTTTGTTAGTCTTACACACAGTCTTTTAGTGGTAGAGCCACGCTGAAGACATATTTGTCTACAGCATGAATTGGCCGGTTCGACCGGGGTAGAACCACTGTCTCACAGAAAACCAACGTAAAGTGACAGTTCACTGTCGCGTATGGTAAGTGAGATATCCGGAGGCCCAGATTCCCCCTTCCGTTCCCTAATCCCAATACCTTCGGTATTGTGGATGTTCATGGGCGGTGGAGATCACTAAACATCAGGTGACTCACTGCCTCGTTTGTCGGACTATGCTAGAAAAAAAACATATTACATTTTGCACCGTACATTGCGTACAGTAATTTTAAATTAAAGGAAACAAAATTACAATTTTATGCCTTAGAGATATCGTAGATAGTTATCCAGGTATATGTTAAAAGAAACGATAACCTTTTGTTTCCTTTACAGTTATGTGAGTCACAACGACATGTATCGATAAAAATACTGCCGAAGAGACAAACTAGAGCTCTGAGACAGACTCTCGAAACATTATACGGAAGTATACGGCCAGGTAACTATCGGGTTATTTAATAAAATTAATTTGTAAGGCTGAGAAAATTAAGCATGTATTGAGCCAAAGAAATGATAATGGTGCTAAGTTGAAACAACTAAGCAAGGCCTCCACAAATGTGATTTAGTTATCGATTCAAAATCGCACGATAATTGCTCTGGATCAAAATCAAATATTTATTGAATCCATGAAATGTTGTACAATATTTAGTTTCAGTCAACGGTAGGCAGCGGCTTTGCTGTGCCCTGGCATTGGAGAAGTCTATGGGCGGCGGTGACTACTTACCATCGGGTGGCCCGTCTGCTCGTCTGCCTATCCAGGCACTAAAAAAAATCAATGATAAAATATTACTCCCCAATGTGGCGATAGGCACAACCTACCTCATTATGGGACTGAAACAAGATCAACGAAATATAGATGCTCTAGTTGTACTTCTACATACCCGAATGGATTATTCACATGTAGAAACATTAGGTCAAGAAGAAATGTATTGATTTTTTTTCTGTTTACAGCATCGCCAGTCCATCATTCAAATGATAGTAAATATAACGGTGAACCAACGACAAGTTTAGATAGAGATTTCCAGAAGAGGAAAAAGGAGGTAAATATTTTCCTTAATTTATATGACTCTTTTTAGTCTATGGCGTACTCCGTCTTTCTAGTTTCGCTACATATCTTTCAAACTTTGACTTTTTATTGGTGTTCTTTTATCTACTAATAAGGTTTTTTTATCGTTGGAAATATTTTTCCTTCATATTAACATAAAGTGAGCCATATCGATAGTTATTCACTTGCTAATCGATATTTATATGGCAATAAATAATTATGTTTAAAATGCGTTTTCAGCAAATGTTAGAATTAAAAATCCAAGAAGCGTTTCTTCGGTTTATGGCAGTCACTTTACAAGGATATCGCAGCTATTTAATACCTATCACAAAGGCGCCTACAGTCGGCACTACGGACCCGCACGCTTTGTTCCATATGGAGGCGTTTATACGATCAAGGGAGAAGGTATGTAGTTCATACAAATCGAATAAATCGTTATAAATTAAATAAATAAATAACACCCAACAGACAAACACATAGCCCCGACCCCACACTAAGAAACGAGTCTTGTGTTGTGGGTATCAGGGACTACGAGAGACTTTCGGTCTCACAACACCAAGACCCCGGACACAAATATATGTCTGTCACATAAACATTTGTCCCAGTGTGGGAATCGAACCCACGGTCTCTCGTTTCACAGCCGGCTACTCGCCAACTGCGCCACGGAGGCTGTATGAAACTAGCAGACCGTGCAGACGTCGTCCTGCCCGTAAAAGCAGCGCCACACCGACTGCAGCACCTACCGGATCTAAACCATCCAGGGCGCCCAATGGCATACAAAAAAAATCTTATCGGTCCAGCCGTTTAGGAGGAGTTCAGTGACATATACACGTACAGTAGAACTATACAAGATTAGTTTTTGTATACCATTAAGCCGAAACACCCAAATTAGATTTTGGTATGAAAGATCAGATAAATATGTCATATAATAATAATATATAAAGAGCTCATAAATCGGAATACATTTATTGAAAAATTATTTCATATTAAATAAAAATGACAATTCTAATTTTAAACATTTTACACCAAGGCTCCATAAATAATTGCCAGTACCATTCTAATACAAATACTCCTTTATTAATATCATGCCTACTGACTATTAAATTTATGCAGCCTTGGCTTGCCCTCTATCTCTCTCCTCTCCTCTCCTCTCCTCTCCTCTCCTCTCCTCTCCCCTCCTCTCCTCTTTACTCTCCTCTCCTCTTTACTCTCCTCTTCACTCCTCGTCTCTCCACTCCTCTCCGCCTCTCACGTAACTCCAGTCCCAACTCTCGTTACAGTCGGCCATCCTGAAACAATTGCACCGCAATTGGCGCATAACACTATATTAGCTCTCCAATAAATCAATCAAGTCATCTCTTGTGATTATTTCCTCGTCACTGCTAGTTTCACTATAATTAGGAGCACTGTGATAAGGTCTTAGTGAATCCGTAGCAACTATTCCAGAGAATTTTTTATATCCTCGCATTCCTTGGATACTCCTAATTTCATACCTTCCATTGTTAAGCACTTTCGTAATAACGTATGGCCCTGAATACAAATCCCTCAGCTTATTATTCACGCTCTTAGCCTCTCCCCCTGTCGCGGATTGCTTCCACAAAACTAAATCACCTTTTGAGTACCTTTTCTCTGGTTTATGGCGTTTATCATAATTACGCTTCATAATCCTTGCCTTATGACTCAACCTATTAGATGCAATTTGCCGCTTTTGTATAACTGAGGTTTTATCAGCACTACCTCCTAGGTTTGGAAGCAGCCTACCCTTGTAACTAAACATAACTTCAGATGGATGAAACCCTATACTTTCATTCACTGTATTATTGATACCCCAGACCACATCTGGTAAGCACTCTGTCCACATATTTGGATCTGCACTACGTGTACGCATGGCATCTAACAAGGTGCGATTGTACCGCTCAACCTGACCATTTGCCCTAGGACAAGCGATAGCGTTTAAAGTGTGATGTATCTGATGTTTTTGGATAAACTCCTTAAATATTCTACTAGTAAACGCTAAATTTCTATCAGAGACTATTTTTTTAGGATACCCAAACAAGCTAAAAACGTCCTTTAAGATTGCTAAAGTCTCAACTGAATTTGTTTTTCTGGAAGGGCGCGCAATTAAAAACTTTGAAAACGCATCGACGATTACTAGTATAAACTGATAACCTTTAGTAGTCCTACTGAAAGGCCCTAGATGATCAATATGAATAGTATCCATGGGCTGATCTGGTTTTGGAATGGGATGTAGTTCACCAGACGGCTTTCCATACTCGCCCTTACCATATGCGCACTCAAGACATGAACGCACGTATTTTTTTATAAAATGGGTCATTCTAGGAAACCAATAATCGGATTTAATTATCTCATCACAACGTTTCAGTCCTACATGACCAATTTGATCATGAAACTTTTGCATCAATTTCCATCTAGCGAATGATGGAACAACTAATTTTTCACCGTTTAAGGTTTTTCGATAGAGTTTGTCATTTCTAATCACATAATTATTAAAAATTTCACTACATGCACTACTACTTTTTAATTGGCCTATAATATTTCTTAACTTATCATCCTGCATTTGTACAGACAAAAACCAATCATCGCTCGATATCCTATTTACACTGACAATTACGTTCCGTTCTACGTTTGGCATATGATTAAAGTTAATATTTTCAAACTCAACG
Organism: Laothoe populi; assembly: GCA_905220505.1. Taxonomy (NCBI): domain Eukaryota; kingdom Metazoa; phylum Arthropoda; class Insecta; order Lepidoptera; family Sphingidae; genus Laothoe; species Laothoe populi. The sequence goes on from HG992163.1 coordinate 6,978,217, forward strand.
GAGTTTTCATTACAATGGCCGTTTGGATTTCGACTTAACGCATCGACGTGTTTCATCTTTTCTCCAGCACGATATTCAATTTGAATATCAAACTCTTGTATTGTTAACCACCAACGAGCTATCCTAGGAATCAGGTCTTTTTTTTCCAAAGTATAACGTACGGCCGTGCAATCCGTTACAACTTTGATGGGCTTACCTAGTACATACACCCTAAAACGTTTTAGAGACTCAACTACAGCCAAAGTCTCTAATTCATAGCTATGATATATAGATTCTTCGCGGGATGTTACCCTACTATAATAAAATACAGGCTTTAATTGGCCCATTTCTTGGACCTGCAAGAGAATACCAGCTAAACCTAATTTGCTAGCGTCTGTATGAATTTCACAGGGCACAGTAGGATCGAATAACGCAAGTACTGGTCTCGCACAAAGTTTCTCTTTAAGAGTTACAAAACTTTTGGCTTGCTGCTCGCCCCAGACCCAGTCAGAGTTTGCCTTAGTGAGATTCGTGAGGGGCCTAGCAATTGTAGCAAACTGAGCCACATACTTACGAAAATAGCTACATAACCCTAAAAATTGTCTTAACTCGTGCACATTAGAGGGAGTTCTGAAGTTGGCAACAGCTTCAACTTTATAGTTACCTGGCCTAATACCGTCACTACTTATCTCATGGCCTAGAAACGATACCTCTGATTTTAGAAACGAACATTTTTTTGCGTTAAGTTTCAGTCCTGCCTTACGCAACTGAGTTAAAACCTTTTCTAATAATCGCAAACCATCATTTACATTAGAGGTAGATAATAGAATATCATCCATGAAAGCCACCAGCTCATCACTCTGTACCATTTTAACCAATTTCTGAATTACTCGCATAAAAACTGATGGTGCATTGGCCAAACCAAATGGTACCCTTAAGTATTCGTAATGGCCGTCTGGAGTGACAAAAGCAGTCTTATTTATTGAATCATCACTAATTTTTAAATTGTGATACCCCGCAAATAAGTCTAAACTCGTAAACACCTTTTTCCCCGCTAATTTAGACAACTGATCATCAATGTGAGGCAAAGGAAACCTCTCCTTTACCGTGACGGCATTAAGTGCCCTATAATCGACACACATACGATAATCTCCGTTTTTTTTACGAACTAATATTACAGGCGATGCGTATTCAGACGTTGACTCTCTTATAATATTACTTTCTAACATTTCTTCTATTTTATTAGCCACCACCTCCTTTTCAGAATGCGCCAACCTATATGGTTTTCTATGAATTGGGTTATCAGTAGTGAGTTTTATATGCATTTCACCTAAATCTGTGAGGCCTATATCTTTGTGTGAACTAGCAAAACAATCTGAATAAGACTTTAATAGTTCTATTAACCTGCATTTCTGCCCTTGATCAATATCCCCTACGTCAATTTCGTTTATTGTTAAACATCCTATACGATAACCAAACTGCTTATGTAAATTCTCTCCTCTTTTTGAAATTAATAAGTTCGCACCCACCTCAGTTATCACTCCACACCGCTCAGCTCTGGTGACAGTTTCACCTCTCTTCCACTGCAGTGGTACCTCGCCGATGTTGCAGACTCTCAGGAAACCGGAGCCCTCGTAGAGGATCGAGCTGGCAACTGCGTAGTTTGTTGCCCCGATGCTGTGATGGCGTGGTTTGGTACAGAGCGCTCCTGACGGTGCTGCGCTCACCACCACTTTGACAAGGCTGTCCCCAACTGGAATTTCCGTGTCGGCTTCCACCTGTACTCTAAAACGACTCGGTTCCTCAATTGTATTAAAACAATCTAAAAACGTACTAGACCTCATACTTAGTTCAGCCCCAGATCTTGTCACGGCGAATGTAACGTTCTCATCATTGATAACAGGCTGGCCAATAATCAACACGACGTCCCCCAAATCCATAGTTGTTGTGACTGCTGTAGTGTGTATCTTTACGTGGTCTACGTAAAGGTCGAATTCCGCAATACCTACCGCGGGTATTGCACTTCCACCGAATCCTTTCAATACAATGTTCGTCGGTTTTATTGCTAGATTGATAGCTCTTGCCGCAGAACTTGCCATAACATTTAACTCGCTGCCCGTGTCAATATATGCTTTTACAAGAGTGCCATTGACTTTAGCATTCTTCCGATATATGTCACTCAGATTAGATAAAATCTGTACCTTCTTTGTTTGATCCGCATTGGATGCTCGTGATGATGTGCAAGAACTAGCTACGTGTCCAACCTTTCCACATCTAAAACATTTGCGTCTATCCGGTAGAGTACAATCAGGCGCCACGTGACCGGGCTGATTGCATCGATAACAAAGTGGTGATTTGCGCACATCATTATCCGTGTTGACAGCACCACCCATGGACTCTCGCATACTTGTAGTAGCTCTCGCATAACTAGTTCTAGTTTGCTGCGCTGTTGTCCGATAATTGTCAAATGCTGACAGGAAGCCTTCGTATAATACATCCGGACTGGTGCATTGGAAAGCCTGCGCATTTGCCTGCAGTTCGTGTGGCAAACCTCGTATGATACAGGATACCGCTGCCTGATCACTAAGTTGGCATCGGAAGCACATAGCAAGCTTCTCCTGGTAATATTTAGTCATAGTCTCATTAAGTAACTTCCTTCTAGACATAAGTTCATCAAGGAGGGTTGCATAATCATGGTATCGAGGAAAAGCTTTTACTATCATAGTTTTCCACTCCTCCCAGCTATGATCATAGGAATCCAAACGATTATACCAGACGCGTGCCTGGCCTTGTAATTTCGATTGTAAATTAAAAGATTATGTTTCAGCACTCCATTTATAAATCTCACCGAGTTGATCAATCTTCCTAATCCAACTTTTAACATTCATATCACGATTCTCAGGGTCAAAATCAGGAATTAATTTTGCTGTATTCATCAACTTTTTTGAATTAACTTCGTAATTACCCTCATTGCAGAGGAATGATTTCACAGCTTTATTGACTTTTCTATTAATTATCGACTTTAAACCAGCTTGCGAATAAACAAAATTCTCATCTGCACTTACTTCTGAATCCGAATAAGCATGGGTAGTGTCGTTATCCCTGATCTTCCGAATCTTCATAGATTTTACATATTGTCCTGGCACGTTTCGCTTCATTTCGGGTCCTTTTATCCCACTTCTGACTATAAAGAGCTCATAAATCGGAATACATTTATTGAAAAATTATTTCATATTAAATAAAAATGACAATTCTAATTTTAAACATTTTACACCAAGGCTCCATAAATAATTGCCAGTACCATTCTAATACAAATACTCCTTTATTAATATCATGCCTACTGACTATTAAATTTATGCAGCCTTGGCTTGCCCTCTATCTCTCTCCTCTCCTCTCCTCTCCTCTCCTCTCCTCTCCCCTCCTCTCCTCTTTACTCTCCTCTCCTCTTTACTCTCCTCTTCACTCCTCGTCTCTCCACTCCTCTCCGCCTCTCACGTAACTCCAGTCCCAACTCTCGTTACAAATAAGGAAAACTCACGCGGTGACATGCAAAAATTATTTATCTCGTTTCTTGTACGACGCATGGACATATGCGGACATTGACCCTTTTAGCGGCCGGCTGATGAGCGACCGACACGCGCCGGATTTTTATTAAGTAATAAACAAGGTAAAGCTTGACGAAATTTTTTACATGTTTTTGGGATACACATATAACATGTTAAAAATTAGTGCAATGGATTGTGATACTGAATCTCAAAAAACTACTTTCGGCTTTGTAGTATACTAAAAATAATGTTGTATATATAAAGATGGAAGAATAACATTGATGCTCGGTTAATCGATTATTTTACAACAAAATCAAACTGATTTAAAACTTCAAATCGATTTTTTAATAAATCTAAGAACCTCATCCCGTCCAATGAGAGATGCTCGTACGTTTCTAATATATTGTTTTATAAAAATTGTAGTGTAGCCAGCTGTGAAACGAGACGCTGTGGGTTCAATTCCCATACCGGAACAAATGTTTGTGTGATAAACAGATATTTGTGTCAGGGGTCTGGGTGTTGTGAGATCATGCGTCTCTCGTAGTCCCTGATACCGACAACCCAAGACTCGTATGTGGGGTTGGGGTAATGTGTGTGACTGTTGGGTGTTATTTATTATTATTTACAGCTTACAACTGGACACATTTCAACTTGTCCCCTTTATGAGACGGTTCTCCTTATCTTTACCCTCCATACTACGAAGAGCATAGTACTGTAGGAGTGGGCTTTGAATCAATGAACTGTTTTTTTTAAACTGTTTGTCTACTGTTAACGAGTTTTTACCGCAAAACTAGTTGAATTTATCAACCTGTTTCATTCAACGTCATTGAATCAACGACAGACGCTAACAAAACGGGAAATCAACGTATAGATCTGTGGACGTTTCTGCAAACTAGTTAAAAACGTCAACTGGTTTTCAACTAGTTAACCGTTTACAGGAAACGGTTTCGGAATTTGAATACAATTTGTACCCGATTATAACCTGTTTTGTGTCTAATAAATAAAATAAAACTTATTTATTTCCAGACACAGCACCGTTTCTTCAGTCTAATGATGCGCACGCAGATGTTCACCCGTTTCATCGAGGAGCGTTCGTTCGTGTACGACGCCGACCAGGGGCTCACGTTCTTCGACGAGTGTATAGAGAAGGTGTCGAGTGGGGACGAACAGTTATTGGGCATGGACACCAGTAACGCGTCTGAAAGGACCATGTTTGTGTCGCCGCCTGATCCTTCGGATACCGGTCAGAATTGTTTCTAATTTTTTTAAATGAAAACTTCATTAGGCACGTTGGGAACAATTATATATTTATAGAGTTACTAGCAGGCCCGGCACACGTCGTCCTGTCCGTAAAAGCCGGGCTGATTTGTGAATCTAAACCATCCAGAGCGCAACCCAAACGCATACAAAAAAAAATCATTCAAATCGGTCCAGCCGTTTAGGAGAAGTTCAGTGACCTACCTACCTACCTATATATAGAATGTTCGGCCTGAAGTTAGCAACTTTATCCTCTACGCTTTCCGAGGCTCAAACAGTAACAACGGCACTGTTCGTGACTAACTTCAGCCTGTCGAGTTAAACAGAGCTTATTGAATGACATCGTATTCACAGAAGGCACATATACGTACGAGAAGTTCGAGCTGGATCTAGACCTGATCACGTTGTGCAGCCATCTCGGGACTCGAACCGGCACCATGCAGCTGCCGGCTGCCGCGCTGGCGTCGGCGGAGTCGCTCGCGGACGCGTCGCCCATGGCCAGGAGGACCAAGAACGAGATAGCAGCCGCACAGAGGTCATTTTTATACCACACCTAACGAGCTAAATATAACACCTGGTAGAAAGTGGAATCTAGCGTTCATGAACACCTGGTAGTAAGTGGACTCTAGCTTTCATGAACACCTGGTGGTACGTGGAGTCCAGCGTTCATGAACACCTGGTCGTACGTGGAGTCCAGCGTTCATGAACACCTGGTCGTATGTGAACCCCAGAGTTTTTTTTTTATTCTGGCGCGTAAAAGTGACCACACTGCACCACCATGAAGACCTGGTGGTACGTGGAGTCTAGTTTTTATGGAGTTTTTATATTTATATAATTTTTTCCAATTTTTACGGAGTTTTACTGGTTATATTTACCTAACAACTTATTTATCTTTCAGATTGGCACGAAAAGCGAGTGTGTCGCCGGAAGCGTGGGCGAAGTGTTTACTAGGAGCGTGTTACTCGCTATACTTTCTGTCGCTGCCTTGTCGATTGATGCTGAACCGTGGCAAGGAGCCTGCGACTCTCAGATCGGCGTACGAACTACTGGAACGCGCCACTAAACTACGAGTGCCTTGCGATGAGGTAAAGAATAGTCTTTTTAGTATTAGAACAGTCTAATGTTACTATATTAACAATAATTAGAGTATGAAATATAAATGTGGTTAACGTGCGCCAACAAATATTTGAAAGTTCAATTTTAATTTTATTATCGTCGTAGCTTTTTTCTATAAAAGTGATGACTTGATGTGCAAATATTACATCGATAATTTAACTATCTAGAAACACCTGTTGGTACTAAAAGTAGGGCAGCACTTCCCTCTAATGAACGTATACAGACGGTGGTGATCGGTTGATATTAATAACATTTTTATGTAAATATAAATTGGGATACTTAAATTATTTTTGTATTAGATGTAAAACATATATTGGCGCATGGCAGTAAAATCGGGTGGGATCGAGTGGGATCGGGTGGGATTGGGTAGGGTCGAGCGGGATCGAGTGGAATAGAGTGGGAACGAGTGGGGTCGGTAGGAGTCTAGTGGGATCGAGTGGAATTGAGTGAGATCGAGTGGTATCCGGTGGGATCGAGTGAGATAGGGTGCGATCGAGTGGGATCGAGTTTGATCGAGTGGGATCGAGTTGAATCGAGTTGGATCGGGTGGTATCGAGTGGGATCCCTTTAACGGTGTTAATTGATTATAATAATATATTTTTTATTTAATTAAATGTCTGCCAGGCATCCCATGACGGCCAACATTTTTTTTAATTATATTATGGTTCCAACGCTGTTTGATTTTTCAATGTCAAGCGTATCGCAACCCTAACTCTCAAGTGATTGTTTTGTTCAAGTTGATTAGTCGATCCTGACATTATTAGTGCAAAAGAAGCTCTAGCACTTAGTACTCCGGTTCATAGCAGAGATTCTTGTGTACGACTGACAGTGTAAATATGTACCTAAATAGGTTTTTTTCTGCTGTAGGTGTGCTATCGTGTAATGATGCAATTATGCGGCATCCATTCTGTGCCGGTGCTGGCTGTGCAACTGTTGTTTCTTATGAAACGTGCCGGATTACAACCCAACGCGCTCACATATGTGTACTATAATCGCTGCGTTTTGCGTTCAGAATGGCCCCAAGATATGCTCAGGTAATATTTGTTTTTATATCAGTATAATAATGATATTAAAGTTATTAAAATGTAAACAATATACTTTGCTTAATATTTTTTAAATGGGCTTAGCGTGTGCTTTAACAAAATTTCTATATTTTCTATGCACATTATACAAAATAACACTAGTTAAGTGGCAGAAAAAAGTGTAGACACAAAATATTTTTTTTTATAAAATCTTATAATTTATTTAGAACCTATACCAATATATAATGGCATTTTATAAATTTATTCACGTCACTTAAAATCGGCAGATACAATGTTGTAATTATTACAAACTTTTCAAACCAATATAATATATCCAGATGATTATTAAATGTCGATACATACTGATATAATTTGTTCACATTTTTTTATACTGTCACGGCAAAGTGACCACACTGCACCTGATGGTAAGCACAGTTCCGTCCATTTAGAGTATCGAGTAGCGAGAGATTTGAACCAATGACATGTTCCAGTGGCTCTCAAGTGATGTGGAACAAGCTCCGCATGGCCGTGATGGGCGCCGCGTTCTTCCGCCAGGCCGGGGCTCGACGCGCCAGTAGGACCGCCAGCACTGCAGGAGAAGGTAGGGGCTTCACTTACTTATCGATACTACTATACAACTAGGGTAGTCGATAATTATCGATGTTAATCATTTGCAAGTTTAAATTTTTTTATCGATAGAGTGAAGTCACACATCGATAACGCATCCTTTTATGTATCGTCTATTTTGTGGCTCACTCAATCGTTTTCCAGACTATACCATAAAAACAAGATTAAATAAGTATTATTGCATTGAAGAACTTGACGTCATTATTTAAGATTTTTTTTTAGGTGGTACACTGCCCCGAGTTCGGTCAGCGGCCGCTATGGGTGAAGGATCTGAGTTGGCCAACTTGGCTAACATGGCGGCCTATGAACCTGCCAACAGCCGGTCTAGTCTCGATTCAGGTATTATTCGATTGTTTATTTTCAATTCAACACTTTAATTGCGATGCAGAGCGCAGTTAAACAACAGCGCAGCGTGTTGCAAGCGTCCATAGGCTACGGTAACCGCTTACCATCAGGCAGGCCATATGCTTTTTTGCCACCATCGTGATGTATAAGAGAACACCGTGCATGCAGGTGGTAAACACGGTGTGTTTTACCGAACTCGCGTTGGCTTACGCGTTACGAGCTGCATAGGTGGATTTAACGTGTTATTTTGCGCCGCAGTCAATGTGTTAATATTAAATTAAATAAACGTTAAGTAAGTGTATAAGGGTATATAATTATATTGTGTGTTTGTATGTATGCAGCAAGTTGTCGCGGTACAGCGGGCGCGGGCGCGGGCTCGGGTGCGGGCGTGTCCAACGGCGCGGCGGGTGCGCTCGGCGTGCTGAGTTCCCGCGGCGCCATAGTGCGGGCGCGCACGCGACCCGCGCATGCGCACCACCTCAGCACCGCCGCCGGGATACTCATCTCAGGTAACTCACCACTCACCACTCTTCACTTACAATGTCTACTTAAACACATACAGTCTACTCGACATGTTAGCTGTTCTTAAAATGAAAACAAATTTCTACCCGCAACAACCAAATTTGTTATGTAGTGTATTAACTCATTTGGCTTGTTAGAACATATATTAATGCAAATAGTCGACAATTAATGTAGCATTTTATAATTCCCTGTTTGTCAGTTAAAACAGATCTAATAAATTAACACTGCTCAAAAATCTCAAATATTTAATTAGTGCCGAACAAATACAAAAAAAAACCATTTTTAAATATAGTTTAATAATAATAAAATACCTAGGTGTGCCGTCGAATCCTGATTTGAGTGGAATATCAAGAGCGAGAAGTAACTCATTGACTAGTGAAGAACCCGCCGCTACTCCACTGACGATAGCTGAAAAGAGACAGGTACAATAGATTCGGTTTTTTAAGTATAAAAAATGATCACCGCTTAAGTTGTGAGATTTTATCGTGCGAACAATATAATTTTCAAATTTAATATATTTATAGTCTATATATATAATCTAGGATAAATAGCAGTTATTATAAGAAACATTTACTCAGAGTATCGATATTTTATCGTTTTTGTAAATATTCTTATTACGGTAGGCAGCGGCTCTGCTGTGCCCTGGCATTGCAGAAGTCTATGGGCGGCGGTGTCTACTTACCATCAGGTGGCCAGTCTGCCCGTCCAACATTAAAAAAACTATTTGTGTAAATAAATTTGTGCGTCATCTTTTAAAAAGCTTTTAAACACTTTATGATCAACATAATACATTGTACAATATGGTATTGTGGTATTTAATAAATGTTGCAGACAAGACTGCCTCGGTGGTGCAGTTGTAATTGCGCATGTGTTACGACTGCTGTGTTGAGGTCTCGAGTTCGATCCCCGGGTCGGGTAAAGTGATATGGGGTTTATCTAGAAATTCTCAATATTAGCCCGGAGTCTGGAATTTGTGCCCGGTATGGCGATAGGCTCACCCCCTATCACATTATGGGACCGAAATAAAATCTGCGAAAAGTGTTTGTACTGGTTACACCTCTGCCTACCGCTTCGGGGATTGCAGGCGTGAGTGTATATGTATGTATGTTGCAGACAATTCACGTAACTCCGGATAGTCCGTCAGACCTGCGCATACTCACAAGGTCGGAGAGTTTCGCTGGAGATGCACAAATCCTGCAGAATCTACAACGATTGTCGTTCACTGGTAGGTCATATTATTCACTCGTGTCTATAAGGATACTACAAAAAAAGTAGGAAGTAAAATACAAGCCAAAATCATTTTTATTTTCATAAGATTAAAGTTAAAAATAGCATGTAAGAACGGCGAAACATTCTAAAGTGTCTGCTCTAATGCGACCAATTAGGATGGCGCCACTGTAGCAAGTGGTGTAATTTCTAAGATACCATCAAGTTATGAGTAAGATTACAACTGATACATTTATATCATACCACTTACTACGCTAGCGCTATTGGGGTGGGTTTTGAGTTGTAATTTACTGCTTACAGCTGGACACCATTTTAACTTGTCCTCCATATAAGATAGTGCTCCTTGTACTCTAGTCTCCATGGTATACTCAAGTTTCTAAGTCAATATCTAGCTTGTAGTTCATTAGAAGTACATGCTTGTATCGCTAGGTGTCACTGTTATAAATTTGTAAAAGTATAACAGTCGTACAAAATTTGTACAGCTGCACTTGAATTGAAATGAAGATAGTAGTTTATGCGCTATTCTTTGTTATTTTAGGCACACCAAATGTGAAATCTCGATGTTCAAGAGCGCTCAGCTTTCCCGAAGAAGCAGAAAAAGATGATGCCTCTACTGAATCTTTGAAAACGGAAAAAACATCTCCGCTGCGGTATGTGTATTGTGTAATAGTAATTTTGGGGTTATAACGTTCGAGATTATAAATAGTTGTGGTCAAGTTATTCGGTATTATATTGAAATGGGATGGGGAGTGTTATTTATTGGCCTTATTATTGTTTTAATTGTTAGAATATCGAAGTTAAGTGAAGGTTCCAACCAAGGTTATTGATTAACTTAATCTCTCGTAGATACAGAGAAGAGATACAGATAGAAGTGTGCCTAGCAGAAGAAGACCGTAACACAGGGATGATATTATTATTTTATTATCCTGGCACGGCAAAGTGACCGTACTGCACCTGATAGTAAGTGGAGTGCCGTCCAGTTAAAGTATCAAGTAGCGAGAGATAATCTATCCCTCGCTACTCAACACTGTGTACACTTCACACTACGCCTAAAGGACCCAGGATCATAGGAAGTAGGGAACAATTATTATTAATGGATTTTAAAAGACTGCATGGTGGGAAACCTTTGCCTTGTTTTTTATAAAAAGGAGTAAAGAAAAAAATATATATTAATGTTTGGTTGTATTGTGTTGTAGCGTGTCCCCCCGCACGCCGGTGCTGTGTGACGACCCACTGGGGGCCCTGAGCTGCCCCCCGGAGGAGGCACCCCCGCCCCGCGCGCCGCCCCCCGACGACCCCCCGCCTCCCAAGCACGAGCTCAGCGTCAGCCCCAAGCTCTTCCACCGCCGCTCCAACTCGTTCCAGGACGACCCGCCAGATAACCAAGGGTATACACACTCCTGTTATACTTCTTCGTCACATTTAATCATCATTTACAATTTACTACCGATAGTGGTCAGCTACGTAATATAAAGTAGAAATCGGTAAATGTAAATATTTATTAATTTTAAATATTAATTAAATATACCAATTAATAAAAATCTAGGAAAAGTAGACGTAGTAGTAGTAGCGACAGTAGTTGAGTGCCATAAAATGACAAATATTCTATGCACATAATCCTAAATAAACAATACAACAAATTCTTTAATTACCTCCTTACCCCTCTGCCAAAGTACTAGCACAGTGTGCATACACGTTATAATATAACTGTACTCTTATTTTTCATTAAATAGACTAAAATGACATTTGGTGGGTTGCCGTTACCGAAAAGTAAAAATAGGGTTGTATCCTGAGTGATCGAGAATTTCGATAAAAAATTGTGATTAATTTGCGTTGATCAGTAAATGAAAAACCGAACTTTTTTTAGTTCTGTTGCGTTAAGATCGCAAAAAATATTCATACAACTAATCGCGAGCGAATAAGGAAGACGAATGACGCACAAAATGGCGGATGCCTACCCTTGTTACCGTATTAATAATATTAGTATATTTCTACACAGGCAATGGAAATAATACACATACCTATTAACATAAAGAGTAAAAAATTAACAAAATTCTATCGATCGCATTTATTTTATTCTTGATTTCATAATTATTACAAGTAAAGTTTATGTAATAATGAATGAATCATTCATAATCAGCCATACTCCAGCATTATGCTCTACGTTTCTACATTAAAAAAAGAAAAGGACGATCGAAACTGTCATTTTGGCTTCTATTTACTACGTGCTACCTTACCTTTTTAATATTCTTTTGATACGCTAGTGGTTAAAAGCAACAAAACAAATAATTTTTAAAATTATCATCGGGTTAATAAATATTAAGTTTACAATTTCGTAAACTTTATTACACTGGCATTTTGAATGTTTTATGTGACAACACTGTAGTTTATGCAAGACTCAAATAGTATAGTACATAATCTTAAATAGGTGATTATCGATAGAATTACTAATCCGTCTGGACTGTCCTCTGAACACATAATTTTAATGTACATGGTTGTAACACTTTGGGAATGTTACATTTAAAATTTTTACATTTTAAAATTTATTTGACAAAAACTGCAACACAAACGTTGTGTAAGTTATTAGTTTATAAGTACCTACTTTTTGAGCTTTACTAATAACAGTTGTATACATCTGTAATATACAATGTTTTGTCTTGCTTCCTGCGCTGTTAAATGTCACTCAACACCAACCAATGCCAATTATTATTAGTGATGTGTTATACGTATAACAAAATCCCCACGATCCCGTTGTAAGATCCCGTATCGCTAGAGCTGCGCCGCGTGGAAGCACGATAACCTCGATAGTTTCCTGTGCCGCAGGAAACTGCACAGGAGTGAGACGGCGCCCGCGGGAACGGTCTCCTCCAGTCTCGTCAGCCTCGGGAATACGCTCAAGATTAGTTTCGGGTGAGTTTTTATACATTCATGTGAGTAAACATACGGACTTATAGTAGTTCAACCATGAATTTTACAACCGAATATAATACGCGAAAGAAACTCTTTTATGAAAACAGAATTGCTTTTAAAATGAAGTCCCAATTATGCAGATTTGAATGGCGTGTAATTTACTATTTTTTGTTCTGATTTATAAAATTCTTTCGATAATAAGTTTTAGGGAATGTAAATTGTTGATTATATTAATAAAAAAAATCGAGTCAACTACCGTATCGCTAGCGACAACGTTTAATGTTTAGTTCTTATGTACATTTACAGCCATCCCCTTTTACTTTTCCCTTTTCAAATTTGTCCATACCATGGTTGTCTTGAAAAGATAGCCGAGAACGATAATACCGCTAATTGTACTTTTAATGAATGAATGAAAAAAATTAAGAAATCGAGATTTTCATCACTCTCACGATGGTCATGTGCGGCACTAGGTCTTGTAATGATTTTTATTTCACAATATTGCAATAAGGCAACTTAACATATATTGAGCTGCACTAATCTAATGTAATTAAACTTAAATCGTATATTAATTATATGACCAAATATTGTTAACCGATGTGAAAAGAGCAACGCTAGAGTTTCTTGCCCGTTCTTCTCTAGCGAAACTGCATTCCGAACTGGCGGTAGAGTAAAAAAATTGGCTGAATCTAAATCATTTATACCATTTCATGGATTCAATAAATATTTGATTTTAATTTTAGTGTACAATAAAGAGTATAAATAAAATATTTATATGACGAAATGTACAGCACCTCTAGATGTTACATGAGAAAATAAATTCGGTAGCATAAGAACGAAACATTCCATACATAAGAACAACGCTACAACCCTAGCGATTTCACTTACCTATTGTAACTGTTTGACATTAACTCATGGTTGAGCCACAGGAGTGATTTAAGAATGGAGTCGGTAATTTGAATATTTTTTTTATTGTATTTTTTTGCTAACATAAGTCACCTCTACAACGGAGAATTTAAAAAAGAATTGTCGATGAATTGTGTTTTCCTAAATCACTCCAATAGGATATAGTTCATGTCATGGTGTTCATTGTTTTGCAGTTTATACCTCGGTTTTTACAGTTTTGTAATGAAATAAATTACATCAGGATAGTTTTGTAAATGATCGTGTCATAGCTATTTCACATTTTGGTATAATATTCATTTTTTACTTCACAATCATTGGCATGTTTTAATTTTTAAAATTGTGTAATATTTTCTGCTATTCAGTGTTATAGTTGAGCCTTATTTTAATATTATTGTGTTTATCGTAATTGCTACCTCTTTAAGAACAAATGTTTTATGTAATAAAATTTTTTGAAATAGTAAAATATTTTACGTTGACCCTAAAAATAAATCCAAATAGATCATGGTTAAATGGACCATACAATAAACAATATAGTTAAATGTAAAAAAATAACCATAGAATTACCCTGTAAATCTGCAAAGACTTGCATATCAAGGACTATTTTTAAATAATATTAACAAAACAGAGATGGCAATATCGATAACATTTTTTTTATTTTTTTACTGCTAAATTTCAATCGCACCACACGACACTGCAGTACGCTTGCCTGTTTGTTTTCTTAGACGCTATTCACCAGCCCGACTGTCGTTGCGCAAGGAAAACATGAAAATAGGAAAAGCTATGATCGAGAATTACTTCAGGTGAGCATGCCATCACACTCAGTGGTTGAGTACACAGTATTGTATAAAGTATAAATTGGCAGTCGGAGGTCGAAACGTGACGTCACATTACTTCCTCTTATACTAAAGGCACTAGTATATAAAAAGATCGAGAACTAGTAGATCAAAAAGTTTTTTAATTCATAAAAAGTACACAGACTTGAATAACAAACTTATTATGTGTCCCTATAAAATTTTGGGTTGCCCTCGATTTTTCTGAGATCCCATCACCTGGGAAGTATTATACCCATTTAAACAAAAAAAGAATTTCTCGAATGTGGCCAGGCGTCTTCGAGTAATCGGGGAACATACATAAAAAAAGAACGAATTGAGAACCTCCTCCTTGTTTAAAGTCGGTTATAAAGGGTAACCCTCCTCGACTACTTAACAGTGATTTAATTCTATGGACATAGTGTTTTTGTTTGGATGCATGTTTAAATGAGTAGTTGGCCATATATACCAGTAACGATACTTTGAGAAATATTGCTACATTTAGTAATGATTCCTCATTATTTACCAGCCAAATCACATAGCTCGAACCGTGTAAACAATCCCTAAAACATAAGGGCTTAGTGCACGTGAGTGGGTATCTCAAGCCCTTACCATTTGCAACCAAAACTGCATGTTTCATACGATTTATTTATCGCACCTTACAATGCATGATTGGTTTTCATTGCCTATTCATCATGTGTGAAAAATAAAACTACATAATATAACTACCCGCATCATTTCAGCAAATTAGTTTTAAATCACTCAATTGATTGATTGATTAATTCCTGAATGTGTTTTGACAAAATACATTAAATCCCATGAAATGAAAGCTGCAGCAAGAAACCTATCGACTACAATAATCAAAAATGACCATATTCATACCATATTATTAGGGGACCACTGACAACCAGTGCTGTGTTGTGGTATGTACTATGTACGTGCCACAGCACAGCAGTACGCTGAGTGGTCACCTACCTGTCAAGCCGCGACGCGCAAGTGCAAACCTCTTAGTTTTTAATTGTAACAGTTTTTATTCATTTTATGTTTAATTGGTATGTGCGCGTTGTAGTTTGTTACAATTAAATCATTTTTCGTTCTGTTCTTTCTATTCCATTCCATTCTCCAATAAAAATTACTAATGTGTCGAATTTCCCAAAAATATCAATTGATTGCTAATCATTTCACAGCCCAACAAGCGTAGCAGGTAAGAAATCGAACGAGTTGTTGCAAAGTGGCCTGAGCAGTCTCAGATCAGCCGCCACTAGTGTCGCCAAGAAATTCGACGAAATGAAAGAGGTGATATCGGCGAACTCGACGCCGGTCAAGGGAGCGATAGGAACTGCCACCAACGCGCTCACCAGTCTCATAGCTGAGGAGGATTCTACGGACGGCTCGTCCGAGATCAATCCAGATGGTAAGCAAATAATTATTACAATTTATCATATTGATCTCATGGATTAACAATAAAATATCGATATAAATAAATAATAATAACACCCAACACTTATACACGTATAATTAGCCTGTCTCGTGGGTATCGAACTACGAGAGACTCGGTCTCACAACACTCAGACCCGAAACAAATATTTTTCTTGGTGCGGTAACGGTGCGGTATTCTTTTTTACTCTACCACCAGTTCGGAATGCAGTTTCACTAGAGAAGAACTGGAAAAAACTCTGATCGATTCCCGCACTGATACAAATGTTTGTTTTGAGTTTGGTTGTTGTGGGAACAGTCTATTAGTTAGTCAGTCTGTGATATTATAATATGGGTGTATTTTTTTTATTTATTATAAATACTTCTAAGCCAATGAGTTTTTGTTTGTCGATAGAATGGGCGAGCGGCACTGGATTCCGTCGCGCGTCTAGTGACGCCGAACTCGCTTGTTCAATGGAACGCGGGTCTTTAGCAACGTTGATCTCACACTTACCTGACAATCTATATCCACCTCTTTCAGTAAGTATCTATCTCTCGTTACTAGAAAGTATATTCAAAATTCATATTGTAAGGTTTGGTTGAATTTGTTAGTGGTAATGAAAGATTCAAATTGAACTAGTGTGTTATTGTCCAGTATAGTGTACACAACTAAGATAACCATAACAAAAATGTAAAATAATAATTTTAACGTATGTGTGTAAAAAATGTGTAATTATTTCTGCCACCAGATATCATAAATAATTTATTTTGTAACACACAGTAAGGTCATTAAAGAATAAATTAGAGGTAAAACATGATATCCGTTCTTTCGCTGGATCCCTATCTCACAACATATAATCATTTTGAAATTTATAAAGAGACAAGAGAATTTATTCTTCTTAGTTTTTAAAAAAATGTGGACATTCAGAATTTAGCATCATCGTTTCTAATATATACTATTCACATTTCCGTTTAATCGAAGTTACGCTGTCGATGTTAAAAAGTAACGTGATATTGCAGAATGTGTCAAAATGTGAGAAGGTGTCTGTGGTGTCTGTGGTGGTGCACATGTCGTCGTGCTCGCAGTGCCACCAGTGCCTCGCGCTGCTATACGACGAGGACATCATGGCGGGCTGGGCGGCCGACGACTCCAACCTGAACACGCGCTGCACCGCCTGCGGACGACACACCGTGCCGCTGCTCTCTGTGCAGGTCATACTTACACACTCACATACATACACACACATATTCACATACATATTCACATACATACTCACATATTCACATACATACTCACATATTCACATACATACACACATATTCACATACATATTCACATACATACTCACATACATACACACATATTCACATACATACACACATATTCATATACATACACACATATTCACATACATACACACATATTCACATACATACACACATATTCACATACATACTCACATATTCACATACATACACACATATTCACATACATACACACACATATTCACATACATACTCACATATTAACATACATACTCACATATTCACATACATACTCACATATTCACATACATACACACATATTCACATACATACACACATATTCACATACATACACACATATTCACATACATACACACACATATTCACATACATACTCACATATTCACATACATACTCACATATTCACATACATACACACATATTCACATACATACACACATATTCACATACATACACACATATTCACATACATACTCACATATTCACACACATAATGACATATTCACATACATACACATATATTCACATACATACTCACATATTCACACACATACTGACATTTTTACATACATACACACATACTCAGAAATGACCACATAAATTTATGATCAGTTTTAATTTCAGATAATGCGTACCGGTCAGACACAAACGGAAACGTTGAGCGTGCCTTATTTAAATCCACTGGTGCTCAGAAAAGAGTTCGAATCCATATTAAGTAAGATATTTGAGTATTTTTAAATCAACTAAATCTATAACAACTTTGACTCAGTTCTGATTTTTATGATATTTAAAAATATGTATTTTTTTCTATAGGTAGAGAAGGAGACGCATGCCTGGCGGAATCCGAGTTTGTAGAATCACATCCAATCGTGTATTGGAATTTGGTATGGTTCTTAGAACGTGCTAATATTGAAAACCATCTGCCTGATCTGCTGTGCCCCGACTTCCAAGCGAAATATCAGAGTTTGGACACGTTGCCCGACGCAGACAAAACAGGTTATTTGTTATTTAAATTCATTTATGTAACATGTTGAAGAAGAATGCAATATCTCCTTTCTGTTTAACCAGATCCCTCTGTGGGTAACCGGATATGCCTATGTAGTTCTTATATAAGATGCACTAGATTTTTCTCGCAAATACGTATCCGTTAAAAAAGATTCTAGATATATGTTTTTTAAATAATTCTTTTCATGAAATTGAATAGATCTAAACCTATCTACATACACTCACGCCTGTAATCCCCGAAGGGTTAGGTAGATGTGTAACCAGTACACCCACTTTTCGCCGAATTTCGGTCCCATAATGTAATAGGGGGCGAGCCTATCGTCATACCGGGCACAGCTAAATCTATCTACATAACACAATATACTACTGTACTAATAGTACAAGAAGACTGAATAGGGTAGTTTTCTGTGTTTAATTTTGTACATTATTCTATGTGCAACCAAATATAATACGCAAAAGAAGTCCTTTTGCGAAAACAGAATCAAAATTGCTTGAAAAATGAGGTCACAATATTTATTTAAAATATTGGTAGGTGCACATACTCGCAGGCATGAGCGAAAATGGTTGCGTATTGGGAACATAATGCTATCTCCCTCGCACAACGGCACAGTAACGGGGATTCTGAGAACCGTAACGTCACGGTACATATCATGCATCCTTTTACTGTCATTTGACAATTACCCCGTCCAGCAGATTTGAATGGCGTCTAATTTACTTATTTTTTTTCTGATTCATAAAATTATTTCGATAATAGGTTTTAGGTAATGTAAATTGTTGATTAAATTAATAAAATGTCTGTCATGTCCCTGTCATGTGAACTTGACACCAGAGCACTCGATGATCGATATGTTTGTGCAGGTTGTCGCGTGGTGTGCGGGTGGGAGTGGTCCCGCGGCGGCGGCGGTGGTGAGGAGGGGGGTGTGGCGCTGCACCGCGCGTGGCGTCTCCGGCGACAGAACCACCAGCGGTCGCGCGCCATACAGGCGCTACTCCTCACTGACGACTCACACGACGCCGCTGCGCACTCGTACGTATAATAGCACCCTATCACATTTCGACGGTCCCCACGTAAAGTATCGAAATTGAAAAGAAATGGGTGCGTGTACTTTATACGCGTGTGAGAAGTTATACTTCTTTGGCATCATTAAAAAATAGTTTTTAACTGCATGCAAATATTAATAATATTTTAATTTATATCAATAAATAATACATACGGATAATTAACCTCAATTATATTGGAGCATTTGAAAAAGTATATAAGCACAAGCGATTAATTTTTTCATAACGCGCCTCAAGAAGTATAACTTCAAACATGACAGTGACGTAGGATTACGTGCCCAAGAAGTATCTAGGAACAAACAAACCTTGCATTTGAAACGGTATCAAATCTCCTTACATTTCATACCAGCCTGGTACTTAGGACAACTTCAGAGTGTTACTTTTGTGTCACGCGCATCTTAAAATTTCACTATCATCATTTTTTCATAACGCACCAAAAGAAGTATAACTTCAAGTATACATTTTCGTTGTATTGCACTTATGGCAAATAGAGATAAAGATTTATTATTCTATATAATAATATTGTACCAATTTTTATACCTTCAAATGTTTTTCAATGGAACAGAATTGATAGTGCATAAAGTAAACGTATTAAAACATCGAAAGTGGCAACTTCAAAGTTGTTAAATTTTTTCAATTTCGATAGTTTACCGTCGATTTATCGACTATTCTTATCCAGTTACTATTAAAATATGTAATAACTAGATATAGAGCGCGAAGTCGCCCGCGTGGTAGTTATTTTTGAAAGCAAAGAACATCGGTGTTCGGAAAAGGTAATAAGTAGTCAGTAAGGTGCCTGCCAAAGTCGATTTTGTTTCCATAATGTTGGGGTTGAAAATGGTATGTGGGAGCGGCGAGTGTTGCTAGTATTTTTGGCTCGTAGGTGTGTCATTGATGCGTGACTGCTATTAAATATTTCTATATTATGCTATTCAACAGGAGCCGTGCCTTTTCCGAGATAAAAAGTAGCCTTTGTCATTCTCAGACCCCTCAACTAACACTATCTAATCTAATCATGTCGATCTCTAGCTCTGTGTAAAAAACACAAAGCTTTGCCATGGAAACCGTAGGTAAAATAATTTAGTGATGTGAAAGACAGAAGCATGATATACGCTTCTGTCTTTCACATAATATAAAAAATATAATTAGCCATAATTTAACTCACTGACAATTTACAGAGTGTCACAGGCGGTCCTGATGGGCTTGCAGAGCAATGATCTCACGGAGGCTCTTCGTAAACTCGCCGAGTGGCGAGAGAACACGTGCAGCAATAAACGATATTATTCATATTACAGGTCAGTAATAATTATCGATAAAACAATTTACGTCTTACTTGCTGGTGGTAGGATATTCATATCCGCCAGTCAGTATAGTATAGAGTGTGTCTAGAATTGTGGTACGATGTTTGGCCGTGTTGCGACCTTCTGAGTACTCTGACACTAGACCCTCGACCGCTTCCTCGGCTCTGCCCCATGGCGTTGTGTGAAGAAGCAGGCCAGCATGATTGTGTTGAGTAGCGAGGGATAGATTGTTTCTCGCTACTTGATACTCGTAACTGGCCGGCATCGCGCTTATCATCAGTAAGTCATCATCATAATCACCACTTTGCCGTGCCAGTATAAAAAAAATGACTAAGACTCGAGAATACATTTTTCAATATTAGAGTTGGGGAAATGTAAATAGTGCAAATTTATATGTTCAAATTTTCATTATATTACTAACTAGCTTTTGCCCGCGGCTCCGCTCGCGTGGAAGATAGTTTTGTGGTAGAAAAGGCATGTTTTATTATGGAACTGAGAAAGCTTGGAATTTTCATAGATTCTCCGACCTTCACTGCTGTAAGTTTCTAGAATTGTTTGTGCCGAGGTATAATTGTCTCTCAGTACTTGATACTCTAACTGGACGGACTGCACTTACCATAAGGTGCAGTGTGATCACTTTGCCGTGCCAGGAAAAAAAAAACTGTGCCTCAATGAGTCAATGACTGCTGATGTCACTTACATGATACCAGCATAAATAAAAATAATAGTTTTATTAATAATAATATTAGCCTTGTTTTATACACTGTCACACGGTAATACACGGACCTTTTCTAGTGTAAAGGAGCAATAGAGGAGGTCGATGAGTTCTTACATTAATGAATGTACGTAATGTTTTGTTACAGAGACATATTATTCTTCGCGATGGCAGCTCTCGGCGAACAGAATATAAATTTGTTCGCACTCCAGCAAGAATACACACGAGCGTTAGATAGACTCGGCGGCAACTACGCTCGGCCGCAAGACCTCCCGCCGTCACCCACTGCAGTCTGCTGCAGGCACTACTTCAAACGGTTGAGATTATCGCTCGACGAGTAAAGTATTATTCACCCTTTACATAGTACACATTAATGTAAAAAATGTAATGGCGCCGCCACAAGTGACAGTCGATAAAGTTTGTCGATAATATTGTGTCACATCACTTTTTTAATTTGAATGGAAATGTATGTTATTTTTTACTAATTTCAAAGCGACGTCATAGTTTATTTAACTTGTTGAGACCAACGCATTGGTCGATGCAAACTCGATAAAACCCAGGTGTAACCAGTATACCCACTTTTCGCCGAATTTCGGTCCCATGATGTGATAGGCGGCGAGCCTATCGCCATACCGGACACAAGTTCCAGACCGGACTAATACTGAGGATTTCTAGATAGAAAAACTCAATATCACTTTACCCGACCTGGGGATCGAACCCGAGACCTCAGCACAGCAGTCGTAACGCCTGCGAAATTACAACTACGCCACCGAGGCAGTCCGTGTTGACACTGTTTTAGTATTATAGCAAGAGGTCTTAGAATCGATGTCATTACAAATTACACTGCTTTTCTCAACATTACATGGCGTGTCTCGCAAGTGAATGATGTGTACAATAAATTTGCTTATAGCTATAATGTATCGCCGACAATAAAGTTATATGGTAGCAAAAGGTATAAATGTCGAAGATTGTCCCGAGTTGTGTATTTATATTTGAATTGATCCCTTTAACATAGAATATTTATTACTTTGTATACTATTATTTGCTCATTTTGTTGCCAACACGTCTATATGGTTGCAATAAAGCAGTATTAAATTATTTAAAAAAAAAACTTGAGAGGTGTCAAGGGACACCCGGATGGAACGAAGTTCCTTTCGATTAATTAGTGAAGGAATTGTAATAATATTTTTTTTTAAGTTATAATAATATTTTTTTATATTATTAACAAATAAAATATTAAAATTATTAATAATAATATATAATAATATTAGCAACAACTGCAGCAAGTAAAATTACATATAAACATAATGACAGCTGTTAAAATACATTTAAACACGTTCGAATATAAAAGTGTCGTGACAACTTTTCGTAAGAATTTTTTCCGTCTAGCCCTCTTTCACAACGCGCGATAAGGAACTTCGTTCCAATGGCTAAATGTTAGCAAATTTTTTGTTTTCATTTGGAGTTTGGCCTATTTCTCGCATTGGATATCACACTAAAACTTATTTACTTTAGTAAAACGCAATGCAATGTATCTCACATTTTAGTACAATTTCAGTTGATTAATACTGGGTATTTTATTCTAGCCGAACGTACCGTCCATTTATTTCAAATGACTATATTGTTTAACCTTTCATGTATCACCGGTGTTCGGAAAAATAATAAGTAGTAAGTAAAAATACAAGCCAAAATCAACTTTATTTCCATAACAATAACGTTACAAATACGCTGAACGTTTTGATACATGACTGGTAACACTTACGCGATACTGATTCGCCCGTCCACACAAAAGGAATCGAGAATCAACAATCTGATTCAATTTATTTAAGTCCATTGTAACTAATAAAATTATAAATTAACGATATAATTGACCATTGAATATAGCATGAAATTATGGCCTAAGCATAAACATGTGTTGCCCCAAATTTGAAACATCACTGCTGTGAATTCGCATTGTATATTGACATTTTGGCATATCCATTAGTTTAGGAACGTGGGTGCTAACGGTGTGGGAATAACCCGTTGTAGTAACATGTACATAATGTTGTATAGCATAGGTGTAAGTCGAGGATTGAACAAAGTGTTGTAAAATTTCGATACATGGTCTAATGTGCACGATTAGTTTGAATTTAAATGTTGAAAAAGTGTTTGTTAGTCAATAGTCACATTATTAGTGTCGGGTTGGATTTATTTTACGTTTACAATATTTGTCATTTTAGTGTATCGTCGGCTAGCCAGTACTATTGCATAACTATTTAAAAAAAAGGTTACTTAGATTGTTAATTGTATAATTGGCATGAATAGTTTTGTGTAGCTTATGAAGCATGAATGAAGCGGAATCTGTAATGTACAATACATTACAGATTCCGACGATGACTGGTATAAATTAAAAACAACAAAGATTTTCCTTGTCTTCTAAAATTCTTTTTTGTATTTGTTTTTCAGAATCAACAATCAATTAAATCAATGATGTGTAAATGTTCAGGTAATATTAAGCACTTTAATGTTTCCTAACTTGACGTATAAATACACATAGCAAGGATCGTAAGATTGCTAAATATATTGATTGGAGATTAAATAAGGTTTCAAGCAAATCAATCTATGATATATAACTCATTGATCCCAAGAAAATTTAAAAATATATTATTTAATATGAATAATATGCTGTTACACAATGTGATATTTTTTTTTTTTTTTTTTTATGTCATAGTCAGACAAACGAGCCAGTGGGTCACCTGATGTTAAGTGATCTCCACCGCCCATGAACATCCATAATACCGAAAGTATCACGTATGCGCTGTCGGCCTTAAAGGACAGGAATAGGGATTAGGGAAGGGAAGGGGGAATCTGGGCCTCCGGATATCTCACTTACCATACGAAACGCGACAGTGAACTGTCACTTTACGTTGGTTTTCTGTGAGACAGTGGTACTACCCCGGTCGAGCCGGCCCATTCATGCTGTAGACAAATGTGTCTACAGCGTGGCTCTACCACTTTTTTTTATTTTATTATATTTTTTGTGAGTTGGTTTTTCATTGGGACATTAAATAATGTGACTGCCAAAATTTAAGTATTCATAGATGTGTCAATATTGTTTACTGTATTGTGATATATTCATAAATGTATTTTGATTTATAGCACTAACAAATAATATAAATATGTTACTGTAAAAGCTAGAACATTGGTATATTATTCGTTTGATGTAATAAAGTTTCCCTAGAGCTATTGAGAATCATAAAAACTCTCTAGGTTTTGCCTTAAATCAATAGGATACACCTATGTTTAACCACCATCAACAAATATATGGCTATTTTTCAACATTTTCTGTGTTTCTTTAGAATATAAAACAATATTTACCAACCAATAATTTAGTCAGTCAGAAATTATTATAAATCTTAGCATGTCCCTAGTTCAAACAGGAATCAAACAGTATGTTATTGTTCAAACATTTAACATATTGTTTTCCAATATAATATTTACATTATGTTCAATATTTGGAAAATACT
The DNA here is from genome assembly GCA_905220505.1 of Laothoe populi. Classification (NCBI taxonomy): domain Eukaryota; kingdom Metazoa; phylum Arthropoda; class Insecta; order Lepidoptera; family Sphingidae; genus Laothoe; species Laothoe populi. The sequence goes on from HG992163.1 coordinate 7,002,768, forward strand.
TTGTTAACAAAATTATTGATCACTTACATACAGATTGGGGTGAATTACATACAATTAAGAAATTGACAGTTAAAGTATGTGTAAATGAGTACTATATATAAAACAAATTACAATGATTAAGTGCGTATTTATTATTTCATCACAAATCAGCAATAACAATATAAAAGAATACTCAATGTAGTAACAATCAGTGGTTATACTGTGCACAACTACTAACTCGAAATATTTATTGGAACTAACAAACTAGTAGGTGTTAGGTAAAGTTTGACACTACATTATACTGCATTGACAATGAATTTTCATTATGTTTATATATGTCAACGAAATTGTAAATTCTTTTGTCTTATGCATATGCCACATGGAATTATCATTACTGGGCTCTGTTATCTTAAGTTCAGTTCTTATTTTTATGCACTTTGTCGGACAATGCATGCAAAATGTTACATCTTAGAATTTATACAGTTTGGAATAAAAATATTTTCATAAATTTTAGGGAGCTTGTATACTGCACTGCGGTCTGCCCATTTTAATTCTGGTCATTGATCTATCTGTATTATAAAATCTTAGGTTCACATGAAGATATTGATGGCAATATTTAATATTAATATTTCTATCAACAGTATTCAATATATTAATAAAAATCAGAAGAATACTGCCGAAAATATCTTTGTGAAGAAACCATTGCATATAGGTATTACGTATAGTTTTGGACAAAAAAACACCAACGCCGATTATTTATGGAAGCACCGAGATTTGTGAAATATTTTTTAATGAAAAACAACAATTCAATGTACGCCATTTTGCAACTACGCATCAGTTCGATAAAATTAAGGGGTCCAAGGCCGACTGCATGTTGGATGGCAGTTTGAAGACATGTAGAAAAGTACAGAAAAACAGGGTGAATATTAGCAAAAGTGGTCTTTAACCCATATAAATTGCCTTGACCAATATAAACGTAAAAAAAACTTCTATGGACAGAAATTATACACACCTGTGTAATAATCTGCAGCCATAGTCCCAGTTCACCTTGTTTAACGGTACTAGGAGCTCGCATTAATAATAAAATATAAAACATTCAAGGCATTCTGGACCTTACGAGGAAATACTAAAGCGTAAACTATACATATTATTTAATTTAGTGTTTATTTTAGCAGCCATATTTTATGTTCCGTACAATGTAGAACTGTTAGTCATTTATGTAATATGTTTGGTCTAAATATTACAATAATTAGATGTAAAGAGTTATGATTTAAAGATGTAAAAGACATAAAATTTTCATATGGTAAAATTGAGCTCTTAAATTGACAGCAAAACTTAGTTTTACTCCATAATGTAATGAAATGCATATAATTTTTATAAAAAAATATATAAGGCTTCAGTAATAATTCTTTTATTTCATAGATACAACTAAAACATTCCTAATACTCTGTACAAGAATTTCCCATCGTGATCATAATAACAATCATTTACTTTGTATGTTGCACCTTTTTTATAAGCTTTCTTTGGTATTCTAATTCGTTCTGGGTAATTCATAACCTGATTGCTGTCATCTGGCTCTTTATACACTGTTATTTCTTTTTCTTTGCTCTCGTCATTAATCAAGTCTAATTCTTTGCTTGGATTTTGATCTGTTTTATGTGCATTTGCTTCAGTACTGTTAAAGAGTATTTGATCTGGTAAGTCAACATCTTTACCAGTTTCTAAACGTGATTTTATTTTTGTAGCCAATTCATCTAATGTCATTCTTTTACTATCTCTTTTACCTTTTTTATTCATACTTTCATTATTTGTACCTAATGTAGTATTCATTTCATTGTGATTTTCATTAGATGTATCATTAGCTGCACATCTTTGTACAATCCTCTCAAATTCTCCCATTTTCTGCTCTTGCGTTATGTCTATTTTGATGGATTTTTTATTCACAGGTGGTATAGAGCGATTTGAGAATTTAAGATAATGTTTACGTAAATCTTCTGGTAATTGCAAGGTACCTTCTTTGAGCTCTTTCCAGTTTCTCATAACAGATGCATCATGTCTTGCAATTCGTAGCTCTGTAGCTGGTTTCCATGGATACTTCAACAGTTTCTGAAAGGAATAATAAGATTTTATTCTTGACAGCCTCCGTGGCGCAGTTAGCGAATAGTTGGCTGTGAAACGAGAGGCTGTGGGTTAAATTCCGACACCAGAACAAATGTTTGTGTGACAAGACAGATATTTGTGTCCGGGGTCTGGGTGTTGTGAGACCGAAATTCTCTTGTAGTCCCTGATACCCACAACACAAAACTCGTATCTTAGTGTGGCGTTGGGGCTATGTGTGTGATCATTGGGTGTAATTTATTATACTTATTATTTATTTAATAAAAACTGGATACAGGCATTATCAGTTGCATGACAACTGCCTGCCTGATTAATAAATAAAGTAAAAATAGGTTATCTAAATTACATTCCTAGCTTAAATATAATCACTATACCATAATACTGATTAATAAGTGCAATAACTGTCTTCACAAAAAGTACAAAATAAGAGCTAAATAAAGAAATTTATAAACAGTATATACAAGTGTCCTACCGAAACAGGAATTTCTATAGAAACCGAAATTTTTCAGACATTTTAAAATCTATTGTTTAGTGAATTTGGCTTATTTCATAAAAATTATATATTTGTTTGATATTGCCATTATTTTTACCCGACTACGGCGAAGCGAAAGTGAGGGTTACGTTTTTGACCGGTATGTCAGTGAAACTTGCCGTAACTGAAACCCTTAGAGTAGGCAACCAAAAGGAGACGGCATTACGCTCGAATCTTGAACAAAAAATTCAGCAATGTCGGTGGGGGGCTTCGTACAACTACAAATAAACATGTGCACACAAATGCAAAATGTAATCACGTCGCTACGCACACACACTACACCATTTCATACAACACTGGCAAATTTATGCACACAGTTACAAACTTATCTTGTTGTGAAATATATTTACAGTGTCATATATTGACAACTGTGTAAAAACAGTAGAGCGTAGCAATGTCGATACGAGGTATAGATAGCGTTGTCCTTATCTATCGATAGATAAAATAAAACAATTATAATTTATGAAATGTTTTAAGATTATTTTTTATGTGTATCATCTTTTCTATCGCTGTCTTGCAATCTCTGGGTGTGATTTCGTGAAAAGGGACGGAAGTAGAGAGGTATAGTTAAAAATAGTGTAAATTAATATTTCTAATTTAATCGAAATACTGTAAAGATATTAAAGGTAATGAGTACTGAGAAAAATACAAGGCAAATAAGCAAAAATAAAAACTTTATTTTTTAGATTTTTTTTCTAAATAATACGCCTTTAATTTATTTAATCTATACTATTATATAAAGCTGAAGAGTTTGTTTGTTTTGAACGGGCTAATCTCAGGAACTCCTGGTTATATATAAAATCACGCTATCACCAATAGGAGCGGAGCAGCAATGAAAAATGTTGCAAAAACGGGAAAAAATTATTCCTTGTGAGAGCTTCCGTTGCGTACGCTGCGTTAACGGTTAAAGTTACATAACAATCATGTACGACGAAATTGTTCCTCTTAAAACGTTCTAATAAAAGTCCGCGATAGCTTATGTTTATCTATTTCGGTTGGCTCACTATAACCTTTTTAATGGTTATCGAATTTGTTCTGAAACAATGTATTATTTGGAAAGGGGTTTTTATAAACATGGTATTAATCCTTATCCAAATAAATACTTTATTCATCACAAGTATTTAATTTTGAACAAAGTTGCCCTTTACGTCATTTGATTTCAATGAATATCTTAGGAGATATTACAGTTTTAAAATATCTCCGCAGCAAAATTAATATTGTTGTTTGTATGTCTGTTTCTTATCTTTTCATGACTAAACGGGTGAACAAATCCTAATGAAATTCAGTAGAGGGATAGATTATATCCTAGGGAAGGACATAGGGTATCTTTTGTCTCAAAAAAATTCTTGAAAGGGGTGAAATAGAGGTTAAAAGTTTGTATGGGCAATCCGTAATACTTCAACTTAGGGATCTGAAAATTCATATTTAGGCTCTAGGCAAAAAATAAAGAAAAACGTGTTTCAACGTTTTTACCATCCCTTAAAGGGCGAAGTGAGAGTTAACTTATGATGTATTCTTTAAATGTAATCTCAAGCTTCAGGCACAACACTTTTTTTTTGTCGCAGGGAAAGCATTTTACTACTACCGTCCGCTTCGGGGGGAAGCGGAATGAGAATAAAACAGTTATGCTGGACTAGCCGGTCTTACGACCCAGCACCCCCTCGCCCGGATGATGGCTATCCGGGCTACGGCTGGGCCGAGTCCCTACTACTTATGTACACCCAACCGGACACTACCAGCTAAAACCCCGCGGTGGCCTTCTTCGACACTTACGGAGTGATCCCGGGGTATTATAAGGAGTGCTAGAAGTTTAAGTTAGGAGTTGTGCCTGTCTAGCCATCTAGACAGTCACAACACCTGAGATTCAGGACGATCGCTATAGGTGTCTCAGTGCAGAAGACAACTCCTTGCATTGATACTTCTGCTCCCGAAAATAAACTCCACGGGTGCGGAGCCGCGAGCAACAGCTAGTATGGATATCCAGCTGTTGTTACATTACTTAGGACTAAGTTATAATGAGGTAACAATAATCTTACTATTAATGAACAACATTTTAAGGATACCACGACATGCGTTAAGAAAAAAAAGTAACACCAGTATTCAATAAAAGTAAAAGGTTAATTAAATTTTCAAAAATAACAATGAGCATGACCAAATGAGAATTTAATTAATAAATTAATAATAAAATATATATATTTTATATCTAAGTATAACAATATTATATAATGTAGCAATAAGAAAAAATGGTTAGCTGTATGTACAGCTAACCAATTTGCCACAATAGCTTTTTTGAATTTTGGCAATTTATCAACAAATACATCATAAATACATCGTTTCACAAATAGAGTTATATGATTTGGACAAACGGGATATGGCAGCGAATTGTTTTAGGTCGGTTCTGGTCTCTTGGTTTCTTATATAAGTAAACTCGTCTTCTTTTTTTTTTTTTTTTTTTTTTTTTTTTTTTTTTTTATCCTGGCACGGCAAAGTGACCGCACTGTACCTGATGGTAAGCGCAGTGCGGTCCAAATAGAGTACTGAGTAGCGAGAGACGATCTATCCCCGCTACTCAACACTCTCATGCCGGCCTGCTTCTTCACACTACGCCATGAGCAAGAAGGTGAAGAAGGGGTCGAGGGTCTGGTGTCAGAGTACTAAGAAGGCCGCAAAATGGGCATTGTACCCCAACTCCAGACCCCCGACAAAAACCGGATGTACACTGGCTGATCCCGGAACGCGACACACTTGCGTGTGCCACTATGGCGGGTTTTTCGCCCTGTGTACGGTGGTCGCTATCCGGGCGGATATGAATATCCTACCACCAGCTTGAATATCCTACCACCAGCGCTTCTTCTGTTTTCCTAATGAAAACACGACCTTGCTTACTTAATCTACACGAATTTGTACTTTTTTTCTTTGACGATCTGGCGAGCCGCTGCGTGAAATTTGTTTTTAGGTGAAAGGTGCTCAACAATGTAAAGCGGCGATTTATTACCTCCAATGCCTATGTGAGCAGTACTGAGCTTGTCGTTTGGATTTGCCTTATTAAAATTTATTGTTTTCGCTAAAATGTATCCGGAAGCCTAGAGGTAGCCAATTTAACAATGATTGAGCGAGGTCTCTTGTCGTCTCAGTTACTTTTTACCACACGAGTGCAATGATGAATGTCGGATTCTTTCAAGTTGCAGGATACCTTAGACAGCTGAGTAATTATAGATAGCAAGTTTTACTGTTTGTGCTCGGGGAGACACTCTATCTCAAGATTGTTAGAACGGTTATGCTGCTCAGCAACCTGAAGCCTGATTTGCAGATCCTGTAACGTATATGTTAACTGAACGTTCTCTTTCTTTAGCTCTTCCAGTGTGTCTTGGTATTTGGCGATGGCGGATTTGGTGGTTTCATAATTTTCATTCAGAAACAAACATTATTCTCCAAAGCAGTTATTTCCTGTTTTATGAATTGATTTTCGAGATTGAAATTCGGTTCTCACCATCTGCTTAAGGGTTTGGTTAAGCTCCTGTGCTAAAGCCAATTTCATGACATTGAATTCTTCTCTTATTATTTCCCTAGCGTCTTTCTTTGTAATAACTGACACGGAAGAGTTTAAGCCGGAACTTCCACTAATTGCGTTAGTATCAACAGTGGCTTTTTTCGATGCGTAATATTTTTATTAAAAGGTAGCGAGTCATTATTGTTCCTTGACTTGCCGGGTGAGTCAATGGGACGTAAAGGTGTATTACTGTTATCAGTTTTTGGTTGCTTTGCACATCATCCGTGACACTTCCATTTTTTTTGGTCAACACTAATTGTAGAGTAGCGTTTTTCAGGTATGTCATGTCATGTCATCAGCACATGCAACACAACAATGACGGCCGTTGCAAATTATTTTAAAATGTTGATTACTCACTCGTTTTGAGGTATTCCGATTATACCTCAGCAAATATACCACCGGAAAGTACACAACACGACCTTTCCAATGGTATATAGTTTGTAAGAAAATGGAGTGTTCTGTTATTCCATAAAATTTCAAATTAAATAAGCGGAGCCAAGAAATACAGTGTTACTGGTAACGAATGCGATTAGCAAATGCTGTGAATGAAAGTATTGTATGTCATTGAGAGCGATTATCGCCTGTTTTGGTGTGGTAGCCGGCTAACGGCTATCTATTATGAAGAGCATATAAAAAGGGCTTGAGATCTCGACATGAAAACAGGGTGTCCCAAAAGTCGACGTCAAGCCGGAACCGGGTGAAAAGGCAAGTCATACCGGTTAACAAAAAAATTAAAAAAAATCTAAGTTGCTTGTTTTTAAAATTATAGGCATGGCCCGGTTTTTTCAAAGTATAATCCTAACTTTGCGCATTTGTGTGATCTTACGTAAGAACTATTAAGACTCCCTCCCACCCCTTGTAAGAAAAAATAAGACATGATCGACTCCCCCCCTACATCATCTTACGTAATAAATGAATGGCGCCAAAATTCATACCTAAATATTTTTTAAATATAGGTACCGGATACATTTTTAGGATCACATTTTTTTGACAAATACTTTATTCTGGTTTGTCATATTTTGTGACATTCCTACTGTGTTAGAACTATTTACATTAAAAGTATGTGTTTAGAAGTATGTGTTTAGTCCAGATGGATTAGTAATTTTATCGATAACCTTTATAAGTTTATCTACAACACTATTTGAGTCTTGCATAAACGACAGTGTTACCACATAAACCACCCAAAATGCTACACTGGCATAAAGTTTATGAAATTGTAAACTTAGTCGATATGTCAACTCTCCTAATATTTATAAATTATAAATTAAGAAGCATAAATAAAGTAATCCTACTAATATTATAAATGCGTATGTTTGGATGGATGCATGGTTGTTTGATATCCAATCACGCTACAACGGCTGGACGGATCTACTTAAAATTTGGCACAGAGATAGATTATAGTCTGGAAAAGCACATAGGCTACTTTTTATCCCGGAGAAATGTACAGTTCCCATGGGATAGTTTAGTTTTTCACAGAGCAAAGGATCGACATGATTTTTTGCATAGTGGCAGTTTAGGGATCAGAAAATGACAAACACCACTTTTAACTCGAAAAAATACACGCTTCTTATGGGATAGCAAAATATAGAAGGTTAAAATGCTCCAAGACCTACACGCGGGCGGAGCCGCGGGCAACATTAGTTAAAAATGAATATTAAAAAAACAACTTGCGTTTAAGATATTAAATGCAAATAAATTTTACAAGATTTTTTTTTTAGCGTGATAAGAGATCGTTGTGAGTTGAAGAATGATGTGGTGACTAAGATAGAAAGAGGTATGCTGAGATGGTTTGGCCATATGGAGAGGATGGATGAAAGGCGATTTACGAAAGGTATTTATCGTGCGAATGTGACTGGAAGAGTGGGTAGAGGGCGCCTGAGGAGAATTTATTCTAATCAAATTAACGATATTCTCCTAAAAGGGCAAATCAGGAGTACCTCCAACCGCCGAAAATGTATGAGAAGATGTATGAATGTGGAAGAGGCGAAAGAAGTGTGTCAGGATCGTAGCTTGTGGCAGTCAATAGTCTCTGCCTACCCCCATGGGATACGGGCGTGAGTGTATATGTAAATTTTACACTACTGTGGCTAAAAGATTAACCTGGCAACATTTATTACCCGATGATAATTTTTAGAAATTATATGTTTTGTTGCTTTTAAGGATAATATTACTTTAAAAAAATACGTCCAGGTGAAAAATAATGTTGTATTTTTGTAAGTTTGATGTGTCAGATCTATTTTTAGATGTTAATACCGCTACAGGCTCGCATTTTGAGGGAGCTCAATTCGCACGTGATGTCACTTTTTGAGTGGCGGATCACGAAGCGCAACTCGTTTTATAGAACGTGTATGAGCACCGTGCTCTTACATTTGTCATACGGGGTAAGCGCTCAATGGCGTCTCCAGTGTTAAATACTCTAAGCTGAAACCGAACCTTCGGTCGGACACTAGTATATACTGAAATTTATCTCATCTATATCTAAGATCATCATGAAAATATGGACACTGATTTGAATTTGCAAACAAATGTTATTCATTCATTGTATTGGATACTGAGTCATTTTGTTATTTTAAGATTAGTCTAAGTGTAAAATCACCTGATTTCAAACTTATAGTGGGGCACCATGATACACGGAATATAAGGTTGTGCCTTGTCATTTACAAAGTAAATATGGTTAAAAATAATTTTATTTCTAGAATTGAAACTAGATGTCAATGCTGAAATTATGGTTGACCAATATTATTATTTTTTTTTTTTTTATTTATTTATTGCCCACAATGGATATAATTAGTTGGTGCAATGTACCAAGACTTATGTTGAAAAGTGTTTTTGCCATAATTCATATCTAAAGCATTTAGTAACCTACGTTTTTTTTATTGCCACCTGATGGTAAGTAGTCACCGCCGCCCATAGACTTATACAATTGCAATACCAGAGCACAGCAGAGCCGCTGCCTACCGTAAATAGTCTAGTCTGCATCTAGTTGGTAGTATGCTTATTATATTATAATAATTCTTCTTAGTGATGTTTCTTTACCTTTACAATAGGCACAGTAACAGGAAAACTTTCTGCAATCTTCTCTGGAGTCCATTCATCAGGTTGTGTTGAGGCCAAGAGTCTGATTTGTTCTTTTTCACTCCATGTCAATAAACTCGGCATATTTTCTTTGAAGTATTTCTCTTTCACAATGTGATGTCGCATTTCATGCTTACCCATAAATGATTCTTTCATATGTTCTGTAAACGACTCACCAACCTGCAATAAAAAGACAAATAAAGGACAATGGGTCAAGTGTCCCCACCCGTCAACAGGTTTGAAATTGGTCTCAATCGATTAATCTTAGCAAGGTGATGATTTTTTGGTATGACGACAACAACGAAAAGTATTGAGTTTTTTCACATTTTTGTTTTATATAGAAAATTTAATTTTTGCTTTTTTTACTAAATTACGCCGTGCTATAACATAGTATATAGATGGTAGAGCTACATTATAATAATTTCTACAGCTTGAATGGCCTACCTCAACTGGTATGTTACCGCTGTCTTACATAAAACCGTCAAGGTTGCGGTTTTGCGGTAACGACTCGCGTTCTCAACGAGACTACGGGGACCTAACGAATGCATCGTCAACTTTTTTTTATGCTTGAGCGGCAAAGTGACCACACCTCACCTCCAGATAGAGTAGCAAGAGACAGTCTATCCATCGCTACTCAACATAATCATGCCAGTCTACTGTTTAGCTTCTTCACACTACGCCTAAAGGACCCAGGATCATAGGAAGGAGGGAACACGGTAGCTGGTAAACTGTTCCACAGCTTGATGGTGCGGCAAAAATACGAGTTTGCGAACCTCTTGGGTCGGGCCGGGGTAGTAGATACCACGAAGCTGTGGCTCCGCAATATTACGCTTAATTCAGGTTTATTTTTGTTACTAGTTTATATTTAATACTGGCTAGTTTTTAAGAGTTTTTATTTTGTATAACATGTGTACGTCACTAGTTGAGTTCTATCGAAAACCAGCGCTGCAGTATGGGTTAGCCTGTACTGCAGCATGCAGTTGAATATGGAACCCCATTGTCGGTACAATTATAATTTTTGCATTTTTTTAATGTGTTTTAACGTTCCGACAGTATAAAATCTTTTCTTTCTTTCAATCCAGTACGCGTGGTTCTGGTATGGAAGGGAGAGGATGGGATAACATCAAACAATTCTTCAGAGCATTCGCCATGATACAGACGGTAGAACACGCTAAGCGAGGAAATATCCCTACGCAGCTGTAGCGGCTCCAGACTGTTACGTCTCCATCATTCATAATGCGGATGGCCCGCCGCTGCAACCCACCCAAGGCATCAAGAAGGTATTTTGCGGAACCGTCCCAGAGGTGCGAGCAGTATTCCATTCGCGGCCGCACCTGCGCTTTATATAAGCGGTAGAGCTGACCGGGCGTGAAAAACCGCCGCACCCTGTTCAGGATTCCGAGCCTGCGGGAGGTGGCGGATATTACGCCCTCGATGTGACTCCTTGGATTAAGATCGCAGCGGATATCCATACCAAGGACACTAAGGTCATTCCGCATTGCGAGTGGAACACCCTGAAGAACGGGGATGGGAGAAAACGGGGATTTCTTGCACGAAAACGCGACCATGGAGTTTCTGGCCAGTTCTTCTCCATAGGATAACTGCATTCGGAACTGGCAGTAGTTTAATTAACTCTGTTAAATAACTTGTGTTATTTCTACTGAACCATCACACGATTGCATTGTGATACTATATCTGAAGATCGGAGAGGGATGTATAAGCCCTCTCGACAGCCTCGACATGATAATTATCATTTGTATATTTTTCCCGAAGGTTTAAATGTATACCTAATACTTACATATTATATTTGTAGAATGTACAGTAAAGTCAACGTTTGATAACCGTATCGTCTAATTATATTTTCGGGTGATTACATTACTGTCTCTCGCTACTTGATACTCTATCTGGACGGCACTGCGCTTACCATCAGGTGCAGTGTGGTCACATTGCCGCGCCAAAAAAAAAAACTTACTCCGACGAAACCATAAGGGCTAAATCAAAATAATGCACTATGATTTTAAAATGATCTAGAAAGAGTTCACATTGACATGTACCTGTCTCCAAAGGTTGACAACAATCGTGCACATCCGGGGGGTCGTTAGTACATATTATAATAAAATAGTATTATGTTTTTAATTCGTCTGATATCATTATTTTAAAAATATATGCAAAAAATAAGAACAACCATAAATGAATAGTTTATGTAGTTCACGAACTCCGATAATATTTTTGCTATTGCTATCATCTGTTATGGAAAGATTTTAACTTCTGCAATTACACAGAGTACTAAACATATACGAGCAAACAAGACGTCTCTAACTATTACATTTTCCAAGATCCAGTTTATCTTTCCTTTCCCTACCATCATCAGATCAGCATCAGATTTTGTACTATAAATATGCCAAAGGTTCTAAGCTCAAATATCCAAACAGGCTGTTTTAGCTATTGGTAGTTCCTAAGTTTTAGTAACTTGGCGAACAGTTCCTGGTGAAATTGCCTATCAAATGTAACAAAATGTTACGCAACCATATTTCTTTATATATTTATTAAAAGTATGTCAAAATAGTAATAAAATGCAATAAAATAGCAGTGTTTACTAAGAACATTTTTAATTTATGTTTTTTTATTTTGTAAGGAATCTCCAGTGATTTATTAAATTTAAATGATGTGGTAAGAGTGTTTATAGTTCACTTAATAATAATGTATATGTATGGTGTCTGTTGGTGGGTGGGGACAGGGTTCATACAAATTCGCCCATTGTCCTTTAATTAAATAGATATGAAATAAAACAATGTTTATTTTGACTGATTCTACATAAAATTTAGAATTGGAAACTGGAAAATTTGTACTGTACCAGAGCTATAAATGTAAGGGTAGGCCTTAGGAAAATGCCTTGTATAATGTATTTAAATGCTTAGTTATGTTTAAAATAATATCTGCCACATATAAAATCCTCTTTTTGGGTTTGACCATGTCATATAATAATATAATGTTATAATGGTACTAATTTAGGAGTTATTCTTTAGTCTACCTAAATAATGCAGCTAAATATTGCACATATTTTTTAAGAACTCCCTAGTATGCCTATTTCCACACTATATTTTTCTTGATGGGTAAAGCTAGTTTTTTTTATCCTGGCACGGCAAAGTGACTACACTGCACCTGATGGTAAGTGCAGTGCCATCCAGTTAAAGTATCAAGTAGCGAGAGACAATCTATCCCTCGCTATTCAACACAATTATGCCTACCTGCGATGTAGCTTCTTCACACTACGCCTAAAGGACCCAGGATCATAGGAAGGAAGGATATAAGTAAAAATTATACTCATTGTAATGACGAATATTACAATTGAACAAGCTTGAATTGGAATGGGAAAGTATAAAAGAGCAATTCTTAGCGCACGACTTTTAATATATTATATTGAGACAAAAAATTATATATATAATGATATATAAACTGTTGAAGTGAATATTTGACACCATTCGGGAATAAGTACTTACGTTGAAAAAGTCACTTTCGGATTCATTAATAAATTGTTCAGCGTTGGCTTCTGTAACCTTAACACCGTCTCGTTTGAATGCTTGAATCTGTTTATTTAAACCAGGATTGTTTTGTTTGAGCTCTCGCCATTTACCTGAACTTCTTATGTGTCGTATAATCAATTTATCACACGTACGATATAAGCACTTTAAGTGGGGAGCGAACATTTCGCCGGAAAACACTTATCGTTAACACAACTTTAAAAATCAATTCAATTTTTGCAGATATGCATTAAAATTCAGATAACCTCAAATGCTTTAGAAAATTATTATGTTAGTAATTATTAAGAAATGTTCACAAATTGTTTAGTGTTTTCAATTGTTAACTGCAGGATCTGTTTTTGGTACTCATTTATATAACGACTGAATATACGTAAGTGTGACTAAGATGAAATAATCAACATGCTAAATAACCTACTACTATTGTAAGTAATGTTTTGGAAAATGGTCAATCAGTCAAAGTGACGTTACGAGCAGCGTTGCCAGGATGTTACTTTTGATAATATTTTGGGTATTGATTTTTTGACCCCGCTGTGTTACATTACAGAAAATGTTACTTTACATACTTTATTCAATAATTCCCAAATATTACAAACGGAAAAAGCGAAATCAGAGCTGATCAATCGCGCTCTTTTAAAAAAATATATTTGTAAAAAAATACGAACGAGCCTTACATTACTCGCTATGATGTGTAACTTCTGAGTTCTAACATCTCATCTTGGTAATAAGCAACATTAAAATAGTTAATTATCAAAATATTATACATACATATATAAATACATATACACTCACGATTAATCCCCAAAGGGGTAGGCAGAGGTGTAACCAGTACACCAATACAGTACAGTTAAATCAATATAATATAAACCCACGTAACGTACGAATATTTCAAAGCATATTGGCTACACCAATGGGCGATGCAGCCAGACATTTGTGTAATATGATATCAACATTATTGTGTAACTACTTTATTTATAATGTTGTTTAGTTTAAATAATGCTGAAACACTTACACACTTCCGTCCCTTCACGAAATCACTCCCTGAAATCGATAGTAGATATTTAAAGTAAAAAATCTTAAAAAATGAGTTTATGATGGTACTTAATAATAAAAATTTGCTTGTTTAATTACATTACATGTAATTTACATTAGCGTTTGAATAGAGATACTTTTGCAATCAAATTGCTACTTTTTGAATAGTCTCGCGTAACTTTTGAATATCTGCCACTGGCAACTCTGGTTACAAATAACAAATTACGATCGTGGAGGCTAGAGTATAAGGAGTATCATCTTATATGGGGACCAAGTTGAAAAAGTGTCCAACTGTAAGCAAATTACAACTCCAAAACCCACCACAATAGCACTAGCGTAGCAAGTGGTATGTTGTGAATGTAGCAGTTGTAAACGGAGTGAAGTGTCCCGAGTTACCTACTATCCTACTCTAATAACTTTTTGCGCTATTTTTGAAAGTCTACCACTTCGCGCCACGCTAATTGGTCGCTTTTCGACAGATACTTGCGAATACGAATTTTACTTCACTTTTTCACTACTAATCGGCAATCTAAAATGCCAGTCACCACACCAAATCTGAATTTAAATTAAGTTAGCATATTAACTTTAAGTAAACTCAAACCTCTATTACAGCGAGCTAGCAGATAGCTATTTCCTTAATATAATTATTTCCAATTGTTATTGCAAACTGTCTTTAAATACCTCTATAGGTACCTAGTTGTGCGAAATGTATAGTATTTATAAACATATAAAAGTTTCAAACCTAGAGCATCAGGGTTGCCTGATGAGTACCTGATGCCTGATAACGGAATATGACATGAATTGCAGCGCATCTCGATTATAATACTTACAAAATAACACAGGTAGGTATGGTACTCTTACAAAACTGTACATTCTAATAGCCTTGAAAACGACGTACCAAATAAACATCAAGAACGACGCATATATGGTTTGGTCATGCCTCTAATGGGGTACTAGAAGTGGCGTAGCTTGCCTTAGACGGGCCTTGTATAAAAAATTGTTGGAGGCCCAAATGAAGTTTAAAGAGTGTAGGTGAGATTGTGGATAACATTTTACGAATTTTCGCTTATCTACACTCGTTCGGGCCTCGGGGCCTCTGTAGCCCATGTATCATTGATACGGCTGATAATGCGGTAGCTACGCCTCTGGCTACTAGATAGTAGATACTAATTTAGGGGCAATTTAGTGAATATGCCAGAACTTTCCATAATAATTTCGAAAATATGTTAAGTCAACAAACCGGTAATACCGGTTGTTACCCTAATTACCGTTTTTTTACTATAAATAGGCTTGCGTTTGATCACTATCTTGCCTGATGGTAAGTGATGATGTGGTCTACGGTGGAGCACGCTTGCCTAGAAGATACATATTCACTCTTGACTTAAAGATACCCAGATTATAATTTTCGGGAAATATAGACTCCGGCAAAGAGTTCCACTCTCTAGCGGTGTGCATGATAAATGTACTAGCAAAACGCTTCGTGCGCACTGGTGGAATATCAACCATGTATCGATGATGCTTCGCCGAGTCTCTTGTCGGCCGATGATAGAAAGTGGTTGGGGGAATTAAATTGCGTAATTCCAAGGCACACTCGCCGAAATGTATCCGGTAGAAAACCGATAAACTGGCAACTTTACGTCGATGTTCAAGGCTTTGCAGCCTTGCCTCGACTATGGATTCGTTGCCTATGAGCCTCTTAGCGGGTCTCTCGATTGCCTCCAACGCCTCAAGCTGGTACTTGGCCGATCCATCCCAAAGATGAGAGCAGTACTCCATGCACGATCGGACTTCCTTCGCAAGGATAGCCAGCTTTTTTGCAGCCAATTGAGGTTTATGCTCAATGTAGGAGCCAGAAGGAATCGCCCAGCAGTGGGACAGTATGTAACATTGAGTTGTTTTTTTTATCCTGGTATGGCAAAGTGGCCACACAGTAATCAACACAATCATGCCAGCCTTCCTCACACTACGCCATGGGCGAGAAGGCGAAGAAGCGGTCGAGGGTCTAGTGTCAAAGTATTCAGAAGGCCGCAAAACGGCCAAACATTGTATTCCAACTCTAGACCCCCGACACAAACCGGATGTACACTGGCTGATCCCGGAACGGGATACACTTGCGTGTGCTACTATGGCAGGTTTTGCACCATGTGTATGTTAGTCGCTATTCGGGTGGATATTACCACCTACTTATTATGATATTTAATGCTATAATAATATCTACGAGAGTATAAAAAAATCGTTAGTTATTTGATAATAATAATGAGCCATCACGTTCAGACAACACGTTGTCGAGTATTCGAGTTACGAAGTAGGTTACTCTGTGAATGCCATACACGCACTACATTCGACCATCGATGTCTGTACTCCGGACTCCGGTATCAGTCCTCGGTAGTCAGTGCTTCGCGATTGTCGGACAGTTTAGCGCGCGTTTCAAAAAACAGTTCGTTTATTTGTTACCTAGTAACTAATTTGTATTTGTTATTAATAAAAAATTGGTGAGTTTACTAAATGAAATACGATTTTTCTTTGGTATTTTTTTCGTGTATTCGTTTTCAAATATATCTGCGTAGTCTTAAAATATATTTCATTGTAAAGTTTAAATTATGATTCTAATGTTTTGAATATTTTAAATAATGGAATTTATTTCAATTTGATATATTCGGAAATAAAACGTTTTAATGTAAGTTATAGTTTATAAAATATTTCACTTACAACGAATAATTATAATGTAGGTATGTTTTACTAATATAAATAAGTTATTGAAATTTACTTTTATATTCCCGCAAATTTAAATACTATATCGATAATAAGTTCATGCATCGGTGCGAGTTGCGACAACGTGACACTACGCAACGGTTCTTCGGGTTTATTTTTCATCCCGTGTGATCGAGGGCGAACCTTTCGCTATATCTGTATATATAAAAGAAGAAAGTGACTGACTGGTCGATCAACGCACAGTCTAAACGGCTGGGGTTAGAGACTTGAAATTTTGACAGTAGGTACCTTTTATCACGTAGGAAGGTTTTTTGGAAATACCACCCCTAAGGGGGTAAAATAGGGGATGATAGTTGGTATGAAAATCCGACATTTTTGAAGTTAAACGCATGAATGTTTTTGAAACGCATGTGTTTTGCCTCTCAGTTAAAAATAAAAAATAAATTTCAGGATCTTTGAAAATTCCACCCCTAAGGAGGTAAAACAGAGGAATAAAGTTTGTATAAACTCTTTTATCGGGGGTTTATCAATAATCCTACAAATATTATAAATGCGAATGTTTGGATGGATGGATGTTTGTTACTCAATCAGGCTACAACAACTCGACGGATCTGGTTGAAATTTAGCACAGAGATAGATTATAGTCTGGAATAGCACATAGGCTACGTTAATCGCGGAAAAATGTACGGTTCCCGTGGGATAGTTTTGGTTTTGTTTTAGACAGAGCAAGGGATCCACATGATTTTTTACATAGCGTTAATTGAGGGGCTACTTTTTATACCAGAAAATGCACGGTTCCTATGGGATAGCATAATACAGGAAGATGTAATAGCTTAAGAGGTCTCTATGGATTATATACCTTTTCTGCCAAAAATAACCACCACGCGGGCGTAGCCGCGGGCAAAAGCTAGTTGCCTATAAAGAACTTGGCAACTTTTGTATTAATGGTTTCTTATGTTTACAAGAATATTATACATTGAAATGAAACTATCGAAACGTCGGGATAAAAAAAGTTTAATATCATAAAAAGTATTTTTCTTATTAGACTTCGAAATTTGAGGGTTTCCCCTCGATTTTTCTGAGATCCCATAATCAGATCTTGACTTAGTGCCAATGGGACCACCTGGGAAGTATACCCTTTAAAATAAAAAAGAATTTCTCGAATCGGTCCAGGCGTCTTCGAGGAACACACATAAAAAAGATTATGACGAATTGAGAACCTTCTCCTTTTTTTGAAGTCGGTTAAAAAAAGGACTTCACGGACCGTATGATCTAATAAAACATAAATCCTGCATTAAAATTATGGCATTATCAAGATTTAAATTACATAATTTTAAAATTAGGATAAGTTATGTAATGAGACAACATTGCACCTATGTGCACTCGTGCGCGAATCTTTATCTAACTTTAGCAAGATGTTTTACAACTTCATAAAATGAAATGCATTTTAAATTATTTACGGTTACCTTTCGTGAGATAACAGCGACACTTTAAAGTCAAAAATACAGTACTTATCTATTTCATTTTACTTAACTTAAAAAAATATTCTCAATTCGAGTATTTTGTATGTTGCATGGTATGCGATATCTGTGTCAAACGTGGATAGATTTTTAACCGATTTCAAAAAAGAAGGAGGTTAACAATTCATCGGAATCTTTTTTTTATGTATGTTCTTCGGTTACTCGAAGAGACCTGTACCGATTAGAGAAATTATTTTTTTGTTCAAAAGAGTATACTTCCCAGGTGGTCCCATTGGCACCATGTCAGGATCTCATGATGGGATCACAGAAAAATCAAGGGCAAGCCTCAGATTTTATAGTGACGCATAGTTTATTTTTTATTGAAGTCGGTGTACTTTTTATGAATTAAAAAGCTTTTTATGTCTAAAAATTTTGTACACGATAAGGTTTTCTATTGTGTCAAACTCCATACATTTGTTTAGGATGACGGAGTACCAAAGCAAACGCAGATTCGATAGAACTTTTTAGTTGGTGCTCTACTGTAGGAACAGATAGCGTTTTAAAGATTTTAAAGGTATCGTAATATTTTTTTACTATTTGCCGGGGTGAAAGCTGTTGATCTTTTGTTGATTTATTTGTTATGTCCAATATTTTATGAGTTTCTCAAGTCACTATAAACAATGTGAATCATGGTCAGACTTTCGCAACCCGCTGGTCTACTCTTGAACACAATTCCGATCGATCGGTATTGGATTTTGAAAGATTTCGTGCTCTTGAGCGCCATATTATTTCAATATTGTGTAGCCATTAATATACAGTAATTGGAATTAAGATTATCATATGAATGGTTATACAATATTGAAATAATATGGCGCTAGGATCGCACTCAGAATACGAAATCTCACAAATCCAATACCGATCGATCGGAATTGTGTTCAAGAGTCGACCGGCTGGCCTCGCTACATTGCCCCATATTTCCATCTCCGTGCCCTCAGTCCATTCATTTAGTACGATATAATTTTAACTTTTTTAGTCAACTTGATGAAGCGACCGGACCATTCCCTGATCGTAAGTGCCACTTACTTATCCATAAGCAGTAGGAACGTCACCAAGACATTCGGTAATAGATACTGCAAGACACTGCACTGTGCAAGACCTTTTGTTTGTTTTAAAAACAATATAATTAAAACTTTTCGTTTCCTTGATGATGATCTTGTGTAATAGAAAGACCTTTTTGATTATACATACATATACAATCATGCCTGTAATCCCCAAAGGGGTAGGCAAAGGTGTAAACCAGTACACTCACTTTGCGCCGAATTTATTACGATCCCATGTGACAGGCGGCGAGCCTAGCGCCATACCGGGCACAATTCCAGACTCCGGGCTGATACTGAGTATTTCTAAATAGAACAACTGTTACTTTAACTCGGACCGGGAATCGAACCCGAGACCTCAGCACAGTTGTGATAATGCATGCGCAATTACAACTGCGCCACCGAGGTAGTAATTTCTTTGGTATAGCCCCAGAATATAATATATATGGTCATATGGGAAGTTGCTGCAAGCATAGTCAGCTGAAGTTACTCATCAGGCCGGCATGATTGTGTCGAGTAGTCTACTTGTCCGTTCAAGTAGAGTATCAAGTATCACTGTCCTTACCATCAAGGGCAGTGTGACCATTGTACCAGGATAAAAAAAAATTATAAACAGTCTTGCGCATTACAGTGATGTTTATAGCAATTCTGCAATATAGTTCTGACAGCTACAATGCAACAATCTGGTAAAAAGTGTGCAGTGGAGCAGCGGTTTTAATACATGTGAACTCTTATATTGCCACATCGATTAAGCTTAAGAGAGTACTGACTGCTGTTTTGTGTGCATCTCGCCAAATAAATACACACATATACACTCACGTCTGTAATTGCCGAAGGGGTAGGTAGAGGAGTTACGAGTAAACCCACTTTTCACCGAATTTATTGGGGGGCGAGCCTAGCGCCATCCGGGAACAGTACCAGACTCCAGGCTGATACTGAGTATTCCTAAATAGAAAACCCATTATCACTATACCCTACCCGGGGTTCAAACCCGAGACCTCAGCACAGCAGTCGTAACGCATGCACAATTTCAACTGCGCCACCGAGGCGAGGCATATAAATAAATACATAATCATAATATGCAATAGCCTAGTACGTACCTAGTGGATGGGACTACCGAGACAGGTTACGAGATTGATTCTAACCTTTATGGTATGGTACCCCATAGATATTATACTAACAATAACCAATTATGTAGTTATTTTAAATCAAATAATAAATAAATAGGCACACCCAACAGTCACACACATAGTTCTGACCCAATACTAGGTAAAACCTGGATTGTGGGTATCAAGAACTACGAGGGAGTACGGTCCCTAAACACCCAGAACCGAAACAAATATCTGTCGTCACACAAATATTTGCCTCGGTGCGGGAATCGAACCCACAGCCTCTCGTTTCAAAGCCGGCTACTCGCCCGCAGCGCCACGGAGGCTGTCAGCCATCGTAACTGTAAAAGAAATTATTGAGAGGTTATCTCCATATCTAAGAGTTAAAATTCGAAGTTATGTGAAGTGTCTTAACCCACAAAAGGCTCTTGCCCAACTGTGGGTGGCACTGAGATAGTATAGAAAATGTATTTTTTTTTATTTCAATACATGAATCTTATCACAACGATTTTTCATATTAAATTTTTTTTTTTATAGTATAGTCCGACAAACGAGCCAGTGGGTCACCTGATGTTAAGAGATCTCCACCGCCCATGAACATCCACAACACCGAAAGTGTCATGTATGCGCTGTCGGCCTTAAAGGACCAGGAATAGGGATTAGGAAAGGGAAGAGGGAATCTGGGCCTCCGGATATCTCACATACCATACGAAACGCGACAGTAAACTGTCACTTTACGTTGGTTTTCTGTGAGACAGTGGTACTACCCCGGTCGAGCCGGCCAAATGAATAAGATAGATAATATGGTTAAGCAAGCAGTCAATCGTAAAAAAACTAAATATTTTGGCTATAAGACAGCCTCAGTAGTGCAGTGAGCGAATAGCCGGCTGTGAAACGAGAGGCTGTGGGTTCCATTCCCGCACCGAGACTAATGTTTGTGTGACACACAGATATTTGTTACGGGTCTCGGCTATGTGGGACCGTAGTCCCTCGTAGTTCTCGATACCCACGTTATAAGGTTTGACCTAGTTTGGGGTCAGAGCTATGTGTATGACTATTGGGTGTGTTTATATTTAGGTATAGTGCGTTGTGCTAACAAAATCCAATATAATTAGACCAAAGAAATCTCCTTGATAAACATTCTGCTTAAACTTAAATTTTCGCTTATTATTTGTTATTGTGATTCTAGTCTGCTAAACGCTAACGGTAGGCAGATGCTTTGTCGTGCCCTGGTATTGCAGAAATCTATGGGCAGCGGTGACTACTTACCATCAGGTGGCCCGTCTGCTCGTCTGCCTATCCAGGCAATAAAAAAAGCCATATACCTAATTTAATGTATGTTATTATCACAAACACTAGCTATTTATCGTATACTCGTACCTCGTAAAATCGATTTTATTCTGTTTAAAAAATATATTTTTGAGAAGCAATTCACCTTGTAATAATTTGGCTTCACGGTTAAATCAATATCACTTCAAAAATGTGTTTGAGATCAATAACCTCATGTTCGGCACTATCTCTTTTGTGGTTAACTTTGTTAGTAAAAGTTGGCAAATAGTAGGTTTGGCGAGTAGTATAGTTTATAGTCCAGTCTATTAACCAATATGTACATGTCTGTCCGTATTTAATTATCTTCATTCTCAAGTTTGGTACTATATGGGTAAATAATATTGTGCCTTTCCAAAATCTGACTGTAAGTCAATTGCAACCAATTTGAAGTTCCTCTTAATCTTAAATAATCCCTTGACACCGTTATAAAAATACTATTAAGTTAGGGTTGCCAACCCCGACATTCAAATGCCAGGATTTTTAGTTTTTGAAGTTAGAAAAACCAGGACAATTCAATTTAAAAACAGGACGCATCTTTTGCGAGCCGAGAAACACCCTCCAGACCCCCCCTCCAAGGATTGCAAAAGTGGTTGCTAATTTAAAAAATTAAAATACAGGACGTTATCAGGGCGCTTGAAAAACCCAGGACGCTGCTTAAAAACTATCCAGGACGTCCCAGGACACTCTAAAAACCAGGACATGGCCTGGGAAAACAGGACGGTTGGCAACTCTATATTAAGTAGATCGACACAAAAATAATACCTACTTCTTATTTCTGAAGGCATACTTAACAGGTGTACATAATAAATTCTTATAACTATAAGTAATTATCTTTAGTCATTAAAAATATTATCTTTGAATTATCTCCATGGGCCACTGACATTTTACATCAGGTTGAAACACACGAAAGTAAGGTCATCATTGAAACGGCTTGAACACTTACGAAATGATAAAAAAATCCAGTATTCTTACAAAATCAGTATAGTAAAAGTCGAGCAAGGAATTTTTCAGATTTCAACATATTATGAGTAGGTATGTGTGTAGGAAAGGGGTCAGTGGCCATTGTCACTTTTATGATCTGAAGGTAAGCTAAATTAATATATCCATACGAATACTATAAATGCGAAAGTAACTCTGTTTGTTTGTTTGTTTGTTTGTTTGTTTGTTTGTTTGTTTGTTTGTTTGTTACCTCTTCACGACTAAACGGCTGAACGGATTGTAATGAAATTTGTTAAGGGAATAGATAATATCCTGGAGAAGGACATAGGCTATCTTTTTTCTCAAAAAACTACCTTGAAAGGGTCAAATAGGAGTTCATCATTTGTATGGGAAATCTATAATTCCTCGACTTAGGGATCTGTAAATTCATATTTAGGCTTTTGGTAGGAAATAAAGAAATACGTGTTTCAACGTTTTTGAAAAATCATCCCTAAAAGGGGCAAAATGCGGTTAAACTTATGGGGTATTCTTTCGATGCAATCTCAAGATTTAGGCACAACACCTAAGAGGCTGGACCATCGCTACAGGTGCCTCAATGCAGAAGACAACTCCTTGGATTGTATAATTATGCTCCCGAATATAACCTCCACGCAGGCGGAGCCGCGAGCAACAGCTAGTATTGGTATATAAGTAAAATAGTAGGTATATATATGTGTAGATATTAATATATTCTTCTAACGTAGAATTCTATTTTAGCACCTACCTTCTTGTATCTCTGCACTACCTCAGGTTGACTGGCAGAGAATACCTCCGGCATTAAGTCCGCCTATACTAAAATGTATAAAGTGTGTTAAATAAATAAATAAAATAGTCAGACATAGGCAAATAAAATCTTAGATCCATGTATATGTCGGTTTGTTTAAAATATTGCTCAAATGTAAGCGGAAAACTCATTAAAGTTTACCCTAATGGTCAGTAATAAAAAGACAGTTTGCGGTGAGTAGTTGCAGAATGGCAACCTTACTTGCCTAAGTATTGCCAGATGTAAATTCTGTTCCTCTTCTTTGACTTGCCCTTACCATCCGTTGAGTGGACATTAGTCCACTGAGTTCCATTGTAATTATACTAATTATACTTAGACAGCAGTCAATTCCGAAGCAATATGGTTACGTTATAATATGTATCATTTTCTTGATCCTTTAAAGACATTTACAAAGGAAAAAAAATTATAAAGTGTCAAAAATTATAATTTTAATTTAGTTAATGGATAAGTACTTGAGGATTTTCTGAAAAAATTGGAACCGAAAACTTGACTATAATTTGGTGATATATTTTTAATATTAACCAACTTACAAGTTTTTTTATTTAAAAAAAAAAATTTTTTTTTTACCTTCTTCCTGTATATTTTTATGCACCTACCTTGTTCATCTCTGCATCACCCTAAGGTTGACTGGGAGAGAATGCCTTTGGCATTAAGTCCGCCTATATACATTGTATATGAAGTGTATAAATAAATAAATAAATAACACGTTTTCTTTGCGAGATTGCCAGCGATAGCATTGTTGGTAGTAGTATAGACAGCCGAGACGAAAGACCTAGGCTTGAAAACTAGACTAAATGGCAAACACCTCTGACTTTTCCGAAGTTTGTATTCATTGTTAATTATCGCTTGCTTTAATGGTAAAGGAACACATCGTGAGGAAACTTGCATACCTGAAATTTCTCATATGAGATTCAAAGGTATGTGAAGTCTACCAACCCGCTTCATGCTAGCGTGACGGACTAAGACCTAACCGCTCCCAATAGTAGAGGAAACCTTGCTGGTGGCAATTCATATCCCGGATTAGCGACCACCGTACACAGGGTGTAAAACCCGCCATAGTGGCACACGCAAGTGTGTCGCGTTCCGGGATCACCCAGTGTACATCCGGTTTTTGTCGGGGGTCTAAATTTGAGGTACGATGTTTGGCCGTTTTGCGGCCTTCTGAGTACTCTGACACTAGACCCTCGACCGCTTCTTCACCTTCTTGCTCATGGCGTAGTGTGAAGAAGCAGGCCGGCATGATTTTGTTGAATAGCGGGAGATAGATTGTCTCTTGCTACTCAATACTCTCATTGGTCGGCACTGTGCTTATCTTCAGGTGTAGTGTAACAGTGCCAGGATAAAAAAAACCTGTGCCCTGGAACAATGTTTAATACAGCGTTAGTATATTACTATTATAATAATAATACTAGCCCTGTATTAAACATTGTCCCACTGCTGGGCACGGGCCTCCTCTATTAATGAGAAGGGTTAGGCCTTAGTCCACCACGCTGGCCTAATGCGGGTTGGTAGACTTCACATACCTTCAAAATTCTTATAAGAATTCTCAGGTATGCAGGTTTCCTCACGATGTTTTCCTTCACCGTTAAAGCAAGCGATAATTAACATTTTAATACACACATAACTTTAGAAAAGTCAGAGGTGTATGCAACTTAGGTTTCGAACATACGATTTTCGTCTTGGCAATCCGTACCGTAACCAACTAGGCTATCGCTGCTGCTAATATTACTATTATTTATGCAAAATAATAAAATAAATATAATTTTAGTAAATCAAGTATGTAGTGTATACAATAATAACAATAAGAGAATTTTAATATTATTATAATTATGTGCACATAGTTAGCATACATTTTAATATATTTAAAACATTAAGTTTCATATAAAATAATGATTATTTAATTTAAAGCTTTATACTTCCAAATATTCATAATCATGAATGACAATTACGAACAAAAAAACCTGTAGGACTTTGACAGGAAATATTAGCTAGTCTTTAAAAGTTTGGCAGGTTTTGCTTAATACAAGAAATATTTGCATAATATAATATCCTTATTATACAAAATATTCATTTGTAATTTCTTACTAACTAATAAATTACATTGTTTTAATTAGCTATTAGAACCGTAGACTTGTGCTGTTTATAATTCAAACGTGCATAAATATGTACGTATGAATATACCACGTCAATAGACTCGAAAATCTTTTCGAGCTTATTAAATGAGACATTTGCTCAAAATTTTGCTAATCAAGGATTTTAAGCAAAAATACTTGATATTTTTTTTTCCTGGCACGGCAAAGTGACCGCACTGTACCTGATGGTAAGCGCAGTGCGGTCCAAATAGAGTACTGAGTAGCGAGAGACGATCTATCCCCGCTACTCAACACACTCATGCCGGCCTGCTTCTTCACACTACGCCATGGACAAGAAGGTGAAGAAGGGGTCGAGGGTCTAGTGTCAGAGTACTAAGAAGGCCGTAAAATGGCCATTGTACCCCAACTCCAGACCCCCGACAAAAACCGGATGTACACTGGCTGATCCCGGAACGCGATACACTTGCGTGTGCCACCATGGCGGGTTTTTCGCCCTGTGTACGGTGGTCGCTATCCGGGCGGATATGAATATCCTACCACCAGCAATTTCACACAGTATCCTTAAATAGGCGATATTATTCTAAGCACTTGTACAGTGGCTATGTCGTATTGATATTAGTTCTTTCCCTTAAAACACAACGACTTTAATGTTACTAGAAAGAGGAAATTCCACCTGTTCATATGGTTATTTTATTTTTTATAATTCTAAACTACCTTTAATATGCATACTATGCAGGGATATATTATATGTAATAGTAGAATTTCAGACCAATACAGCGCCGTGGCCTAGCGGGCGAGTAGCCGGTTGTGAAACAGGAGGCCGTGGGTTCGATTCCCACACCGAGACAAATGGTTGTGTGGCAGAAAGATGTTTGTGTGATAGACAGATGTTTGTTTCGGGTCTGGGTTGTGGGACCGTAGTTCTTAATACCGACGATTCAAGGTTTTACCTAGTGTGGGGTCAGAACTGTTGTAATTAAAAAGAAGGTCTTGGTCACGTGTCAACTAATTTGTTTTACGATCTGTTGCATAACCATAAAAATAAATAGTAAAATAAAATCCTAATGCCATACATTGGTTAAGTTTGAAAAGTTTATTTTTCTTATGATTTCAATTCCTGTATTATATACTGAACCATTTCAATCCTTCGCTCTACAACGTAGACGATTCATTAGAATTCAATAGAGGACACAATGCGAGGTAAATCATGTGTTCAAAGTGGTAAGGTCAGGGTGGTTGCTGGGCAGCGAAACGACACTTCGTATTATACTTTATATTTATATAAACCGGCAGAGATTTCTTACAATTTGACGGTTACAAAACAACTAACTCATCCGTCTATTTCAACGGCCTTTTATACATTTATGCATTCTAATATTTTTTGGAATCACCGTCAATGAACATAGTGATTAACAATCAAATATTGCTTTACAAATCGTAATAGTGTTAATTAATAATTATCAGTAAATAACATTCAATAATCAATTGTGAATAATCGTTTTACAATCATCTGATAATAAACATTGGGTTCGCCGGAAGCTGACAAGCGGATGGCGTCTTTATTTCATATTTATTAAAATTTAAATAAACGTTTCGTAATTTTAATAGTTGGTGTATCTGTGTTACATTATATTTCGTATATCTATTTTAAATTATAATTATTAGTTGAGCTGGTAAATGCAGGACCGGAAGTCGATAACACTCGGCCATCCTGAGTTTGCCGTGTCTCACGGCGATCAGCTATGTCACTTGCTCCGTGTCTTTGGCTGGGTTGCGGTATCTGAAATTTAAATAGTACTAGCAGTATGTTTGTCATAACGAATTAATAGTTCAGGCAATATAGTATGTTCAAACAACATACATGGCTTTAATTTATATGGGCATACCCAGCTATATATAGGGTCACTCAACATTATATAGGGTCACTCAACATTATATAGGGTCACTCAACATTATATAGGGTCACTCAACATTATATAGGGTCACTCAACATTATATAGGGTCACTCAACATTATATAGGGTCACTCAACATTATATAGGGTCACTCAACATTATATAGGGTCACTCAACATTATATAGGGTCACTCAACATTATATAGGGTCACTCAACATTATATAGGGTCACTCAACATTATATAGGGTCACTCAACATTATATAGGGTCACTCAACATTATATAGGGTCACTCAACATTATATAGGGTCACTCAACATTATATAGGGTCACTCAACATTATATAGGGTCACTCAACATTATATAGGGTCACTCAACATTATATAGGGTCACTCAACATTATATAGGGTCACTCAACATTATATAGGGTCACTCAACATTATATAGGGTCACTCAACATTATATAGGGTCACTCAACATTATATAGGGTCACTCAACATTATATAGGGTCACTCAACATTATATAGGATCACTCAACATTATATTGGATCACTCAACATTATATTGGATCACCCAGCTTTATATTGGGTCACCCAGCTTTATATAGGGGTCACCCAGCTTTATATAGGGGTCACCCAGCTTTATATAGGGGTCACCCAGCTTTATATAGGGGTCACCCAGCTTTATATAGGGGTCACCCAGCTTTATATAGGGGTCACCCAGCTTTATATAGGGGTCACCCAGCTTTATATAGGGGTCACCCAGCTTTATATAGGGGTCACCCAGCTTTATATAGGGGTCACCCAGCTTTATATAGGGGTCACCCAGCTTTATATAGGGGTCACCCAGCTTTATATAGGGGTCACCCAGCTTTATATAGGGGTCACCCAGCTTTATATAGGGGTCACCCAGCTTTATATAGGGGTCACCCAGCTTTATATAGGGGTCACCCAGCTTTATATAGGGGTCACCCAGCTTTATATAGGGGTCACCCAGCTTTATATAGGGGTCACCCAGCTTTATATAGGGGTCACCCAGCTTTATATAGGGGTCACCCAGCTTTATATAGGATCACACAGCTTTATATAGGATCACACAGCTTTATATAGGATCACACAGCTTTATATAGGATCAAACAGCTTTATATAGGAGTCACTCAACTTTATATAGGCGTCACACAGCTTTATATAGGCGTCACACAGCTTTGTATAGGTTCACATAGCTTTGTATAGGTTCACATAGCTTTGTATAGGTTCACATAGCTTTGTATAGGTTCACATAGCTTTGTATAGGTTCACATAGCTTTGTATATATAGGAACACATAGCTTTGTATATATAGGAACACATAGCTTTGTATAGGAACACATAGCTTTGTATAGGAACACATAGCTTTGTATAGGAACACATAGCTTTGTATAGGAACACATAGCTTTGTATAGGAACACATAGCTTTGTATAGGAACACATAGCTTTGTATAGGAACACACGTTTTAGTTACAGTTAGAATATTCAGGTTACTACCTGTATCTATATATATCATCTATATATGCGATAAGACTATTCATTAACCACTACCACTGTTTTTATATAGATCCACAAAATTATTGTATGTTGTAACAAAATATTACAAAATATTACTGACCTTTGGGGACTGATGTTGAGAAGAACCAGCGGCATACCAGCAGGTAGAGACTGTGTGGCCAGGACGATGACACATCTCGCACCGCGGAACTCTGCAGTCTTTTGCTTCATGTCCTTGTCTTCTACAGGCGTAACATTTTTTTGGTAGACAGTCATTTTCCGGTGAAGTCGAAGTTATGTTATCGCCTCTCTTCCAAGTCATACTAGGTTGATTGGAGCTACTAGCAGTTTCTATTTGCTTATAGTTTTCGAGAGACGATAAATATCCGTAGTAGAGCTGCTGTGGCGTGGCACATTGAAAAGCTTTTGCATTACCCCTTATTTCTACTGGTAAACCTCTGATTACGCATGAAATCGCCGACTCGCCAATAATATTGCATTTCTTGAGCAAGGAAATTTTCTCGTGAAAATATTTAGTCATAGTTTCTTTATCCATTTTTTTCCTTGCAAGCATAGCTTCTAGAAGGTCCACATAGTCTGTAGAACGTGGAAATGCGGTTTCTAAAGCATCTTTCCACTCACTCCACGTAAGGTTGTAATCATCTAAATCGTCATACCAATCTCGTGCAGACCCTCGAAGACGTATTTGCATGATGAACTGTCGATCCTTATTATCCCAGTTATACACATCACCTAACTGGTCTATTTTATGCAACCACCCCTTCACATTGCTTGTCTGTTCATCCGGTCGAAACGTTGGGATAACTTCAGCATCTGTCTGAGTAACTCGTCGCTTTTTCTGACACTGATATTTGCAAGCAGAATCTTCGCCTTCCAAGAAAAAATCACTGTTTTCGTCGTCACTCCAGGACAAAGATTTTTCATACCTCCTTTTTTTTGCGCCGATGCCATTGATATATGGGCCTGACATAATCCCACTTCTGAAGTGTTCAAAGTGGTAAGGTCAGGGTGGTTGCTGGGCAGCGAAACGACACTTCGTATTATACTTTATATTTATATAAACCGGCAGAGATTTCTTACAATTTGACGGTTACAAAACAACTAACTCATCCGTCTATTTCAACGGCCTTTTATACATTTATGCATTCTAATATTTTTTGGAATCACCGTCAATGAACATAGTGATTAACAATCAAATATTGCTTTACAAATCGTAATAGTGTTAATTAATAATTATCAGTAAATAACATTCAATAATCAATTGTGAATAATCGTTTTACAATCATCTGATAATAAACATTGGGTTCGCCGGAAGCTGACAAGCGGATGGCGTCTTTATTTCATATTTATTAAAATTTAAATAAACGTTTCGTAATTTTAATAGTTGGTGTATCTGTGTTACATTATATTTCGTATATCTATTTTAAATTATAATTATTAGTTGAGCTGGTAAATGCAGGACCGGAAGTCGATAACACATGTCAAAACACCAGCAGTATTATATTTTGTAATGTCTGCCGTATTTCTTCCTCTGTCGACATTGAAATATTTTAGATTTCAATAATAAAGCATTACACACCTTGGAATAGTGATTACTACGTATATTTATTATGTTTTTATTTTCTTATCTTGAGGAATAGGTATATGTTTCTTTTTCACAATAAAATACTAGCTGTTGCTCGCGGAACCGCCCGCGTGGAGGTCATGTTTGGGAGAAAAAAAAAACATGCGTTTAACTTCAAAAACTTTTCGGACGGATTTTCATACAAACTTCCATTTCCTATTTTACCCCCTTAGGGGTGGTATTTCCGAAAACCCTTCCTTAGTGGATGCTTACGTCATAAAAGATACCTATTTTAAAAATTTCAAGTCTCTAACCACAGTCGCTTAGGCAGTGCGTTGATCGATCAGTCGGTCAATCAGTCAGTTTCTTCTTTTATACAACATTATTTTTAGTATACTACAAAGCCGAAAGTAGTTTGTTGAGAATCAGTAGCCCAATCCAATGCACTAATTTTTAACGTGTTATATTGGTATTCCAAAAACATATAAAAATTTTCGTCAACCTGGTTACCTTGTTAATTACTTAATAAAAATGCGGCGCAATATGCGTAAACGGACCCGCTTGTGTATTAGGGAAAGTGGTGGACATTTTGAACAAACAGCAGCGCGCGGCGCGCGTATGCCCATGCATTGTTCAAGAAAGGGGATACATTATTTTTGCATGTCACCGCGTGAGTTTTCCTTATTATTATTCAGATATTATTATCAGATAAATATATGACATATATTTATCTGATCTTTTATACCAAATTTAGGTGTTTCAGCTTTATGGTATACAAAAACTAATCTTGTATATATAGATAGCAAATTTAAACAATTGCCCTATTTTTTAATCAAAGCTCTCGTTCCAAGTAACTGATATAAAATGTATTTAATTTTGTATCCCCTTGTCGCCCTGAAAATATTATATTTATTTATCATTAAGTACATGGTCTAATAATGTTTGTTACAAATCATCAACTAAGCGTTCTGAAACAGATTGGTTAGCCGAAGAATTTAACAATAGTACCTTTGGAACACAATGTTCCTATACAAACATATAACAAAGATTCTCATTGACGCACGTATATTCAGAGGGCAATTACACAGTTCATTTTCACCAATTTTAAGTGGTGATTATGGTATGGTAGGTAGAAGTAAGAAGAAAAATACCTAACGGCAGACTTCCAATGCAATACTATGTTTGCGTCCTCAGTGTCACTTACACATATCTGGCGCTTGATGTGATCCTTTGAAGTATGCTTTTATACGTGATGGGTAATATATAAAACTAAGTGACACTAGCGAATATTTAGCACCGATGGTAATTAACGAATAGTGCAATGTTTCTACCCTCCTTATAGTTGATATTTAATTTTTATTTGTAAGATCTACGATTTACGCGGGTCCCTATTTTTATTTTTGTTTGACCAATATAAGAGAGTCCACAGTCACAATCTATTTTATAGATGCCCGGTTCTTGTAGAGGTATATGACACTTAACAGATGGTATAGATTTATCTTCTTGGGTGGCTTGTAATAGGTTTACATACATTACAATAGGTAAACACTTTAGTTAATTAAACTGCCAACAGATGTCACTGTTAATTTTAATATTTTTTTGGCAAAACCTATATTTTTAATCATTTTTCTCCATTAGCGGCTTTAAAATGGTATTGGAATCATCAAATTTGATTAAGAATTATAGAAGTTATGGCGTTCCGACAAAAACATATTTGAGAAATAATATACAGAGAGTACACAATATATCTAAAATAAAGTCAATTGCATAAGCAGTGACATGTATGTTGGTAACATATTACCTAATTTTAGGCATCATCGTTAGACCTAGGCATCATAGTCAGGATCAAAACCACTGAACAATATAAAATAATTTTTATATTCATAAAATCAGGCATTTAGTGCCTTAATTTCTTTGCTGGTTTTTATCTAAACGTTAGATATATAGAAAGTTAATAGCATTGACAACAAAAGTAAAATCGAAAAACCAAGGATCCAAAACATTAATATTCCTAAGTTATATTGAATGTAAGAAGGGTTGGTTACCTATTGGAAACATTTAAGTCAGTATTTAAATCATTGAACACTTTTTCCAAAATTATTAAAAGTTTTGATGACAGCCGTGTCTCAGCGGGCGTGTAGCCGGCTGTGAAACGCGAGGCTGCGGGATCGATCCCCGTACCGCGACAAATGTTAGTGTGATCCACAAATATTTATTTTAGGTCTGGGTATTGTCAGACCGCAGTCCCTCGCAGTTCTTGATACATTTGGTACAGGTTTGACCTAGTGTAGGGTCAAGACTGTATGTAACAGTTGGCTGCATTTATTCGTCCTATAACATAATTAAATCCAAACTCCAAACTGGAGCCAAACAGAACAAGACAGGGAAAAATGGGTATCTTTGGAGGAGGTCTTTACCCAACCTGTGGTTCTTGCTAAACAAAACATATCAAATTAAAATTATAAAAAAAGGATATATTTATTTATTTAAATGGATCGCCAGTGGGTGGTACATATTGTAGTATAATTAAACAAAATTTTTGGTCCATGCTGTAATGTACACTATTCTCTGGTAATAAACTATGATATATCGGCTCGTTTGCTACACACAACGTCTTCACACCGCACCGGTCAACAACACCATATTCTATCTACCCGCGGTTTGCGTTGGGTGTAGTTCGAGACGACAGATGGAAATAATTATAAATATGTGCATACACTACATCCCTCCCTTCTTCTTGTTTTAAGAGAATATTTAATATAAAGCCGACTATAAGGTTTAAGTAATAGTATTTATTATTTGGCCATACTCATTGACATCATTACAAATTAATTATTACAAATACTTGATTTTATTTAGTTAAACTCACTTTTTTAAATATATAGGTATTTTAATTAGTCTCACTCCTTCTAATTATTTGATCTTTGAATGCGTCTTGATCTTTTTATCATTACTTGCCATTCCCCTTTTATTTTCTTTAAACTCACAACGTTTCGTCTAATTTCTTGCTCTGTATCATCATTCCTGAGTTGTTTACCTCCACATTGCTTCGCCTCAACTGTGTGTGATGTGGGATCATAATTTAAACTTAATTTGTTTGCTCTATACATATTATTAATATATAATTTATCTATTAGGTCTAGGTCGCAACTCACGGCCCGTCTTCCTTAGTCTGTATCTTACTTTTCTCTTTATGTTCTTTATCTCTGTCTCTAATTTCTGCGTCACCAGAGTTGTATGTCAGGTCCTATATCATCGACAATTTGTCATGAAATTGTGTCCTAAAAATAATTCGGTGTTTTTCTAATGACTGTATGAGGCGTACTATTGTATATTGTTATATGTCGTATGTGTAGTCTTTTCCCTCTACATTTTGTTGCGGCCAGTATAGTGTAGTATTAAATATTTTTATATTTCTATAATTGAAAACTTGTTTAAATTCCTTGACATGAATTGTTTGCCGTTGTTAGCCGTTAGTGAGTCTGGATTACCTAGTCATGAAAAATGTCTTTTAATATTCCTATAATTACTGCACTTGTTATGAAATTGCATTTTTTTTTCTTATAGTAATCAACGATTGTAATCGGTGATCCAATCCAACTCTTTGCCGTAAAGGAAGATATTAAAGTACTCAACTGCCCAAACTAACGCTAATGCCTCCTTTTCAGTTTGGCAATAGCGGCCTTCACAATTACTGAGTGTCTTATTGCCAAACGCTATTATTCGTGGCCCCTTTACATGAGACTGAACCCGGACAGCTCTTAGTCCAACTGGACTAGCACCTGCGATAACTGTCGTCCTATCATACCGCTCATAATAACCTAAAGTAAGCAAGAAGCAACAACTTTAATGATTCTGTAATAGTTGCTAAAAGTGGAATCCATTTTCAAACATAATTTATTAATCCCAGGAAACTTTGTCATTCGGAAATGTCGTATGCCCTTTCTGGAGAGCTCGTATCCTAGAAATTGAACTTTTGTGATTCTATATACACATTTGGAATTCTGGTCTCAAAACCGTATTATAGTGCTCGAATATCTGTAGAACTTTACGTTATCGAGCTCTTTGAATCCTTTCCATATAAGAGAATGACGTCAATAAAATTAATAACTCCTTCACACTCCAAAGGAATCCTTTGCAATGTCTTTTGGGATATTTCGGTATTTATTTATTTGGGTGCACATGTGATGCTAAACATTATTCTTTTATTTTATGTCTAATTTACTAAACAGTGTTGCATTCCTAATTTTTGGCAGCAACTGGTCCGTTGTAGGTAATGGATGATTTTACGTTTTATAGCCATATTTGCTCTTCGCATGTCGACGCACAACCAAAGACTTCCATCTTCTTTCGATATGGGGACTATTGGTGAAACCCAACTTGATGGACCCTGAACTTCTTCAATTATATCTTTTTTTAAGTCCTTTCATCTCCGATTAATTTTTTCTTTTAGGGGAATAGGAATTCGTCTATACGGTTGACAAATTGGTTTTACTGAGTCCTTTATGGGTATTTCAATTAACACGTCCTTAAATTTAGGAAACGGAGTGCTTCCGACCTCATTAACTTTAATTCTGAGTACTTGTAGGGAAATTGCAGTAATTCGGCCTAGCAGATTTCGAGTTTTGTTTTCGACCACATAGAAAATGGCAAGTCCTATTCTGTTATACAATTACAAAACTATATCTGCTTGAAACGAGTCTATTAACTTCAACGATGTACATCCATATGCCACAAAGTTCTTATTGGGATTATTATTCTGTACTCTCACTACAATATTATTTTCTTTTAACTTCTTCAATATCCTGTCTGATATTAAGTTATAGTTACAGCCTGAATCCATTAGCGTTGTAGTGTCTACGCCTCCTATTTTGCACTTGACGGTTACCTCACTATCTAAATTCACAATATATACCTAGTCAGGTCACAAATTCTGTCACATGTTTAATATAAAATAATTGAAACAAGTTTATTCATTATGTAACCATTTATATACCAAAATGAACTTAACAAAACATAGATTCTTATGACACTAAAGTTTATTCAAAATGACCTCCGTGATTTTGAATACAGGTCTTCAATCTGCGCGGCCAGTTGTCTATCGCAGCACGAACGAGGTCCATGTCAATATCGGCGGCTGCCTTAATCAAGGATGTCTTGAGTGACTCCAAATTGGGATGAGGTTTTGAGCACTCCTTTTCCTCCGAGTGTTGCCATATCTTGTAATCTAACGGATTCAAATCTGGACTGGAGGAGGGCCAGTCTTCGTTCCGGATGAAGTCAATTTCACGCGCCGCCAGCCAGTCTTGTGTGCTCTTCGCTCTATGAGCTAGCGCCGAATCTTATTGGAATACCCAGTGCCTGTTATTGAACATGGTATGAGAAACAGGTTCCACAAGGTTCGTCAGGACTGTATTTTGATACACAGCTGCATTAGTTTTTACACCTTTCTCACAAAAATGTACCTCTGTTAAGCCCCAATAAGAAACTCCCAACCATACCATGAGCGAAGATGGAAAATTATCTCGTTGGACACGCGGAATACGGTTGCTCGCTTCTTCACTACTGTGTGCGTACACCTTATCATTTTGTTTGTTGTAGCTCTCTTCTACGGTAAATTTTTTTTCATCTGACAAAAGAATTTCCCGATATTTTTTTCCCACGTACCGCTTCAACAAAGCGCGGCATCTCTTCAGTCTCAGGTCCATTAGACGAGCATTCAAACGATGTCCTGTTTTTCTTCGATATGCCCGAAGCCCTAAGTCTTCATTTAACACCCTTTTCAGCGTGGTTTTGCTTAACCCCATCTGAAGGGCCAACAGTTTCTGCTTACGTTTGGGATTTCTTTGAATTCGCGCCTTCACAGCTTTTATCACTGCTGGAGTCCTAACAGACCGAGGGCGACCACTTCTTGACCTGTCATCTACACTAGAGTCTTCATTGTATCGTTTGATGGTACGATAAACGAATCTTTTGGTTATATTCAAATTTTTCAGTATGTCAAAAATTTGAATTGGCGCGTAACCGCAACGATGCAACGCAATTACTGCAACACGGTCTTCTTTAAGCGTCCACTCCATATTTAAAAATGAGTAAAATTCTAAAAAGTATACATTTTTATTTTCATGAACAATTTGAAATTCGAATTCAATAAACTTTTTTTGTGGCCAGCATTCTAAAATAAAAGTTTTTACTATGTGACAATACTTACGACCTGACTGTGTATATATAAGTTATAAGTCCGATAAGTTTTCAGTTCCTTCTTCTTTCACGCTTTTCCTCTATCGAACTCCTTTCGGTCAGTTTCTTTTCAACTTCGTCCTGCATTGATTTTGAAAATGACTCATTATTCCTCACTTCAAACAAGGCTTTCCTTTAGCTGGATAAGTCCATCACGAGCAACAAAGTGTTTTAAACTTCCGCATCTCCCCCATGGTTTTGATTCGATTCTGATTCTAACAAAATTTAATACCACACATACTATATGCAACCTTTTATCAGAAATTAAAACCATATACAATGTCCTACAATTACTGTCCTTGCAATTTAATGTCAAACGTTTTATATATTTACCGCTATTTAATGTAAACATTTTATACATAATGTCGCAATTTAATGCCAACGTCTTATATATTTATCGCAATTTAATGCCAACGTCTTATATATTTATCGCAATTTAATGCCAACTTTTTATACATAATGTCGCACTTTAATGCTAACATTTTATACCTTTGTCGCAATTTAATGCTAATATTCCATATATGTCTCGCATCTAATGCTAATGTTTTGTACATCACTCGCAATTTAATGCTAATGTTTTGTACATCACTCGCAATTTAATGCTAATGTTTTGTACATCACTCGCAATTTAATGCTAATGTTTTGTACATCACTCGCAATTTAATGCTAATGTTTTGTACATCACTCGCAATTTAATGCTAATGTTTTGTACATCACTGGCAATTTAATGCTAATGTTTTGTACATCACTCGCAATTTAATGCTAATGTTTTGTACATCACTCGCAATTTAATGCTAATGTTTTGTACATCACTCGCAATTTAATGTCAATACCATATACTTATAATTTTTTTTTCTTTTACATAGGTACATGCATATACATATACACTCACGCCTCAAATCCCCGACAGAGGTGCAACCAGCACACGCATTTTTTTTAATGTAATACCTGTAAAATACACGGAATTAATCCAATCATCTACATAGTCAGGTAGCAATTAATTTCCCATTGTCGCAAGTTGGATACCAATTGATATTATATTCATTATACACAACACTTCATACTAATACTTAATACGAAGATCATTTTTAACCGACTTCAAAAAAGGAGGAGGTCAACAATTCGTCGGAATCCTTTTTTTTATGTATGTTACCCGACTACTCGAAGACGCCCGGACCGATTCGAGAAATTCCCCTTTTGTTCAAAAGGGCACACTTCCCAGGCGGTCCCATTGGCAGCAAGTCAGGACCTGATGACGGGATCTCATAAAAATCGAGAGCAACCCTCAAATTTTTAAGGGACGCATGATCCGCCCTCCATTAAGTCGGTGCACTTTTTATAACATACAATAAAATTCGACACAAACAATATTTATAACAACATTGTCTCGTCTCTGCATCATCCACAGGTAGACTGGTAAAGACTGCCTGTGGCTTAAATCCGCCTTTACACATGTTGTGTGTATGAAGTTTTAAATAAAATAAATATTTAAGTTTTCGATTTATGTAATGAAAAGATAAGTTAATTATAATTATGATTTTTAATTATTGTTGCACGCGTTGCTATGATACAGATTTACTTTCACAAGTAAAGAATTCATCAAATAATAAGAGATAATATGGCATTGTATCCTTTTTATAATTTTCTTGTTTGTTTCATAATTCCATAATAAAATTTCCATAAATAATAATTTATACTAAAGTACAAAGCGACAAGAAAAAATGAAATAAAAATAGGGCATCAAGGCATTGTTTATATCGTTGTCTATTCGCTATTGTTAATATCCATGACTATATTATTCTCTCTTTCATTATAAAATGCAATTGAGTCCGTAAACTACAGGTTTTGTTATTCTTAATACCATTGTATAAAAAATATACATGAAAATAATCATGCGGTTCTACTTCGTCGGACTATAGTTTTCCATAAAAAGTAATTATTATACGTAAATTTATGTATACTTACAATTTACCTCGTCGCCACATGTAATGTACACTATTCTCTGGTAATAAACTATGATATATCGGCTCGTTTGCTACACACAACGTCTTCACACCGCACCGGTCAACAACACCATATTCTATCTACCCGCGGTTTGCGTTGGGTGTAGTTCGAGACGACAGATGGAAATAATCTGTATATATAAAAGAAGAAGCTGACTGACTGACTGACTGACTGACTGACTGACTGACTGATCGATCAACGCACAGCCTAAACGGCTGGGGTTAGAGACTTGAAATTTTGACAGTAGATACCTTTTATCCCGTAG
Organism: Laothoe populi; assembly: GCA_905220505.1. Lineage (NCBI taxonomy): Eukaryota > Metazoa > Arthropoda > Insecta > Lepidoptera > Sphingidae > Laothoe > Laothoe populi. The sequence continues at coordinate 7,041,664 of HG992163.1, forward strand.
GCATCCACTAAGGAAGGGTTTTTGGAAATACCACCCCTAAGGGGGTAAAACAGGGGATGAAAGTTTGTATGAAAATCCGTCATTTTTGAAGTTAAATTCATGAAAATTAGTATTTGGCCTTTTAGTTAAAAATAAAAAATATATGTTTCAGGATTTTTGGAAATTCCGCCCCTAAGGGGGTAAAATAGGGAATGAAAGTTTGTATGAAAATCCGTCATTTTTAAGTTAATCGCATGAATATTGGTATTTTGTATTGTATACTTTTTCTCCCAAACATGCCCTCCACGCGGGCGGAGCCGCGAGCAACAACTAGTTATAAATATGTGCATACACTACACATGCTACCCAGTTACAGGCAACCACAGCTAACACAAGTATTACACCTGACAACAAAATATAAACTTAGTTAATAATTACAATAAGTACAAGATAAGAAGAGTACCAGATTAATATTTGATTAAAATAAGATTAACGCAACTAGAATTAGAAGTATTTGGTATAAGAAAATTAGTAGCTAACTAAAACAAGCTAGTTATGTAAAGAAAATCCTGTAAAAATGCAAGAAATAAGAGGATTTTTTATTTTATTTAATAAAATCTAATAATTGACATATAACTGTGATCGCAGTATTTGATTCGCAGTGTGACATATTCTGTGATCGCTGGCCAATTGACGTATAACGCATACATTGTATTGTCCCAAGTACGATCACGTATTGAAGCCAGACTGACTACTGAACTTGGCTTGGTGGTACGTGCCAAAGTGTTGAGACATTTGAGGCAGATATACATATAAGTATACATGACTAATTACATACATATACACTCACGCCTGTAATCCCCGAAGGGGTAGGCAGAGGTGTAATCACTACACCAACTGTTCGCAAAATTTATTTCGGTCCCATAATGTGATAAGGCGCGAGCCTATTGCCATACCGGGTACAATACCAGACTATTTCTAAATAGAAAAACCCAATACTACTTTACCCGACCTGGAGATGGAATCCAAGACCTCACCCCAGCAGTCGGAACGCATATACAATTACAACTGCGCCACCTAGGCAGTCTAAACATGTCTAATACTTTCATTAAAATTGATTAAAGTTGTGCATGGGTTAAATCATAAAAATAACGTTACTACATTTTGTTTAGCCTTTTCAAGTAATTTCCGTCAAAAATACCAATGGCAAATATGGCTTTATTACTTTGAAGTTGTTGAGAATTTCTAAATATTTTTAAATATCAGATTACACAATTTTTAAGCAACGTTACGTGGGGCGCACAAATGTCAAATCATAAGTCATTGACGTGGAGAACAGTAGCTCAACTATGGGTTTTTCTCATGTATAATAGCGACAACGTATATTATATGACGAAACGAACAGCGCCTCTAGGGGTTGCGTGAGAAACTAAATTCAGTAGTATAAGAACGAAACATTCCAAACATAAAAACAACGCAACAACCCTAGCGACTTCGTTTACCTATCGGAACTTTGACATAAACTCATGGTTAATCTACTGTTTTATTTAATTTTATTTAATTTGGATGGCTCACAGCTATTAATAACAGACAAATATGTGAAATGCATTCAATAAATCAGCCAACTACGAGCCACCGCAGATATTTAAGTTTTAAGAAGTGTGTTTGTAGTTATTTTCGTATTAAACAGTTTTTTTGTAATTTTTTTTTATCCTAGCACGGCAAAGTGACCGCACTTCACCAGATGGTAAGCGCAGTACGGTCCAATTAGAGTATCGAGTAGCGAGAGACGATCTATCTCCCGCTACTCAACACAATCATGCCGGCCTGCTCCTTCACACTACGCCATGGGCAAGAAGGTGAAGAAGCGGTCGAGGGTCTATTGTCAGAGTACTTAGAAGGCCGCAAAATGGCCAACATTGTACCCCAACTCTAGACCCCCAAAAAACCGGATGTACACTGGCTGATCCCGGAACGCGATACACTTGCGTGTGCCACTATGGCGGGTTTTTCACCCTGTGTACGGTGGTCGCTATCCGGGCGGATATGAATATCCTACCACCAGCAAGCAGTAAATTTTTTAGGAAGCCACCGGGACTAGTTCTAATTATAGAAAAAGAATAAGTACCTAAATGATGTTGAAAATTTGCCGAACGTTGTCAATAGGCTATTTGACAACATTGAAAGTACAATGGAAATTGTGGTCATCCTGTTAGACAATAGCTTAAAAAACCATATTTCACTTAATTTCAAACAAAATAATGTATATATTTTGTATGTATAAATTTAACGAAATAAAATACAACATTTAAAAAAAAAATTATATTAGATGTGAACACTCTGTGATTGGTTGCAACTCTGGTGACGACACACGCAAGTAAACATAGTTTCTTCGAGTATTTTTATTTCGCGTTTTATGTTTTATGGGCGATAAATTCTATTGTTGATCTATTTTTGAAGCAGTTTTATGATAATTGTTGATAAAACAATTATCATAAAACTTAGCTTTGCTTATCATTATTAGCTTGTTTACATGCATGTGACGTCACACGTGTCATATGATCAGCGCCATTACAGCCCGTTTTTGCCGCGGTTTTGGAGATTTAAACTTTAACATTGATTTTTATTAAAAATACAGTAGAGTTCCCGGAAATATCAATATAGTGTTTTATTATGTAATAAATAATAGTTTTAAATCATTTTCGAAAATTAGTCAAATAGCCTATTTAAAATGTTTCGAAATTCAAAGGCGAAATTCATTAAGTTTGGACTTTTATCAAAAATCCATATATCTAAATTAACTGTGTCGTTACAAATCGTCGTTACATAATAATAAGATAGCATCATTGCATAGCATCAAACATAATTCTAAACAATCACTATAAGCTGTTACATTCTGCCATCGAGCGTAACAATAGTTTCCGTGAACTTAGTCGTGGCAAGGTGGTGTCATACATCAATGTTGATAAACACCATAAAACATTCCATGAATAGTAAGTTCACTATTATTGTATTTGATGAGCTATTTTTTTTTAGTGCCTTAATACGCAGACGAGCAGACGGGCCACCTGATGGTAAGTAGTCACCGCCGCCCATAGACTTCTGCAATACCAGGGCACAGCAAAGCCGCTGCCTACCGTTGAGCTACGTACATTGTTTTTACTGGGTTATCGTAATTTATACCTACCTATTTTATTATATAGTGTCGAAGCGCAGGTGAAAATATAATATGTTCCACCACGACTTGTTCGCCGAGCTTCTTCTGTCCCATAATATAATAATGATCCTTCACCAAACTAAATAATAAATAAATAATACCCAACAGTCACACACATAGCCCCGACTCCACACTAAGATACGAGTCTTGTGTTGTGGGGTATCAGGGGCTACGAGAGACTTTCGGTCTCACAAAATTCAGACTCCGGACATAAATATCTGTCTGTCACAGAAACATTTATCCATATATCATTTATGTGGGAATCGAACCCACGGCCCCTCGTTTCACAGCCGGCTACTCACCAACTGCCCCACGAAGGCTGTCAACTCAATCACAATTTGTGATTGCTCAGCTTTGATAACAGGTCTCTACCGGTTTCTCACCGTATGTTTGCTTCTACTGGACCAGTAAGTCCAAAAAAACAACCATATACGCATATTATTTATTAAATATTTTATCTTTTCAGAAAATGCCGGACCAAGAAACGATGCAAAATGTTGACCTTATCGCAATCAAAGATTGGCTTTCCAAACAACCCCACCTTCCTCACGATGTCGGTAAGAGTTGATAAAAAGTTTTAATCTTAGAAGGTGTTTACTGACGTACGTTTTTATTTACTTAAAACATATTAATAACAAAAATTATTGTACTGTATATATTTTTTTTATATCCTGGCACGGCATAGTGGCCACACTGCACCTGATGGTAAGTGCAGTGCCGTCCAATTAGAGTATCGAGTAGCGAGTTACACTCTATCCCTCAACACAATCATCAACTACGCCATGGGCAAGAAGGTGAAGAAGCGGTCGTGGGTCTAGTGTCAGAGTACTCAGAAAGCCGCAAAGCGACCAAACATCGTACCCTTTTTTTTGTTGTCGCGGGGAAAGCGTTTTATTACTGCCGCCCGCTCCAGGGGGAAGTGGAATAAGAATAAAACGGGTATGCTGGACTAGCCGGTCTTACGACCCAGCATCCTCGCCCGGATGATGGCTATCCGTGCTGCCGCTGGGCCGAGTCCCTAACCCCTATGTACACCCCACCCGACACTACCAGCTAAAACCCCGCGGTGGCCTTCTTCGGCGCTTAGGGAGCGATCCCGGGGTATTCTAAGTAGTGCTAGAATTGCAGCCGGAATCGCCCCTGCGCGGTGCTGCGTAGCAGCCCATCTCCATGTGGGGCTTAGGAACCCCCGCACACCGAAGAACGACAGCGAACAAGGCCTTACCACCCGCGCTGCCGTCCATCTCGGGGTCGCACGATGCTCCGAATTTGGGAGTGCATCGATACGGGCTGACAGCCCCCCGCTGCGCGCCCGCGACCCCCGATGGCCCCTATTAGTCGCCTCGTACGACAGGCAGGGGTTACCGTGGTGGAATTCAAACGCCCCCATTCCACAGGGCGGGAGTCGCCGGTAAGTCGTCAACCCGGCGCCTCCTACGTCTTCTCTGGCGGCGGGAGGGATCATATCGTTCCCGATCCCTCTCACCACTCTCCTTCCGAAAGAAGAAGGATAAGCGAACCCATACTGGCAGTGCGCCAAGTCCGGCCCGACCCCTTCAAGATGCTCGACGAGGCGAGCGTGAAAAATACGCTCAAAGAGCTTGCAGACCTCGTCGAGCAACACAATGAGCCGGTAGGCCGATGGCGACTCTGCGGGCCGCCCCTCCTTCTTGAGCAGGACCAACTTCCCAGTTTTCCACTGAGACGGAAAACGGCCCTGCTCCAGACACGCGGAGAACAGGCCACGGAGCCTAGTCCCCAGATGCTCGACGGCTAACACCCACGCACGTCCGGAGAAACATCGTACCCTAACTCTAGACCCTCGACAAAAACCGGCTGATCCCGGAACGCGACACACTTGCGTGTGCCACTATGGCGAGTTTTACACCCGGCGTACGGTGGTCGCCATCCGGGCGGATATGAATATCAAACCAGCAAAATGCTAAAGACATTTCCATAGATACGTGACTGATCTCAGGCAGTATTATTAAAGGAATGACAATATTTTCCAGATACTTGTTAATATTCATGATCATTATTCTTGGCAACATTTAAATAACATTACACATAAAAACTATTAGGTATTAGAATAAAACTTTAACCAAACAGTAGATTAATCCGAACATAGAAATCACTATATGGAAATTTATATTTGACAATATTCGTAGGTAAAACAGTGTAAGGCCATGTTTACAACTTATTGTTATTACAATATTGAGAAGGCATTTTAAGTGTCTCGTGATAGGTGAACGATAATATTTACATTTTTAAAGTATTCATATAAACCTAAAAAAATATATTATTCTAAATGAATAATAAGTTTGACAAATCCTTTGGTTCGTTATTTCTATGTTATACAAATAAACGTATATGTTAGTTGGTATTTCGCACAGGCTTTATCGAGCTTTACTATGATCTTTTTCTCGGGTGAATTATTAAATTATTTTTGACAATAATGCTCTTTTATAGAAACCCAGGCAAATTCGTGCCGGATACGATAAGATATTAGAGGTTTCAAAGTGCGAAATTTTAAAATCGTAGTGTTTACAATAATTATTTAAGCAATACGACGCTTTATACGGATTTGGGTTAAGAATTATTAATAGCAGAGTTAGTCTTAGATTTATCTCTGTTAATATTGTAACATTTCAGATATGCTATTTATGCATTACATAATGTTTCCTTTAATACTTAACCCTGTGTTTTGATGCAATAAAGTTTACTTTTACTTAATCAAGATCAACTTGTCTAACCAATACGTAAAGGAAGGTCTTGTGAAATATAAAATCAGAACAAGTTTCATTTAAACCTTTTCAATCCTACGCTAATGTATAGTTCAACATACTTTATTTAGGTACTTCTATTTAAAAATACTGAGTATCAGCCCGGAGTCTGGAATTGTGGCCTGTATGGCGATAGGCTTGCATTCAATTATGGGACTGTAATAAATTCGGCGAACTGTGGGTGTACGTGTTTACACCTCTGCCTACCCCTTCGGAAATTACAGACGTGAGTGTATATGTGTGTATTGATTATTATATATAACTAGCGGGCCCGGCAGGCGTCGTCCTGCCCGTAAAAGCAGCGCCACAACGACTGCAGCGCCATCTGCCAGGCTGATTTGTGGATCTTAACCATCCAGGGCGCCACCCAAACGCATACAAAAAAAATCATTCAAATTGGTCCAGCCGTTTAGGAGGAGTGCAGTGACACACACACGTACAGTAGAATTATACTTTTTTTTTTTTTAGTGCCTCGATAGGCAGACGAGCAGACGGGCCACCTGATGGTAAGTAGTCACCGCCGCCCATAGACTTCTGCAATGCCAGGGCACAGCAAAGCCGCTGCCTACATATATATTAAGATATGTGGTAAGTAATGCCAAGAATGCAAATGACCATTATCACGTGTACGAATACTCCTGTAGGAAGGTATCAAATTAAATTTACGCATACATGATACTTTCGGTATTGTGGATGTTCATGGGCGGTGGATATCACTTAACATCAGGTGACCCACTGGCTCGTTTGTCGGACTATACTATAAAAAAAAAATTAAATAAAAATTTAACGACTGTTTTCATAAGTTATTCATATTAGATGTAATATGGCCATCTTGTTGTGTGGTTATTTAGGACTCTTGGGTACACAGAGGAGCCCTTCATAAATAAAGTGTCCATTCTGACATGGTTAAAAACAATTTAGATTCGATTTCGGTTTGACCAGGCCTCGCGGACCCGTGCATCTGTGCCTATAAGGTAATACATGTTTGAATGGCTTATAGAAGAGCTTTATTTCGTTTAAGCTTTTTATAGAGACGATTTACGTCAGAAGAAAACATGTAGCCTAAATATTCCATAAATTCGCTTTAATCAGTTAAATGGTTAGTGGTTCACCTCGCCCCTTAATTTGGTAATATATATTTCAACATAATGGTACCATACCAATATGACTAGTTAGCATCTTTTGTGCAAGATCACGACTTAAAAATACTACAGTCATGCTAATTAAATTGTAATAATATTCAGTTTAAATTGTTAGCGACTATTCAGAAAAAACACATTTAATAAGTGCATGTAATCAGTGTTCAAGTGAAATCATAATAATTATATACACACAGATTTTAGAAAATTGTTTGCATTTTTAAAGATATTTCTACATTGACTATTTGGACATTGACCCGGGAAAAGCGATACTGAGTTTTTGTATCTCGAAATACATAGCAATAGGTTCGGTCCCTATCGTGGCAGTAGAGTTATTGGTGGCTTTTTAATTTATTTTATATTACCAATGTTCAAAACCTAAACGTTACTACAACACGTCTTTAAAAAGACTCGCATAAATACAATTAATAGTTTTAAAAATAAAATGCTTAAAAAACAGTTTTAATATATTATTGAATATTTTTCCAAATTTAATTTTCATTTGAATATATTTGTAAAAAAATTTAACAAGAATAAATTACGCTAATGAATTCAAATATTTAAATGATACAGTTAATTTTAAATAGTAATTAGATACTTGAAAGTTAAAATTTTACAGTTTGAGCTATGTTCTAAGTGTAAATATTTTTTCCCTAATTATTATTCCACTTTATGATACGTATCCGTTACGGGTCCTGCTAGTGCAATATTTTCGCAACAATGAGAAGTAAAAGTTAGTTGATTTCGACAGTGTCGTTGAACTCTCGTATGCAGTTTGGAAGGATGGAGGATAGAAATCGATGTAACATAGTATTAGTAAAATCTATGCGCTAACGTTCGTGCAAGGTCACAATGCTGAAATCACATTTTAAATATCATAAATAGAATAATAAATAAGGTCTAAGCATTGGAATCATAGATTAGTTTCGAATGGCGTGTATTAACGAGCCTTCTTCATTACTGCTTAATCTCGGTTACCGGATGATTTTTATTGTTTATTAACTTATTTATAGACTTGCTTGTATACGCCTTCTGCTTTGAAAAGCTATATTTACTATAAGCAATTAATATAATATAAACTATTCTATTCAAACTTTTCTATAACCAAATTAAATAATAAGTAAATTATTTCACCGAACAGTCACACACATACTTCTGACCTCACATTAGGTAAAACCTGTATCGTCGGTATCAAAAACGACGAGGGACTACGGTCCCACAACACCCAGACCCAACAAAAATATCTGTTATACAAACATTTGTGTCGGGGCGGAAATCGAACCCACGACTTCTCGTTTCACAGCTGGCTACTCGCCTGATGCGCCACAGAGGCTGTCATATCCATGCACTTCATATTAAAATAGCCTACCATGGTTTTACTCCATAAACAGTTTAGAACAAAATATTAAATATCAAGTCGCCTGAAACAATATGAACAATAGATATTCAGTAAAAGTTTTTTAAATCATAAAAAGTACACCGACTTCAATAAAAAAACAAATTATGCGTCACTATAAAATTTGGAGGTTGCCCTTGATTTTTCGGAGATCCCATCATCAGATCCTGACTTGGTGCCAATGGGACCACCTGGGAAGTATACCCTTTTAAACAAAAAAAGAATTTCTCGAAACGCTCCAGGCGTCTTCGAGTAATCGGGTAACATACATAAAAAACAAAGAATCCGACGAATTGTTAACCTCCTCCTTTTTTGAAGTCGGTTAAAAAATGGGATGAGATTTATGTTCCTTAGCTTGCCATCTGGAACTCCTGGATACACAAACAATACTAATATACCAGTAAAAATTCATGAGTGGTATTTCAAACCGAATTATTGGATGGATAATGGCGTCGTTACTATGCGATGCATTATTGTAATCTGAATAATAACCCCATAGAAACTACAGTCACGATATGAACAAATAGATCTGCGTATTTTTTTTTCAACAGTCACACACAAAACCCCGACCCCACACTAAGATACGAGTCTTGTGTAGTGGGTATCAGGGACTACGAGAGACGCACGGTCTCAGAACACCCAGACCCCGGACACAAATATCTGTCTGTCACACAAACACTTGTCCCGGTGTGGGAATCGAACCCACGGCCTCTCGTTTCACAGCCGGCTACTCGCCTACTGCGCCACGGAGGCATTGAAAATATTTGAATATTTAAATGCAATGGGAAATCCCTGCTAAACTTTTTTCTCGGTAAATAAGAAACTATATATAGCATTAATTTAAATTATGTTTCATAAGATTTGTTAGATTATTTTTAATGATTTACATATATTTTGATGGAATACATTAGAAAGTGCATAAAGCTATTTCAAGCAAACGTAAAAAAAAAACTTCTAAACTATTACGTTATTAATCCGGGTTGGCTGTTAGGAAATTATCTCAATGGTCCACCAGATCGCGAGAAAGTAACCTGTAATCAGTGCTCTATTTAGTCAGTGACTTTGAGCCCATGCTAGTGTAAAGATTTTTGACTATATATTTCTCATCTTAACTCTTTACGTCACGCTTTTAATGGTCCACCAGATGGCTATGGAGTAGCCTGTAATCAGTGCTCTATTGAGTCAGTGACTTTGAGCCCATGCCAGTGTAAAGATTTTTGACTACATATTTCTCGTCTTATCTCACGTTACGTCGTGATAATCTTTTCGGTTTCGTACCTGTAAAACGAATGCATCTCACAATTCACGGTCTATCGGTTAAGTAAGACATTGCAATCGACATTGGAACACCTGTGTACCACATTATATACTACTGTGAGGTCTTCCGCATAGGGTATGATGAAAGGAGACGTAATCGACCTTTGTCTAATCTTTTATTTCAGATGAGTACGTAGCGCAACGTATAATCTTCCTAATATTATAAATGCGAATGTTTAGAAGGATGGATCTATGGATGGATGTTTGTTACTCAATCACGCTAGAACGGCTGACTGGATCTGGTTGAAAATTGGCACAGAGATAGATAGATATTTGTCGGGAATAACACGCAGGCATACTTTTTATCCCGGAAAAATGTACTGTTCTCGCGGTATAGTTTTTTTTCACAGAGCAAGGACTTTATTTTTTGCATACTGGTAGTTTAAGGATCAAAAAATGACATAGGCCACTTTTTATACGGGAAAATTGCACGCTTCCTATGGGATAGCAAAATATAGAAAGGTGAAATAGCTTAAGCTGCCTCCATGGATTTTATACCTTTTCTTTCAAACATAACCACCACTCGGGTGAATCCGCGGGCAAAAGCCAGTACTGTATAAAGCGTAAATTATTCACAAAATGCACGTTATTTTTCATTTTTATTTGAAAAAGTTTTTATCTGATGGTGAGGACATGTTTTTCAAATAATGTCGACTATCATAGGTCACAAAGTCTTTCTACGTTCACCAGAATTATACTAGCCTGCAGTTTTTTTAAAGCCTCGATAGGCAGACGAGCAGACGGGCCACCTGATGGTAAGTAATCACAGCCGCCCACAGACTTCTGCAATGCCGGTGCATAGTGAAGCCGCTGCCTACCGTTAAGTAATTACATACAATGGCAACCCCTAGAACGCAACTCGCCAGGACAACCTCACCTTAAGGTTTAACAGTTTTTGTGGCACGATGGTCCAGTTCGTGATACTCACTAAACAAGTTTGACCTCACAGGTCAGTACGATGTGGGTGACTGGTATTATTATCATTATATGTATTCTCCATATTAATAAGATAAGGTCAGATGGATATAAATATACCTTCATGAATTTCATCCTTTTATTTGATATTTTCTATCCTTTTGCTATATTTTTCCCGACACAAGGTATTTCTCTTGAGACTGCATCGGTTCTTTGGTTTAGTAGCAGCATACTTAGGTTGACAAACTGTGCTATTATAATCTGTATTTAAATTACAGAAAATCGCATATAAGTTGCCCAGGAATAGGAATTTGTGCTTGATGAAGATTAGGATCTATTAATTTTAAGGGGTAGTGGATCGGTGAGCCGCGATTCCACAAGTAGTATCACTTTTCATATTTTAGGTGCTACATGCATGAGCTTATGATTTGATATCGAAGTGGTAACTGCTGGTGTAGCTAATTTAGCTAAATAGTTATTAAGTATAAATTAGGTAAACTACTCTTGTAAAGATCTTAGTCATAAACATTAACTTGTCTTCATAAATAATGTGCAATACCAAAAAGCAGTTTCTGTTAGTTTCTTTACAAAACTCAACTGCGTCGTGCATTAGCGTAGCCTAAATGGTAATGCAAATATGTTAACAGGTAAACCAATGTTTGTTGCCATACTGCATACAAGCGGTTTCTTAACTCTAATACTTTTCGATTACAAGTATAAACCTTTACTAGTAAGGCTTAACTTCCAAAACTTACGAAAATTGATTATCAGGCATCTTTATTTGTTGAGGCTATGATTATTGCCATTTTTACGTGAGATCGGTTCAACAATTTGGAACTGTGGTCTATCTGTTCCATCGTCGTTAGACAATGTGATCCCATAGAGAATCTCGATCAGCATTAATACAACATTAATTAAAGCTTACGTACATTGCTGCGGTATTGCGGATATCGAGGATCTCAACTAAGAACGACAGTAACTTGTAGTGGTGATACAATATTTGTATTTAGGTCTGTTTTTCTCTTGCTAACGCGGCCTTGATGGAGGACCAGAAAATTATGAAAATCTGGCCTATAAATAGTTCTGTCTATATGAATGCACGCGGAATACCAGCTTAAGGCTGAAGTATAAATAAAAATAAGTGCAAATAAAAACCCTTTTGGAAATAACGTTCGAGGATAACCTCCTGTAGGTATACACCTATCCAAAGGAAATTACCAATAATGGATCTACTTTAAAGTTATAGTAGATGGTGGTTGTTTTATGATTTACTTTCAGTGACAATTTATTAAATATTTTATTCTTTCCATAAGCTTCGTAATTTCTCATACCACGACATGAGGTTCGTATCTTAGTGTGATGAACATGATTTTTGATATAAATATTTAGGTTATTATAAAAATATGTAAGAACAAACAGCTGTTTAACCTGGCACAAGCAATCACAGATAAAGTATACGTCACTATTAAGGATATTAAAAATACCACGGTTAATCATTATAGAGTGAAAGAAATAGAAAACATATGTATATGCAAATATACTTGTTTTGTTGACAAATCTACGGCCAATGACAGCAGTTACGCAAACAACGTGACCGCTAAAGCCTGATATAGACCTAATATAATTAGACAACTTATTCTATAAAGTCAGTAAACACCTTCTGATAATAGCAAGCTGTTATTATTTTGATAACATACATACACTCACGCCTGTAATATCTAAAGGGGTAGGCAGATGTGTAACCAGTACACTTTTCGCCGAATTTATTTCGGTCCCATAATGTGATAGGTGCGAGCCTATCGCCATACTGGGCACAGGTTCCAGACTCCGGGCTATTACAGAGAATTTCTACATAGAAAAACCCAATATCACTTTACCCGGCCCGGGGATTGAACTCGAGACCTCAGCACAGCAGTCGTAACGCATGCGCAATAACAACTTCGTCACCGAGGCAGTCAGCATTTTGATAACATATTGTTTATTTTTTTAATTTCAAAAATTACAAATTGTTTTCACAATGCCAACAGGCTATACGACCCTGATCTTTTATATGATCCTGGGTCAGTAAGCATGATTGTATCGCGTAGCAAAGTATAATTATCTGTCGCTACTCAATACTCTAACTGGATGGCACTGCGCTTACCATCAGGTGCAGTGTGGTCACTTTGCGGTGCCAGGATAAAAAGAACAAACATTCAAAGTCAATATATTTTAAGTGAATTCCAGAATGACGATTAGGTCAAGGCGTTCACCATCTTATTTGTTATTTAAGTCTAAAATATTTGGGTAGCGTACGAATACTACACGACAGGAATATTAAATTAGCATTACGAATAAGGCGTTGATTTAGCAGCAAGATCCTTTAAATATCAATATACTAAAAATATATTTCTCTGCATTTAAAATTTAAGTTATCTAAAGCAAGTGTGATGTATTTTTTTTATGAGAAAATGAATTATTCATATTTTTTTCAAGTAGAAAAAATACATTAATCTGAAAATTGCGTTTAAAACGCTAAGCTAGCATAAAAAAATATCTTACTGGCTATTGACGTTGTTTTAATGCAATGATTCAATGTATTGAACAATGTCCCACTGCTGGACACTGGGGTCTTTTAAGTAGATGAATTAATTAGCTCACCACGCTGACCTAATTAATGGTAGACTTCATATAGGTAGGTACCTTTGAAATTCTTGTAGAGAATTCTCATGTATGCAGCAAGCATAATTGACAATAAATACACGTTTTTAGAAAAGTCAAAGATGTATGTAATTTTAATTGAATTCGAACCTACGACTTTCATCTCTTCAGTCCGTACCACTCCCAACTAAATTATGTGAATGCACTTAACACTGCTGGTGGTAGGATATTTATATCTGTCCGCATAGCGACCACCGTACATAGGGTGTAAAACCCGCTATAGAGGCACACCAAACTGTGTCGCGTTCCGGGATCAGCCAGTGTACATCCGGTTTTGTAGGGGTCTTTAGTTGGGGTATGTATGATGTTTGGCCGTTTTGCGACCCTCGACCGCTTCTTCACCTTCTTCCCCATGGCTATAGTGTAGTGTGAAGAAGCAGGCCGGCATGATTGTGTTGAGTAGCGGGGGATAGATTTTCTCTAGCTACTTGATACTCTAATTGGACGGCACTGCGTTTACCATCAGGTGCAGTGTGCCAGGGTAAAAAAATCATTAATATTTATTGTCCGTTTATTATTTCTAGATGAAATCCTATTGGTAAGGTTCCTGACCAGTTGCAAATACAGTTTAGAGCGGACCAAGCGAACCATCGATCTGTTCTTCACCATCCGACATAATGCTCCGGAGCTGTTTTGTAAACGAGATCCCTGGGCGCCGGAGATCAGACGCACCTTTGAGATAACGTATGTATTCTCCTTTACGTATTTTCTACATCTGTAAAGACCTAATGCATAACTATGCTCCAACAATAATCAGAAAATCTAGTGTCTGTGAAAACGATTACTTATCTAATTACTATAACAGTGAGTTGGTTTAGAAATTTATTTCTAAGTCAACTATTTAGAGTGTAGATATATTAAATGATATTTAACAGTAGGGAGCGGCTTTGCTGTGCTTTGGCATTGCAGAAGTCTATGGGCGGTCGTGACTACTTACCATCAGGTGGCCCGTCTGTTCGTATGCCTAACGAAGAACACCAATTGCACAGAATAACATAAAATAATAAAATCTGGTTACGTTTTCGTGTTAAAATACTATAGCAGTCACAAATTACAGAAGAATTAAGGGTGATGTGAAAATTAGAAGTAGTTACTAGCTAGCTAAACGAAACAATAATTCTTACAGAGACATGTTACCATTGCCAAACAAAACAAAAGAGAACTACAAAGTATTTATCTACCGGCTGAAGCACCCCGAATTGGATTTGTTTAACTTCGTGGACGCTGTGAAGACATTCTTCATGCTTGCTGACACAAGACTTACGGAAGACCCAGATGTGCCTTCGGGAGAAATACCTATATTTGATTCGGCCAATGTGACGCTCAAATTCATATCAAAAATCAATCTATCAGCATTGAGGAAATATATGCTTTACACGCAGGTTAGAAGTGTTTTGTGTATGTCTATCAATAGTTATAATAATAGATGTGAGGTGGTACCCACTATTGACAGTTCTACCAACAGCTTAAGCAACCGGTTCAAAAGGGGTAGAGCTAGTGGTTGCGATTTGAACATTTCAACTTAGATCTAGGTTTTGAGACCTAAATAAATAATCATCTGTTCCTTCCAATCACAATTTCTTTGCTTTAAGATCAGCAACAAACCTATGATTATTTTAATACTTTAGGTTTTTATAGGCGGTACAAATGACTTACCATCAGAAGTCATACTTGCTCGTTAAGTCTATAAACTCGACTGTGACAAAAAACAGTCTGCCAAACTTCCGGTTTTTGGAATTAAGTTTCCATTTAAGTATAAACTGACTCCAAAGTAAAAACAAGCGACAATTTGTTGTCGTTTGATATTTATAATCAGGGAATACATTTACTTTATCAAACTTTATGTTTATTATTCTATTGGTTATTTCGCAATATTGATTTTAATTAAAGTATGTCTCGTTAAACATACTATGTGGTGAAATAAATTTATTGAGCAACTTCTCCGAGATGGTGTCCTTGACTGTCCCTTCTTAAAATATAAATAGTTACATTTATAATTAATTTATAGGCCATATTAAAATTGCATGCGTTTTTTATTTCTTTCGAAACTTTTGCGATTAATTTCGATTTATAGGGTGGTTATTAATTAAGAGCGGTTATTTTATTCAAATATGAATTCACACACACACATACACTCACTCCAGTAATCCCCGATGGAGTAGGCAGAGGTGTAATCAGTACATCAACTTTTCGCCGAATTTCGGTCTCATAATGTGATAGGGGGCGAGCCTATCGGGCATAGATTCCAGACTCCAGGCTAATTATGAGGAATTTCTAGATAGAAAAACCCAATATCACTTTACCCGAACTGGGGATCGAACCCGAGACCTCAGCACAGAGGCAGTCAATATGAATTGATTTATAACTAATAAGGTTAACTAACTATAGGTTAACGTAGAACTATTTATTATAAGAACAGTTTTTAGAATATACATTTCTATAGGGCCTAATAATAAGAAACTTAAGTCATATTTTCCATTCTAAGTTTATAAAGAAAAGATAACGGAAAGTGGTAGTAACATCGTTTTTGTAAAATGTTTGTATTTTCCATCTGTTTTGTTTGTTTTATATATCTCAAGATAGAGTTTTTGTATTGTAATGTACAATTGAACAGATAGACAACTTTGTTTAGTTGTCATTTTATTCCATTATAAACTTCAGTCATGTTCAATGACCAAAATCATGATATGTATTTGAATCTTCTACTCAACTGCGTACCTTCTCGTCAATCGACGGGAAATAATGTCGAAATAAGTAAAAAGAAAAAGTTGCGATATTGTCTAGACATATTGCGTTACTGTTGCACTATATGCATGTAACAGTGCTAGTATTTTAATGAAATACCTAGATTGTGTTTTATATTTTTTATTTTATTTTCATGTATTGCATATAGAATGTATTATCTAACTTTAATGTGACGAGAAACTAGGTTTCCTTCGCGGCTACAGTTTATAATACACATAGTTATTCCTAAGTTAGAAACCTACGTAGAATAAAATCGCATTTTACTTTTCGATGGGACGTTTATTATTCACAAGTTTTTGGTTACTTTTATTAACAACTAGCTGTTGCTCGCGGCTCCGCCTGCGTGGAGGTTATATTCGGGAGCAGAAGTATACAATCCAAGGAGTTGTCTTCTGTACTGAGGCACCTGTAGCGATTGTCTCTCAGGTATTGTGCCTGAATCTTAAGATTGCATCTAAAGAATACCCCATAAGTTTAACCCCACTTTGCCCCTTTCAGGGATTATTTTTCAAAAACGTTGAAACACGTATTTTTTTATTTCCTACCAAAAGCCTAAATATGAATTTACAGATCCCTAAGTCTAGGAATTATGGATTTCCCATACAAATTTTGAACTCCTATTTGACCCCTTTCAAGGTTGTTTTTTGAGAAAAAAGATAGCCTATGTCCTTCTCCAGGATATAATCTATTCCCTTACCAAATTTCATTACAATCCGTTCAGCCGTTTAGTCGTGAAGAGGTAACAAACAAACAAACAGAGTTACTTTCGCATTTATAGTATTACTAGCTGTTGCTCGCGGCTCCGCCTGCGTGGAGGTTATATTCGGGAGTAGAAGTATACAATCCAAGGAGTTGTCTTCTGCACTGAGGCACCTGTAGCGATTGTCCAGCCTCTCAGGCGTTGTGCCTGAATCTTAAGATTGCATCTAAAGAATACCCCATAAGTTTAACCTCACCTTGCCCCTTTTAGGGCTGATTTTTCAAAAACGTTGAAACACGTATTTCTTTATTTCCTACCAAAAGCCTAAATATGAATTTACAGATCCCTAAGTCGAGGAATTATGGATTTCCCATACAAATTTTGAACTCCTATTTGACCCCTTTCAAGGTTGTTTTTTGAGAAAAAAGATAGCCTATGTCCTTCTCCAGGATATAATCTATTCCCTTACCAAATTTCATAACAATCCGTTCAGCCGTTTAGTCGTGAAGAGGTAACAAACAAACAAACAAACAAACAAACAAACAAACAGAGTTACTTTCGCATTTATAGTATTAGTATGGATGACGATTAACTAAAACTGAACTAATATAATTAATAACTAAGTGAAGTGATAAACCATTAACAAATCATTCCTTGAACGAAAAATACTGTAAAATATGAAGATTGTGTAGTTGTTTTGTTTTACGATAGGTGTTAGTTTTTGTGGTGTGTGGCGCAAAAACAGATAATATTCTCATAGTCGTTTTTCTTTTATTGTGTATACAAGTTATTTTAAGTAATGAACAATTTGAAGTTTTACGTATTTTTATACAAAGGTCAAATGAAGGACAAACAACCATATAAGATAAATAAATACATCCAACAGTCACACAAATTGTCCTGACCCCACACTAGGTCAAACCTGTATCGTGGGTATCAACAACTACAAGGGACTAGGGTCCCACAATACCCAGACCGGAAACAAATATCTATCTGTCTCACAAACATTTGTCTCGGTGCAGGAATTGAACCCACGATGAACCCCCGAGATGTTATATTATTTTAGATTTTAGCAATTCAAGTATATACAGAATTGGTGTATCCGCTAATGATATATCCATTTATTGTGTTTGTTGACTAACCACGACGCAATTCAGGTCCTGGCCTTTTGTCCTAGGTATTTACATACATATACACTCACGCCTGTAATCCCCGAAGGGGTAAGCAGAAGTGTAACCAGTAGGTACACCCACTTTTCGCCGAATTTCAGTCCCATAATGTAATAGGGGGCGATCCTATCGCCATACCGGGCACAGATTCCAGACTCCGGGCTAACACTGAGAATTTCTAGAAAGAAAAGCCCAATATCACTTTTCCTAGGTATTTTATTCAATATTATGCTGTTTTTATACAACATAGAATCACTACCACCCTACATTCACACACATAGTCCTGACCCACACTGCTATTATCGTGGGTATTTAGAACTACGGGGGACTACGGTCCTACAGCTCTAAGACATGGATAACACAAACAAACACAAACCGGCAATTCACCCGCTGCGCTACGGAGGCTGATACAATACCTTCAGAATAGATCATTAGGAGTGATCAGATTATTCTTAAGATGCATTTTCAAGATTGAATGTCAGACCTTGATTTCCACACACGTGACTGAGCCGCTATATTCATTAAGTTTAGTTTAATATAATTCGTTCGATCCGATGATTCTTAGAACCTCATGTTTATTTCATGAATTTTAGACAGTCTGGTATGATAAATCCCACACATATTTTGTAAACTTGTTTTGTTCTCCTCATTCAGGATTTGCATTATGTATATCACTATCATAATACGATACGTTAATACTACTGCCTCGGTGGCGCAGTAGTAATTGCGCATGCGTTACGACTGCTGTGGTCTCAGGTTCGATTCCCGCGTAAAGTGATATTGGGTTTATTTAGAAATACTCAGTATCAGCCCGGAGCCTGGAATTGTGCCCGGTATGGCGATAAACTCGCTCCCTATCACATTATGGGACCGTAATAAATTCGGCGAAAAGCGGGTGTGCTAGTTACACCTCTGCCTATCACTTCGGAGATTACAGGCATGAGTGTATATGTATGTATGATATAATTTTTACCAACTCATGCTGCTTGTACTCAAATATTCTAAAGTCTCAATCCTATAGAAAATTAACAGTGACTCATACAAATCACTTAAAATTCAAATGCGCCAACATGGCAGTCCTATTTCATAACCATTTACGAATATGTATTCTTGACACAACACTCCAAAATATTTACAAAGCTCAGGGACCTTTTTAGAATTATGATAATTTTTTTGGAATATTGATTTAAAATATTTAGCTGCGTATCGGCCTACGGACATCTAGCAACAACCTTGGACGTTTCGTAAACGTCTTTATGTCCATCAAGAGAACAATTATTACGTTGCCTATGGAATTTCGTAGTCATAAAGTGATCTTTGGCCTTTGGTATTTCAACAATCATGTGTACTATCGGATTACAAAATTATTGCAGTACAAAAATCATCTTGTTTATACCAGGAAATTATACAATAATTCGAATTGTATCCATGTAGGTCAGTGGACTTTCTTTTATGTCTACATGATTGTTCGCGAATAACTTTCGTAAGATAAGTAAAGATACTTTTGTCTACATGGATACTAATATCTAATTATAGGTCTTTCCTAGGCGAGAGTCCTTCCGGATAAATACCACCGCTTTGTCTATCCGGAGCCACGGAGCTTTGCAAGCACGGTTTTGTTCCAGTTTAAGACAGTGAAATTATTGGATACTATGAGTTCTCTTATGTTTTTTTTATGTGTAAGGCAGTCGAGCAGACGGGCCATCTGATGGTATGTAGTCACCGCCGCCCATAGACTTCTGCAATGCTAGGGCACAGCAAAGCCGCTGCCTACCGTTGATGTTATGTCTTGGGATGACGACCACAGTGCAGTGCTACGAAGTTCTTTGAAATTTAATGTTCTCCGCTCTATTTCCACTGTCATGATGGAACATAGCACACGGCCTTGTGGTGCGAGGGGCAGCGCGGTTCTAAAGTTTTAGCTTCCTTCAATTCAAATGATTACTTTCGAATTACCTCTTTAAAATTAAGCCAATCTAGGAAGATACCCGTATCTGCGATTGGATGAGCTGTGGTTTTCATTGTTTTCGTAAAGATTAAAATTAAAAGTGGACCACACTGAAGTGCAGATATTTAATGGCACTGTTCGACCTCTTACATCAGTTTGAACCACTCCTGGGCACTGTGTAAAATAGTATACCTGTATCGAAATCTGTTCAGCTATTTTCATGTGATGTTGGTTAGCTCTGTTTTTTGAACGATTTCAAAAAAAGGAGGAGGTTCTCAATTCGTCCGAATCTTTTTTATGTATGTTCCCCGATAACTCAAAGACGCCTGGACCGATTCGAGAAATTTTATTTTGTTTAAAAGGTGTCTCTATACTTCCCATGGGAACACCATTGGCGCCAAGTCAGAATGGGATCTCAGAAAAATCCAGGGCAAACCTCACATAGAGACGCATAATTTATTTTTTATTAAAGTCGTACTTTATATGAATTAAAAAACTTTTGATATTCATAATCTTTGTATAGATAAGGTTTAGAAGTGATAAATATCGTTTTAATTTCAGGAAGCAATGCCGATCCGGCTAAAGCAGGTGCACGTTATCAACGCACCGTCGTACATCGGCAAGCTTCACGCGATCTGCAAACCGTTCCTGAAGACAGAAGTGGCTAAGCTGGTGAGACGAGAATAATTATTCATAGTGACTAGTCTATCCGACTCCTTGACATAAACAATATATTATTATTGGGATAGTGTCAATGTTACTTTATACCACTACTGACTAACTCGGTGGCGCAGTTGTAATTGCGCATGCGATACGACTGCTGTGCTGAGGTCTCGGGTTCGATCCCCGGGTCGGGTAAAGTGATATTAGGTTTTTATATCTACAAATTCTCAGTATTAGCCCGGAGTCTGGAATTGGTGCCCGGTATGGTGATAGACTCGCCCCCTATCACATTATGGGACCGAAATAAATTCTGCGAAAAGTGGGTGTTACACCTCCGCCTACCCCTTCGGGGATTATAGGCGTGAGTGTATATTTATATGTATGTATATTATACTACAACAAATGCAGATCTATAATCTATGACATAGAATTTTATTCAAGAAAAAGATTGATTTATAAATAACTACTAATGTGTCTAAACATGTATAAAGCAATAAATAGAAAAAGAGATATTTGGGAAAGTTGTGCCAGTTTTCAGTATTTGTATTTAAACGTAGTATCTGCTTATTTTTGTTGGTAGTTTTCGTTGTGTTAAAATATAATTTAAATATAAAGACAAACTGCACTCGCTATAGTCATTGTAGAACATTTCTTTAATAAAAGTATTAAATTTCCACAGATAAAATTCCACGAGCCAAATTCTGACACTCTATACAAGGATATACCACAAGAGATACTGCCAAACGAGTATGGTGGCAAGGCTGGACCGGTCGAGCAGATCAAGAAAGAGTGGATTAAGAAGATGGAGTCGAAAAGGTACAATTCAAAACAACAAAATACTTTGTCGCTAAGTCGTTTGCAGCCTTGCATAAATGTGATAAAATGCTAATCCAAATTCCAATGTAAATATTTCTGACATATTCGTAGCCATTTATATCCTGCTAGATTAACTTGGATTTATTTAGAATCATATTATATGAAGTAAATTGTAGCAAATTCTGCATTTATACACACACTAGCTGTTGCTCGCAGCTCCGCCCGCCTGGAGGTCACGTTTGGGAGAAAAAGTAGGTATATAATACAAAATACGAATGTTCGTGCGTTTTACTTAAAAAAATAAGGATTTTCATTCAAAATTTCATCCCCTATTTTACCCCCTTAGGGATGATTTTGAAAAAAATGTGAAACACGTATTTCTTTATTTCCTACCAAAAGCCTAAATATGAATTTCCAGATCCCTAAGTCGAGGGATTATGGATTTCCCCTACAAATTTTGAACTCCTATTTGACCCCTTTCAAGGTTGTATTTTGAGAAAAAAGATAGCTTGTGTCCTTCTCCAGGATATAATCTAGCTCCTTGCCAAATTTCATCATAATCTGGTCAGCCGTTTATTCGTGAAAAGGTAACACACAAACAGAGTTACTTTCGCATTTATAGTATTAGTATGGATATCAAGGATAAATGTGATTAATTTAAACTACTTTCGTAAAACATCTGTTGGTGCTCATTTAACGGTACAAGGTTCAACGTTTGTAGTTTATGCGAATAAATCTTAAGTATTTAACACTATCTAGTACCATATATATAAAACAGCCTCCGTGGCGCAGCGGGCGAGTAGCCGGCTGTGAAACGAGAGGCCGGGGGTTCGATTCCCGCACCAAGACAATGTTTGTGTAACAGACAGTTGTTTCGGATCTGCATGTTGTAGGGCTTTAGTCCCTCGTAGTGCTTGATACCTACAATACAGGTTTTACCTAATGTGGGGTCAGAACTATTTGTGAGAGTGTTGGATGTATTTAATATTTATTTTTATTTATAAATCAATTACTTGTTTAATAAATAGGTAATAGTAATGCAAATGGATTAGTAAGTAACGTCTCATTTTCACCGACCTTTGCATAACTTTAGATGACTCTTAATGCCACACATATAGCGGCAGCTTTTCTACCTAGTGTTGCATGTTGCATGAAATCAGACATTTTGTACCTACAGTTCAATTTGGCATCATACCTGCTAATAATCCTAAAACATGTCTCTTAATAACCAGCACTGGATTCAGTTTCCTTTAAACCCAAAAACAAAACTTGTTGCTTAATAGACAATAAATAAATAAATAATAAGTAACACCAACAGTCACACACATAGACCCAACCCCACACTAAAAGGCTTGTGTTGTGGGTATCAGGGACTACGAGAGACTTTCGGTCTCACAACATTCAGACCCCGGACACAATATCTGTCTGTCACACAAACAGTTGTCCGCGGAAATCGAACCCACGGCCTCTCGTTTCATAGCCGGTTACTCGCCAACTGCGCTGGCTGTCACAACGCATTCATAGTGATAATAACAACAATGAATACTTTCAGAGATTGGTTCGTGACAAACGACAAGCGATGGGCCGTCGACGAGTCTCTCAGGCCGGTCAACTGCAAAGACGACAGGGTCGACAAAGTAAGGGAACTTCCAGGGTCATTCCGGTCTTTAGCTTTAGACTGATCGATTTAGTGTATTTATTTGTATTTTTATTGTGATTAGGTTTTATGACTTAAACAACCAATTTCAATAAACGATCTTAATCCGAAACTGCAGTTCCGAAAAAGGAACCAATAAGAATTTAGTTTGAAAGCCTACGAATGACATAGTTTGATTGGTTTTTGGTTCGATCTGAAAATGCTGATTAAGATTGCTTATTGAAATTGGTCATTAGTTGTACCTTAAGTTACCGTATTGATAGCAGGCTATTTAGTTATGTGTGACGCTCGAATAATCAAATGCTATTGTTCTTAAAAATTGTATGGCGCGAAACAAAATGACAGCATAGATAGCTGGCTTGATGAGTACCTTTCAATATTGGTTTGTTTACAAATTATATTTCACTAGTAAATGTAGCGTTATATATATTTTTTAAGTGCCTGGATAGAGAGGAGCAGACGGGCCACCTGATGGTAAGTAGTCACCGCCGCCCATAGACTTCTACAATGCCAGGCCACAGCGAAGCCGCTGCCTACCGTTATATATACATTTGAAAAAGCGCTGAGAGCACACTAAACATTTTGTATTGTAGTAAATTGTAAATTTATTTCCATCACAATAATGATCACACAATAAACAGTTCTGTCGTAATTTAGATTGTAATAAGTAATGTTTTTAAGAAATACTTGCTGAAGGTGTGTTTATAAGTACCTTATTTAATGTGATATGTTTATAATTACTTTTTTAAATAAATTGGTGTTATTATCATTTTTTTCTTTTGAAACTCGAACAAGTTTCATCTCTAAGTAAATAAAAGTATGTGCCATGCTGTTAACATTTTAGTTTATGACATTGCATTATATTACATGACTGATGTCAAGTAATATATTGCCGTTGCATTTTGAC
This sequence comes from Laothoe populi, assembly GCA_905220505.1. NCBI lineage: Eukaryota > Metazoa > Arthropoda > Insecta > Lepidoptera > Sphingidae > Laothoe > Laothoe populi. The sequence goes on from HG992163.1 coordinate 7,065,715, forward strand.
AGCCATCGTAGCGCAGCGGGCGAGTAGCTGGCTGTGAAACGAGAGGCCATGGATTCGATTACCGCACTGAGACAAATGTTTGTGTGACAGACAGATATTTGTTTCGGGTCTGGGTGTTGTGGGTCCGTAGCCCTCGCAGTTCTTGATACCCACGATACAGGTTCCACCTAGTGTTGTGTCAGAACTATGTGTGTGACTGTTGGGTGTTTCGTACAGTGTGATTTTTAAGACCCTAATCCCATTTTTTAAGACTGGCAACATTCTTAATTCTTATGGTATTTAGATAGCTTATGGGCGAAGATCACTTACCATGGTGATCGAGGTGAACGAGTTGCTAGTTATTTACTATACTAAATATTAGAATGTCTTGTTACATCAGTCTGTGAAAAGTTTGTTAGTTGCAGCCACTTGGGAGTATCAAGCGTATTCGTAAATCACGTACGACCGAATTCCACTTGAAGCAACTTGTTAGACAACTTTCTCCAACGCCGAATATCAAGGTAATCATGGGACGTACGCTAACGTAACTTATCAATAAGAAACTTGTATCACCGGGTTCGCGCATTCACACACAAAAATGCATACCTACATATCTTGTTATAGCAGGAACTAGAACTGTAGATTTCACAATATACATACACTCACACCTGTAATCCCCGAAGGAGTAGGCAGATGTGTAACCATTACACTTTTCGCCGAATTTATTTCGGTCCCATAATGTAATAGGGGCGAGCCTATCGCCATATCGGGCACAATTCCAGACTCAGGGCTGATACTGAGTATTTTTAAATAGAAAAACCCAATTTCACTTTACCCGACCCCGGGGATCGAACCCGAGACTACACAGCAGTTGCACTGCGAACGCAAATACAACTGTGCCACAGAGGCAGTCAGTCATTTCAAATCTCCGAAACAAATATCTGAAGATCACACAAACATTTGGCTCGATCTACTTATGGTCAGTTTCAATGATCTCAATCCAAATGTATGGATCGTTGTTGCTAATGGGAACAAAGTTTGATATCACACCTTTATAGATGCGGCGACCGGAACAAACATTATGTTCTACCGAGTTGCGGTGTAGACACCGCACCGACGTTAGTTTGCTTCATGCCACCTAAGTATGCCCACCACATTTCAGTGTCAGAGTTAATTTTAGTTATTTGTAGCGACATTCCCGAACAAATCTGCCTTATATTAATTTACTGTGAAACTGTTAATAGTATATAACATAATTTCATAACGTTTAGAACGTAATATCGATAAATATAAATTAATTTCAATTCAAGAGTATATTTCACAACAAAATTCATTAGTTCGAGACAGGTCGACATGGCAATTTTCTAGTGATGTGGCAAAATGTAGCAGTTAGTTTATATCGATATTTATTTTATTGCAATGCAAGAAAATAAGACTACAATTAATTAAATAAGGTTTATCATTAGTAATTATTTTTTAAATAATATTTTATCATCACAATCAATATCAATAAAATTACGGGCGAATTTAATTGTTTATTGGGTCCTGCTAATTTCGATTCGGATTGTATTCTGGGCAAAGTTCTAAAAATCCGGTGTAAACCGCAGCTACATCCAAAGTCTGATTGACAGGGTATTAATAATAATTGTCTTTCCGTTTAATGTCACAATTTTCTAATACTTTTCAGATTAGTTCTCGTGCTTAAGAATTTATTATTGGTTTTTTGTATTAACACGTGACCAGGACGCAATCGAAGTCATTTAAATACACAACGACAAAAACCAATGTGAGCAAGATCGATATCGATAAACGCGGTCGATGCGAACTCGTGCGTCGTGCAGCGCTACGACTAAGACGGCGCGGGCGACGTGCGGGTATGCGGGGTGACCCCTCCCCCGCGCCTCACCTCATACCCCGATTGCCATGTCGGCCTGTCGCGAACTATAGTTTGTCCTATTTTGGCGCGCGGAAAGACCCGTTCGAGAAAAGTGACGGAGTTATCACGCTTCTAACTGTCATAGATCAAACAGAGTCTTTTAGATCAGAGGGTGCAACATAGGCACTTGATGGATGATTATTCTTTGTATTGTTTATCCACATTATTTTAACATAATTTTGCACATAATCCGAGCTATAATAGAAAAATATTCGTAAAAATCGGACTACATCACGAGGCTAAGGTAGACCCGGAGATAAGCTCTACTTCTAAACGCCAGAAAATTACCAAATTGATTTTGTTTCAAGGAAAGTAGTTATGAAATAAACGTTTTTATACAATGTTTAATGCGATTCATATATTTTCACTAAAATTTAAATTTTGCTTTATTTTTATTTATTTATGTGGCTTCAATTATACCTCACTTTGAGTCACCTAAATAATTGTAAATAAAAAAAGTTTAAAATAAAAGTAATTTTTTTCAACAAAATACATGATGAAATACATTATTTTGGGCTCTGCCACTGTTATGTAATAAAATTAAATGTTACACAACTCAGTCTCCAGGATAGTTCCGCAAATACCTTATAGATATGAGTCGGATCTGCCTGAATAAACTACCAAGTAGTTCTTAGTTAAATGAATAGATGGCATTAGAGGGCGGACAAGGTATTTGGAACATATTGTTTCTTCGACAGTTCGTGTCTATCGGTAGAATATAAGTCAATACCTATAAATAAATTAATGTTCATGCGGATGGAAATTGTCCGTTAACCCAGCGTACGCGATCCAAGGCATATATATCCCATGTTGTTAGGTACTGGTGATGACGCTGACGTTACTATGACAAAAGGGAAGAAATGACCAGGCAGGTATTGTGCCTGACCGGCCGCCATACTACCGTTGATGTTCGGAGCTTGTATACATAGAGAAGCATCGCGCAAATTTTGCACTCGCCATTTTTGATTGATGGACATTAAAAATAAATAAAGTATAATGTATTTATTACATGTTACTAATGACCCATAGAAAGATAAATGTTAACAATTAATAATGCTTTGTGCATTGATATATAATAGATTATATTAGCACTTATTTCTATAATTTATAGTTATACAAATATAAATTTCACTATTACAAACATAGCTCTCTCATTCCAACACCTTGAAATTTACTTATGTCAAAAAAGTGCAGTCTATCTATACAAACTCGAACCAAGCAGCAGCTGGTGGAAGGATATTCATTTCTGCCCGGATAGCGACCAACGTACACAGGGTGTAAAACTCGCCATAGTGGCACATGCAAGTGTGTCGCGTTCCGGGATCAGCCAGTGTACATCCGGTTTTTGTCGTGGGTCTAGAGTTGGAGTACAATGTTTGGCCGTTTTGCGGCCTTCTTAGTACTCTGACACTAGACCCTCGACCGCTTCTTCACCTTCTTGCCCATGGTGTAGTGTGAAGAAGTAGGCCGGCATGGTTGTGTTGAGTAGCGGGGGATACATTGTCTCTCGCTATTTGTTACTCTAATAGGACGGCACTGCGCTTACCATCAGGTGCAGTGTGTTACCATTGCTGTGCCAGGATAAAAAAAAATAGTGCTTCCCATAAACTGTAGCAGTGAAAATACCGTCACTTTCAAAGCTAACCTGTTTTTCGTTACCCAGTTTTAACAATAGGTAATACATATATTTATGATCATAGTTAATCTATAGATAAAGTTCTAAACGAGCCGCTCATTGCATTCTCCATTGATTTTGACTTCTTTGTGGGTATTGCTTTCCATAGATTGTCATCTAAGTAGATATTCCTGAAAATATAAAATGAAAACTTAGATTTCGATAAAGTTAACAGTTAGTACTCTCCTGCAGCTCAAAAGGCTTCTTAATGAACTTATGCATATATCACCTTGATTCTTCAATACTATTGATCCGCTGCTCCATCTGCTTCCTCATGCTCGGTGCTTCACCGCCTAGTTCTGATGGAAGGTATTTCTTATCTATAATTTTGTAAATATCTTCAACGGTGGGGTGGAAATGTATCTGGAAAATATACAAGAGATTATTATCCGTTCTGTGGTATTTATGGAATTAATGCGATAGGCTCGCCCCCTATCAAATTTTGGGAATAAATTCGGCGAAAAGTGGGTGTACTATTAACACCTCTGTCTACCTCTGGATTACAGGCGTGATTGTATATTTATAATAATAATAATAATAAATAATTAAAATCAATGAAAGTATGTTTGTCCTCTACGGAATCCTAAACTATTCATCCGATTATGATGGAACTTTGGTTAGTTGTTCTTCATACGCCCGCGAAGGGTCCTGGCCCCAAAAAATAAAAAGAACACGGTAGATAGCGCTGCAGAACATCAACTACTATACCGTTCAACCGATCGCAATTAATCAAATTTACTTTACGTGGCATTGCAACGCATGCCGGGTGCAGCTAGTGTTCAATAAAAACACAACACAATAGCGTTAATAAATTACACACTAAACACCAGCGATCTATATGCACTGCGTACTAGATGCGGCGACCAGAACATACATTATATTCCACCGAGTTGATGTGTATACTCCACACCGACGTTAGTATGCTTCATGCCACCTACGAATGCACACCAGTTTAATTTGAGTTATTTGTAGCGACATTCCCGAACAAATCTGCCTTAAATTGATTTACAGTGAAACTGTTAATAGTATATAAGGTAAATAACATAATTTCATAACGTTTAGAACGTAATATCAATAAATATTAATTAATTTCAATTCTGAATGCGGGATAGTTCTTAGTAAAATGAATAGATGGCATTTTCACAATAAAATACATTATATAGTTTGTCCCGTTTTAGCGCGCGGAAAGTCCCGTTCGAGAGACAGTGACGAGAGTTTTACTTCCAAATAGTTCTTAGTAAAATGATAGATGGCATTAGTGGGCGGACAAGGTTATCGGAACATCTTTTATGTTCGACAGTTCGTGCCTATAGAAGAATATAAGTCAATGCTGCACACCCTACCTTTCACTGGCCTTTTAGTTATTTTTCTTTTTACGCGCTTTATACTTTATCTAGCAAAAATCGCTCTTAGTAATTAAGTCAGCTATTATAATATTTTATTATTTTAAGTTATCTATCTATCTAACAAACAAATAATGAATGCATCCGTTATAAATAAGATAAAATTTACTTTCGAATATGACATATTCGTTTTATTCAGTTTTTGTCGGGGGTCAGTTGCAGTACGATGTTTGGCCGTTTTGCGGCCTTCTGAGTACTCTGACACTAGTGTCTACTAGGGTTTAGACCCACGACCACTTCTTCGTAGTATGAAGAAGCAGGCTGGCATGATTGTTCACGCCTACGCCTGACTCATGTTCAACGGCGGTTGTGTTGAGTAGCGGCGGATAGATTGTCTTTCGCTATCAGGTGCCGTGCCGGGATTGAAAAAAACTTGGTAAAAAAATTAAACATGGCAACACAGTACGCGGTCGTACATGCAACGTTTACAACCACAAAAAGCAGTCTGCAAAAAAACTTTTGCGATTTTGTCGTGATCATTGTTTGTATATATACAACATTATATTTTTTAGTATACTACAAAGCCGAAAGTAGTTTGTTGAGAATCAGTAGCCCAATCCATTGCACTTATTTTTAACTGGTTTTTTTAATTGATATCCCAAAAGCATATAAAAATTTTCGTCAAAGCTGGTTACCTTGTTTATTACTTAATAAAAATGCGGCGCAATATGCGTAAACGGGCCCGATTGTGTATAAGGGAAAGGGGTGGACTTTGGAACAAACAGCAGCGCGCGGCGCGCGTATGCCCATGCATCGATCAAGAAACGGGATACATATTTTTGCATGTCACCGCGTGAGTTTTCCTTATTATTATTATGTCATATATTTGTCTGATCTTTTATACCAAAATCTAATTTGGGTGTATCGGCTTTATGGTATACAAAAACTAATCGTGTATATGCTGTAGTGTTATGGTTATTCATTGTCTGTAGTATCATATTACAATCTTACCAAATCACATATCTCTTGAGGAAGCGCAGGCTTTACGAGTGAATACAGTTTCTCGTAGTAAGGAGGACAGTTGAATGCGTGTAGTGCCTTCAATCTTATGGGCATGGCTTCCTGAAATAATTATTTTATTCAAATAAAACTAAAATTACGAACTTTATCGTGGTTAAATCCTTATATTTAGTTTAATTGCAATGTATGATATTCCCGTCAACAACAAGTCATTAATTAGTTCATTATTATGGTTACTATAATGTAGAGTTGCCAACCGTCATGTTTTCCCAGGACATGTCCTGGTTTTTAGAGTGTCCTGGGACGTCCTGGATAGTTTTTAAGCAGCGTCCTGGGTTTTTAAGCAGCATCATGGGTTTTCAAAGCACCCTGATAAGGTATTTTAAAATTAGCACACCACTTCTTTCTTTCAGCTCGCAAAGGATGCGTCCTGTTTTTAAATTGAATTATCCTGGTTTTTCTAACTTCAAAAACTAAAAATCCTGGTATTTGTATTTCGGGGTTGGCAACCCACTATTATGTGTGGTCTTATGCCTAGCCATAAGCATGTAGTTGTATTTAAGTATAAATATTCTATCTTGCCTCGGTGGCGCAGTGGTAATTGCGCATGCGTTACGACTGCTGTGCTGAGGTCTCGGGTTCGATCCCCGGGTCGGGTAAAGTGATATTGGGTTTTTCTATTCAGAAATTCCTCAGTATTAGCCCGGAGTCTGGAATTTGTGCTTCGCCCCCTATCACATTATGGGACCGAAATTCGGCGAAAAGTGGGTGTACTCATTACACCTCTGCCTACCCCTTCGGGGATTACAGGCGTGAGTGTATGTATGTATGTATATTCTATCTTCAGAAGATTGAGATGGACTAAATATTCTGACCTTGAACGTTGTTTTTGGAAAACTTTGTTGCAATTGCATTAGCAATTTTTTTTTATTCTGGCGCTGCAAAGCGACCACACTGCACCTGATGGTAAGTAATTACTGACCAAGGTGGAGTATCGAGGGGCGGGCCACTTCGAACATCGGAAAAGTTTTTGGAAATTTGAAGGTACTCTAAAACTGAATTATAATCAAATCCCAAACAAAGTGACAACGTACTTACAATATGATACAGAAGAAACTGTCGGAATAAAAATACGTTGATTTTTGGTATTATCTTCAGAAAAAAATGCTGCATGTCGACAAGTAAAATATGTCCCCTCGCAAGAACTGGATTGCTTGAGACCCACCAATCTGATAGTAGTGAAAAAGCTTTCAATGCAGGGTAGAAGTCGTAATTATCGAGATTTGGGTCGTCTAGTTGATATATTAACAACTCCTCGTCCCCAGCGTTGTACGTAACTAGAGACCTAAAACAAATGATACATTATAATATGTAATTACTGAAATTGAAAATAAGCGTATTTGTTATTTTTTTTACTTATAATAATAATAATTAATACAACCAACACTCACACACATAGTTCTGACCCCACACTAGGTCAAATCTGTATCGTGGGTATCAAGACAACGGCCCCACAACACCGAGACCCGTAACAAATATCTATCTGTCACATTTTTCTCGGTGCGGGAATCGAACCCATGGCCTCTCGATTCACAGCCGGCTACTCGCCCGCTGCGGCACGGAGGCTGTCATGTACTAATTATATTTTTAGCAATATATAACTGAGTCGCTATGTAAAATGGGTATTTGAGAAGGCACATAAACGAAGATTACTAATCAATGATTTATTTAATGATCACTGTTGCACAATTTAGTGCTAAATACGGCTTTTTAACAAATATCAATGAGTACGAACAGCATGACGCTCTAAGCTGAACAATTAGATTAGATCAGGGCATAGGCCGACGTGAACTAAACAGACTACCAACACTGGCTGTACGACTCCACTGCTCACAAACTATAATGCACTGAACTGAACACGAACTGAAGACCGGTACGCTGCGTGCGGTCTCTTTTTAACCGACTTCAAAAAAGGAGAAGGTTAACAATTCGTCGGAATCTTTTTTTTTTATGTATGTTACCCGATTACTCGAAGACGCCTGGACCGATTCGAGAAATTCTTTTTTTGTTTAAAAGGGTTTACTTCCCAGTTGGTCCCATTGGCACCAAGTGAGGATCTGATGATGGGATCTCAGAAAAATCAAGGTTAACCCTCAAACTTTATAGTGGCACATAATTTGTTTTTTATTGAAGTCGGTGTACTTTTTATGAATTAAAAAACTTTTACTTATATTACATTCTAAACCTTTACCCCGCTCAATCTATAAACTTATTAAACTACCCACAGTAATATCTGTAAAATACTTTTGATATACCTTCGGTATTTCTAATAAAAGGGGACTACCCTAACAATATTATAATTGCAGAATATATTAAATTCTAATAAGCATATGGTGGTACATTTTATTTACAATTTGTTGTGTTTTAATTAACCAGTACATACACATGTCATGTACACGACATAATATATAATAGTATTGGTGATATCTAATCGCTCCATCAGTCCGTGTTGAAAAATGCGGGCTATTGTCGATCGTGGCTAACAAGGGTTACCTACTGTGGAGGCTGTGTAGGCAGGATAGTCATTGGTACAGCATTCGAAAAATTGGTATTTCATAATGGTTTTTATGTTTACGCAATATTACACATTGAAATAAAAGTAACTTTACGGATTTTATCGCGGTTTCTTTTACTTTTTAGTCCCGACGTTTCGAAAGCTTTACATACTTCATGGTCACCCTGTGTTCCTGAACCATGACCAAAAATAAACCGCGATAAACTCTGTAAAATTAGTTTTATTTCAATTGGTGATTCAATTTAGCTTTCTTTTATCCAGGCACGGCAACGTGACCACACTGCACCTGATGGTAAGCGCAGTGCCGTCCAATTAGAGTATCGAGTAGCGAGAGACAATCTATCCCCCGCTACTCAACACAGTCATTTCGGCCTACTTCTTTACACTACGCGATGGGCAAGAAGGTGAAGAAGCGGTAGAGGGTCTAGTGTCAGAGTATTCAGAAAGCCGCAAAACGGCTAAACAACGTACCCCAACTCAAGACCCCCGACAAAAACAGGATGTACACTGGCTGACCCCGGAACGCGACACAATTGCGTGTGCTACTATTGCGGGTTTTACACCCTGTGTACGGTGGTCGTTATCCGGGCAGATATAAATATCCTACCACCAGCAATGTATATTAAATAATTTTGTTAACACATAGTGATTTAAAATAAATTTAAGGAAAAACCTTCCAGACGCCCGTGTGTTGAACCCGAAATGTAATTTTTGTATTAAAATTCTACATTGATCATGAAGAAAGGCGTAGCAATAAGATTTTTCTGGGATCAGCCCTATCTGGGAGATGGTTAACGGAATTCTGATAGCGAACCTGGCCCATCCAGCTCATTTGTTTGCTACGACTGTTCTTATTTTAATATTAAATTTTTACGAGAACATTAAGATACATCGTTCCAAAAAGGTGAACAATGTTACTATATTCTATGGACATATATTGTTGTCCTTGTTAAAATTTCTAATTTTTCGCGAAAATGTCTTAAATTTTTCTTTCATAAGAACCTTATCCTGACAGTAAAAAACACAACTAAAAATTATTAGCGAAATCGATCACGCCGTTCACGCGGGATGCATGCCATGACTCTGTGAATAAAATGTGACAACATTTTACTGATACTAACGGAAATTTAAATTAAGAAGCGCTAGCCTAGTTGGTTGCGGTACGGACTGTCAAGACGAAAGTCGTATGTTCGAAACCCAAGTGGCATACACCTCTGACTTTTCTAAAGTTACACGTGTATTTAATTTTAATTATTGCATGCTTTAACGGTGAAGGAAAACATCGTGAGGAAACCTGCATACCTGAGAATTATTATAAGAATTTCGAAAGTATGTGAAGTCTACTAACCCGCATTGAGCCAGCGTGGTCTAACTAAGGCCTAACTCCTCTCATTAGTAGACGAGGCCCGTGCCCAGCAGTGGGACAATATTTAATACAGGGCTAGTATTATGTTGTTTATGTATGAATGTTGCATATTTAAATCTTCAATAAAGTATAAGTTAATGGTCCATTACTGACTTTATCCAGCGGAAAATATCACACTCATTAGAACAGGAAATCTGCATATATGAGCTAGTTGAATGTCAGTTTATAAATAGTAACAAATTACAAACGTGTTACATTCAGCTATAAAATTTTTGTAGTAATTATTTTTTTTCCGAAGGATAACTCAGATGCCGACGGAACTTGTTTTTACTTTTTGTAGTTCAAAAAATAGGTATAAATCATTAGTTAAGATTACGCAATCTTAACTAATGATTTATACCTAGGTATATGGCTACGCAGCCATGGTAAAACTGGAAATCGCGAAATCAATGCGCATATTGAGACGTGACCTTGTAATATCTAAATTATTGCTGATTTTATGATGTTCTAGAAGCCATAATATTCTTTAATTTTTTACATCCAAGATCATTAGCACAAAAGAGATTTATAAAAAGGTTTAAAGTATACTTTGTTTCCTTATATAAGACACAAATATTCGCTCGCGGCTTACCCCGCGTAGCATTTATAGACTGGAGAGTGGAGATTTAAAATAAAGTTACTTATGTCCGTCCTCGAGGTTATAGGTATCTCGTACCAAATGTTATCAAAATCGGTTCATTGGTTTAGCCGTGAAAACGTGACAGACAGAAAACTTTCGACCGGCGATACACGTAAACATGTTTTTAACCAGAAGCACGTATACAAAATTTCATTCCTACTTCTCACTTTGAAAATTACGAACTTTTATACAACAGGTTTTCCCTTATTTTACACCTTTAGGGGTGAAATTTAAGAAAATCCCCCCTTAGTGGATGCTTACAACATAAAGAGCATCAACTGCCAAAATTTCAAGTTCGTAGCCCCAGCGGTTTGTGCTCTGCGTTGATGAATCAGCCAGTAAACCAGGGCAAGTAATCTTACTGTTACTATTATAGTCTTACTCTTACTAGATAGATGTTTGTTACTCAATCACGACAGAACGGCTGGACGGATCTAGTTCAAATTTGGCTCAGAGATAGATTACCGTCTGAAATAGCACATAAACTACTATTCATTCCCAAAAAATTTACGGTTCCCGCGGGATAGTTTTTGTTTTTTACGTAGGAAGGGATCAACGTGATTTGCATAGTGGTAGTTTAGGGATCAGAGAATGACATAGGCTACCTACAGTCAGATGTAATTTAATATTATAATTAATATAATACTTACGAAATTGAGAATGAAGTTTGCACTTTGGGTGAGGTTGGGTCTCTGTCGGTATACACATCAGGCATGTTCAATCTTCCAACGCAATACTTCTCAATACACATTTTAGTTTGTTCCAAACTTCCGTAGCAACTGTGCAGGAATTTCTTGATCATCGCATCAGCTAAAATTAAAAAATATTTTTTTTTAGTGCCTCGTTAGGCAGACGAGCAGACGGGCCAACTGATAGTAAATAGTCACCGCCGTCCATAGACTTCTGCAATGCCAGGGTACAGCAAAGCCGCTGCCTACCGTTGAAGGACTTTACATTTGTGTCTATGTAAAGTTATTTATATATTAGAAATTCATGTAAGATCACTATTTATCTTCCATTATTTTGAAGGGACTAGGACGCGAAGGGAAGGGACGCGTATGTTTGTCAGTACCATCGTACCTTTAGCATTACTTAAAAAAAATCATAATTGGGGCATGGATTAGAACAACATTTATGCCTACTGTCATTTAGTTTTTAAAGGAATTTATGACATACGCCTTCAAATGTGACCAATCATTTACTATTCATGACTAAATAGTCATATCGCACACATTCTATCATTAAACAGCGTAATTCGTGGATAACTACCCATTCTTCACAGTTGGGCAAAAAAACTTTTTTTTATCAAAAAGCAAATCCTTTTATAAGAAATTTGTCCAAACCTGAGTCTATTAGCGTCAATAACTAACTTCCTGCCTATATATTTTTTTTTATCCTGGCACGGCAAAGTGACTATACTGCACCTGATGGTAAGCGCAGTGCCGTCCAATTAGAGTATCGAGTAGCCAGAGACAATCTATCCACCGCTACTCAACACAATCATGCCGGTCTGCTTCTTCACACTACGCCATGGGCAAGAAGGAGAAGAAACGGTCGAGGGCCTTGTGTCAGAGTACTTATAAGGCCGCAAGACGGCCAAACATTGTACCCAACTCTAGACCCCCGACAAACACGGAATGAACACTGGCTAATCCCGGAACGCGACACACTTGCATGTGCCACTATGGCGGGTTTTACACCCTGTGTACGGTTGTCGCTATCCGGGCGGATATGAATATCCTACCACAAGCATATCTGATGAAAATATTTTATAAATAGTAAAAGATAACATCCACGCGGGCCGAGCCGCAGGCGACAGCTTGTTTAGTTAATAAATATAGAATAACTTACTAAAGTTTTTTGGCAGGTGGTCCTCTTTCGTCATCCAATCTTTGATGAACTCGATGTCTTGGCTGGTAATGTTTGTCATCTATAAAACATTGAAAGAAGTGAAATTATCGTTATGTATTTTCTCATTTGAGTTCAGAAAACATTACAAGATTACATTTTGCTTTCATGATATATTGTTAATTACTTTTTAAATAAAAATTAAACCGCCTTCAAAAAAACCCAGACACAACTAAAAAGCAAAAAATAATTGGTTACATTTAAATCAATTAGTTATATGCAATTTAAATCAATTATTTTTGGAGTCGGTGCCGGTGTTGTTTTCTTTACTTTTAGATTTATAAAAACCAAGTCTGGATCTATTTTATATTTTTTTGTATGCCTGATTATTCTGTTTTTTCCATGTTTTGGCTGGCACCGACTCCAAATAATTGATTTAAATTGCATATAACTAATTGATTTAAATGTAACCAATTATTTTTTGCTTTTTAGTTGTGTCTGGGTTTTTTTGAAGGCGGTTTAATTTTTATTTAAAAAGTAATAATTTATTTTTTGCTTTTTAGTGGTAAATTATATAAAATCGGTTAAAAGCTGCTGAAGATATTAGAATTTACGTGTATTTTAATTTTATCACCCCCCTCCCTCACCCCCACCCCTTTTACCCTCTCTCACTGAAACTTAACTTTTATAATGAACGTAATGCAAAAAGAACCACTGGAATACTACTTAATTTTAAGGAGTTACCCTCTCCAGCTCCGAAGATATTCATCAGATCTTCACCATATTTTTATGGGACCAAATGACAAGCACCAGCTTTCAATCAAAGAAAGAATGGTCGAAATCGGTTCACACAGTACAGAGAAACGAGGTAACAAACATAAAAAAAAAAAAAAAAAAAAAAAAAAAGCAACATACAGTCGAATTGAGAACCTCCTCCTTTTTTTTGAAGTCGGTTAAAAATAATACTCGTTCAAAACATTATCAGATTATTTTTTGTATTAATTATATATTATTATAAAGTGAATACTACAATACAAAAAGTAAAGATGCTAAATGATAATATTTTTTTCAAGTTGCTGTACCTATAGCTGAAGTACATAATCCAGCTCCTGAAATACTATTAATTAATTTATTTTATGATACTGATTCATGTTTTTTTTAGTGCCTCGATAGGCAGACGAGCAGACGGGCCACCTGATGGCAAGTAGTCACCGCCGCCTATAGACTTCTTCAATGCCAGGGCACAGCAAAGCCGCTGCCTACCGTTGAAAAATGTAAACACTTAAGACCTACAGTAAACATGTAATAAATGTTTTGCGCCCAATATAAAAATTACGAAATGATTATAATGTAATAATATCGCTAATGTTAATTCAATACACTAAGACATATTTCTATTTGATCGTGAGTGTAAATGTCTAGGTCTTTAGAAAAGAAAACAAATATTTACCTTTGTCCTTTTTTCCAGTTCACCAAATTTAAATGAATATTTAATTCTGAGCTTCTTCAGAGCAATACGCTTAGTTCAGTGGTGCTCTACCTACTGTTTCAACACAGATCCTGCCAATTAGACTATGTTATTATTTCAAGGTCAGGCACAAGCAAACAACCAACGATTTACGAATGATTTGTCTTAAAACTTAGTGTTCGAATAGTTATTTAAGTGCATTCAATGTTATTTTTATGAGATGGTATACAATCCATGAAGGCATCTTAAACTATAACACCTTTCTATATTTTGCTATCCCATACGAAGCGTGCATTATTCCGGGATAAAAAGTGGCCTATGTCATTTTCTGATCCCTAAACTGCCACTATGCAAAAAATCATGTCGATCCTTTGCTCTGGGAACTATACACTTTTCCGAGATGAAAAGTAGTCTATGAGCTATTTCTACTTTTCATGTCTGTAATCCTACTAATATTATAAATGCGAATGTTTGGATGGATGGATGTTTGTTACACAATCACGCTACAACGGCTGGACGAAAACGGATGTGGTTGAAATTTGGCACAAAGATTATATCCTGGAGAAGGACATAGGCTATCTTTTTTCTCAAATAACAATCTTGAAAGGGGTCAAATAGGAGTTCAAAATTTGTATGGGAAATCCATAATTCCTCAAGTTAGAGATCTGAAAATTCATATTTTGGCTTTTGTTAAGAAATAACGAAATACGTGTTTCAACGTTTTTACCGAATCATCCCTAAAAGGTGCGAAGTGAGGGGTTAACTTATGAGGTATTATTTAAATGTAATCTCAAGCTTCAGGCACAACACCTGAGAGTCAGGACGATTGCTATAGGTGCCTCAGTGCAGAAGACAACTCCTTGGATTGTATACTTCTACTCCCGAAAACAACTTCCACGCGGGCGGAGCCGCGAGCAACAGCTAGTAGACTATATAAAAAAGAGACTTTGACACAATTAAGTATTATTTCAGTTTTCAAAATTTGTATTTTTTTCTTGCAATAACAATTATTGTTATTTTAGCAATAATAGCTATTTAAAATTAATTAGGATAATCGTAACAATGTTGTTTACAACCACTAAACAATATTTTGAAGATCCACAAAGCGAATATCACGCTAATCGTCATAGTAGCGCACAGTACACTACCATCAAGTTTGGTATTTTAACAAACGGCTTACAAAAACATCAATGATTAACTCATGTAACCAATTTAACAAAGCGAGTTATTCATTCGCGAACAATAAAAACAAACACATATTTTGTGTACAAGGTTATTTTTTATAAATATGTTTCGACGTACCTCTATTTTTTTATAGAAGTACGCGAAACGACTTTAATTCATTTGGCGTAAGGTCGACCTGAATAAGTGTTCAGATGATCATCAGCAATGCCAGAGACGACGCTGGTATTTGCCAACCGGGCAAGGAATGATTGGGGTTTTAATATGCTTCACGCCGAGTCGCAGCTTATGCGACATTTCATACATTTGGACATATTGCTCTGTCCTGTGCTGAAATTGTTGCATCGCTTACGCCGCAGAGTACACTCACAATCTGCCAATAATGTATTGTATAAATTAAGAGTTTCAGCAGTAGGCTTCCGAGCGCGCCCGCCGCCTGCACCAATTGCGGCGTCAACTCCTCGAAATATCCTGTTCGGTTGCGAATGAGGCAAGCAGGGTGGCCTCCTGGAAATACCTGGCCATCACTGTTACTAGTGAAAAAATGACAGCGACGTTACGGGGGTTAGTACCATGGAGAACCAAATCGCAGCCGAAAGTCTGTGGTTCATGAGAAAAAGTTACCATTAACATAACCAAAATCACAATTAAACCTATAAATAACGATTTATAAGCAGTAACACAAATATGTAAATGTTATACACACGCATATACATACACTCATGCCTGTAATCCCCGAAGGGCTAGGCAGAGGTGTATCCAGTACACCCACTTTTCGCCGAATTTTGGTCCCATAATATCATTTGGTTATAGGGGTGAGCCTATCACTATACCAGGCAAAGATTGACTGAAGAATTACTAAATAAAAAAACCCAATATCACTTTACCTGACCCGGGGATCGAACCCGAGACCTCAGCACAGCAGTCGTAACGCATGTGCAATTACAACTGCGCCACCGAGGCATGTTATATTATAAGATTTCAAAAGTTTATCTTGTAGTTAAAAAATCGCAACGTTTACAATCAATTATTATTTCAGCAAAATTATATTAAAAAAACTCATTTTTCCTTTAAACAGCACGTAGACTTTATTACAAGAACTTAATTAACTTATTGAAAAAACAATCTTAAATTATTAATGTATAATTATTTATTGCTTATGCGAAATGATACAGAAACGAGCATAATTTATTTGATTGATGGTAAATTATAGGGTATTGAAAGAGACCTATTTTATATAATAGGCAAATACAAGCTTATGAATAGATGGACGGATAAATATGTTGTTTCCTGGACTTTTGATATTCTTGAGATCCGGGAAAATCTTTTAAATCGTAGTGCATTCCTGGAATCCAGCAACGTTGTCTTTTCTAATTACGTAAACAGTTCACACGAAGCTAAAGAATTTACGTACTGTTTATTTTTACAATTTCTATAAAACCAGCGACCTATATGTACTACGTACTAGATGCGGCGACCAGAACAAACATTATGTTCCACCGAATCGCGGTGTATACACTGCACCGACGTTAGTATGCTTCACGCCACCTACGAATGCACACCAGTTAATTTTAGATATTTGTAGCGACATTCCCAAACAAATCTGCCTTAAATTGATTTACAGTGAAACTGTTAATAGTATATAAAGTAAATAACATAATTTCAAAACGTTTAGAACGTAATATCAATAAATATTAATTAATTTCAATTCTGAATACGGGAAGTCTATATTTCACAGCAAAATTCATTATATAGTTTGTCCCGTTTTGGCGCGCGAAAGTCCCTTTCGAGAGAGTTATAACTTCCAAATAGTCCTTAGTAAAATGAATAGATGGCATTAGTGGGCGGACAAGGTTTTTGTAACATCCTTTTTCTTCGACAGTTCGTGTCTATAGAATATAAGTAAGTCAATGTATAAAACAAATAAACTTTAAAAAAGAAAACATAATAGAATGAATGCAGCAACTATACATTGAAAAAGAATTAATAAACATTATATTATGTAATGAATTTTTATAAATTATTAAAATATAGTATACTGCGGAACTATAAGACAACAAATTACTTTAAAACGACTGTCAAATGAATTCGATACCCGTACCGAGATAAATGTTTGTGTAATCTACAATTACAATTATATCAAGTCTGGAATTTAATATTCCTCGCTTATGTTAAACACTTTAATTTATATATTCAACAATAAGTCCACCATTAGATAAAGAAAAAATAATGATAGAATGTTGTAGACAGGGACAATTTTTTTATCTTGGCACGGCAAAATGATGAAAACCTGCACCTGATGGTAAGCGCAGTGCCGTCCAGTTAGAGTATCGAGTAGCGAGAGGCGATCTTTCCTCACTACTCAAGACAATCATGCCAGCCTGCTTCTTCACACTACGCCATGGGCAAGAAGTTGAAGAAGCGGTCGAGGGTCTAGTGTTAGAGTAGGTACTCAGGAGGCCGCAACACGGCCAAACATCGTACCCCAACTCTAAACCCCCGACAAAAACTGGATGTACGCTGGCTGATCCCGGAACGCGACACATTTGCCTGTGCTACTATGTCGGGTTTTAAACCCTGTGTACGGTGGTCGCTATCCGGGCGGATATGAATATCCTGCCATCAGCTAATATTTATTTATTTGTACATCAACAGCACTACGAATTAAGACATTACAATGTAGAATGAAAGGCACAGTTTCTGATATGTGTGCTACACACAGGTGTACACAGCATTCAGCAAAATAAAATAAAATAATTTCCTAAGCCTGCATTAACAATACGACACTTCCGTTGCTCGTGAATCAAATACCAAAATATGTTTTGGAAGGTTCTTGGAAGGTTTTTTGACCTTCGATACTTCGTTAGAAGATATTTTCAAAATTACCAATTTTTTTTTAATATTTCCGACCAACATTACTTCATAAGTGGACTGTGTAAAGTTAGCTTTGGTTCGTTTCGAATTTAAAAAGCGAAGTCACTTTTCTGAAAATGTCAGACGTATCTTAAATGCCGTTGGAAATAGTTCCTCATTGCCCAAATATTATGCAAAAATTTAATCAATAGACAGAGTTCTGAACGAGCCGCTCATTGCATTCTCCATTGATTTTGATTTTTTTGTCGCAATTCCTTTCCATAAGTTGTCATCTAAGAACATGTTCCTGAAAATATATAATAAAGTGGTCATATTATAAAAGTTAAAACTAAAAATACAACTCAAAATAGAGAATTTGTGTTTTATTATATTTTTCAGTAATATTAAAGTAAGTCCAGATAGTGCATAATCTATAAGTAGCCTTTTTGACTCAGGTAAAATTAATATTACGGACACCTTCTCTACTAGCTAATAAATTCACGCCTGTCTCTTTCGATGCGGTCTCAGAGGATTCTGGTATTTCAAGATTGCTAGCTTCGTATCATTAGGAGCCATTTTAGCAAGTAACTTCATACTTTTATATTATAATCTAACTACGCATACGAGTATGTATATATAAATATTGATGTATAAAACATTATAATAAAATGTTTAATTTATATTTATTATTGTCGAAAATTAGTGCAACTAATTTCATAAAAAACAATATTTATATTCATCGCAGTCTAATTTCAATACATGAATTATGAATGTAATAATACTCTTAAATTGGGGTGTCTGAGGATGTGCGTTATTTCTGTTACACATAGTATACTTCAACTAGCGTTGGCTCTTCTTCTACCTTTGCCACTGCAGGTCCTACGCCTAGGCTTGCTACGACCTCCCGTTTCATAGATTCCGCGACCGGGGATTTTATTAATCTCTAAGGCATAGTGCTAAGAATAAAGCAGAATTCTCTTCGAAATTCTTACTACCTCGATTCTTCAATTTTATTGACCCAGTCCGCCATCTGCGTCCTCATACTTGGTGCTTCACCCCCTAACTCCGTTGGGAGATTTTTCTTGTCTATTACCTTGTGTACACCTTCAATAGTGGGATGAAATTGTATCTGGAAAAATAAGCATTATATACATAATATATAACATGGCTTTTTAACCAGTATTCAAATACACCACTATGGAATGTGTATCTATCTACGATGTCAAGCTTACAGTTATAGCTTTTTGTCGGGGGTCTAAAACTGGGGTACGAGGTTTGGCCGTTTTCCGGCCTTCTGAGTACTCTGACACTAAACTCTCGACCGCTTCTTCACCTTCTTGCTACGGTGTAGTATGAAGAAGCAGGCCGGCATGATTGTGTTGAGTAGCGGGGGATAAATTGTCTCGCTACTCGATACTCTAATTGGACGGCATTTGTGGGTTACACAAATGTTTGTCTCGGCGCAGAGATCGAACCCGAACAGCTACTCGACTGTTGAGCCACGGAGGTGGTTTAATTTTAGTACACAGCATTAGCAGCGACACGCAAGCAGAGCTGAATTCCGAGTTCTGTGAGTCTTTCCCAAATGCATATTCTGTATCAATACTCGATGTAAATTCTCAAATAATACTAAATTATTGCTGATACTTACCAAATTACAAATCTCCTGGGGAAGCACAGGCTTTACAAGTAAATACAGTTTTTCGTAATATGGTGGGCAGTTGAATGCGTGTACTTGTTTTAGTCTTACTGGCATGCCTTCCTGAAATATAAGTTTTTACAATTAATATTTATTCAGCATTATCGGTGCCGCCATTTCGTGTTACCTTTGGCTCCTATTTGATCTTTTCTACATAAATACTTTTACTCTTTATTGTACACTAAAATACATAAAAATAGGAAAAAAAAATTTAAGTACAATTGGCGGTCTTATCCCTCTCAGCGATATCTTCAAGACAACCATGGGATGGCAAAAATTTAAAAGGGAAAAGAAAAAAGGTGAGGGCAGTTTGTGTACATAATAAGTATTTAGGAAAAACATAAATTGTAAAAATATATATAAGAATAAGTAAAATAATGTTATATACTGGAAGAGTGGGTAGAGGGCGCCCAAGGAGAACGTTTACGAATCAGATAAACGATCTTCTCCTAAAAGGGCAAATCAGAAGTACCTCCAACCGTCGTAAATGTATGAGAAGATGTATGAATGTGGAAGAGGCGAAAGAAGTGTGTCAGGATCGTAGCTTGTGGCACTCAATAGTCTCTGCCTACCCCCATGGGATGCGGGCGTGAGTGTATATGTATGTATGTAGAATAATGTTGTTACTTATACTTAGTTCTTGCCAAAATATTTTTAATACATGCTATACAGCGATTTTTCACATTATTTATCAGAATAAGCAGTAATCTACAGATAAAGTTACTATCTGGATCTGTAGTTTATTTATAGATTTAGGTTAAAGCTATGTGAAAATACGTACAAGTAAGTATAGAAGAAACTGCCTGAAGTAAAATATGTTGACTTTCGGTACTATTTTGAGGTAGAAATGTTGCATGTCCAAAAGTAAAATGTGCCCTTCCGCATATACTGGATAGTTATTGATCCAGTAATCTGCATGTAGGGAGAACGATTTCAGTATATCGTAAAAATCGAATTTTTCTAAATTCGGGTCGTCCAGTTGATGTATAAGCACTTCATTGTCCCCATCGTTGTAAGTAACCACGGTTCTGAAAAACCATAAAACCTTTGATAAAATTTATATTACAATATAGATATAGATCGGACTATATCACAATTCCCTCTGGGGTTCCCCAGGGCTCACATCTAGGACCGCTTTTTTACAATGCATATCTTTATGATATACACAATATCTTTAAAAATGCTAGGTATATGTTATATGCAGATGACAAAAAAATTTATATGGGGGTGCGGTCTGTTGCTGACTGCGCGCTATTACAGGATGACCTTAATAATCTTTACAATTATTACAGGCAAAATAGAATCACGGTCAGTATAGCAAAGTGTCAGTGTATAAGTTACACACGTAAAAAGAAATCTATAGAATTTCCATACAAATTAAATGGTATTACAATCAACAGAACTAAAGAGGTGCGTGACCTTGGTGTACACTTCGACAGTAAAATGACTATGTCTACACATATTGACACGATTATTGGCAAAGCCTATCGCAATCTTGGTTTTTTGATACGAACTTGCCGTCCCTTTTCTGACCCTTTTACTTTAAAAATTGTGTATTATGCCTATGTGCGCAGTGTATTAGAATATGCAAGCCCAGTTTGGTCTCCATGCTATAGCACGTATGTAAACCGCATCGAAAGCATTCAAAAGAAATTCGTACGTCATCTCAATTTTAAATGTAATAAAGCTACCATGGGTGGTACATATGAAGACGCATGTCGTAATTTTGGTATTCTTACACTAAGGGAACGTCGTCAGGTACTTGACATGGGTTTATTGTTTGATGTAATCCGTAGCCGTTTGGATTCTCCCGAACTTGTTGAACTTATATCTCTAGCCACACCGAAACGTCGCACGAGACACACACCTTTATTACAAGTACCATCACACACCACTAATTACGGTAAAAACTCTGTATTTGCCAGATTACCTGATACTTACAATAAACATTTCTCCGACATCGATCTTTTTATAGGATGTAAACATAGATTTAAGTGTCAGGTAGTGTCTCATTTACGACCGGAATAGGATTAACAGGCCATGATAATGATAATGTTTGATATACATATATACCTCCTAATGTACATGTGTGTTTATGTATGTATATGTGTATTTGTGTAGTGTATTAACGTATGTATATGTATAAGCATGTGTATGTATACGTATTATTAGTATCCATATATATATATATATATATATATCTAACGACTTATCTATTTATTTAATATGATTATTTATTTACGTAAGAAAACTTTATTTATCAGTACTGGTGTACCATCTCATACCTAATAAACAGTGAAAATTAATTGTAGTAAAACAATTTAGTGTATTAAGCAGTGTTGAATTACATTTGATTTTTGTTTTTTTTCTCATTAATACTTTTCTCGAACCGACAATGTTAAAATTTTATATATATGAATAGTTGTTATTGGCTAGAAAATTTATATTCCTAAATAATTACCCAATATTGTAAAAAGCTGTAACTATTCTTCTCAATAAATAAAAAAAAAAAAAAAAAAAAAAAAAAATTATTTTCTTTATAGTATTTTGGATCATTTAGCATTCAAACAAACACACACGCCCGTTTGCAAAATTTACACTTGAGCCAGTAATTGTTTTTACCTAAATAGGCTTGTTTTTGACGACTATCTCGCCTGATGGTAAGTGATGATGTGGTCTACGGTGAAGCACGCTTGCCTAGAAGATACCTATTCACTCTTGATTTAAAGTTACCCAGGTTATATTCACGCATAGAAAAATCGACGTACAACAAAGATGTCTCATAAATATCGTTCTTGAATAGGGTTGATTTAGAATTTAAGTGAAGTAAAGTTGTATAAAAACTGTTTCGAAGACACTATTCTTATTACCTAAATATGCTTGCGTTTGGGACTTAGAGTAGGCAAATACTCTAAGGTTTGTGACTATCTTACCTGATGGTTAGTGATGATATGATTTACGGTGGAGCACGCATGCCTAGAATATACCTATTCACTCTTGATTTAAATAACTTTTTTAGTGTATTTTGTCATAGGCTTATTAATACGGATAGTGAAATGAACTTGCAAAAAGTGAGTGTATTCCTTGATAAAATACGTCAATTTAACCTCTCATGTATCATAATGACACTGGTCGTCAGGAAACGGTAGTAGTAGTGAGTAAAAATCAACCAAGCCAAAATCAACTTTATTTCCATAATGTTAACGTTACAAACACGCATAATACGCACGTCAATAACGGCGAGTAATACCAGTTTTAGCGCGGCCAAATTATTCTCGCCAACGCGGCGGAGTAGCCGGCGTTGAAACGAGAGGCCGTGGGTTCGATTCCCACACCGGGTCAAATGTTTGTGTGACAGACAGATATTTGTGTCCGGGGTCTGGGTGTTGTGAGACCGTGCGTCTCTCGTGGTCCCTGATACCCACGACACAAGACTCGGATCTTAGTGAGGGGTCGGGGCTATGTGTGTGACTGTGGGTGTTATTTATTATTATCATTAAAAATATGGCCAGTTGATACTTGAGTGGTTTTAAGAGTTACAATAATAATGATTTTACTTAACCAGTCACGTATCCATTGCATACACAAAATGCTGGCAACACTCGCCATTCTTATATGCTATTTTCAACTTTAATGTTACGGAAATAAAATTGATTTTGGCTTCTATTTACTCCGTACTACCTTACCTTTTTAATATTCTTTTGATACACGAGTGGTTAAGCTATCAAACTGGTACAGTATAGAACTAAACAATAGTTGACACTATTTGCAAGGTCACTTCTGTCGTAATCAGAATCATAATATCACATATTAGATTGAATAAAACTATAGGCAAATGCGGTAATAGAGGGGAATAGAACAGACACGGAGACAGCTGAGGTCGTGCATTTGATTCCAGCCTTCAAGGCATACCACTTGTAATTTTGAAGTTGTTTATTATATTGCCTCAGTGGCGCAGTTGTAATTGCACATCGTTAAGACTGCTGTGCTGAGGTCTCGGGTTCGATTGCTGATATTGGGTTTTTCTATTTAGAAATACTCAGTATCAGCCCGGAGTCTGGAATTTTGCCCGGTATGGCGATAGGCTGGCCCCCTATCATATTGTACCGTAATAAATTCGGCGAAAAGAAACACGTCGGAATATTATTTAATACCCCTAGCGGAGTATATGACTCGATGTTTAATTTATTTATTTATTTGAATATTGTTAAATGTTGACATTCAATAAAAATCATAGTATATATAACCTCTGCTTGGATTTTGCACAATATTATTTCTTGTATTAGTATATTTGAAATTATTGGTGTAATTTGGTATGAATTATGATGTCGACCAGCAATAAGTTTGTGTAAAAAAGAATCCACTCACTTTTAAAATAAAGTTAATCACTGAAATATTTGCTGCTCATCACCGGGTAAAACAGGGCAAATTTTTTCAGGGCTCATTTTTTTTAAATAATGCTCATAAATGCATGAAAATAAGTCTTAAAGATGCAGTACGTGCTTACACAAGTATTAATACTTCTAAAATCCACGGAATACTTTTTTATACTGTTTTTTTTTCCAAAACAAAAAAACTTTAAACCTACCACTGTAACTTTTCAAAAATGTCGCTTAAATTAAGCCCTTCAACGGTCGTCATGCTAATAAAGTCTATACAAAATGTCAAGTTAATATTATAGTGTATTTTCCTGAGCATTGAAGCAGCCCATTGTGATTAATGCAACACATACTTGGCTCTAAATGTTATTATGCATGAACTTAGACATTGTCAAAAGGCAGTTGTACCATATGATCACACAAGTTGACCTTCATGCACGGACCAAAGATCAATCCGTCTCATTGAACTTAGTAAAAACAATTTAATTTTAGTAATTAGCTGACATACCTACAAAAAATCGTGTAATACCAAAGTTTAAATGTTTCTGTTTTTTGTTTATTGAACTACTGAATATAGTCCTGAATATACAAATACAAATTCTATGCCAATTTAGTAGTTTATGTACAGCTAAGCTATTAACTTATGACGGCATAAGGTAATTAAAAATATTATATTAGACCCTATTTTTAATAGACGCGAAAAATGGCGATTCGTAATTATTTCCGAGGGAACACGGTTGCTGGCAAACTGTTCCACATCTTGATGGACTAATTTTATTAAATTGCGGTTTTTTTATATACCTATTTTTATTTTTTATATTTATACACCTATTCCAATAAAAAACGAAGATAAAAACTATAAAGTGAAAAATATTAAAACTACTCGAGCCATTAAAATGTCGGTGCTATCAATCATAGCTTTGTAAAACATGACTAACTACTGACTGAGAGGGAGGTAGCTAGAAGGATCCAGTTGGGCTGGGCAGCATTTGGAAAGCTTCGTCAAGTCTTTTCGTCGCCCATACCGCAAAGTTTGAAGACAAAAGTCTTCAATCAGTGCGTCCTACCCGTGATGACCTACGGAGCCGAAACGTGGACACTCACAGTGCGACTGGTCCATCAGCTTAAAGTCGCTCAGCGTAGCATGGAGAGGGCTATGCTCGGAATTTCGCTGAGAGACCGAATAAGGAATGAGGCTATTCGCGCGAAAACCAAAGTCGTCGACATAGCCCAAAGACTAAGCAAGCTGAAGTGGCAATGGGCCGGTCACATTTGTCGTAGAACCGATGACAGCTGGGGTAGTAAGGTTCTTGAGTGGAGACCGCATATAGGTAAACGGAGTGTGGGACGCCCTCCTGCTAGATGGAGCGACGATCAGCGCAAGGCTGCAGGTAGACATTGGATGCATAGAACCGAAGATCGGGTTCAATGGCGAATCTTGGGGGAGGCCTATGTCCAGCAGTGGACTGCGATAGGCTGATGATGATGATGATGATGAACTACTGACTAACATGACTAATATATGTCAACATACTCTACTTAAAACTGGCTACACAACGGCGCTATCATATAAATGTGAGATTCAAGGACGGTGCAAAACGAGACATGGCAACATTTAAAAAATCAATAACTTCTAAACAATAGCTCAATAAATGTTATATCTTGACGTCTGGCGCACGTTATTTGATATCGACGATCGCATAGACGCAAATCACGTTCTAACGTTCGTTTGAATATCTGTAAGGCGCTAACGCAGGTGGCATTCTAAGTTTAGGTAGTCGCTTATGACTCATTCTAATGAACGAGCACATCCATACTAATATTATAAACTAGCTTTAGCCAGCGGGTTGTAGTTATTTGTGAAAGAAGAGGTATAGAATCCATGAAGACATTTTAATTTATACCATCTTTCTATATTTTGCTATCCCGTAGGAACCGTGCATTTTCCGGATAAAAATAAATAACACCCAACAGTCACACACATAGCCCTGACCCCACACTAAGATACGAGTCTTGTGTTGTGGGTATCAGGGTCTACGAGAGACTTTCGGTCTCACAACGCCCAGACCCGGACACGAATATCTATCTGTCAACAACATTTGTCCCGGTTTGGGAATAGAACCCACGGCCTCTCGCTTCTCGCCAACTGCGCCACGGAGGCTGAAAAAGAACCCTATATTTTTCTCAGACTCCTATATATCATTGCAGCCTCGTAACCAATCCCTCCGCGCTTGCTTGGTACCACGACATCCTTCTCAGCAGTCTCGTATTGATGGTTGTCAACATTCTTCTAGGCTTTTGCTTCTTTAGATTAAAATATCGTGCAAAGGTTCTTGATGTTACAATTTTGTGCAATGATTTAAATTCGTAATATATAATTTCAAAAACGTTTTTTTAATAATAGAGTTGGCTAAAAAAACTATAGAAATTAATAAATAAATTTAAAAATAACATGATAATGGCAGCCCACGTACTAATAATTCACAAAAATTCTACCTTTGTTCCAAAACTTCTTTCGGTTAGTGAGATTGTGACAAAATCAAAATTCGTCTTCGCTCCTACTAATTTCCAATCCTTTCTTTAGATACCTAATAGGTCTTATCATAACTCCACTATACCTGTCTACTCATAATTCATTGGCAGTTATGATCACTTCTATCAGGTCACCCCACGTGACTCAGTTGCACTTTTGACGGATTTATAACAACTACTAAAAATGCACACGAATGGGTTGCGTTTTATTTATTATTATTGTAGATGGTAATTATGACGACGCCAAGACTGGTTTTAAATTTTTTTCCTCGCTGATTGACCCTTATATTAATAACGTCTAAACTTTGAAACAGCTAGCTTCTTATTTTATTTATGTGTATTTTGACATTTTACGTCATGTAAAATAACCACATAAAACAGAGTATATACGACATGTAACTTGTCGACCGTCAAGTGTTTGTACTTTGTTACATTGCTTGTTTTGGATATTTTAACTAGAATAATCCGAACACTGGTCGAACTTTCTAACGTAAAACGTTTATCAGCCTCATTTGTTGTTGACAAAAGGACAGAACCAACAAACAACATAGCCCCCAGCCATATTTGACAACCTCCGTGGCGCAGTTGGCGAGTAGCCGGCTGTGAAACGAGAGGCCGTGAGTTCGATTTCCACCGGGACAAATGTTTGTGTGACAGACAGATTTTTGGTTCTGGGTGTTGTCAGACCGAAAGTCTCTCGTAGTCCAACAACACAAGACTCGTATCTTAGTGTGGGGTCGGGGCTATGTGTGCGACTGTTGGGTGTTATTTATTTATCTGTATATATAAAAGAAGAAACTGACTGACTGACTGACTGACTGATCGATCAACGCACAGCCTAAACGGCTGGGGTTAGAAACTTGAAATTTTGACAGTAGATACCTTTTATCACTTAGGCATCCACTAAGGAAGGGTTTTTGGAAATACCACCCCTAAGGGGGTAAAACAGGGGATGAAAGTTTGTATGAAAATCCGTCATTTTTGAAGTTAAATTCATGAAAATTAGTATTTGGCCTTTTAGTTAAAAATAAAAAATATATGTTTCAGGATTTTTGGAAATTCCGCCCCTAAGGGGGTAAAATAGGGAATGAAAGTTTGTATGAAAATCCGTCATTTTTAAATTAAACGCATGAATATTGGTATTTTGTATTGTATACTTTTTCTCCCAAACATGCCCTCCACGCGGGCGGAGCCGCGAGCAACAACTAGTCAGTATATATAAAAGAAGAAACTGACTGACTGATCGATCAACGCACAGCCTAAACGGCTGGGGTTAGAGACTTGAAATTTTTACAGTAGGTACCTTTTATGACGTAGGCATCCACTAAGGAAGGGTTTTTGGAAATACTACCTCTAAGGGGGTAAAATAGGGGATGAAAGTTTGTATGAAAATCCGTCATCTATGAAGTTTAATTCATGAAAATTTGTATTTGGCCTTTTAGTTAAAAATACAATATATATATTATAGGATTTTTGGAAATTCCACCCCTAACGGGATAAAATAGGGGATGAAATTTTGTATGAAAATCAATCATTTTTTAAGTTAAAGGTATGAAAATTGGTACTTTGTACTGTATACTTTTTCTCCCAAACATGAAGTCCACGCGGGCGGAGCCGCGAGCAATAGCTAGTTATTATTATAAACGATAACATATTATGACATAGAAAATTCTTTTTGCACGCTTTATTTAAGTTATGACAATATAAATAAGCAGCGATAGCCTAGTTGGCACGGAATGTGCCAAACACGTTCCAAACTCAAATAGCATACAGGTCATGACTTTTCGAAGTTATATGTGTTATCATTGGTAAAGGAAAACATAGGAATTTTTAGATATGCGAAAATTATTCACCCACAATAGACCAGCGTGGTGGACTAAGGCCTAACCCTGAGGACTTTTTAACGCACGATGTTTAATGAAACGTATATTCAAACGATAGCAGAGATAGCCTACTTGGTTACGGTACGGACTGTCAAGACGAAAGTCGTATGTTCGAAACCCAAGTGGCATACACCTCTGACTTTTCTAAAGTTACGTGTGAATTAATTGTTAATTATCGCTAGCTTTAACGGTGAAGGAAAACATCGTGAGGAAACCTGCATACCTGAGAATTATCATAAGTATTTCGAAGGTATGTGAAGTCTACCAACCCGCAATAGGCCAGCGTGGTGGACTAAGGCCTAACCCCTCTCATTAGTAGAGGAGGCCCGTGCCCAGCAGTGGGACAGTGTTTAAAAAAGGGCTAGTATTATTATTCAAACGGTCAAAAAATAATTCATCCACAAATAATGCGGCACAATTCCTAAGCAACCAAGCAATGACAAATGTTTGTTAGAAACATGCAGAATATCAAAAATGAATTATTTTATTGGCCTATATATTAATTATATCAAGGCTTATTATTAAAATTTTCATATTTTAAATATAAGCTCGTTCTAAATATCACAGATTTAAAAAGTGCATATTTATTAAAAATTTCATATTTTAAATATAAGCTCGTTCTAAATGTCACAGATTTAAAATGTGCATATTTATTAAAAATTTCATATTTTTATTATAAGCTCGTTCTAAATAACGCAGATTTAAAATGTGCATATTTATTAAAAATTTCATATTTTAAATATAAGCTCGTTCTAAATATCACAGATTTAAAATGTTCATATTTATCATAATATTAATACATATTAGGTACAAGTTTGATTAGCAGAAATATATGTATTTCTAGAATTAGATGTAGTTGTAAAATTTAAGATTCGTCTTGAAATGTGTGGGATTGTTACGAACCTTTTTAAAAATATGTTGGCTACATGAATGGTCCTTAAGTAAAATTATAAATAATAAGTCCTTATTTTAGAAAGATAATAAGACGTTTCTAAAAATTTAAACCTTTTAAAAATTCTCCGGCTTCACATCTCGGACGTGCAACACTTACACTTCAGTATCTTTTTATATGGAAATAGGCAAGGTCATTGATACGAGGTTTAGCCTTATTTTTTTATCCTAGCACGTCAAAGTTACCACACTGAACCTGATAGTAAGTGTAGTGCCGTCCAGTTAGATTATCAAGTAGCGAGAGGCAATCTGTCCCCCGCTACTAAAAACAATCATGCCGGCCTGCTTCCTAACACGCCATGGGCAAGAAGGTGAAGAAGCGGTTGAGGGTCTAGTGTCAGAGAAATCAGAAGGCCGCAAAACGACCAAACGTCGTACCCCAACTCTAGACCCCCGACAAAAACCGGATGTACACTGGCTGATCCCGGAACACGACACACTTGCGTGTTCCAGTATGACGGGTTTTACACCCTGTGTATGGTGGTCGCTATCCGGGCGGATATGAATATCTTACCACCAGCAAATGGGCTAAATCTGCCTAGATTTGCATGAATCTAGCAAAAAATCGAACAAAGCAGATATTTTTAGACAATGAGGTTATATTATGTTTTTGCTGTATAGGTGCAATATGTATATGCAAAGATGATAATGAAGAGCAGATTCATTAAACATTACTTTGTTTTTTACACAACCCATTATTATGCACATCTATCTGTGTCAAATTTCACACATCATTATTGCATTGTATATAATTAAAGATGGCCGCCAATAAACAATTGCTGGTTGCTCAATCACTCCAAACTGAAATATTAAGTACTACATGGTCTACATTACACCCGTCACACCATGATATAACATATTAATTTTCATGGACAGTAATTTCACTAGATTCAATATCCTTTAAATTGAAAATACGCGAATTGAATTAGACAATTCTGAAAGTGGTAGAGCCACGCTGTAGACATATTTGTCTACAGAATGAATGGGCCGGCTCGACCGGGGTAGTACCACTGTCTCACAGAAAACCAACGTAAAGTGGCAGTTCACTGTCGCGTTTCGTATGGTAAGTAAGATATCCGGAGGCCCAGATTCCCCCTTCCCTTCCCTAATCCCTATTCCTGTTCTTTAAGGCCGACAGCGCATACATGACACTTTCGGTATTGTGTATGTTCATGGGCGGTGGAGATCACTTAACATCAGGTGACCCACTGGCTCGTTTGTCGGACTATGAAATAAAATAAAAATAAATATAGACAGCCTATGTAGCACAGGAGGCGAGTAGCCGATTGTGAATAGAGAAGCCGTGAGGCCAACCCGAGACAAATATTTATGTGACAATGCAACATTTGTATCTCACATTTTTGACATTTAATATAAATGTCAAAGGTTATGTTTATGTAGCAAGGCACCAATAATAACATCAACGTATTATAATAAATACAAACAATAGGAAAATGGAAAAGATAACATAAAACATAATAATCGCTTTACCAAACCAGCATATTGACAATAATAAAAACAAGATCTTCTTAACTGTATTACAAGGAAAATGAGTTCTGTATAAGACTAACTAGTTGGACTACCGTGTTTCACCACGAGCTCCTAGCAGAAATCATTATAGACGGCTATCACAGAATTGGCTGACTACTACGGCTGAGGTTTTACTTCACTATTTGTCTTTGTTATTACATTGTGGTCAAACACGACTGCAAATAAAGTACAAGTTCCTGCTTATTTTTTATCATATCTAGTTTCTTACCCCGTTACACGTTTTATATTTCCTTTATATTTACATAACTGGTTTTTTTATCCCGACACGGCAAGGTTGAAATTAAAGATTTTAGTTTAGTCGAATAAAAAGTAAGCACGTAGTCTTTTTCGAGACTAATTAAGTGATACCAGATCTTCGATCTTCGAGATACCATTAAATATATAATAGATATTGCCTGGTAGGCTGTATTCCGATTTTTTATTTCAAAGTCCAACAAAAAATACTCATCTAGATCTATTGGTTGTAGAAATCGGTACATTAGACTATATGGAGTAAAAGCAGTTGATTGCGGCTTGTTTAGGCGCGTCAATAGTGAAAGTATCCCGTAGAACCACGGGGAACGATTAAAGAGGAATCACCTCTACCGAAAACAGTAGTATCGATCTGCATACAATTATGTTTCATCACAGCACGCTCTCAAGAACATCCGGCAGCCCACAGTAGATGCTCCGAAGTACCTTCAACCGATGCGCCAACTTGATCCACGACAAGGTCGATGACGAGAATACAACAATAACAATTTACAGAACAATGTGCTTGTAATTAACACCACGAGAGTCAATGCATAATTAGAGCAAATGAAAGAGTGTCAATACAGATGAACAAAAAAATAAGTCGATTAAAATTGAAACCCTGAAACTCACTTTCGATTTTTTTTATCCTAGCGCGGCAAAGTGACCACACTGCACCTGGTAAGGTAAGCCAAGGTAATGGTAAGCCCAGTGCCGTCCAGATAGAGTATCAAGTAGCGAGAGACAGTATATCCCTCCCTAGAATATATGCTTTATGCCCTACTACGTCTGCATTAGATTTAAATGACAGTAGAAATATTTAATACTTACGTGATCGAGAATGCAGTTTGCACTTTGGACGACATTGGATCTCTATTAGTATACAGTTCAGGCATGTTCAATCTTCCGGCGCAATATTTTTCTATACATTTCTTGGTTTGCTCCAAACTTCCGTAGCAGCTGTGCAGGAATTTCTTGATCATTGTATCCGCTGAAAATACAATAAGAGTTAATACATTACTTATTTAGTTTTGAATTATCTTGGTAGTAAAAACTCTTCTGTATTTGAAGTGCTTGTGGATAGATTCCATAGAAGGGTAGACAACCGAATACCGGGTTTGCTTTATGTCATCTTCAGACTAAAATGCTTACTCAGATATTAAGCTGAATATACTGGCAATTCTTACCGCGGGTAAAAATCTAAGAACTTACAAAAATCTTTCGGCAGATGATCCTCTTTCGCCATCCAGTCTCTGATGAACTGGATGTCATCATTGCTGATGGTTGTCATCTGTAATTTGGTTGTATATGAGTAAAATCAGTATGTGGTGGTATTTGGGTAGACAGAATTACGAGTTTCAAGGTAATGCACAGAGCACGGAAGATAATGCAGATTGAAGAAGAATTATACAAATTAGTCCAGAACTGCAATAAAATTCAAATCGGTTCATTCGTTTAGGTTCTACACACAAACAGACAAAGGAGTCAAACTTATGAGACCTTGCTATTAATGTGGCAATATATTAATATTTTCTGTTCAACTTTTAAAATAAATTAGTAATATTTTAATGTATTATAATTTGCAAGTCAAAAATAATCGAATTTTGTTTGAACAACCTTAACATTTAGGTGAATTTTGTAATACATACATACATACACTCACGCCTGTGGTCCCCGAAGGGGTAGGCAGAGGTGTAACGAGTACACCCACTTTTACAATGTGATAGGGGGCGAGCCTATCGCCATACCGGGCACAAATTCCAGACTCCGGGCTAATACTGAGGAATTTCTAGATAGACAAACCCAATATCACTTTACCCGACACGGGGATCGAACCCGAGACCTCAGCACAGCAGTCGTAACGCATGCGCAATTACCAATGCGCCACCGAAGGAGTCAATTTTGTAATAGAAAGCCCAAAACAAATGTTTATCATTTAAAATTATAACTATAAAAAATTGTTGCCAATAAAATGATCTGATGTAACATAATAATTAAATAGTAGTAGATATTCAATCAATTTTATTTTGTTAGATAATTATCTATCAATTTGTATGCTTGAATCATATCATGGTATGTAGAATTTTGACATCATTTTAACAATAGTAGACGATAAAAAATTAACCTTACCCAAAAATAACAAATATATTTTATAACATACATATACACTCACGCCTGTAATCCGCGAAGGGGTAGGCAGAGGTGTAGCTAGTACACCCACTTTTCGCCGAATTTATTATTACGGTCTCTTAAAGTGATATGAGGCGAGACTATTGCCATACTGCGCACAATTCCAATACTCCGGGCTGATACTGAGTAATTCTAAATAGAAAACCCAATATCACTTTACACGACCCGGGGATCGAACCCGAGACGTCATTACAGCAGTCGTAACGCACCGCAATTACAACTGCGCCACCGAGGCAGTCTGTATATTTAATAAATAGATGGTTAAGACTTGAGGTATACAGAGAAAATAATACTCGACTTTATTTGTATACCGAAGATTAATTTCAAATTTTATTTGCCAAAATATAGAGCATGTATAAACAATAAAAAGAAAAACTGAATAAAAAATTACATTAAAATCGAATTCGAAACCACGGATTGATCGATTGATTGTTGAATAATTTCTCATTGCACCCTCGTACCTCGTCAATAGAACTTAAGCAAATTTTAGATAACTGCACTGCTGAATAGTACTCGTAAAAAAACCATACCCTGAGAAAACATTATATCCATTGTCAAAAACAATAAGAAAATACACATCTTTTCAATTGTGAATCTTCTATTCTTTTCAAGTCAATTAAAAATGTTTCGTTTGATTTTCTCCCCTAGTTCTTAATATAACGATTATAAAACTAATTATTGAATAATAAAACTACGATTCCTCCTAGTTATAATCGAAGTTTCAAATATAGATTTTGACACAAATGTATTTAATGCTGTATTTAAATTTTCTAAAATGCAACATTTTTTAGTGCATAGAAAGCATAATACGTACGTTGCCTTTGCACGTTTCACAATTCACGAAACAATTTATGTCACAATATATTGCTTATACGAAGTGTCGATTTTCTTGGAGCAGTACGCTTAGCTCCGTGGTATAGGTGTAACTACCGTTTCGCCACATATCTCGCCAATTTGACTATACTCTTGGAAGGCCATGCGACTCATAATCGTCTAGAGTCAGATTTTTCTTATTTCAACAGTTTTCTTTTCATTTTTATCAATTAAAATTACTGCCTTTACTCACGGTTGGGCAGTTGTAATTGCGTACGCGGTACGGCTGTTGTGCTAGGGTCTCGGGTTCGATCCCCGGGTCGGGTAAAGTGATCAGCCCGAAGTCTGGAATGGTGCCTGATATGGCTCGACCCCTATCACATCATGGGACGGTAATACGTTCGCCGAAATCTGGGTGTACTAGTACACTACACCTCTGCCTACCCTTTCGGGAATTACAGGCGTGAGTGTATATGTATGTTAAATTACTGCGCAAAAATAAACTTTGACTCAGATTTGACTTACATGTATAATTTAAACAAACCATGAAAAGATGAATTTAGTGTTTTGGTTGTTTTTACATACGTGACATGTGTTATGCTATATAGGTAGGTAATAATATACTAGGTAATAATCCTTATCAGCTTTACGAAGTGAGTCACTTGACTTAAATAGTCTCTACCTCCCAAGACCTACCATGCTAACGAAGTTATGGTGGAACAAGGGATGGATTAGTGACTAAGAGAGTCGCGCCGGGTCAATTCGTACAGAAGACAAATCTATTTTGTATAATATTCCAGATTCCAGAGGCAATGTAGTGTTGATTGTCCGTAGTAATCTACGGAAGTTTAATTTAACAAGAATGCCTTTGTAAGACCTTCGCGACACCGCCTCTGAGTATTCTGTTAAAATAGATAGGCAGCGGCTTTGCTGTGCCCTGGCATTGCAGAAGTCTATGGGCGGTGGTGTCTACTTACCATCAGGTAGTCCGTCTGCTCCACTTCCTTTCCAAGCAGTAAAAAAATTACAAAACTTTTGTCATAAATTTAATAATACAATATTTTACAGACTTTATTTATTTCTACTTATCTCTTTATAATTTAGTCGCAGTTTAATTTTATATTTTTTGTTTTAATTTGAATATGCAAGTAAGTAAGAACATGTAATTAATTTTTATATTCTCAATTTTCTGCATAAAAATGTATACCCGTGTAAAATAAATAATATAGCTCATGTTAATACGAGCTCCTTGACATTTGCAGAATCGTTGAACTTATACCATGAAGCTAAAAATCTGTTAAAAGGAAAACTTGCTAGACCCACTTGACTCTTTACAGAGGCGGGCCGTTCGAATTGTCGGGGATCCTGATATCACGGATAGCCTGGAACCGTTGGGACTGCGGAGAGACTTCGGGTCTCTCTGCTTGTTTTATCGGTTGTTCCACGGGGAGTGCTCCGAGGAACTGTTTAAAATGGTGCCTACATCACCATTTTATCATCGCACCACCCGACACCGCAACAGAGTTCATCCCTACCACCTGGAAACGATTCCGTCTAGCACGGTTCGTTTTCAGCGTTCATTCTTACCACGTACGTGCAAGCTCTGGAATAAACTCCCTGCAGCGGTGTTCCCTGAGCGCTATGACATGTCCTTCTTTAAACGAGGCTTAAGAAGAGTAGTCCTTAAACGGTAGGTAGCGGCTCTGCTGTGCTCTGGCATTGCAGAAGTCTATGGGCGGCGGTGACTACTTACCATCAGGTGGCCCGTCTGCTCGTCTGCCTATCCAGGCACTAAAAAAAAAAAAAAAAAAAAAAAAAACTATCTACCCTTTTTTTTGCTTATCGCGGGGTAAGCTTTTTATTACTGTCGCCCGCTCCGGGGGAAGCGGAATAAGAATACAACGGTTGTGCTGGACTAGCCGGTCTTACGACCCAACATCCCCCTCGCCCTCCCCATCCCCCGAGTCCCTACCCCCACCCGTGCTGCCATCCATCTCGAGGTCGCACGATGCTTCGAAATTGGGAGTGCATCGAGCTTTATAAAAAACCAAAATAATACGACACAGTCATACCGTAAAAAAACCATGTAAATCAATCCGTAAAAAATAAACATTAATATGCTATGTAAAAACAATAATCAATGTCAATTAATGTTTTGGTGTGTTTAGCTGAGCGAGTCCCACGATTTTTTATCATTTAAATATTCCATTATATTGTAATAAACCCTATTTATTAGAAAGATTTTAACTTCGACTTTGAATTGGTCGATAGGCAATATTTGCAGGCTCAGGAATTTTACTATAAAAACTAATACTTGAATGCATGGCGACGCGCGTCGTATACACTTAGGGCTAAGTGTACACAGTTTTAGGTCTTAATTATTGCAGCTCACGCTGGGCGTCAAGGCATTGGATACATACATGTTTCCTCAAAATGTGCACATGATTTTCGTACTGTGCTACGCCATTCAGTCTAGTGTCATAAAAGTTCTTCCCAGCAGTCGCAAGATGCTAAGTAACGCTTTATGATATTGTAGTAGGGTAGAAAATGGCATCCAGGCTTACGCCATTCTTAAGGGAGTTTGCTTTACACCACTGAAACCTAATGGCGTCTAAACCATATGGCGTCTTGACAAATTTCACATGAACTGCATCAGGCGAATTCTCCAGATAAAGTGGCAAGATTGTTTCCTTAACATTGATATTTTACGACGTTTATAGCTAAGCGGCATAGAGTCTATGCTCTTGAAGGTGGTGCGGTAATGTTGTACGTATGAAGGCCTCTATACTCCCGAAGATATTGTTTTATTCGGTCCTATCTTACTGCGTATATGATGACATATGCTTATGTGTTTACCCATAAAAAGACCCAATCTCGTGTTTTTATTATGATTTTACTAATAGCCTTAGAAAGATATAATACATGGAAACGTCCAAAAACATGCCCAAGTACTGGATAGTGGATGCACATTTGATGAGGCCCGAGACACTGTGGATATTAAAATACCCAAACCTTTTACAAATATTTGTAGATCACACAAATACTTGTCTTGATTTGAGGATCGAAATACTAACCCTTCATTTCACAACCGGCTAATCCACGGAGACCGTCAAATAATTATTGTAACAGAACCATTGAATTTTGGACTCTCTTATAATATTGTTTATTGGATTAAAAATGTTATTATAATATTTAGTTGTGGAATAAAAACTTTTTCGAAGAGATACATTTATTTCTTAAAAAAATAGTCAAGAAATAAAAATATTACGAAATGACATTTATAGTTATTAATTGATAGGTAATCTATATGAATAATCTACAACAATTCATCTGTTTGTCTATTGGCTGTTTAGTTAGAATTGTTCCGATGATGAGATTAGTGAAAAGGAATAGTGTAATTTTTATACGAAAATAACTATATCATAGGATACAAATTGACTTCACGAATTATAATAGTGACCAATTGCCGTAAACAAGCGAGAATATTTGTAGAAAATATTTCAATGGGCAGAGCCTCGATCAAAGTTTTTAACTTCAGTTGACGTTGTATCATTCATCATTCATTCAAGTATTCATCAAGTCATTTTCAAAGTAAGAAGCACAAAATTTCATACACGTGTTTTTGGTTAGAAATAAATGTATATGTGTGTCGGGGTTTCTAAAATGAATCTCTTAAAAGACTGAGTTAGGGGATGAAAGTTTTCTGTATGTTACATTTTCACGGCTAAATCACTGAACAGATTTTATTTATTTACCTTTAATCTTGAGAACGGACATTGTGTACATTGTTTTTTTTTAAATCCCCTCCACTCTTCTGTCTAAATATTTAACGCGGGCGAAGCCGCGAGCAAATGCTTGTCATGGCATGTGATTAAACATGGATTAAACGGAATACCTTGTACGCTGTTTGTGTCATATTGACATTTTGCTCGTTCGAAGTTTATTTAGAGTATTGCTGAGAATACAAAAATGGAGAAACCTCGAGAAATTTACTTCTAAATTTGAATTTTTTAGTAAAATCTCGTACTAAAGACTCAAATTCAAAGGGGTATATATACAACATTCGAAAAAATTACTTCGTACCTCGAAATTATTTAATAGAGAAATGATTCGAACTGCAGATTCGTATACGAAATTATTTTGAGTGAAAGGAGAATTGCCGCCCTGTTGTCATTTGTTTATTAATATTTAAACTAGAAGCCATTCAAATCTGATGGAAGGGGTCATTGTCAAATGACAGAAAACGGATGCACGATAGTATTCGTGACGTCACAAGTCAGAGTAGCCATTACAATGTTTGCGAGTGAGATAGTAGTTCTCACTACGCAGCCACTTTTTCTCATACACATATTTTAAACAATCAGGAGTAAACGTAAGATCAAAGTCATGGTCCTTACAATGATAATCATCAATCATAATTTCATATAAAAGGTACTAAGCAATAAACTCTGAGATAATTATATAGTAATTATTGAACAATTAAAGTATGCGCAGCGACAATATAAAACCCATCAACTAACTTTACACCTTGCATCAATAATTTATTACTGTTTAACAAAAAGATGGAAATCTTTAAACACTTTAAAGGTCACAGCTCATTAGAGCCACCTGGCATCCGACCCGCACCGCCTCGCCTCGTGCGGTTAGTATTCTTTATATGGACCTTTATGGATATGCAGACGAGCTGACGGGCCACCTGATGGTAAGTAGTCACCGCCGCCCATAGACTTCTGCAATACCAGGGCACAGCAAAGCCGCTGCCTATCGATCCGGTGACGCTACGTACGGAGTTAATGTAGTGGACCTTTGTGGATATGCGCTCACTACATCAACTCCGTAGCGTCACCGGATCGCCTAGGTCGTAAGCCGTCCACGCCTGGACGGCGAGTTGACAACTCGCTGCTTGCATGCTTGCCTTGCGTTGCTGCGCATTGCCAACGCACAAACCCCGTGAATCCCGACACGACGTTTACTGGTGACAACGCGGCGTCCACGCGGGGACCACCAGCTGTCGACGAGTGGACGCCGAGCGACGAGGCGGTACGGGTAGGGTGCCGGGTGGCTCTAATGAGCTGTGACCTTTATGCTGTACTTTTGTAATAGGTATATGTGTACCTAAAAAGTATATTATATTCATTGCCTTGATACTTTGGACACGCTGCACCAAGGACAAACCCATTGCACTTTAATATGGTAATACAATGGTAAAACCTACATAATAATAATCAAAACTTAATTACCAATGTACTGTTTATTCACTCAAAGTTTGCGGTAATTTTCTTGTTGTGTCGTGGTCGTCGGTAATTATGATAACACTAGCTGTTGCTCGCGGCTGCGCCCGTGTGGAGGTTATTTTCGGGAGCAGAAGTATCAATGCAAGGAGTTGTCTTCTGCGCTGAGGCATCTATAGGTGTTGTGCATATCTAGATGGCTGGACAGGCGCCACGGGGCGCCTACGTACCGACTGACGCAGGTATTAACGGACCATTGGTGTTTCGGTTCGTTCCTGTGTCGGATCGGAAAGGAGGTGTCCGCCCACTTCTGCGAGAGCGTCATCTCGCAGAAGGTGTGTGCCGAGAGGGATCGAGAACGATATGATCCCTCACGCCACCAGAGAAGACGTAGGAGGCGCCGGGTGGACGACTGACCGGCTCCTTTGGGGGCCCTTTAGCCCTCCATGGAGATGGGCTGATACGCGGGACCGCACAGGGGCGATTCTAGCATTCCTTAGAATATCCCGGGATCGCTTCGTAAGTGCCGAAAAAGGCCACGGCGGCGTTTTAGCTGGTAGTGTCGGTTTGGTTGTACATAGGGGGTAGGGACTCGGCCCAGCGGCTGCCCGGATAACCATCATCCGGCCGAGGGGGATGCTGGGTCGTAAGACCGGCTAGTCCAGCATAACCGTTTTATTCTCATTCCCCTTCCTCCCGGAGCGGGCGGCAGTAATAAAATGCTTTCTCCGCGACAAAAAAGTGTACCTGAAGCTTGAGATTACATTTAAAGAATACCTCATAAGTTAACGCTTCACCGTCTTGGGGATGATTTGGTAAAAACGTTGAAACACGTATTTCTTTATTGTTTACCAAAAGCCTAAATATGAACTTTCAGATCCCTAAATTGAAGTATTACGGATTGCCGATACAATCTTTCAACCCCTATTTCACCCAAGATTCAAGATATTTTTTTGAGACAAAAGATACCCTATGTCCTTCTCTAGGATATAATCTATTCCTCTACTGAATAATTTTAATAAAAAATAAAATTGAAAATAATTATTACAATAAACAAATATAATAAAATATATTTTAAAGAAGCTAATATGTGTTACTTATTTTAATAGTAACTAACAAACTAATGTGAAGATGTGCTCTGCCAGGGCGCCACGCAGACTAAAATCTACCGAAATAGATTAATAACAAAAATATAATTACCGTGGATAGTCAGTGAAGCGCTTGGTTCTTTTAATCACAGGGGGGTGGTAATTTAAATGCAAGTCATGATGAAAAAGTATTTATTCACCTCGGAACTTAACAAATATATATGTACTTATTATGTCAGATACAAAATTGACCATTTTTAATATTAAATGTAAATGATAAAGATTATATATAAAGATTCATTTTTAATTGATCATTACTGCACTCTAGCAAGTGTAAAATTTAATAAAATAATTTACCCATAACAAATATAAATGTAAATTTATGTATATATTCCCACTATAATTTTATTTTACACTGATATTATTTATTGAGATCATTAGATACATCGTATTTATGTTACATTGTAGATGATTCGTATTTAATTATAGTTTGTACATTTACGCACACGCACGCAAGCCCGCGCCACACATTAGCCGAGACATGCCGAGAGTTGCGAATGTAGAACATAAGTGTAAAAACAAATTGGATTGCCTCGGTGGCGCAGTTGTAATTGCGCATGAGTTACGACTGCTGTACTGGGTTCGATCCCCGGGTTGGGTAAAATGATTTTGGGTTTTTCTAATGAGAAATACTCGACCGTAATAAATTCGGCGAAAAGAGGGGTTGTAATAGCTACACCTCTGCCTTACCCCTTTGGTAAGTCATACATATACATTCACGTGTATATGTATGTATTTATATTTAAAAGATCACGTAGTAATTAATATGGAATAAACAGAGCGTATTGATTATTAAATAGTACATTTATTTTAGTGGTAATACTTCACGTCATACTAATGATTTTAATGAGATAGGTATCATAAAGGTCACAGCGACTTTTAAATAAGCTCTCGGCTATATCTCCAAATGGATAAGCAGTAGTGTAACCTGCATTCCCACGATTTGCCGAGCTTAATTTTGTCCCATTATATCATAGATGGCGACTCTATCGCAATATCGAGAATACATTTCAGATATGGACATTTCAAGTACTTGAAATCGAAATTTCTATTACTTATTATTTTTTCTGCATATTAATGATATGTTGTCGCTTGGCAACATTCATTGTTATGCAGATGACAGCACGGTTCATGGGCGTTATTGCAGCAAGCCTCCTGGTGGCCAGGCGGATACTGAGAGGAGACGCGATGATCTTGTCATTGAGCTCATCCAGGCCTTAGATCTCATATCATCATGGGCTACCAGGAATCGGGTTGAGTTTAATGCCAAGAAAACCCAGGTGTGCGCGTTTTCGTGCAAGAAATCCCCATTTTCTCCCATCCCCGTTCTTCAGGGTGTTCCACTCGCAATACGGAATGACCTTAGTGTCTTAGGTATGGATATCCGCTGCGATCTTAATCCAAGGAGTCACATCGAGGGCATTATATCCGCCACCCCGCAGGGTCGGAATCCTGAACAGGGTGCGGCGGTTTTTCACGCCCGGTCATCTCTACCGTTTATATAAAGCGCAAGTGCGGCCGGGAATGGAATACTGCTCGCTCCTCTGGGACGGTTCCGCAAAATACCTTCTTGATGCCTTGGATGGGTTGCAGTGGTGGGCCATCCGCATTTTGAACGATGCAGACGTGAGTAACAGTCTGGAGCCGCTACAGCTGCGTAGGGATTATTCCTCGCTTAGCGTGTTCT
The DNA here is from genome assembly GCA_905220505.1 of Laothoe populi. Classification (NCBI taxonomy): domain Eukaryota; kingdom Metazoa; phylum Arthropoda; class Insecta; order Lepidoptera; family Sphingidae; genus Laothoe; species Laothoe populi. The sequence continues at coordinate 7,107,934 of HG992163.1, forward strand.
ACCGTCTCTATCATGGCGAATGCTCTTAAGTATTGTTTGATCTTATCCCATCCTCTCTCTTCCATACCGGCATACCATACGGCACTGCGCTTACCATCAGGTGCAGTGTGATCACTTTGCAGCGCCAGAGTAAAAGAAACTGAGATGATTGCCCTCTTAATTCTCCTAGTCCTATTTGCTAATATGACCTCCTTGCTCAATACTATACCTCTGGCTCAGAGGCTATAAAATATGAGGGCAGGTCTCAAACCATTTATTTTAACAAAAGCAAAGAAATTATAAGATAAATATTTTTTTTAAATATATTTATCTTATAATAATCATCTGCGTCATAAAATAAGAATACATTCGCCGAATTCATTACGGTCCCATAATGTGATGGGGGGCGAGCCTATCGCCATACCGGGCACAATTCCATACTCCGGGCTGATGCCTGAGTATTTCTAAATAGAAAAACCCAATATCCCTTTTCCCGAGCCGGGGATCGAACCCGAGACCTCAGTAGAGCAACCATAACGCATGTGTAATGACAACTGCACCACCGAGGCAGTAGTATTATATCTGTAGATATAAGTATTTTTATTTTAAGTATGTAATTCTTGCTCGGAGCGCCATTAGATGTGAAAGAGACTTATTAAGCTTAATGATTTTAATTTGCAAATTATTAAATTTTAGTGTTTCATACTACAATTATTTTGAAAATAAAACGGCCATTGTTATTTCATAGTTTTATGTTTTCACTTCTGTCGGTAGTCCACATGACTGCCCATGGTTTTTTTTTATTCCCACATCCAGACAAATGAGTTTGTATGACAGACAGATATTTGTGACCGGGGTCTGGATGTTGTGAGAACGAAAGTCTCTAGTAGGTTTTTTTTTTATTGCCTTGATAGGCAGACGAGCAGACGGGCCACCTGATGGTAAGTAGTCACCGCCGCCCATAGACTTCTGCAATGCCAGGGCACAGCAAAGCCGCTGCCTACCGTTGAAGGACTACTCTTTTTAAGCCTCGTTTAAAGAAGGACATGTCATAGCGCTCTGGGAAGTCCGCAGCAGGGACACATACACAACACAAGACTCGTATCTTAGTATGGGGTCGGGGCTGTGTGTGTGACTGTTGGGTGTTATTTATTAAGTTTTGCTGGTGGTAGGATATTCATATCCGCCCGGATAGCGACCACCGTACACAGGGTGAAAAACCCGCTATAGTGGCACACGCAAGTGTGTCGCGTTCCGGGATCAGCCAGTGTACATCCGGTTTTTTGGGGGTCTAGAGTTGGGGTACAATGTTGGCCATTATGCGGGCTTCTAAGTACTCTGACAATAGACCCTCGACTGCTTCTTCACCTTCTTGCCCATGGCGTAGTGTGAAGGAGCAGGCCGGCATGATTGTGTTGAGTAGCGGGGGATAGATCGTCTCTCGCTACTCGATACTATAATTGGGCCGTACTGCGCTTACCATCAGGTGAAGTGCGGTCACTTTGCCGTGCTAGGATAAAAAAAAAAGTCGGTTATATGTCCTACTTATACGTAAGCCTAGCCTTGTTGTCTCGTTCGATGTATGCTTGTCGGATCCTGTCTAATAAGGGTCTTCCCAAAACTTTCTGCGAGGTCTTACCTTGTGTGTGGAGCAGGTAACAATACGTCATTCCAAGGGCATGTCCATACTATTATTATGTATCTTATAGATAGTAATTCTAGTCTTACAGTAATATTCACAAGCACAATCCGTAATTTGAAGTGCACGCATCTATATAAAACGCATTAACTATACTTACTTCGTTTTGCGTATCCATCTTACTTCCAGAATTTTCGACAGGGGATCATATTTTTTTAATTATAGAAATTTGGAATAATCCCCATAATGAATACATTATTTTTCCCACAGGTCTTCATGAATCAATTGTTATAAAAACTTTATAACCAAAAATAGCTTCTCATTTAAGACTTTTTACGCAGTACTTAGGTATTTTTGTCGTCGGTACTTATGCTTCTATATTATTGAGGTCCCATTATACTGGCAGGCAGTACTTTTTATTTTAAACGGGATATATAAAAACCTCGATATTGCAAGGTACTTGACATTGACGATGGAAATAAAACAAACTTTGAAACAGCCATAGACTTTATTACAAAATAAATCTCAGATCCTTTTTATTATGTCCCTTTGATAACAATAAAATATTGTTACTTAATAATAAAATTCATTATTTCCGTAATTCATATGTAAAAATCGTCACACAAGTTCTAAAAGGGTATAAGTCAAAAATCATATTTTACGATGAGAAAAAAATATGTAAACGAAACCAAGCCGTATCCGATTATACTTTTATATTGAGTTTTTGTATTTTCAAAACTGCATAGCATTCTTCAAATACTGTATCTTTTTTGGTTAAACTTCGTTTACACATTTTTTTCTCTATTGTAGAGTAGGATTTTTTTACTTTCACAATGTTAGAACCTCAATGACAATATATATTCAATTGAAAGTTTTTTTTTATCTCTAAGTGTGTTTGCGATATCATTTTGATATAAAATACAACAGACTTTCGACTTAAATGAAAAATGCATTTTTGCTTTCCTAATAACAATAACAAAAAATATTCGAAGTCACAATATTTTTACAAAGTATGTGTCATTATGTTAAACGTATCTAAAAGTTAAACTTTATTTTGTACAAAGGTGTAATTGCAATAAATAAAAAACATTTTTTTGTCGTAACCAGCATAATCCCAGTATAAAAAACTTATTTTTAATGTGCGTCATATTTCTGGGGCATTATTTCAAACACTACAAACTAGCTGTGAGACAGGCTACATCGTAGAATTACTTTGAATTGAAGAATTGTCGGAACAGCTCTATTCTATAGACCATGCTTAAAAATAAAAAAACATGTCTTTACGGAACTTTTTGAAATGTTCTCAAATAAAAAAAAACTTCTTGATATATTGTGTGCGCAATAAAATAAAAATACATTAATAACACTGCCACCATCATATTTTTTTTTTTATTTATTTTATATGAGTAAAGAGATCTCAAATTACCAATGTACTTGGCCGTCACAATTAACAAAATTTACTGGAAAACATACAAATAATAAACATCCTTTGTTCTTGATTTTATAGAATTATTGGTTTTATTTAATATTACTAGTTACAATAAGACAAATTATCACGTTTTGTTTATCCCTATCAACCTTATATTATTATGTATAATATATTAATAAAATACCGCAAAACTAATTATAAAATGTTACATGACAGCTGGTGATTTTATATACAGTATGTTGCACAAAGGTGGTATTAATTAAAAAAGGTGGTGCCAATAAAAGCTAATAAAGTATGTGCTTATTAGTAAAGTAAATAAACGAATGTTTATTTGCATTTTTGTAATGTATAAAATTATATTGTGGCTTTTTAAATAACTGATAAAATTCAATCAATTATCTAAGGTCTAAACATATTTAGATACTACAAAAGTAATTGCTAAGTATTTATCAATGGCCTTAAGAGTCATAAAATTTAATTGATCGCTTGTAAATTTCTAACTCCAATTACTCAAACAAGATGAAGTTTACGATGTTTTTGCCGGTAAGTTATCCTTCCTTTACATTGTATTGTTATGTATACCGCCTTTCTGCAACATACTGTATAATATAAGACTTTCATCCTAAAAAAATATCTTCAGTTTTATTGATATCCAACATCCGTCTCTAAAAATAATTGTAGTTTTTTTTGCCCATCTCATATACTTCATGTTAAAGGAACATACACAGTATCTTTATAAAAATTGGCAAGTCCTTACACTATTAGTATAAAAATTGGTCCTTAATTGTTTTATTAAAATCCATTCTCCTCAATTAGATCATTTTTATTTAAAATATGGAAATACGTCTATTGTTAATCTATGGCAAGAGTCCGGAAGGAACCTATTTCTGTTGTCACATCCCCTTTGTTCTTAGATTTCTTATCCACCCTCCATAAGTTGTCGTTTAACAAATGTTCTCTGAAAAACAAAAAGAAAATGAGATATCTTTATATATATACTTCTACTGTACGTGTGTATGTCACTGAACTCCTCCTAAACGGCTCCTAAACGGACCGATTTGAATGATTTTTTTTGTATGCGTTTGGGTGGCGTCCTGGATGGTATAGATTCACAAATCAGCCCGGCAGATGGCGCTGCAGTCGGTGTGGCGCTGTATTACGGGCAGGATGACGTCTGCCGGACCCGCTAGTGTAGTATAATATAAGAAAAAAATATAAAACATACGCGTCGAATTAAGAACCTCCTCCTTTCTGAACTTGGTTAAAAACTCTGTAGTCTGTCCGCTTGTCCATTTATTTTCCAATAATTTTGAAACTGATTTTAGTCACATTTACAAATTATATCAATTTACATAGTAGCTTCAGACAGCCTCCGTGGCGCATTAGGCGAGTAGCCGGCTGTGAAACGAGAGGCCGTGGGTTCAATTCCAGCACCAAAGCAAATGTTTGTGTGACAGACAGATATTTGCTTCGGGTCTGGGTGTTGTGGGACCGTAGTCCCACTAAGTTGATACCCACGATACAGGTGTGACGTCACTTAATTAACAATTAAGTGACGTAATTATATGTATAATGCTTTCTCTGTCTAGCAAGACTTTCAATCATTAATTTTGAATATATTTCAATTATGTTTTGGGAGATCAGATCTAATATAAAAATAAAAAGACCGGGCACCTATTATATTCCAGACCAGATCATTCACACAGACCATTATTTACATAAATATGTCGGAGCAACATGAAAACGGATACTCAATCGGACTGTTAAATGACTCGTTTTTTGTAAAAAATTCTGTACCGCCACTTGTTTTGCTATTTTGCGGGTGGGTTCGAGTAGTTTATCACGTGATCTCGCACACAGAGTGGGGCACAATAGAAAATATCACAGTAAAAGCGTACGTACACCTTGTTATTGTAGAGGAATTCCACATTCAATCGTAAATAGCTAGTAACTTACAGGTCGTAATGCCGAAATACTGTGTAAAGTAAGAAACTGTAATTAGTATCAGTTATAGTAACTTAGATTGTGCTGTGTTTAAAAGAACAACCATGAGAGTTTCTTGCCAGAATGACTGGCAAGAAACATGGATGGCATTCCGAACTGGCAGTAGTTTAATAAACTCTGAAGTCTGAAGTGTTAATCTTGAGTTTTACTACCGAACTATCGTATGACGTGCATCCTGACTATATCTGGAGTTCGGAGAGGGATGTGTAAGCCCTCTCACAGCCTCGGCCGGTCATGCCCCCGACAAATATATAAAAAATAATTACCTGTTTTTCGTAAATAGTTCAATAGATCTTTTCATGAACACTTCCATTTTGTCAAGTTCACCTCCATAGTCCGCGGGCAAATCTTCTTTACTTATAAAATCATATAGTGTAGTGGAGTTTGGTGTGTGGAAACGAACCTGTCAATTAAAAAATAACTATAAAAGCCATGTTACAAATGTTATTTGTAATTAAACAGTAATTGATATGAATAACTGAATGAGGACTGCCTCGGTGACGCAGTTGTAATTGCGCATCCGTTACGACTGGAGCTGAGGTCTCGGGTTCGAACCCCTGGTCGGGTAAAGTGATATTGGGTTTTACTATCTAGAAATTCTCAGTATTAGCCCGGTGTCTGGAATTTATGCCCGGTATGGCGATAAGCTCGTCCCCTATCACATTATGGGACCGAAATAATTGGGCGTAAAGTGGGTGTACTGGTTACACCTCTGCCTACCCCTTCGGGGATTATAGGCGTGAGTGTATATGTATGTATGTATATGATATGAATGGCACATTGGAAGAATCTATACTATAATAAAGCTGAAGAGGCACTTTGTACATTCAATGTTTTTGCAAAATTTTTATTGTAACGTGTTATATTATCGATATAGAACCATAATTCCAAAAACAATTGTTCTTGGAATTATTGTTTGTCTGTCATACTGGTACTGCTTTTTCACCACACTGCACCTGATGGTAAGCGCAGTGCCGTCCAATTAGAGTATGGAGTAGCGAGAGACGATCTATCCCCCGCTACTCAACACAATCATGCCGGCCTGCTTCTTCACACTACGCCATGGGTAAGAAGGTGAAGAAGCGGTCGAGGTACTATTGTCAGAGTACTCAGAAGGCCGCAAGACGGCCAAACATCGTACCCCAACTCTAGACCCCGACAAAAACCGGATGTACACTGGCTGATCCCGGAACGCGACACACTTGCGTGACAAAATAATCGGCAAAAAAACTAAAGAGCATAATATGTATATGGAGGTAACATTTAGTCTTTATTTCAATAAAATCGGTGCATTATATAAAAGTTATGAGTATTGGCTTCTTAATAGTTTCTTATAAGTAGGTATTTATATTCACAATGATTTATTATGTTTACACGAATATTACACATTGAAAATAAAACTAATTTTACGGATTTTGTCGCGGTTAATTTTACTTTTTAACCCGACGTTTCGAAGGCTTTACAGTGTTCATGGTCACGGGGCAGACCGTGTTGTATGTCATCATGAAAGTATAGTGCAATGTTTCTACCCTCCTTCTTGAGGTCTGGCAGCTGATTTTGGGTTCCGATTTAATTAAATGTATAATTGTATCCCAGGCTGGTGTTAGCTTCCAACCATCTTCTCTATCGAAATTTTGATGTCTTCTAATTTCAATAGCCTCGCAAATCATCCTAGACAGGAATAGGTGTTCAATCACAAATCTATGATAATCTTTGGAGACTTCCTCTGAATGTTCGGCAAGAATGAAGAAGCAGGCACGTATGATTGTGTTGAGTAGCGAAGTGTAGTAGACCCTTGCTACTTGTATTAGGGTATTTCCTATTATTAGAAATACCGAAGGTATATCAAAGGTATTTAGGAAACTAGTTGGGGGTACATTAAAAATTACACCCTTAGTTGGGAGTAGTAAATGTTTAGCATAAGACGGAGTGCCTTCCGCGCTCCGGTGTTCAGTTGAGTTGTAAAGAAAACTAGGGGATAGCCAGGATATGAGATTTTTTATATATATAGGATATACATATATATATATATATATATATATATGACGGGTCGAACGGTCATCGGCCGAGGCAGTGAGAGGGCTTACACGTCCCTCTCTGATCTCCAGATATGGTCAGGATGGATAGCGTAGGATAGTTCGGTAATAAAACACGAGATTAACACTTCAGAGTCTATTTAAGCTACCACCAGTTCGGAATGCAGTCATCCATGGGGAAGAGCTGGCAAGAAACCCTCATGGTTGCTCTTTTAAACACATCACAGTTTACATTACAATATGCGGTACACAATAACACTTTCACATCACGTTAACTTACTACTTTAACAATATTTCGGCATTACGACCGACAAGTTACTAACTGTTTCAATGATAATTCACGAATGCCGCACCAAAGACGAGGTGCTCTTTTATATTGTGATTTTCGTTGTGACCCACTCCTCTGCGAGTGAGATCACTCGATAAACAAGTCTAAACCACCTTCAAAATAGCAAAACAAATGGTGGTATCCACAAATTACAATAAATAAAGTTATTAACAAGTTCAATTTAGTGTCCGTATTCATCACGATCCGACATATATATACAAAAAAAGGATATGCGTGGTTCGTTCGCGGGGCAGTAAGTGTAAACAATTCAATGGCCGCGTAGTTGCGTAGAGGGTAATGCTAGTAAATTAATTATAAAGAGAAGCCTTAAGTAAATCCTGACGTGTGATTGTGTTAATATTAAGCACTGCGATGTGTAACAGTGTTATGTAAATCAGTCAATAAAATGGTAAACATTGTATTTGTGCCTCTTTAAATATCCATCTTGCATAGTTTAGTTGATGTTGCTAACACTTGATACTCTAACTGGTCACTGTGGCAGGATAAAAACAGCACTAGTATATAAAATATATCTTACCATATTTGTTATTTCTTGTTTGAGGAATGGCTTCAGTATCGCATACACCTTGTCTATGAACGGAGGTGCGTTCACAATGTGGATTTCTTCTAGACGCAACGGTATCGCTTCCTGAAAACCAAAGATTTCACAATTAGGCTTCGCTACAATTATCATTACTATGATAACATGAACACTGCCTTGTTAGTGCAGTTGTAACTGCGTACACGGTACGACTGCTGAGGTCTCGGGTTCGATACCCGGGTCGGTCAAAAGTGATATTCGGGTTTTTCTATCACGAAATACTCAGTATAAGCCCGGAGTCTCGAATTGGGCTTGGTATAGCCTGGGCTCGGCCCCTATCACATGGGGCGGTAATAAACTTGGCGAAATGTGGAAGCAGAGGTGTTACACTTCTGCCTACCAAATCGGGGACTATAGGCGTGAGTGAATCCTACTAATATTATAAATACGAATGTTAGGATGGATGGATGGATGTTTGTTACTCAATCACGCTACAACGGCTAAACGGTTTTGGTTGAAATTGGGCACAGAGATAGATTATAGTCTGAAATAGCACATAGGCTACTTTATCCCGGAAAATTTTACAGTTCCCCTGGGATAGTTTAGAATTTCACAGAGCAAGAGATCGACATGATTTTTTGCATAGTGGTAGTTTAGTAATCAGAAAATGACATAGGCCACTTTTTATTCCGGAAAAATGCACACTTCCTATGAAAGGTGTAATAGCTTAAGATGCCACCAGCGATGCCTATACCTTTTCTTCCAAAAATAAATTCCACGCGGGTGGAGTCGCGGGCAAAATCTAGTAAGACATCAAAATTATAAACCCTCGAGGAATGTTGTGCTGAATTGTTGGGGAAGAGTAACTCCATATACTCAAGTAGGTACTTGTAGGAGAATATCATATGCCTAATTTTTCTTGATACTAGTTTGACCTAGTGTCATACGTGTGTGTGTAATGAAGTGACGAGTGACCAATGTAAGTGGACTGATGATCATCGTGACATCTCTCTAACCGATCTATCACGGTGCGGGTATCGAACCCACGGCCTCTCGTTTCACATCCCACTTCTCACAAACAAAAAAATATTACACGATGAGAAAAAATAAGGATATTCGAGTTAACAACCATGTAAATATTAAACATAAAATCAAAATCAGTATGGGGTTCTTCAAGAAGGGAGTAAATAGGTTTCTGAAGGGTCAGCAACGCGCATGTGATGGTCCTGGTGTTGCAAGCGTCCATAGGCTACGGTAACCGTTTACCATCAGGCGGGCCGTAACCTTGTGCCACCATCGTGGTATAAAAAAAATATTACCTGCTGACTAAGGCCTAACCTCTCATTAGTCGAGGAGGCCGTGCCCAGCAGTAGGACAATGTTTAATACAGGGCTATAAAATCCTACTCCTACACTTGTATAGTGTATACAGGGATAACCAATATGACACATCACAAAAATAAATTAAAATTGTGTAACGGGCCTCTACGTTTTGGCTTCGGCCCCACGCACGCCTTCCAAATGTCCGAGACTCTACAGTCCCGATACAGGACTAGTATTATTATTCTTATTATTGTTACCTGCTGGTATTTACTCAGTTTCCTAGCGATGGACAGGTTGAACTTGGTGAGCATTTTGAGAGTTATATCTTTGACATCCAAGATGACGACATCGCCTTCCTCCAGCACATCGTTGCTGAGCAGCCAGGAGTCCGAGGCCAGCATGAACAGCTTCGCGTCTTGGACATAGTCGAACCGATCCAGGCCAGGGTCGTTCAGCTGCCATATCCACATGTTGCGGTTCTTCGAAATAATGTATTGAGCTAAATTTCTGTGAATTAAGATAGTTACATTTATTGAAGTGATTACTTCTTATGGGAGGGTAAACCGCTGCGTAACGTAACGCGTTACGGCGCCACTCTGTCTGGCTTCTTTATTCATTTCTATTTCTGTCGTTCCATAATCTCTGTGCTATATTTTTTTTAAGTGAAATTTCTTTAGAATTGTTGTGATTTGGGATCGAGTGGGTAAAATATATTTTATAATCAATAAAATATTTTATTAATAAATAACCTTTCCTCGCATTATCATATTAATAAAAATAAAGTTTAGGTGATAACCTAAGCTTTTCTCAAGTTAACCGATTTCAATATTAAATAGTTCAACTTAGATTAGTTTAAGTTATCACTTCTGTCGAGCGTCCCGAGACGCACACGTTTATTTTTTTGTGTTACCAGAGGGCCCGGCAGACGTCGTCCTGCCCGGAAAAGCAGCGCCACATTAAATATAATATTTTAAAGATCACAATCGTTGGCATTTCTCGAGTTTTAGCGAGACATACGAACAGCAATTTATTTTTATATATAAGACTTTTTAATAATATTGTGACAGTCCGTAGCGCAGCAGGGGGCTGTGAAACGCGATGTCGTAGTTTCGATTCCTGCACCGAGACAAATGTTTGTGTGACAGGCAGATAAATATTTTTCTGGGTGTAGTTGTTGCATATCGTTTTGTGGGGCCGAAACTATGTGTGTGACTGTTGGTGTATTTATTAGTATTATTTATTTCGTTCAAGTCCGCAATGGTTATCTCGATGTTCACCTTTAAACAATTTTTCTCTAAAATCCTATGCTGTATAGTAAGTTCATATATCATGTTTTGATATGTATAGCAGTGATTCATCTCAATAATATGAAGTATTATTCACACATCTATATTACCATCGATCATGCAAGAAATAATTATTACATCTTTTAACAAGATAAACACGGGGCGATGTTAATAAGGACAATTTAATAAATGCAAGACCTTCCTGTTAGTGTCCATATGATCACGTACGCTTCGGAAAAGTCCTTGTCATGTCAAAAATAATGGAAGGAAATAACACTACAATTCAAGTGCATGCGAGTGGACAAGGCCTGGTAGGTAGGTTACGGATCAGTACCGATGTAGTAGAATCGCTTTTTTATCAAGTCATTTGCTTATTAACAGTACCTGCAAACCTATCATATCCTTCTTATGTAACATACATATACACTCACGCCTGTAATCCCCGAAGGGGTAGGCACAGGTGTAACCTGTACACCCACGTTTCGCCGAATTTCGGTAATTTCGAGCCTATCCCCATACCGTGCACAGATTCCAGACTCCGGGCACAATCTAGAAATATAAAACCCCGGGGATCGAATCAGAGACATTAGCACAGCAGTCGTAACTGATGCGCAATTACAACTACGCCACCGAGGACCGAGAGATCGGCACCATCTACCTTTAGAGATTTTGTGTATAATATTGGAGAACAATATAGAAATTCTATTATGAGATAAAGTTTTGTAATGATCCATATTTGGCATATATATACAGTTATTGGGATTTAGCAGAAATTTCTTCAAATTAGACGTACTTTTCACAATTTGCGCGAAAAATTTCGTTAAGTAGAACATGGTATTCATCACTACAAAATCCGAATTTCAAAAAATATGAATTGAAGTTAGACAAACCAGAACAATTCAGTTTAAAAACAGGACGCGTCTTTGTTGTAAAAGATAGAAGAATACAGGACCTTATCATAGCGCTTTAAAAACCCAGGACACTCTAAAACCCAGGTCATGTCCTGAGAAAACAGGACGGTTGCCAATTCTAAATTAATAGTAAAGTACAGTCCCGCCATAGTTTGCTAACACATGTATGAAGTATTTTAATGAAAAAAGTTTATATTTGCCATGGCATCATGCATTCCTTCAAGTCTTAAATAAATTGATCCATGTATATCGATTGTAGATAAGGTTCTTCCAGTACAACATTACTCGCAAAATAATATAACAATGACAGTTAATCATGTAAAGGTTATTGATAATGAAGTGTTGTTATTGGTAGATAATACGTGGCTGGATTAGAAGCAACATGCTCGACCTATTTCATAAATGTAGTAATGTAGTAGTCAAGTTATTGTCCTTTTTTAACCGACTTCAAAAAACGAGGAGGTTAACAATTCGTCTTAATCTTTTTTTTTATGTATGTTACCCGATTACTCGAAGACGCCTGGACCGATTCGAGAAATTATTTTTTGTTTGAAAGGGTATACTTTCCAGGTGGTCCCATTGGCATCAAGTCAGGATCTGATGATGGGATCTCAGAAAAATCAAGGGCAACCCTCAAATTTTATAGTGACGCATAATTTGTTTTTTATTGAAGTCGGTGTACTTTTTATGTATTAAAAAACTTTTATAAATTTATGACTTAAATATTTGATGAAAATCTATTTAATAATCGTTTAGTTTACTTCTTGGGCAGGAGTAATTATTCGGTTATATATTATTCGGTATGGCGATAAGCTCGTCCCCTATCATATTATGGGACCGTAAAAAAATCGGCGAAATGGGGGTGTACTGGTTACGCTTCTGCCTACCGGTGTATATGAGTAATTATGATATCGGTTCCTCCGCGACAAACTCTTTCATCGTGGATGTAGTCGCAAGCAAAAGCTATCAAAACATAAATCACTGAAATAATAATAATTTAATATCAACTTACACAAGTTCCAATGTCTTCTGCATGGTCGGTGCCAGAGGATCTTTATTGGTGAAGAGTTCTGGGGTTGAGGATCTTATACTGAAGAACAGCTCGGCCGCTATTTTCGCCTTGTCCAGGTTGTAGTAGCAACTGTGTATGAATCGAAGCAGAATTCGATCCTCTGAAACATGTCATAAAAGGATTTACTAAATTATAATAGGTAAGGTAAAAATTATAATATAAATATCATATTATGACTACTAGTGAGTAGTCTATAGTTGGGATACGATGTTTGGCCGTTTTGCAGTTTTCTGAGTACTCTGACAATATACCCTCGATCGCTTCTTCACCTTCTTGCCCATGGCGTAGTGTGAAGAAGCAGGCCGACATGATTGTGTTGAGTAGGGGGGCATAGATTGTCTCTCGCTACTCGATACTCTAATTAGACCGCACTGCGCTTACCATCAGGTGCAGTGTAGTCCCTTTGCCAGCATAATAAAAACATTATTAAAATATTGAGATCATTAATATTGTGGTAAGTATACACCAGCAAAAGGACATAGTTTAGGTAGTGGAATTTATTCTCAAAAAATCTTTACAACAAAACCAAAAGACATTGTCCTTGCGTTTAAAGGTTATGTTAGCATTAACTTTTTTACTGCCTCGATAGGCACTAAGCAGACGAGCAGACGGGCCACCTGATGATAAGTAGACACCGCCGCCCAAAGACTTCTGCAATGCCAGGGCATAGCAAAGCCGCTGCCTACCGTTCAATTAACGGCCCATGAGGAAATGCTAAAAGATTTCATACATAGTATTGGAGTCAAAGTAGGAGCGGGTCTATTGGTCGCGAAGGATCTATGTATCGTGCTTGCTAGATTCCCTTTATATTTGTTAAAAGTTATATCGTGAATATTTGCTATTTTTCTATCGGCTTCCTACATGTTTACGCTTCAGACTTAAGACTTATACGAGCTGAATGAAGTGAAGAACGGAAAAAAAAGAATGAAGAGCTGCTGTTGTTACTATTTATTGAAGAGCAGTATACATGTATACAGTCATTTTTTGTCTCATGTGAATGTGACTTGTTTAAAAATGTATTTTATGTGTGAATTATTTATGTAATATTATTTTTGTAATGTAATGACGAACTACAAAAGACCTACTGCTGAGTTTCTTGGAGCTTCTTCTCAGACCAGTGGGCATTTCCGAAGCACCGGTAGACTTAGATTTTAACATTACTATGACATGTAAAAAGTGCCCCTAGTGGCCTAATTTACGAAATAAATAATTTGATTTGATTTGATTTCAAACATATAATACTAATAGACAGCTTTAGCATCAAATACTAAGATGCACATCCATTGAACGTTTTGTAAAATAAGTTAGCTTTGACGTTTTGACAGCGAATAGTTCTACAAAACTGGCTGTGCTACTCGGATCTTTAGTATTTCTACAAAATGGATTATAACAATGACAATATTTTGTACAAACATCTAGTTTTGTTTTAATTCATCTGTAAGTTTATTACTGTGTATTTTTACCTGAGTGATCATTGTACTTGCAGGCAGAACTCGTCTAGATCAAAACAAGAATGGCATCAACCGGATTTCAAAATACTTTTGGGCAACCATTACATGAAATTATTATTTTAATGTTTATCATCATTCTATGATATTAAACTATAATAAATGCAGTGTGTAAAAAACTATGTTGATATATTTTTAATAACCTTTGCGCGTGCTAATAAAGACCCTGTGTATTGTAATAATTCATATAAAAGTTTGATTTAATTACTATATATTTTTTTAAATAGCGTGGTAGTTGGTAACACAAAAAGCAGCATACATTATACAGTGTTAAAGATAAGAGTATAAAAATAACAAAATAAGCAATTACGGAAGCGAAAAATTACAGTGTTTATAAGGAAAACCCTAAACCGTATGAATAACAGGCCAAGGACGAATAAAATATTACAGGTGAAATTTTGTTTTTGGCACCAAAACATAAAATTTTCTTATACTTTCAAGCAATATTATAATACTTTAATGCACAAACCCTATAATAATATTGTCAATTATGGCAATAAAATATGAAGTAAACTGAAAAATAAGCCATAAATTTTTTTGACGTTTTTTAAGCTAATTTTAATCTACAGTTAGTTTTCGTTAACCTTATTTCCAAGAGCAATAGCACTAACAGGCATAGCTTAATTTTGTCTAAACATAAACGAATTAAAAAGCATGCTTATTGATAAAATGTTTGTGTCTTTAATACACTTTCCAAAATCTAAGCTACGCAGTTACTTGACAATATGTCCGGAGTACTGTATAAACTATGTATTTACTTGTTATAAGTACATTTATTATACAAAGCTTTACGAACAATAATAACCTATACGAAGGGGCTAAAAGGTCTCTGCCGAGTAGTATAGTGGGGTACTGCAAGAACAATTATAGTTAAAGATCAATATCTGATCTGTATCAATCCTCTAAAAGACGACCTTAGGATTTATGAAATTTATCAACCAAAAACTGCATCATCTATGTTACATAGAAATAAATTTACAGATTCTATCGCGGTATATTTTTCATTTTTTACCCGATGTTTCGAAGGCTTTACAGCCTTCATGGTCACGGGGCAGACTGAGTTGTATGTGGTCACGAAAGTATAGTGCAATATTTCTACCCTCCATATATGGCTAATTGCTTAATGCACCTATAGATATTGTTATTATTATTATCAGCCATGGTCGTCCCACTGCAGGGCAAAGGCCTCCCTACCCTCTTTCTACTCGAAAAGAGAATATACTTGTATACTCCTATATTGTTAACTCTACTATTATTAAAAACCGGCGCAGAAATTCCAGTATTCAGTTGAACGTATGTATATATTTATGTTTTATTGTACACCAGAATAAACAATACAATATTAACAGTACATTGCAATTAACTTAAAATAGAATGTACAAACGGCGGTCTTATCGCCAACTGCGATCTCTTTCAGACAACGGATTGGATTTGAAGAGAAACAAAAAGTAATGGGTGGTCATACGCCTAGTAGGGAAATAGGCATATGATGTACAGCAATGTATGTATTTATTCTAGTATATAACCTCGCATATCGCTTAAAAAAGAGTCAAGTTTGTTCATTCTTCATCCTACGAAGTAAACGCCCAAAGTTAAACTATTTAAATGTAAAAAAAACAACAAGGAAAATAAACTGCGATAAAATCCGTATTAGTTTTATTTCAACAACAAAGAAACCATGGAATACTAAAACTGGGAATATATTTAACATCGATTTTGATGATTCTTTCTTAATTTTAATAAGTGTTAATATGTTTTCATCATTCAATAAGGCAGGCGTATAAACCTCAATTGTCGTCATATACCTAAATATTATATTCTGATATGTACATAAACTATTACTATTTAAATAATAAATAACAGCCACACACATAGCCCCGACCCCACACTAAGATACGAGTCTTGTGTTGTATCAGGGACTATCAGAGACTTTCGATCTCACAACACCCAGACCCCGGACACAAATATCTGTCTGTCACACAAAC
This sequence comes from Laothoe populi, assembly GCA_905220505.1. Taxonomy (NCBI): domain Eukaryota; kingdom Metazoa; phylum Arthropoda; class Insecta; order Lepidoptera; family Sphingidae; genus Laothoe; species Laothoe populi. The sequence goes on from HG992163.1 coordinate 7,123,974, forward strand.
ACTTGTCCCGGTGTGGGAATCGAACCCACCTCTCGTTTCACAGCCGACTACTCGCCAACTGCGCCACGGAAGCTGTCGATGTATGCATATATAAATTCAAAATACGTATACTAGTTATTGTTTCTGAAACACATGAGTACACATTTCCGTGATGTCATCATTATTTAATTTAGGTACTTTGAAATGTGCAAATAATTATTTTACATTTAATACACAAAATAATATCTATGTAATCGTGGGATTTTGTTTTAAACTACATGATATATAGTTTTAAACATAATCCCACGTAAATCGTATCAAATCGTAATCGCAATCAAACACAATAATGTTTAATTAAATTACACCCCGCTGCATAGAATGATAATTAGCCATACTTTACTGCCAAGTAACATAGTATTTAAAACGTAAGTAGTGTTAATGGTTGTTAATATTATTATGTTTTTTTTTGAAAAACCTCTTTAGAACGATAGCAAGAAACTTTAAGGTTCAAACAGTGTAAAATGCATGTAGTCGACATCAAACCAATATACACAGCCTGCATGGCGCAGGAGGGGAGCTGTGAAACGAGAGGGTTGATCCCCACACGTAACATTAATTGATTTATTATGTAATCCACAACTATTTTTTTAATAAATGCATACCTAGCACAAAATACAGTGTTGCTCTACCTTTTTTTTAAAGGTTACAGTACTTTTACTTTTTTTTATCTGGGCACGGCATAGTGACCACACTGCACCTGATGGTAAGCGCAGTGCCGTCAAGTTACTGCCTGTTACCCTCGCTACTGAACTCAATCGTGCCTGCTGTGTAGTTTCTCCACATTACGCCATGGGGTAAGGAGTGGCAGAAGCGATTGAGGGTCTAGTGTCAGAGTACACAGAAGACAACAACATGGCCAAACATCATACCCCAACTCTGGACCCCCGACAAAGACCGGATGTATACTGGCTGATCCCGGAACGCGACACACTTGCGTGTGCCACTATGGTGGGTTTACACCTTGTGTACGGTGGTGGCTATCTGGGCATGAACATCCTACCATCATAATTTTTTTTTTCGTGCCTCGATAGGCAGACGAGCAGACAGGCCACCTGATGTTAAGTAGTCACCGCCGCCCATAGACTTCTGCAATACCAGGGCACAGCAAAGCCGCTGCCTACCGTTACGTTCATTTACTAATTGAGTATTTATTAACTCTTTATTGTACACTTAAGATTTAAAAATAAAGAAAGATTATATTTTTATATTATAGTACAAATGGCGGTCTTATCGCTCTAGGCAATTTCTTCCAGACAACCATGGGATGGATATAAGAAAAGGAGAAAGAGAGGGCAGTCTATAGAATAAAGGATTAAAGGCACCAATAAATATAAATAAACAGAAATATTTTTAAATAAATATATATTTATACATACATATACACTCTTACATACACATACACACATATGATAAATAATATATATATATATATATATATATATATATATATATATATATATATATACAATTCCATAGATAAATAAATATATGTAGAAAAAAAAAACTATAGATAACCAATAGGTTCAATTAAAGGAATTAATACTTAGGGTGTATCTGTTGAGAGAGAAGAAGTTGAGTAATATAAAAGTGTATTACAATACCTATATCCTTCGGGATGAGTGGCTGCGTGCTCGCCCATTGTTTCATATCTGCCAGTTGCTTCCGCAGTTCATCAGACATCTTCTCGGACATATTGTCTATTCCGAGACGTACCTGAAAATAATAAAAATATCAAATAAATTTAAAATCAGAAATCAATTTATTTGCACTGTAACTTGTTATCCAAATTATAGAAGTTGAAAATATGTAACCCAACTTTTTAGCCTGTCATTACATACACAAGGACAGACTTTGTAATTTTTGAGCATGCAAATTGCATTAAAATATGTACCATTTAAAAAAGCTATTAAAAAAGTTCTCTTGAGACGGAAAGTTTCATAATGAAGCCATATTTAATTGATACATCATACTAGATTCTTGAAAGTCAACGCCAATTTTATAATTTGCGCGACGATCGAAGTTAACAAAGATCCCTGGCAATAATGATAACGATAATGAGGATTCACATTAAGGTAAATCACGTGTCAACAGTATTCTGTGATGTCATGAAACTACGCAAGGCATTTACGTTAATAATCCTACAATTTGTATAATGGTCGTCTAGGAAGACACAGAACAACAGACATTATGAATTTCAGTGCCAGTAGATTTCCTTCCTCTCATTTTAATATTCGACAAAAAACTGTTTCTTTATGAAACAATATTGCACAATATCCACGATTCACTATCAAAAAGTTATCAGACCTCATGGATATCTAAGCCCCTAAACTCTACAAGCCCTAAATCCACAAACCACATATCTTGGTCAAAAAGTATGGCTCTGCCGTTTATGGAACTATTTCATGACACAATATTAAGTCTTATCATATTATGTCCATGTGAGTGTCTGTCGATGGTCCTCGCAATCATGACAGTTAGTATGTAGAGAATAAGAGAGCTAACAAAATGACCAACTATAAACAACAAGTAATATGAAACACGATGAAAGCAGTTTATTAAAAATGGTCTTATTGTTCTATTGCTATGTTTAGGAAGTGGTTGTGATTATTTGTTGTATCTCTATCTTTATGATTAAGGAAAAACCTACTTATGTTGAAGATTACTGAAAAAAATAATTTTAAAAATTGGTATTTAAAAAAAATAATTAGAACTAAGCGAATAAATAACCTTACGTAAAACAGTCAAAACAAACGAAATTGAAACATCCAGGTGATAAGGCCTTTTAAATTCAGCAATAAATGAAATCTGTTATCAAATAAAATGAACTTTGTGTAGGGAAAAAAGGCTTTTACAAATACAGTTTCAAATACGCAAGTAATACTTATGTTTACTACAGTTTATGTATTACAATTGTAACTTTATGATTCAGTTGGGATGTCTCAGGATGTGCGGTATTCCTGTGACAAGTAAGAACTACGAAGATATGTAATACAACAAAACCAATAGGCCACTGATGTTGGGAGCTATCGGGTTTTTTTTATCCTGGCACGGCAAAGTGACCACACTGCATCTGATGGTAAGTGCAGTGCAGTCCAGTTAGAGTGTAAAGTTGCCGACCTGCTGTGTAGCTCTTGTTCTTCTTCTTGCTTTTATCGGGTTGCTGGAATTATGCTGTTTATACAATATATTATGAACACGCCATACTATTGTAGTGTAAAAAAAGTTACTTACTAAACACTTTACAGCATGCTAAATTCAACATTTAATTGCGTTATGAAAGTGTAGTAATTCTTAGTCTGAACAATTGCTTAGTAATTATTTTCGTTATTATTATAGTGAACATAAACCACAATAAAGAGGTGGTTTTCACTTTAATTTGTTCTTCTATCTTAGGGACAGACTTTTCTTGTTTGTAGTTTCTCACGGTATTAGAAAGCTACCAACATATAAATTAATCTCCGGCTTCAAAGTGCAAGCGAAGTAGTATAGGGCTCTAGTCAAAAGATATTTTTTTTTGTATAAGAAAAAGCAATGACGCAGTAATAAGTTTGATTAGTGCGTGTTTTTTATACCCGTCACGTCATCCATATTCAACAAAGAATTTGTTTAAAGTTAATAAAATCGTAATACAATCTGCTAGGGGCGTATTACATAATATTCATTTATGATCATCATCATGTCAGCCGAAGGACATCCACTTGCTGGACATAGGCCTCCCCCAACGAGTGCCACAATGACCGGTCCTGCGCCACCCGCATCCAGCGGACTCCCGCGACCTTTACCAGGTCATCAGTCCACCTTGTGGGGGTCTACCCACGCTGCGACTTCCGGTACGCCATTCGAGAACCTTTCCGCCCCAACGGCCATCGGTTCTGCGTTTATTTATGATATATGGTACATAATATTTGCGTGAATACCGATCACGCGACGAGTATCGAAAAACTCGTACTAAGAGTGTTGGTATGTTTTTAATAACATATTAACACTGTACCTACGTGGCGAATTGAAAATTCTGAAGCAAAACACACGTTTAAAGCAATATTACATGACAAAATACATAAATATCTCTTATCGCTTTTAAATACATTATTATTGTATGATTATCACTCAGCTTATCGTTATGTTCTTGAACTTGTCCCACTAGTTTTAGATTCGTACATTTTTTTTATAGTATAGTCCGACAAACGAGCCAGTGGGTCACCTGATGTTAAGTGATCTCCACCGCTCATGAACATCCACAATACCGAAAGTGTCCTGTATGCGCTGTTGGCCTTAAAGGACAGGAATAGGGATTAGGGAAGGGAAGGGGGAATCTGGGCCTCCGGATATCTCACTTACCATACGAAACGCGACAGTAAACTGTCACTTTACGTTGGTTTTCTGTGAGACAGTGGTACTACCCCGGTCGAGCCGACCCATTCATGCTATAGACAAATATGTCTACAGCGTGGCTCTACCACTTCCAATTTATATACTTTCCGTGATAACATTAAATGATTTAGCTCTATCTATCAAAGAGTTTTACAAAACAAATTGTATCTATCAGAATTCCCGATTTAAAAGAGATACATATAATAATAAATACACCCAACAGTCACACACATATTCCTGACCTCACACTAGGTCAAACCTATATCGTAGGTATCAAGAACTACGAGGAACTACGGTCCCACAACACCCAGACCCGAAACAAATATCTGTCTGTGACACAAACATTTGTCTCAGCGCGGGAATCGAACCCACGACATCTCGTTTCACAGCCGGCTACTCGCTGACTGCTCTAGGGAGGCTGTCAAGATGAGGTGCAATGACTTTAAATGTATGTGTGACAGTTTTACTCAAGTACCCTTTGTATTTCATGAGGACATTATTCCGTGAGATGATTAAATTGAAGATCTTTATCATTGTTTCTGTCCAGCCCTAATATTACAGAGGTTATGTTTTTGTGTTTAGCTGTAGAAGGACCCTAATCTTTATCTTTGGAACTACTGATCCGATTCCGAAAACTCTTTCAATGAAATGAAATCGTTTATTGATCATGTAGGCAATTACATAGCTCTTGTGACAAGTCAGTACATTAAATAAAAGGAATTTAACATAAAGCATATCAGCTTATGTATACATACAATACATAGCATCATCAATATTTTTATTTGTTTATAATGTAGGTTTAATATGTATATGATAATTTTTAAGTTTATATAATACTTAATATTATTCAAAGAAATAAAAGTCTAATTAATATATTTTTAAGGCGGTTTCACATGGACCATGGGTATTTCCGAAACGTCGTTTGTTTTAAAACTACCACCGGATCCAAACGCGACCCTGTCTAAGTAGACCCGGCGAAACAAACTCAGCGGGCTCACATTACGCTGGTTACACATTATACTGATGGGAAGTTTGATTATTATCCAATAGTCCTATAGAGGCTATGTTTCATTGTAATAAAAGTGATTATTTAGGAATAATTCATATATCCCGTGCGCGGGGCAGTAACAGCTGTAAGTAACTACAAGTAACTCCTGGTAACAAATAAGTATTATTTCTATAACAGTTTCAAAGATTTTTATTATTTTATGGCCTATATCTTTGATATCATAACTATGGACAAAATAACATTAATTAATATATGTACTTAAAAACTTAACAAAGTAAAGTTCGTTTCTTAAATTACAGATTGTATCTGACTATGTATATTTGAAGATAAATAAAAACAGTGACCTTGAGTAAAATACCTTTAGGTGTCTTAAAAAATATACTTACTATACAGACAGCATTTAAAACCAAATTAAAAATGTCTTATTTTTCTCGATTGAATTCGTAATCTACCTAATATTCAAATTAGAATTAAAAATAGGTTTCTAAGTCTGTTCATTCGCTTAAGCATTCGCAATCGCACACTTTACTATTCTATATTTTGCTGGAAAAATTACTTTGTAACAAAAACTTAAAACGCATAACTTCATAGAGATGCATATTTAGACTGAGAATAACTCTACAATGGAATGCTTTCGATTGTAGAGCTTGCTTAGTAGTCAGGACTCAATTTTTGCTATTTATTACTATCAAGCTAATTTTCCGTGAGTAGCTTCATTTTGATGTCCAACTTTTTCTCTAACAAACATTTTCGATTGTGGCAGATAACAGTGGTAGCAGGGATAAAATATGCCGATTTGATGATTCTCAAAAATGCATTACTAACGGTTTTTTTTAAATCTCAAGATAATTAATTATCTGAATTGATCGAAAAAATATTTGTCCTACATAATGTATGGTTTGACTAAAGAGTCCTCTCCTTCCAACATGTATCAATAACGTGGTTATCAAAAATTATTACTAACCAGCTGGTTTTTTTCTGTTTATTAGTTCATATTTATATAATTTACCAGCCACATTGTCCTACAAGTTGCGTGGTACGTTATCCCGGTCCTACGCTCAAAAGTTGTTAATACCACAAGGCCATTTTTCTCATTACTAACTGTAGGACAAAAATATTACATAGTAGGTTAGTGTGTTCTCGGTCCAAATAGGGAACCCCCTTCCAACATGTGTAACGTCGTCATCAAACATGATTACTAACCTGCAGATTTTTTTCTGTTACTTAGTTCATATTTATCTATACCCATTTATATGTCATTACGAATTAGAATACCTTGACTAATTACTTACTTGACTACTCGTTATAATTGTATGATTTTATATAAAATTGTGGTTTAAAACATTACAATAATATACTTTATCACATTAGTGATACTTGAATTACCGGCTTTCGGCGTATAGCAACTGGTTTGTATTTTGTGTTGGATTTTATTCATATAACTACTTTAATATTTAAGACAACCGAAAGAAGTTACCTATGTGAACATTTTTTTATGCTCGCGGCTCCGCCCGCGTGGAGGTTATTTTTAATCGACTTCAAAAAAAGGGAGGAGGTTCTCAATTCGACGTGTTTTTTTTATGTTTGTTACCTCAGAACTCCGTCATTTATTGACCGATTTGGAAAATTCTTCTTTTATTACAGAGCATATGCTTCCAGATTGGTCCAGTCGGTGCCAGCCAAAACATGGAAAAACAGAATAATCAGGCATACAAAAAAATATCAAATAGATCCATACTTGGTTTTTATGAATCTAAAAGTAAAGAAAACAACACCGGCACCGACTCCAAAAATAATTGATTTAAATTGTATGTAATTAATTGATGTAAATGTAACCAATTATTTTTTGGTTTTTAGTTGTGTCTGGGTTTGTTTGAAGACGGTTTTATTTTTATTTAAAAAGTAATAATTGTAAGAAAAGGTATACAATCAATCAATATTAAGCATGTATCATACATATAAACCTTCCTCTTGAATCACTCTATCTATTAAAAGAAAGCGCTTCAAAATCCGTTGCGGAGTTTTGAAGATTTAAGCATACATAGGGACGGATAGACAGCGACTTTGTTTTATACTATGTAGTGATGTACATTTTATAAATAAAATATGGTGTATCGTGTAAAATATATAAAATAAACATTTCATTTTTATTAACATGAAAATTAAAACATTGAGCCAATCTATCGAATTTATATTCATCGGAAGCTATTTTAAACGTCAATAAAGCAATTTATTTTAATAAAACTTTAATATTCTAAGCATAAAGTACGTTAAATTTGACAATGAATACCTTTCGCCCTGATTTGTAATCAATAAGAGAATTTCTAATACGTTGATAGAATGTATGTTTTTTAAATCCTACTAATATTATGAATGCCAATGTTTGGATGGATAGATGGATGTTTGTTACTCAATTAATCACGCTACAACGGCTGGATGGATCTGGTCGAAAATTTGGCGCAGAGATAAATTATAGTCTGGAATAGCACATAAACTACTTTTATCCTGGAAAAATGTACAGTTCCTGTGGGATAGTTCAGTTTTTCACAGAGCAAGGCTCGACATGATTTTTTGCATAGTGATAGTTTAGGGATCAGAAAATGACATAAGCAAATTTTTATCATGGAAAAATGCACGCTTCCTATGGGATAGCAAAACATAGAAAGATGTAATAGCTTAAGATGCCTTCATGGAGTGTATACCTTTCTTCCAAAAATAACCTCCACTTGGGTGAAGCCGCGGGCAATATCTAGTAGATACATACATTCACACGCACTCATGCCTGAAATCCCCGAAGGGGCAGCCCGAGGTGTAACCGGTACTACTGAGTATTTCATGATTGAAAAACTCAACATCACTTTTACCCGACCCGGGGATCGAACCCGAAACCTCAGCAATCGTACCGCGTACGCAATTACAAATACGCTACCGAGGCAGTCCTATTTCTTTTTATTTACCCTTTATAATCCATTTAGGTATTTCCCCTTAACAAGGGGAAAGGGCACGCAAAGCGGTTAGAATTACGTTGAGTTCGAAGAACATTCTGAGATATCTGCTGAACCAAGCGCTATATTAAAAATATATGTTAAATATAGACTCATTGCGCAACTCTAAAGCTATACAGAATTTGTTTAAATGCCCTCAAATTATTTAAATAAAATCCTAAACATGAAAAATAAAAAATACAATATCTCCAATAGGGCTTATCGATTCACATTAATTCTAATCAAAATAATTACTTTGTTATCAATAAAAAAGACGAGTCTTATTACTTTTAGAACATTTCTAACAAAATGTGTAAATAACAAATAAAAACCTTAATTTTGCCGCAACCGAGGTATGCGATAACTAGCGCTTTGTTGTTTAAAAGCACAACTGAAATTGAAGATTAATCTCACTACTATGCAATAGATGGCAAAATTGTCAGTTTCCTGAAGTATGCATGCCTGCATGGTGTAGAACCTTTGCCTTCTCTTTTATATAAAAAAGAGAGAATGAAACAAAAATTTCACGTTCATAATATTTCGTTCTCAGTAATTAGGTACTTTTTGAACTATTGCTGGCACTACGTTTTTGCGCTTGGACTCGATTCCAAACAAAAATGACTATTATTACAATTAATTGCAAAACAAAAGTGCTTAAATAATAATAGACTGTGTTAAACCTTTAACATTTGTTCAGAGTCACCGACAAACAAAATTTAGTCAATAATAATAAATTAAACGTTTTTAAACAGTTATATTTAGCTTGCCCTGGTTGTTTTTTGTGTTTATTTTTTTTATATATTTATTTGTGTATTGTGGGGTGTAAGGGATTCTACCATCATCTTCGGAACCCAAGCCATCCTCACCTGCTCGTGGTGCACCCTGCTGACCAACAAACGAGGCTCTGGCCACTCACCAACCCGCATTGGACAAGCGTGGTGAGTTAAACGTCCAACCCCCTCCCTCATGATGTACACTCGCAATCACAGGCCCCTAGTGCCCGGCGTCTCCAGTGGGAACAATGCCGATGACAGTAGGCGGGATTACCCTGGAGCTCGGGGCGTTTACAATCCCCGGGCGAGATTTCTTAACTGTCAAACAACTACGGCGCGCAAAACGGATATTAATAGGCTCAAAATTCTATCATACAATGTTCGAACGTTGAATTCAGAAGAAAAATTGGTCGAATTGGAGAATGCATTAGAACACCTTAACTGGGATTTAATAGGATTATCAGAGGTTAGGAGAGAAGGTGAACAAATATTAGAAAGAGGCAGCGCTACATTTTATTACACTGGCAACAGTTCTAAACAATGTGGTGTTGGCTTTCTGATATCTAAAAAATGGAAAGACAATATTAAAGAATTTGTATCATATTCGGATAGAATAGCACTTATGAAATTTCACGTCACTTCCAAGAAATCCTTAACTTTAGTGCAGGTATACGCACCGACCTCAACACACAAAGACGAGGAAGTAGAAGACTTCTACGATCTTCTTGATAAAGCTTGCGACGAACATAGGGGAACCTGGACTATAGTGATGGGAGATTTTAACGCCAAAGTCGGTCCAAGGGTCAATTCGGATGATTGTAACATCATAGGACCTTATGGTTTTGGTCGACGGAACGAACGAGGTACTCGTCTTCTCCAATTTGCATTTGGTCAGAATCTTTGTCTAAGCAATAGTTTCTTTTATAAAAAGCCTCATCGCCGATGGACATGGCTCTCCCCGGATAGAGTCACTAAAAATGAAATCGATTTCTGTCTTTCATCCAATAAACAAATTATTAATAACGTAGAAATAATAAACAATATACAATTTAGTTCTGATCACAGACCTGTTCGAATTTCGTTTAGATTTAACTTTAAAATAGACCGCCAACATTTGATTAAAAACACAGTAAAAAGGTTAGCTAAGCATACACTTCTAGCAGACAGCGAAACATTTCTCTTAGAACTTAAGAATAGTTTTAATATTTTGCCCATAGATTCAGACAACGTCCAATCCCAATATAAACACATCCACCATTGTATCAAACAAGCTAGTCAAAAAGTAAATATAACGAAATCCAAAACCTCTAAGTTAACTAATCACACTAAGAGACTCATAGAGGAAAGACAGAAATTAACTATGTACACAGCGGACTACAGGGCAAAAGACAAACTGACTAAGAAAAGCATCCGAAAAGATATTCGAAATTATAATACGACTCTGGTTAAAACGGCACTAGAAAAGAATACATCCTTGAAGGCAGCGTTCATGGGCACAACAGCAGGAAAAACGTCAATAAACAGCATAACAGATAGTAAGGGCATTAAACACAACGACAGATCTCAAATTCTTCGAATTTGCACAGAATTCTATAAAAACCTTTACAGCTTTGACTCAGACGAACAGACGCTAGTTTCTTATTTTTGTTCAGACGATATTCCCATGACCACGCCACTAGAAGTACACCATGCCATCGCTGGTACGAAATACAGTAAAAGCCCAGGTCACGATGGTATCACAGCAGAAACATTAAAAGTCGGCGAACCCATCCTCCTTCCTCACATAACTAACATGTTTAATACAATCTTAAAAACAGGAATATTCCCGCTAAAATTTTGCCACTGTGATATTATTTTATTACACAAAAAGGGCAGCAAATCAGATATAGGCAATTATCGACCTATTAGCCTGGTGCCACAATTATATAAAATTTTTATAAAGGTCATCGAGAGCCGAATCTCAGTAAAACTAGACGGCCATCAACCACCCGAACAAGCAGGGTACAGGCGTGGGCTCTCCACTACAGATCACTTGCACGCTCTTAACCAAGTTATAGAGAAACACATAGAATATCACATTCCTCTTTATATTGCATTCATCGATTACTCGAAAGCTTTTGACAGTGTAAAACACAGTTCCATCTTCAATGCTCTCCGAAAACAAAACATAGAACCCACCTACATCCAATTACTTCAACACATTTACCACAACAGTACAGCTTCCATCAAATTACATAGCACTGGACCTACTTTCAAAATTGAAAAGGGAGTCAAACAAGGTGACCCTCTCTCGCCAAAACTTTTCACCGCCATACTAGAAGAAGTGTTTAATGAAGTCATGCCTTTTTGGAGAGAGAGAGGTGTTGTCGTCGGTGATAGAAGATTAACAAATCTTCGATTCGCCGACGACATCGTCCTTTTTTCATCCTCAGCCTCGGAATTGGGTTCTATGATTAACGAACTTAGCTGTGCAAGCTTTGCTGTGGGACTAAAGATGAATATGACAAAGACCAAGCTAATGACAAACAGCATGCAGCACACAATAGAGGTGAATGATATGACGATTGTGTACGTCCACGAGTATGTTTATTTGGGTCAAATAGTCTCCTTTCAGGCGCGACAAGAAGCCGAAGTCACGAGACGAATCGAGAACGCCTGGAAGAGCTACTGGTCTATGAAAGACCTGATGAAAGGCAAGCTTCCACTAGCCCTTAAACGGAAACTCGTGGACGTGCGCATTCTTCCAATCCTTACGTACGGTGCGCAGACTTGGTCCTTGACAGAACGTCAGAAGTCCGCGCTTATGGTTTGCCAGCGAGCTATGGAGCGTAGTATGCTGAAAGTCAAAATCTCGGATAAAATAAGAAACAGTATACTACGCTCAAAAACCAAAATAACGGATGTTGGCTACGAAGCCGCTAGTCGGAAATGGAACTGGGCTGGACACGTCTGCCGTATGCGTAATGACATGTGGGCAAAGATCACCACACAATGGGTTCCATTAATAAAGCGGCGACGAGGACGGCCCAGAAGGCGATGGCGAGATGAGCTTGACTCCCACTTAAGGGATTGGCATGCTGCAGCTCAAAGTCGAGACGAGTGGAAAGAGGGTAGGGAGGCCTTTGCCCTGCAGTGGGACGACCATGGCTGATTATTATTATTATTATTATATTATTTGTGTATTGCTGAACAAGTAATTTATAAAATTATGATATCGGGAGCAAATTCTTTCCATTTTTTTTCTTTTACTATGTGTGTAAACAGGAAGAAAATAAGATTTAAAAAAATACATATTGAAAATAAATCGTGTAGAGGATTTGAACACCTGTCATAATGTTAGTATAAGGCCGACGTTTACCCCAAGACCAATGCCTTTCTTATAATACTTGTTGAAATTTTATATTAGTTTCTATTTATACTAAATGTTTAACCATCATAATAAGTAGGAGGAAAATACAAGCCAAAACCAATTTTATTTCCATAATGTTAACGTTAAAAATCGCTTAATACGTCAAAGATTTTTTACTGACAAGTATTATTATTACATTGAATTGGTTTGATACCCCCGCCAGCGTAGTTGTGAGATTCGTCGAATTTGAAATGATCTTTAGATTCACATACATAAGCCGTAGATTTGCATGAACAAACATATTATTTTGTTTTGGAAACGGTTTCTTTACGTTTTGTACGCCGATTTTGAATTTTGGTTTTGCATTGTTTAAATAGTTTGCCTCGGTGGCGCAGTCGTAATTATGTATGCTGTGCTGAGGTTTCGGGTTCGATCCCCGGGTCGGGTAAAGTGATATTGGGTTTTTCTAACTAGAAATTCTCAGTATTATCTCGGAGCCTGGAACCTAATCAAATAATATAATTACCGACTACCTAGTCGTGGGCATCCGTTTACAAATAGACTATATTCATGATACTATATGCATTAAGATTAAAATTATGCATATCAATGATATTATTAAAACAACCATGGAAAATCCCAAACATTATTATAAATCACATTACAATAAGCTATTATAGCAAATAAATACAATAATAATAAAATAAAAAAATCAAAATCGCCAACGGCGTTGCCATGCCGCGCGTGAGTGAAGAAATTAGCAAACACTATATAATAGCCAATAGGTAGATAATTCGAGATTCGGGCACCGCGCGGCACATCAAATGGACCTTCGATCAACAATACAACTAGATAACGGGTCACATATAAACTCAAAGCTAAAATCTGTCCGCGTAAATATATATTACACAGCTATATATTTTTACTAACGAACTGATATAAAAGTTTTAAAACCATTTTAAGTTCAAAGTAATCACAACTTTAACATATTATCTTATAGTTACGATAACTCATCGCAAAACAATAAATTACTGAGAAATGAAAAGACATAGGTTAAATAACATTTATTGTGAAATCAACCTAAGACGGCAAAAAATAAAGTGCCTTTTTCTGTAATTGTCTTGCGAGTTACGTCGTTTTGTTTCGTATCTGTTTGCTTCTTCGAAATTTACGACAGGAGGTATGGAGCCGCATTGAACGGGAAACGCACCTAGCGTGTGCCAGCCGCGTATCGTCGCAATATTTGGCGCCGCAGTCAACGTGTTAAGCGATTTTTAACGTTAATATTATGGAAATAAAATTGGTTTTGGCTTGCATGTTCCTCCTACTTATTATGATTGTAAACATTTAGTATAAATAGAAACTAATATAAAATTTCAATAGGTATTATAAAACAGACATTGGTCTCGGGGTAAACGTCGTCCTGATACTAAAATCATGACAGGGGTTCAAATCCTGCGCACGTAATATTTTCAATATATATTTTTTTTAAATCTTATTTTCTTCCTGTTGCTCCCGATGTCATAATTTTATAAATTACTTGTTTAGCAATAACCACATTGAACCTTATCAGCGTTTATATAAAAATACAATAAAATTTCTCAAGTGCACTTTGTCCATGAGTATAATAGACTCTAACACTCTAAATTTAAAGCACATTTTCCTTCATTTCGTGGCTGGTTGTTTTGAATCTTCCAATTGCCAATGACAGATATGTACCTACTTATTAGTGCAAGTTGTAAGAATTTAAATACATACCACGATTTGTTTTTACTAATTATAAAACCATAATAACAAATAATTATTATAAGCAGCGATAGGGGTTAAAATTTCAATTAGTAAATTTGACCCAAATAAATACAACAAACAACCAGAGCAAGCTAAATATAACCGTTTAAAAACATTTAATTTATTATTTGACTATGTACCTAACTTGATACAGAAAATAAAAAATTACAATTATTGAATTTATTTATTATCTGTAGGATTTGAACACCCAGATTGGTAAGCGCTTAGGAGAGTACTAATGTACCTTGCTGCAAAGCTATTACGTCCCATGCTGCTAATATTGAAATTGTATATTGCTTTCTATTTATGAATGTTTAACGATGGTTATTAAAAAAAATATATATTCGTCGTTGACTCTGAACAACGAGGAACAACAAATATTAAAGGTTTAACACAGTCTATTATTACTTTACGCACTTTTGTTTTGCAATTAATTGTAATAATAGTCATTTTTGTTTGGAATCGAGTCCAAGAGCAAAAACGTAGAGCCAGCGGTAGTTCAAAAAGTACCTAATTACTGAGAACGAAATATTATGAACATAAAATTTTTGTTTCATTCTCTCTTTTCTATATAAAAGAGAAGGCAACGGTTCTACACCATGCAGCCTTGAATATGTCAAAACAATAATCATCTACAGCCATCGTGCAATGTGATTATACTTTATTTTTATTTCGTTAGTATCCGAATCATGCACGAAATTAAAAAGTAACTACACTTAAAATTGTGCCAAATAAATCGATTTTCTTTCTACTCTATAGTCGTTCGTGTTTACGGTGATGTTTAAAATTTTTTATCATGCCATCTATTGGCGTATATTATCTATAGCCATCTATCAGAGAGTAGCACGGCTAGCTTTTTGAAGGTCGAATCGTCAAAGTCATTGGACTACGTAATTCCCTTAACTATAAAATTATGATTACTATAATGAGAAGTAAGATTAAATACATATAAGAGTCATGTTTATAGGTGACATTCTAAAGCAAACACAAAAATTATTTAGTAACATAATATATAAGGAACATTATTCCATCAGCAGCTAAATTGTACAAGCATTTGCCAATTACACAAATATTGATCATTGCAGTAGTATATGATAATAATGCTCTTTGATCTACTTTTTAGGCAACACGTCATGAACAAATAAAAAACAAAGCTTATGCAACTATAAAAGAGATCGCGTGGCCTCGTTCATCAAAGAAGGTCGATTAATTTATGCACGTCATATTATTGACTAGCTGTTGCTCGCGGCTCCGCCCACGTGGAGGTCATGTTTGGGAGAAAAAGTATACATAAAAAAGTATATATAAGTATAATACAAAATACGAATTTTCATGCGTTCAACTTAAAAAATGACGGATTTTCATACAAACTTCCATCCCCTATTTTACCCCCTTAGGAGTGGTATTTCCAAAAAACCCTTCCTTAGTGGATACCTACGTCATAAAAGGTACCTACTGTCAAAATTTCAAGTCTCTAACCCCAGCAGTTTAGGCTGTGCGTTGATATGTTAGTCAATCAGTTTCTTCTTTTATATATACAGATTGAATATATATTATTGGGTATTTTTTGTTTAGTTTGCGTATTTTTTGTTTAGTTTGCATAATAGTGTTCTATGTACTACAATACTTTATCATACATATACACTCACGCCTGTAATCCCAGGTAGGCAGAGGTGCAACCAGTACACCCAATTTTCGCCGAATTTCAGTTCCATAATGTGATAGGGGGCGAGCCTATCGCCATAGGCTCGCCCCCATCGCCATCGTAATAGACTTTATTACTTAATTTTCGCTTAATAGTAGCTTTAATAGGTAGAGCTGCAAAGTATATTACGTTTTCGAAGTATATGAATTTACCAATTGTCAATTTGGCAAAGAAACTATATTTTAGACAGTTTTAGAATGACAAGCTTCGATACGTTGATAATCAATTTTTAAAGATTTTTTAGCGTAAGTCGCACGGAACAAAGTGAAGTCACCTTAGGTCACCTATTGGTAAGATAAATAACACTCAGATTGAAAGAAAGAGCCCAGTAGAATTGTAGGTGCATTACGAAACATTTCAAAAAAGGAAAGGCAGTCGTAAGGAACGTAGACTGGTCAAAGCATTTTGGCAATCACACTGTTAGCATAAAACGTGGTTGTGTAAGATATTGTGAGTTAATTGTTGTTTTCAGTATGAAGTATATCTTACTATATACTAGTAATATAAATGCGAATGTTTGGATGGATGTTTGTTACTCAATCAAGCCAGAACGGCTGCACGGATCTGGTTGAAATTTGGCACAGAGATAGGTTATAGCCTGGAATAGCACGTAGGCGATTATTTATGCTGGAAAATTAAGGTTCCTATGGGATAGCAAAATATAGAAAATTGTAATAGCTTAAGATACCTACATGGATTTATACCTTTTCCAAGAATAACTACCACGCGGGCGGGGCCGCGGACAACAGCCAGTTATTATATAAACGAATTTGTAACAAAAATGGCAAAAGATAAAAATATATTATGTATCAGTAAACAAAACTAGTTATCAACAAATTACAACTTGGTTTAAACTCTTGCAAGATTTACAAATCCCAGTGGAAGGTTGATAACATTACGCAGGCGCCTAGCAACACTATCATGAATCGTGAATGTCTCGACATTATGCCAACGTATGATACGCGGAAAATACGGAAAATAAGTTACCCGCGTGTCCTGATGTTTAAATACTGCATCGGTGGCACAGTTGTAATTGCGGATCCGTTACGGCTGCTGAGGTCTCGGGTTCGATCCCTGGGTCGGGTAAACTGATATTGAGTTTTTCTATTTAGAAATACTCAGTATCAGTCCGGAGTCTGGAATTGTGCCCAGTATGGCGATAGGCTCATGGGACGTAATAATAAATTCGGCGAAAAGTGGGTCTACTAGTTACGCCTCTCCCTACTCCTTCAGGGATTACAGGCGTGAGTGTATATGTATGTATTTATGTTTAAAAGATCACGTAGTAATTAATATGGAATAAACAGAGCGTATCGATTATGAAATAATACGTTTATTTTAGTGGTAACACTTCAGTCATACTAATGGTTTTAAAGAGATAGGTATCATAAAGGTCACAGTCACTTTTAATTATGCTCTCGGCTATATTTCCAAATGGATAAGCAGTAGTGTAACCTATATTCCCACGATTCGTCGAGCTTTTTTTGTCCCATTATATGATAGATGGCAAATCTATCGCCATATCGAGAATACATTTCAGAAATAGACATTTCAAATTCCTATTTACTAATATGACATCCTGACTCCATCCTATACCTCTTACACAGACAAGATAAAATATAAGAATAGGTCTCAAACCATTTAATTTAACAAGAGCAAAGAAATTATACGATAAATAAAATTTTAAAATATGTTTATATTATAATCTTCTGAGACATAAAACTAGACTACATTCCAGTATTAATATTAAAATAAAGTTTTGCATAAACCAGCATTCTCAACGTGTGACTGTTCCGCAGGCACTTTAAATATTATAATCTGAAAGTGAAATTAGTGTCATGGAACCTCATGTTTAAAGCCGCTTAGCGAGATGTGGCGAGAAATTGCTATTTTTAACTATAGACTAAGAATGACGTATAAAACGGTGATAGCTTAGCGGAAAATTGATAGGACTTGAGAAACAGATGGCGTATCGCGCTTAGATCGGGGGTCGCGCTGCGAAGGATCCCAATCTTAAGTCCCTCAAAGCAGCCTACAACCGTGCTGCCAAGGCTTGAAAGAGG
The DNA here is from genome assembly GCA_905220505.1 of Laothoe populi. Classification (NCBI taxonomy): domain Eukaryota; kingdom Metazoa; phylum Arthropoda; class Insecta; order Lepidoptera; family Sphingidae; genus Laothoe; species Laothoe populi. Next base: position 7,142,055 of record HG992163.1, read on the forward strand.
GAGTACGTTAGAGCGGATGCCCAGCGCGTCTCCAAGATTGGATGTGCTTTGGCCGATCACCTTCTTCTATCTCTGCACCACCTCAGGTTGACTGGCAGAGGAGTGGCATACCAGACTGGAAAGCCCAAATGCGGGCTTGAGAACCGTCGCGGCAGTGCGTCCTGTCCTAAAGAGATGGTTAGACAGGCGCCACGGTGCGCCAACGTTCCGGCTGACGCAGGTACTGACGGACCATGGGTGTTTCGGTTCGCTCCTGTATCGGATCGGGAAGGAGGTGTCTGCCGTGTGCCACCATTGTGGCAACTGCCTCGAGGACACGGCCCAACACACGTTGGAGGAGTGCCCAGCTTGGGACGAAGAGCGCAGCGCTCTCAGAGCAGTCGTCGGAGGAGACCTCTCGCTGCCGGCCGTGATGTCGTCCATGGTCGCCAGCCGGAGGTCCTGGCCTGCGGTGGCCCACTTCTGCGAGAACGTCATCTCGCAGAAGGAGAGTGCCGAGAGGGATCGGGAACGATTTGATCCCTCCCGCCGCCAGAGGAGACGTAGGAGACGCCAGGCGGATGACTGACTGGCGTCTCCCGCCCTGTGGAATGAGGGCGTTTTGAGATTTCTACCACGGTAACCCATGCCTGTCGTAAGAGGCGACTAATTAAAGGCGGCCATCGGGGGTCGCGGGTGCGCAGCGGGGGACTGTCAGCCCATATCGATGCACTCCAATTTCGGTGCATCGTGCGACCCTGAGATGGACGGTAGCTCGGGTGGTAAGGCCTCGTTCGCTGTCGTTGTTCGGTGCGCGAGAGCTCCTAAGATGATGACGATGGGAGATGGACCCGTACAAGGCACCGCGCAGGGGCGGTTCCGGCAGCAATTCTAGCACTCCTTAGAATACCCCGGGATCGCTTCGGAAGCGCTAAAGAAGGCCACCGCGGGGTTTTAGCTGGTAGTGTCGGGTGGGTTGTACATAGCGGGTAGGGACTCGGCCCAGCGGCAGCACGGATAGCCATCATCCGGGCGAGGGGGATACTGGGTCGTAAGACCAGCTAGTCCAGCATAACCGTTTTATTCTTATTCCACTTCCCCCTGGAGCGGGCGGCAGTAATAAAACGCTTTCCCCGCGACAACAAAAAAAAAAGGTTGACTGGCAGAGATGCCTCCGACATTAAGTCCACCTATACTTAAATGTATTAAGTGTTAAATAAATAAATCACCCGACAAGCAGTTGTGCTTATTGGAGCTTGGCTAAGGCCGTCCAATCTAATTTCTGTCGCCCTTCGCTGTCACCGCTGAGATATCGAAATGGAACACTAGCAAGAGAAGGCCGATTTACTGGCAAACCACTTCACGGCTAATTCGAGACTCGAGGATTGCAAAGCTCATTTACCACCTACGCTGCCCGGTTGCAGTCACACACTACCTGATATCCTTATCAGGCCTTGTGATGTGCGACGTGAGCTGCAGTCTCTCTACGTTCGGAAGGCTAGTGGTCCTGATGGTATCCCAACGCTTGTATTTAAAAAGTTTGCAGCGGAGTTGTCTCCTGTACTACGCGCCTATACCGATCGTCCTACCTCTCAGGTGGTGCCTAAATCTTGGAGGGAGGCCAATGTGCAGACCCTAACAATTATCGCCCAATCGCTATCACCTAAGTGATGTGTAAAATCATGGAGCGACTGATTAACATCCAATTGGTTCACTACCTGGAGGATCACTCGTTGATCAGTGACAGAAAATATGGGTTCCATCATAACCGATCAACGGGTGATCTTCTAGCGTTTGTATTACATTACTGGGGCGAGGCGATTGACAGGCATGGCGAGGCTCTGGCTGTGAGTCTCGACATAGCCAAGCCGTTTGATAGGGTCTGGTATCGTGGCCTTCTCTCCAAGCTCCCGGCATACAGTCTGCCCGACAACCTGTGTAAGTAGATTTCCGCCTTTCTACATGAGCGTAGAATACGTGTCCTTGTTGATGGACACGCAGATCATGTCAGTAAATGTCGGAGTACCACAAGGCTCTGTGCTTTCGCCCACCTTGTTTATTCTGCATATTAATTATATGTTGTCGCTTGGCAATATTAATAGCTATGCAGATGACAGCTCGGTTTATGGGCGTTATTGCAGCAAGCCTCCTAGTTGCCGGGCGGATACTGAGAGGAGACGCGAGGATCTTGTCATGGATCTCATCCAGGCCTTGGATCTCATATCATTATGAAGTACCAGGAATCAGGTTGAATTTAATGCCAGGAAAACCCAGGTGTGCGCGTTCTATTGCAAGAAATCCCCGTTCTTCAGGGTGTTCCACTCGCAATGCGGAATGACCTTAGTGTCCTAGGTATGGATTCGCTGCAATCTTAATCCAAGGAGTCACATCGAGGGCGTAATATCCGCCACTTCCCGCAGGGTCGGAATCCTAAACAGGGTGCGGCAGTTTTTCACGCTTGGTCAGCTCTACCGCTTATATAAAGCGCAGGTGCGGCCGGGAATGGAATACTGCTCGCACCTATAGGACGGTTCCGCAAAATACCTCCTCGATGTCTTGGATGGATTGCAGCAGCGGGCCATCCGCATTGTGAATGATGCAGACGTGAGTAACAGCCTGGAGCTGCTACAGCTGTGTAGGGATATTTCCTCGCTTAGCGGGTTCTACCGTCTGTATCATGGCGAATGCTCTTGAAGAATTGTTTGATCTTATCCCATCCTCTCCCTTCCATACCAGAATCACGCGTACTGGATTGCGGAGCCACAGCTTCGTGGTGTCTACTACCCCGGCCCGAACCAAGAGGTTCCCAAACTCGTATTTTTGCCGCACCATCAACCTGTGGAACAGTTTGCCAGCTACCCTTTAGGCGTAGTGTGAAGCAGCTACACAGCAGGCCGGCATGATTGTGTTGAGTAGCGAGGGATAGATTGTCTCTGGCTACTTGATACTATAACTGGACGGCACTGCACTTACCTTCAGGTGTAGTGTGGTCAATATGCCGTGCCAGGATAAACTAAAAGAAAAAAAAAGGCTCTCAATTGGTCGTGGGGTCTTAAGTCAGATACAAAAGGCAGTATTATTGGACACGGCACGCATTGTGAAAGGTTCCTCACTCTAGGATCCTAGGCCTCACCATCGGAGCGTGCAGATTTTATATTTTTAAATGTAGGTACACAGTCAGGTCATAAGTATTGTCACACAGTAAAAACTTTTATTTTAGAATGCTGGCCACAAAAAAGTTTATTGAATTCGATTTTCAAATTGTTCATGAAAATAAAAATGTATACTTTTTAGAATTTTACTCATTTTTAAATATGGAGTGGACGCTTAAAGAAGACCGTGTTGCAGTAATTGCGTTGCATCGTTGCGGTTACGCGCCAATTAAAATTTTTGACATACTGAAAAAATTGAATATAACCAAAAGATTCGTTTATCGTACCATCAAACGATACAATGAAGACTCTAGTGTAGATGACAGGTCAAGAAGTGGTCGCCCTCGGTCTGTTAGGACTCCAGCAGTGATAAAAGCTGTGAAGGCGAGAATTCAAAGAAATCCCAAACGTAAGCAGAAACTGTTGGCCCTTCAGATGGGGTTAAGCAGAACCACGGTGAAAAGGGTGTTAAATGAAGACTTAGGGCTTCGGGCATATCGAAGAAAAACAGGACATCGATTGAATGCTCGTCTAATGGACCTGAGACTGAAGAGATGCCGCGCTTTGTTGAAGCGGTACGCGGGAAAAAAATATCGGGAAATTCTTTTTTCAGATGAAAAATTTTTTACCGTAGAAGAGAGCTACAACAAACAAAATGATAAGGTGTACGCACCCAGTAGTGAAGAAGCGAGCAACCGTATTCCGCGTGTCCAACGAGGTCATTTTCCATCCTCGCTCATGGTATGGTTGGGAGTTTCTTATTGGGGCTTAACAGAGGTACATTTTTGTGAGAAAGGTGTAAAAACGAATGCAGTTGTGTATCAAAATACAGTCCTGACGAACCTTGTGGAACCTGTTTCTCATACCATGTTCAATAACAGGCACTGGGTATTCCAACAAGATTCGGCGCCAGCTCATAAAGCGAAGAGCACACAAGACTGGCTGGCGGCGCGTGAAATCGACTTCATCCGGCACGAAGACTGGCCCTCCTCCAGTCCAGATTTGAATCCGTTAGATTACAAGATATGGCAACACTTGGAGGAAAAGGCGTGCTCAAAGCCTCATCCCAATTTGGAGTCACTCAAGACATCCTTGATTAAGGCAGCCGCCGATATTGACATGGACCTCGTTCGTGCTGCGATAGACAACTGGCAGCGCAGATTGAAGGCCTGTATTCAAAATCACGGAGGTCATTTTGAATAAACTTTAGTGTCATAAGAATCTATGTTTTGTTAAGTTCATTTTGGTATATTAATAGTTACATAATGAATAAACTTGTCTCAATTATTTTATATTAAACATGTGACAGAATTTATGACCTGACTAGGTATATATTAATTTATTTTTAAAAATACTAAAACTGCCTTTGTGGCGCAGTTGTAATTGCGTATGCATTACCACTGCTGTTCTAAGGTATTGGGTTCGATCTCTGGGTAGTGTAAAGTGATATTGGGTTTATCTATCTAAAAATTCTCAGTATTAGCTCGGAATCTGGAATCTGTGCCCGGCGATATGGTGATAGGCTGGCCCCCTATCATATTATGGGACCGAAATTCGGCGAAAAGTGGGTGTACTGGTTACACCTCTACCTACGCTTTCGGGGATTACAGGCGTGGGTGTATATGTATGTATTTAAAAATATAAAGAATCCTTTTTAAATAAAGAATACTGTACAATAACACTCAACAGTCACACACATAGTCCTGACTCCAAACTAAGATAAAAGAGTCTTCTGTCGTAGGAATCAAGAACTACGACGGACTACGATCCCAGAACACCTAGACCCGAAACAAATATCTGTCTGTCACACAAATATTTGTCTCGATGCGGGAATCGACCCCAGGGCCACTCGTTTCACAGCTGGCTACTCGCCGGCCGCGCCACGAATGCTGTCAAATTATCATCGACATATTTTCTTGTTTCCCATGAAAAAACATAAGCATTTGTGGTACCTAGGGGAAATATAGTAAATATAGAAGTTATAGAATTGGGGTAGATTGGGCCGCTGATATCCAGGCTGCACTGCCCTGGTTGCGTCGTAGTTTTGAGTAGTTGTGGGTATTGCCAGGATTATCAGTGGTTTGAGAAAGTGGTCGATATACCAACATTAATCATTGTAATATTAAGTGTTAAAAGAGTTAAGTTATCATTGTGAGAATATTTAAGAGTGTTTTGTGTAGAGTTCAAACACTGTTCGTTTGCCATCCAATACTTACTTTACGTCTCGTAGATTACGTCAGTGATGTAACATACGGACAAAATTGAACGTAATTGAGATGAAATTGACCTATATTGGTGTTTCACCTTTGTCCTTGACCGATGTGCTCGTTATTCCCATTTCACGTCATTTAAGATTTACTTGTGTTTTCTTTATTAAATCCTAAAGTTAGCCTTACTATGCTTTAGGTTATTGTACGTTTATCTTATATCTTGAGTCAAATTATAGCTGGAAAACAAATTTACCTTGTACTATGCAGTTAAATCACGTAAGTTTAAAACAGGTTAAAGCTGAAATTTTAATGGGTACATGAGTGGAAATTTTAAATGTCTTATATACAGCTCAAATCAGCTCAAGGCAGGTCAATAAAAATTAAGGCCATCCAAAAATAAAAATTATACAGTATTCAACAGCATACGACACAATTTTCTTATGTTTAATAAAAAATTTATAATAAGTAAATAAAATTGTTTTTAGTTTAAAGTATGTAAGGGGAAGCCTGAAAGTAGCACCAATTGTAGAAAAGATAAGAAGTGCTTGGTTAGCTTAGTATGGGCACGTGATGAGGAGGGATGAAAGGCATATGACAAGACTAGTTGTCAATATGAATGTGGATGGACGAAATAGTCGTGGGAGACCCAAAAAGAGGTGGATGGATTGCGTGAATGAGGACATGCGCATGAAAGGAGTGAATGCAGATTTGACGCATAATAGGGCTGCGTGGAGAGTTCAAACCAATTGTGCCGACCCCACTTAGTGTGGGATAAGGACAGGTAGATGATGATGATGATAAGGCACCTCGGATGTTTTACGAGCTTGGTAGACTTAACATAATGAATTTTATGGTACCTGCTTGTTATGCTCAAAAATAGAGTTTGTCGCTTTTTCGATGCGTAGAGTAAAACATATGATAAATACAGGTAGTATTTGTCATATATTTTACTCTATTAGTTAATAGAGACATCAAGTGCTACAACACATGCGATCCGTGTTTTTAAAAATTAGCGCGATTTTACAAGGAAGCAGACGACGGGGATTGGCAAGCGGGGACAGATTTGAGTCTCAGTAAATCTCACTCCACCCGATATGCAGCAGAAAGCTGACACTTCGCTTCAGTTTCAATGAAAGATGGGACTACGGTAGTACAAGACACTAGTCGGCCTTGATCCAGTCATGATGTACATTTTTAATTATAGTTGTAGAACTAGCCATAGAGCGACCTTATCGCCATATTTTTATTATATTTAGATACAATTGTTTCTCCAAATATGAACAGATTATGATAATTCCTATTGTAGTCAATATTCTTTAAGGTGGTTTTATTTCTATTTAGATACATACGTGGGAAAAAATTTAAGTCTTCAACGAATAACAGTAAATTTATACAAATGGGTGTATAATTATAAACTATTCTCAATATAAACAAATAATAAATATACCCAGCAGTCAAACACATAGTTCTGATCCTACACTATGTAAAACCCGTATCATAAGTATCAAGAACTACAAAGGACTACGGTCCCACAACACCCAGACTCGTAATAGCTATCTGTCTGTCATACAAACATTTGTCTTGGTGCAAGAATCGAACCCACGTCCTCTTGTTTCACAGCCAACTACTCGCTCGCCGCGCCACGGAAGCTTTATTTTAGTATTTGCTTAGTTTTATTGAATATTTTTCTATCGTGAGGGTTAATGCTCTTAGTATCGAAGATGTCGATCGTGCATTTTGCAACAGATTTTTCAAAGATTAAATTTTACACAGAATATGCTCCATTACACTAGAATACAGCCCTGTCTTGGTGATCAGGGTAACCTAGGGTTACCAACCCTGAAATTAAAATACTAGGATTTTAAGTTAGAAAAACCAGGACGATTCAGTTTAAAAACAGGACGCATCTTTGTTTTAAAATAGCGTAAACACTTGCGAGCCGAGACGCCGCCTAAAATAAGGATTGCAAAAGTGGTGTGCGAATTTTAAAATACAGGACCTTATCAGGGCGCTTTAAAAACCCAGGACGCTGCTTAAAAACTATCCAGGACAACCCAGGACACTCTAAAAACCAGGACATGTCCTGAGAAAACAGGACAGTTGGCAACTCTAGGGTAACCGAATACAAAAGAAATAATGGGTCGGCTTTAGATTCGGATTTTAGTGTACCTAAGCGTTGATAACTAAAAAAGTTATATCTGTTAATGAGTCATGTAGCACAATATATTTTACAGCATAAAACGGTACCAGATTCCCACAACAATAAAAAAACAACGACTTATCTTATTGTACCAAAATTTATTGTTTTTTGATTTTATCAGTGTTATTTCCTTATTAGAGACTTGAGAAAACAATAAAATTCATAAATGTAACCATTGTTTTAAAATGTAATTAGGTATATATTTTTAAGGGAAGTAACATACTCTACATCCAACGGACCAACAAACAAGATAAATATCTAAACATAACGAATTAAACTACCTGTTAGTAGCTCCAAATTTAGCTAAAGCATATTATAAAATCATAATAATCTATAATTGATACGTTGAATATGAACTTACTTACCGCTTGATAATGACAGCTGGTACACACTAACAAACCTCTAAATATTCAACGACTGGGTCACGGAAAATTGTACGAAAACAAGTTTTGATAAGACACGTCAGTATAACAACGCGCACACTCGAATACTGGTTCGAGTGGGCTGGTAGTTGCTACAGAATCACGATTCAAACAGAGCGAACACGACGAAATGAATTGTCGGCCCAATAGTACAGACAGACGGTGACAAAAGTGATTCAGTCATGAGTGGTCACTTTATTTTTGTCTGAGTAGTTAATAGCAATATGATTTTCATGATTCTTTTTCCACAGTAGAGACAACGAAATGAATTATCGGCCCAATAGTAGAGACTGACGGTGACAAAAGTGATTCAGTCATGAGTTATCACTTTATTTTTGTCTGAGTAGTTAATAGCAATATGATTTTCATGATTCTTTTTCCACAGTAGAGACAACGAAATGAATTATCGGCCAAATAGTAGAGACTGACGGTGACAAAAGTGATTCAGTCATGAGTTTTCACTTTATTTTTGTCTGCGTAGTTAATAACAATATGATTTTCATGATTCTTTTCCACAAGAGAGACAGGATTTTATTTACCTACGAATATAACAAAACTGATATTCGATATTATTATGTGACTCCCTTAGGATTGGATTTCAATTCAAATCCATTTTTAACGGAAGGCTACATCTTGGCTATCTAATGCCAAATTTGTATCTAACAACAATTCTGAACCTAACAGTAAGTTCGAAACGGGTTCTAGAGTTGGGGTACGATATAATTAGCAGTTTTGCCTTCTTGCCCATCGTCTATGAAAAAGCAGGCCGGCATGATGGGATAGATTGTCTTACGCTACTCGATAGTCTAATTGGACGTCACAGCACTTACCATCAAGTGCAGTGGGATCACTTTGCCGAGCCAGAAAAAAAATTGAACTAATAGTAGTAGTACGAAAGTAAAATGGCTAACAAACAATCTTTAAAAGGTGTAGTGCAATAATGTCTTAGAAATATTATATAAAAACACGTGTAAGTATAAAATAAAACAAGATTCTTATTAAAAAAAATATACTCATAATATTATCTGGAAATATCTGTATTATATGCATGATCGATCAACGCACAGCCAAAACGGCTGAGGTTACAGACTTGAAATTTTGACAGTAGGTACCTTTTATGGCGTGGGCATCCACTAAAGAAGGGTTTTTGGAAATACCACACCTAAGGGGAAATAAAATAAAATTTATCATCCCCTATTTTAAGGGGAAATAAAATAAAATCCCCTAAAATAGGGGATGATAGTTTGTATGAAAATCCGTAATTTTTGAAGTTAAATGCATGAAAGTTAGTATTTCACCTTTTAGTTAAAAATATATGTTACAGGATTTTTGGAAATTCCACCCCTAAGAGGGTAAAATAGGAGAAGAAAGTTTATGAAAAACCGTCATTTTTTAAGTTAAACGCATGAAAATTGGTATTTTGTATTGTATACTTTTTCTCCCAAATATGACCTCCACGCGGGCGAAGCCGCGAGCAACAGCTAGTTATTATACATTACAAATTAAAACCCTCCAACTCGGTAGGTAATCCATTCTAGACTACAGCCCGCAAGACTAACCAGCTTCATTATAAATCTAGTTTCCTATTTTATTTTGATGTTTATTATACCACTGTTTATTGTTATACGACCATTAATACTTTTCATATAGACTTGCCTATCGTAGTGGATACATTATATAATATTTTCTTTTTTCGTTCTTTTAAATTATCAAACACTTATTATTACACCTAATAATTTACAAAGCTCAATAATTTAAATTCCCGCCTAAAAATATTTTTTTTTATTCGCTCATCAAGAAATCGGCTAAGGTCTGAGACCATGCTGCCAAGTCATAAGTAAGGCCGCCATAAATACCCATATAAATACCCTGATGAGTATATTTTTTATATAAGATAATGGTTTTTGTGTAGAATATTAATAGTATAGCATGCATAAGATTTTACAGGGGTTAAGCCATCAAGCGTTCTCTGCTAAAACAAGTTATATTTTTTAACAAAATTTATAAATGTTGTATCTAATAATAAAATATAAATCATATGGTATTTTAATTTGCTACCTTCATCATAATATGTATTTTTAGAACCAGAAGAGGAATTTAATAAAAAAATAACATCAATCTTACTGCTAAAAACAATTTACTTCAATATAACAATTTTATTTAAACTTAAGATAGCAAACAAGCTTTGTTCACAAAGAAAACAATTATAGTAGAATCAGCACGAAACTTAGTAAAAAACGAGTCACCACAAATATAACCAAATATTGAACGACTTACTGCAAAATGCGCCGACGACCACTTACGACTATCTTACTGCCTAAAATCTGCCCGAAAAGTAAACGGGGAATGCGACGACATTTATAGCCTACTGTCAAATGACGCCATTTAGCAATACCTAGCAAAAAGTATATAACTAGCAAAAAGTATCCTAACACGGCCTCTCCTGATCATGCGCCGCCCTCGGACGCATCCTTGGAGATATCTTCATCAGGAGCATCCGTGATGTTAGCGGGACCAACAGATGGCCCAGCCTCGGCACCGTCATCTTCACTATCAAAGCCTGTTGATGAAACAAGAATTAATTCATAATGTCTCAAGCAAAAGATGCCTATGATCTTCATCCATCTACTTGCAAGGCCCTCATTCATAACAACAACACACATCTTACACACTCCGCTATTTGATTCTAGACTCCTTCGCTGGCACATATCATCAAACATCATCTGACACGTGTCTTCGACAGACTCTTTCATTCTCATACCTCTGTACGTACAGATTGAACAGCAAAACCTACACACGACAAAAGCGTGTCTGCCAGGCCGTAGCCCGAATACACACACGGCGGTGCGTCTGCCAGGCCAAAGCCCGAATACACACACGGCGGTGTGTCTGCCAGGCCAAAGCCCGAATACACACATGGCGGTGTGTCTGCCAGGCCAAAGCCCGAATACACACACGGCGGTGCGTCTGCCAGGCCAAAGCCCGAATACACACACGGCGGTGCGTCTGCCAGGCCAAAGCCCGAATACACACACGGCGGTGTGTCTGCCAGGCCGTAGCCCGAATACACACACGGCGGTGCGTCTGCCAGGCTAAAGCCCGAATACACACATGGCGGTATGTCTGCCAGGCCATAGCCCGAATACACACACGGCGGTATGTCTGCCAGGCCGTAGCCCGAATACACACACGGCCGGTGCATCTGCCAGGCTAAAGCCCGAATACACACATCACGGTGTGTCTGCCAGACCGCATCTCCACCATGCGCCCCAAACAGCACTGCCCAAGCAGCACCGCTCAGGCAGCACCGCTTCAACTGCTCAGCCTCACGAAGCGATTCATTCGCATCGTACACAGGATCACACTCACCCATGTAAGCAAGTAAGCATCTGGAACAGAAAGCAAACTTACCCGCAAAAAATGCGGCGCAACTTTCGGGACACCACTCCCCCTTCCAAGGCACCATGTATTGTGCGGCTGCCTGTGTGGTTTTCCCACGGGCACCACTCAACAGTTTGAGTTCATATCGGTCACTTGGTAAGACTTTGGTTACACGGTATGGGCCTCGCATGCCAGAGTCAAGTTTTCCGGTAGCTTGAGAGTACTTTACGACGAAAACTTGGTCATCAACTTTGAAGACTCTGGGAGGGTGTCTATGACGGTTCACATGAGCATCTTGTCTGTCCTGATTTTTCTTTAGCAAGGCTCCTGCTCGGCTCCTGCTAATCTCTCGGGTCGCCTCGTGATTCGGGTTTGCGTCTTTAACTGCTAGGTCACGGATCAGAGCACGAATCACAGGAGTGGTCGCATTAGTACCAATCAACAAATACAAAGCAGAGTATTGAGTGGTTTTCTGCTTAGTTACATTTAGCACTAATTGAATTTTGGACAATGCTTCCGACCAAGATGTATTTTTATTACGGGTCTCAACACGAATCAAGTTCAGAACGGTCCGTACGTATCGTTCCGTTTGGCCGTTCGCATGATGCATCTCCGGTGTTACGTAGTGGATGTCGCAACCAAATTCCGTGATCCAGCACGCAAAATCCGAAGATTCGAACATGCGACCACGGTCACAAACTAATAGTCTCGGGGTGCCAAATAATGAAATTGCGTTGTTGAAAATGCGTTTGAGCTCAACAGTGTCTTGTCTGTACATAGGGTACAGCAAACAAAATTTCGTAAAAGAGTCTACTAACACAAAGACAAATTTATAGCCGTGGGGTAACGGCCCCAACACGTCCGCATGAACAGTATTAAAGGGGACATCGGGTTTTTCCCATGACGTAATGGGTTGCCGCGGAGCTCGCGGTACTCGCTTTCTGGAGATGCAAATTAGGCAATGCGCAATGTATTTTCGTACGAACTGCTTAAGGCCAGGAAACCAAAAATGTTTCAGTATCAAATCGTAAGTTTTGTCCGCTCCAATATGTTCATGCTCGTCGTGAAAAACGCGCAACAGACTCAGTATATGCCCCTTCGGGATATAGCACAATAATCTCGCCTCTTCGCCTACAGGAGTATGGCGATAATACAAAACGTCCCTTTGACACATATAGCGGTGCGAGTCTAAAATACCATCATTAAATATTTGGATCAGACCCCGTGTCTCATTATCTGCAGACTGAGCTATTTGAGTCCAGTTTAATGGTCTCTAGACATAGTGGACTTGCGCTGTTGGTGGATTCCTGCTGAGATAGTCATTGTGCCCCATCATCACTCCCTTTTGGTAAACAATGGTAAAGTTAAAATCCTGTAAATAAATTCACCAACGCGCAACCCGCGGGAGTAGATCCTTCTTACGCTCAGTGGCCTTCAAGGCATTGCAATCCGTTATTAATTTAAATTCTAGGCCAACCAAATAATGTCTGAAATGCTGCAATGCCCTGACGACCGCCAGCGTTTCTAACTCATATGAGTGGTATCTACTTTCCGCCCCCTGTGTGACCTTGCGAAAGTATGCTACCACGCGTTTGCTGCAGTCAGAATGCTCTTGCATGAGCACGGCTCCATAGCCGGCGCTGCTCGCATCCGTCTGGAGCTCCGTAGGCAGGTTCGGGTCAAAAATTGCAAGTATAGGCTCACTGGTCAATTGCTTAATGAGAGACACACGGGTCCGCTCTTGTTCAGGCCCCCATTCGAACTTAACGTCCTTTTTGGTAAGCCGTGAAATACATGCAGTTTTCGCCGCGTAGCCCTCAATGTATCTGCGGAAATATCCTGCCAAACCCAACAGCTGACGAACCTGTTTCACGTTAGTTGGCACAGGCGAGTTAGCTAATGCCTAAATTTTCCGAGAGCTCGGTCTAACCTGCCCATGACTGATGACTCTGCCTAGGTACTCAACTTCAGTGTCAAGGAAGGAACACTTCTTAAGGTTGATCGAAAACCCTACTTCTGTCAAGGTCTTCAACACTTCGCGCAACAGGGCTATCTCTTCGCTAAGTGTCATGCTGAGAATCAGCACGTCATCAATATACACCAGTATACGGCCCGATTCGATGAATTTTCGGAGCGTGTTATTGATAATTCGCTGATATACGGTCGGAGAATTGCAAAGACCAAAAGGCATTTTACGATACTCGTAATCTGATTCCGGAGTCACAAACCCTGTCTTGTGCATGGAGGCTTCATCAAGTGGTATTTGATGAAAGCCAGACGCCATGTCAAGGCTGATAAAGAATTTAGAGGTTCCAAGGCGATCTATGTGATCTTCGATCAACGGAAGTGGATACCGGTCTTTAACAGTGATACGATTGAGTGCGCGAAAATCCACACACATCCTGTCGGTGCCGTCCTTCTTTTTGACAAGAATGATCGAGCTTGCGTACTCTGAGTTAGACTCCTGGATTATTTCTTTATCAAGAAGGTCCTGGACTATTTTGCGGACCTTAAGTTTTTCTTGGTAAGATAACTTGGTAAGGTAAGGTACGGATGGTAGGCTACAGGGACATCACTAGTCAAGTTAATGTGCATCTTGCCAGTCTTAACTGTCGTAGATGCAGTGCCAGATATCAAGAACGGTTTAAAGTCGTTTATCACGCGCATAAGAGATTCAAGCTCTTCGCCTTGAAGAGGCGTATTAATTTTGTCCTGCTCATTAATTGCGACCAAATTCACAATCGAAACTATTTTGGGGGTATGCGTCAAATATTGGGTGTGTTTTGTTCGAACAAAAGTAACACCGTCTCTATTGAGAACGTCGGTTCCTATAATGACAGGTACACACACACGAGGCGGGTACCACGAGATCAACATCAAGCGCAATGTTACTAAACTCGATCGTGAGTGGGACATACTCGTCGGCAACGACCTCATTACGGCTGATTCCTTTAAGAACACAACGCGTTTGTTTTCGTGAGCAAGAGAAATGTTTGAGGACAGCTTCCGATATAAGGGAGACATTAAGCGCGCCGCTATCTATTAAAACGTCCACTGGTATACCCTGTATCACAGCTGTAATAATATCGTTGCAGCGACAGATATTAGAGGGCGCACTACACAAATTAACCTTACGCTGATTTACATTCTGACTCTCCGATCTGACTTTAGCAAAACAGTCACTTTCTTTATGACCGTTTTTTTTTGCAAAACGAACACGCGGCTATTTTGCGGTTATCTTCAAAAACTCTGCGCTTCTTGTGACAGTTAATGCGTAAATGTCCGGATTGACCGCAGTTAAAGCACTTGTTCTCTGATCGATCGGTATTTACCCGTTTCTTAAATAAGGTACTAGACGATGGACGGTTGTCAACTTTGCCACGACCCGGCTTTACATATATTGCCAAGAAAGAAACTAAGGTTTCGGTGGTTAAGTTGGCGTTCATAGCTGCGGCTTTAACTTGTGCGTCAGTAATACCGCGTATCACTATAAGCACCATTAGTTCCTCGCTTAAACCCTGAACTATACGCAGGCGCAGTATAGACCGACGTGCGTACTCGGCATACGTAGGGAATTTATCCGAAGTTGTATTCATAACCTCAAAAAGCGTCTGAGCGTAATCAATCTTTTACGGGCAAAGAGACATAAATTCTTTTTTAAAGTTAGACCACGAGCGGTCATTGGTCGTCCACTCGTTTAGCCAAGTTTTAGCATCCCCTTTTAAACAATAAGCAACTCGCGACAAGCATTCTTGGTCTTCCCAACAATTAGTTAACCTAGCGCGCTCCACCTCGTCACACCACACCTCAAAGCTACTGACAGCCGGATCAAAGTTAGATAGGTAATAGTTATGCGATTTTACTTTGTTAACTGCATTTATTGCATCTGCGAGTGCTTGCGTCGCGGATGCCGGACTGTCAAAACGTTGAGAAGCGTTGGCATGATTAGCCGGTAACGTGGTTTGAGAAGCGCTCGCGGTACTTTCCTCTATAGCATTTAGTCTAGTCATAATTGACCCTAACACGTGTTTGAGGGAATTATCTCGAGAACGAGAACGAGACGCATGGCTGTGAGAACGCGAGCGAGACCGATGGTGGTGTCGGCGCAATCTGCTGCGTGGCAGCTTTGCCTTTCGGCGCAGCGCGTCGTCAGACTTCTCACGTGAACGAGATGAACGTGCATCGTCAACTTGAGAACAACGGTTGTTTGCTTTTCCAATGTAAAAACTTTATGCCGAGATAAAAACAATTATACGTGGGCACAAGGCCAATCCCACTTCTGATTTTAGAACCAGAAGAGGAATTTAATAAAAAAATAACATCAATCTTACTGCTAAAAACAATTTACTTCAATATAACAATTTTATTTAAACTTAAGATAGCAAACAAGCTTTGTTCACAAAGAAAACAATTATAGTAGAATCAGCACGAAACTTAGTAAAAAACGAGTCACCACAAATATAACCAAATATTGAACGACTTACTGCAAAATGCGCCGACGACCACTTACGACTATCTTACTGCCTAAAATCTGCCCGAAAAGTAAACGGGGAATGCGACGACATTTATAGCCTACTGTCAAATGACGCCATTTAGCAATACCTAGCAAAAAGTATATAACTAGCAAAAAGTATCCTAACAGTATATATTTGGAAAGGGTTGTGTCCATTACTAATAACCTAATACATATATTTTATAAGATAAATAAACATTAATCTGCAGTAATCATATTCAAGCTTTGATATTATAATGTTACGTAATATAGTATAATCCAACCCAATATCAAAATATTATTCTTTAAATGTCTTCAATGATAAAATATTTTTTTTGATTCAATTTGATCATATTCTCGGAGAAAGTGAAGAAATATATATTTTTTTTATTATAATATACGTTTCTAATTTTATAGAAGTAGTAAAAATATAATACATCTCGGACTCGTAATACAATTCAATTTCGTTTGTTTTATTTTTAACGTGGTTTTGCCTTACATTTGTTTTGTTTATTTTTGAACGCATCAGATTGTTGTACAGTTTCTATCAACAGTGCACTCGCCACTCACAAATAAATTCAATTATTGCTAGCTTAAAAAATATTTTTAGATTAGAAATAATTAAAAACAGGTTTTTTGTTGTATTATATATTGTAGTAAGTTATTATTAAAGCTAATTAAAATACAACATATTAAGTAATATTGAAGATCGTATTTGGCATAATTTGCAAATAAGGTTATAATTTAGAAAACACATCTGAAAACAAATCTGACCACACCGATTGCTGCGAGTTTGCGCATGCGCCGAATGGCGAATCAGTGACTATTTCTTTGAGTTAGATATTTTATAAATAAGAAATTTTATCGTTAGTCGGTAATTTATTTATATAGACGTGTTATTTATTAAAACGTTTAGTTTGAACATTTTACCAGCAAAATTCATTTATTGCAATTTTAGAAGTGTTAAAAGTGTAACATTGGTGGCCATTACAAAACCTAAACTTTTTATCAGAACAAATGTCCATTTGATGTTTCGGCGACGTTGTGACTAATCTCTCGGGAAGCTACCTAAAAATCGTGCTTAATTTTTTTACACACCACGTTTAGGTTTGTCTGAGTATAGTGAGCATCGTTACCAAGGATCTGTGGATTAATATTATTTCAAGACAATCGGTGCTGTCCAATAATTGGGGTTGACTTCTCTCAAACAACTGTCAATTGTTACATTTTCCGATATATTTCTATTATTAAGAAAGTTCATTAGTTAACGACAAGTGTGATCAATCTATGAAACAATAAAGTGTACACTGCCTGCGGGAGTGTGGTCGAACGTTGGACACCCACATCGCTTGTTGTCACTCTTCAATGAACATAACATTGGCTGATCGACCTCTATTCAATTTTACAACTTTTTCGTGTTAAAATACGTAAAATAATTAACTTCTTAGGCGTGTAATATCCATACTTACATATTGACAGTCAAGTGTCGCCGAAACATTTTAAATCACGTTGAAATTTCATGTCGCAGTGTAACAAAAATGATTTTAAGATAAATTTAACAGTAGTGCAGTGATAATTGATACGTACGTAAAAAAATTGCAATAATAGAAAAGTGTGTGTGTGTGTACTGTGGCAATGCATTGCGGGTCGCGTGCGTGTTGGCAGTGGTGACATGGGCTGCATCGCGGCCCCGACAGACGCTGGGCTCTGGGAGTGAACGGGCGTGCGGGGCTAGCTCCTGCACATCACACCTAGTATTATGAACAAGCGTGACAGTAACAAGGACAAAGAACGTCAGAGTGAGGATAAAAGAACATCCACGTAAGAACATGTTCACACTTACTAGTAGATATTGTTGGGGGTCTAGGGTTAGGTACAATGATTGGCTGTTTTGCGGCTTTCTGATGTACTCTGACAATAGACCCTCAACAGCTTCTTCTTGCCCATGGTGTAGTGTGAAGAAGCAGGCCGGCATGATTGTGTTGAGTAGCAGGGGATAGATCATCTCTCACTACTGTATACTGCAATTGGACCGCACTGCGCTTACCATCAGGTGCATTGTGGTCACATTGCCATGCTAGGAAAAAAATTCAACCCAGACACAGCTCCCATACAAGTTTTACATATCTATAAGACTCTAAACTAGGGGTCCCCAAAAGTATTGTCTCATAAACTCCTTGCCATATTTTTCAGTTTTGACTAGACCCCTTTAGTAAGGGGTATATTAGCTTGGTAGCTAATATAGCATTTTTGAAAATTCAGCAAATTAAATTATGTTTTGACTAATGTCTAACTGTAGTAAGATGTAGAAGAACCTGAAGTTAAAACATACCAAAATATAATTTAGTACCTATGTATTACATAAAATAAGTAAAAATAACCGCTTTCTAGTGGGAGGGATGAATGTAGTGCTTTGATTATAAAATTTAAATATTCAGCATCAATTTAGTAGGGTTTCGATAGGAGGTGCCGACCCCTGTTTACATCCCATAGACCCCTAATTCTTTTAGTTGCCCCTCAATGTTCTTTGTCACCGACACCTGGGGATCAATTTAGACCACTTTGGGTATCATTGCTCGAAACTAAGTTCTGCAAACTAGATGTTCAATTGTCACTTGTACCACCTAATCCAAGAACATTGATTTCTGACATCACTTGACAGATTTCTTGAAAAGAATATTTCAAAGATAACTTTGCAAGTAAAGATAAGCAGACACTTTTGTTATCACAGTTATAAAATTTGCATTCAATAGTAACTGGAAAAATTATCTGTTAAATGATTCTTGTGGACATAGTTTAAAAAATATTTACATACATAATTGATTGTTTAATCCATCCAGATATCCTCAAATTAACTCTTTGATTTTTTTCTTATTACTCTTTTCTTATTTCGTTTGAATTGTAAGATTCTAAGTAATAAACAATTACACTTCTAAGTAACTAATGTAGTTGTGGTTTTGTTATAATTATACAGTGTAAAAAGTACCACAAATTGAATATGCCTGTATATTTTTCTTCCAAAACATATTTATTTAATTGTTAATTTGATTGATTATGATAAACAAATTTATGAAAAATAAATATATATAAGAACTTACACCATTATCTTGAAAGGGCAGGCAGAAGTGCAACTAGTTTGAACAGTTCTCTGATGACAGCTTATCAGCACATCAGAATTTAAAATTATTTGTTTTTATTCTTTCGTTTCAATAAAACTGACTTTACTAAGACTGCCTTGGTGGCGCAGTTGTAATTGCGCATGCGTTACAACCGCTGTGCTGAGGTCTCGGGTTCGATCCCCGGGTTGGGTAAAGTGATTTTGGGTTTTTCTATCTAGAAATTCTCAGTATTAGCCCGGAGTCTGGAACCTGTGCCCGGTATGGCGATAGGCTCGCCCCCTATCACATTATGGGACCGAAATTTGGCGAAAAGTGGGTGTACTGGTTACACCTCTGCCTACCCCTTCGGGGATTATAGGCGTGAGTGTATATGTATATGTATGTATGTTTTAATAAAATGATGAATAGTGGAGGTATTGTCAGACTGTCTATTGCAATATCAAAAATCTATGTATGATCCTAGGTTTCATCTATCCTCTCTATCTAGTCTTATGTAGGAGTGAAATACATACTAAATAATTAGTAGGGTGTACAATGCATGGTATTTTTATAGAGAAATTATACCAGCAATATCAATTGCTATGGTTGTACAACCTACAATAATTATATTTTATAACTATACTAATTCATTTGGAATTAAAATGATTCATAACTATCTTTCAGGAATTAAGTCTTTTTGGTTTTATTATTATTTTTCCCTATTCCATTTTGTGTTCTATTGTTTTCCATAGGTACAGATGATGCTTTGGCTTTTAATTATTATGTAGTGTTTGTCATGTTGAAAGGTTACTTATATTGTAAATGGTATGTACATTTACTTAAATAAAAAAAAACTAGATATTTATTTCATGAAAATGTGTGTTTGTGATGAAGTTAGCCATTAACCTATAACATTAATCTATACTTGAATAAAAACATGGAAGATACATACAGTAAAGAAAAAAGATAGAAAAAAAGGAAACAACTGGTTAGAAAAAAAATCCACTGTTGGTATAAAATTGTAGTGCCAAAAATCAATTATAATATTTAGTTTAACACACTTGTTGATAATGATTTTTTAATTCTTGCATATTATACAAAAAATGTAGGCAAATATTATAAATTTTATTTAGTCCACAACTGTTTATGTTCATATCGTTTAAATGCTGCAAATAATTTAAATTTGTATTTTTATTAAGGTAGTTTCAAAAGGCCTAACCCCTCTCATTAGTAGAGGAGGCCTGTGGCCAGCAGTAGGAGAATGTTTATTACAGGGCTAGTATTATTATTGAGGTAGTTTCAAAAGGCCTAACCCCTCTCATTAGTAGAGGAGGCCTGTGGCCAGCAGTAGGAGAATGTTTATTACAGGGCTAGTGTTATTATTGAGGTTGTTTCAAAAGTCTTGCTGGTAAATCATGACTATTCAAATAACATGTAAAACTGTAAGAATTTTGAGAAACATGAGGTCTGCATAAAATAGGTTAGTGGTCTGCTATTTTGTGACATCTGGGCCCTGTTATTAATGAGTCAATAGTGAACACAGGGCAATGCCCTAAGTAAGAATATATTTACTCACAGTCCGCTGTCTAATTATAAAGATAATTTGATATTTATCATTATTTATTGCATGCATGCATGCACAGCATTTTTTATTCTGTTCATAGTAAATAGTAAACATCAATTACCAAAATACAAATTGGTTATGAACATTTATATAATAATAAGCAATTTAAATTATTTAAAAAGTATTTTGATGCATGTTTAATTATTCTAGTTATCTTATTTAATCTTTACGCTGCAAATTTAATAAACGAGTCACTATACATATGAATGTATTTTGAGATGAAAATATAACCTAAAAGTCTATGTTTATGGTTTCAAAGGTTTATCTGATCGGAATATGCTTACTGTTTTTATTTAATTTCTTTATAATGATCTTTTAGTTAATAGTAACTGGGTGAAGTTATTTTATCACAGGCATTGTTTATTTACTAAACATATTTGTATTATATTTAATATATAAAAAATGTTTCCTTGTTGTCACAAAAAAATTATTTGAAATATCTACATATTGGTATTGTGTCCATGAATCATGGAGTGCAAACATCTTGGATCTCAGTATAATCTGATAACAGGTTCTGGATAAAAATAATATCTCTGTTGGTTATTTATTGTTATATTCAATTCAATAATAATAATTGTGTCTTAATTCACCTATGTAAAAAGCTGATGATTCTCTGAGTGAAACCAAACAAATCTAGCATCACAATTAAATCATATTTAACAAAACTTCATTGAATTTATTGGTGTAAATAAATTCAATGAAGTTTTGTTAAATATGATAAATACTTATGTTAAATTCAGATTTAACATTATTACATAAGTACATATTTTAGTTTTAATGCAACAAAATACAGTATAAAATATTTGCTTCTCTTTTTTAATATTGAACCATTTATATCAATAATTAATTTATTATTATTATTATTATTCATTAATATCAAACATTTAAATCAATATTTCGGCTATCATACAGTTGCTCTTCCTGTATAATGAAAATTGAGAATTACAGGAAATTAATTATATAACATGTAATTTCCAATTGTCATTAAAGTACTTGGCTAATAAAGAATATTACTTTAGTTGTAACATTACACAATGCTGTAGGACACTTTCCTAATTTGTAGTTTGTGTACCTTCTTTTATTCAGTGTTGCCATACATTCCTGTAATTGGCATTCTCATTTACTAATAAACTGTTAGGAGTTCATACTAAAACTTTAAGAAAGAAAGTTAGCCACATTGGGTCATAAAATAATGACATAAATAGCACATGAGTGACATCTTGTGTATAACTTGAGAGTTAATCATGTATGTAATTGTTCATGACAAAAATATTAAAATCAAGAGAGCAATGACTAGATGTCACGAAAATTGACAAGTAGTTGTGTTCCTCCACTGTGACTAATATTTTTATAGCAATAATGAATATTCAAAGTAGTGACCGTCTTTGTATTCATATAAACACATACCACAATGCATAGAAAATTGTGAGTATACCAATTAGCATTAAAGTTTGGTAAACACTTACAACCAAAAAAGTAAAATTTTATTTTGAAACAAGTGGATTGGTGCTTATAAATTTTATAATTAATTAACCGTTATATAAATTTTTGTAAAATATTAATTTGTAGTAACACAATTTTTGTTTGGTAATTAGTGTGATCAACATAATTATTAATAAAAGAAATATATAATATAACAATCTAAAATTGTCTAAAAATTTTCTAATTATGTTACAATGCATGAATACATCTTATAACTTGTTTTCATAAAAATACCTTCATCAGCAACAACTTTCTAATCGTGCTAACATTTAAAAGCTTGTTTTGATCACATAAAATATATGTTTCCACTGAAAATACCTAAGCTGAATATGCATTGTTTGGATGTTGATAGATAATTGTCCCGTTCCATGCTTTTGCCTGGTGGTGCATTGTCACTTTCACTTTTAGACTCAATGCCAATAACGGTCTGTATGATTCACCACAGTTTGCGTACATTTTGAGCTGCTTACGCATATATAATTTATAATGATCTTGTATCTAATTTCTGTTTATTAATTTATTATGCATATTCTTACTACACTTACATTTTATTCTAAATAGTCATGGATAATGGTTGTTTTTCGGATATAATTATTGAAAAAATAATTAACTAGTAATATAATAACCAACTATATTTAATCTAAAAAATGTATTAAAGTAGGTAGGATTCATTGTTTGTCTTATTTATTTGGTCAATAGTTACAGCTTACTTTAGCAAACCTATGCTAGGTTCGGTCTACCAATTACATGGTTTTCGAAAATAACACATGATTTATGGCTATATGCATTCTAAATGCCCCAGATTAATCCTTTTTTTTCAAGTTCTTTGGAGATAACTTTACAAAATGTTCTAGATATTTTAAACCTATTGATAAGAAAGATAGTCTTTAATTATAATACTAGTCCTGTTGTCCCACTGCTGCACAGACCTCCTCTACTAATCAGAGGGGTTAGGCCTTAGTCCTCCACACTGGCCTAAACTAGGCTACAACAAAGCATCAACTAGGGTATTGCTGTTTCATTCTTTAGAAGATTCTTTACAAGACAATTAAAATATCTACAGAAATATTTAATGAAAACATACACCATGCCAATAATAATTCACTTACATACATATTTAGCTTTAAATGATAAGCTACTTCCTTGATATCTCCATACAGATTGATATGTATATTATCTAATATGTTATCAGTTTAGTAGAATAACTATCTATTTAGATTATAATTGGATAACTCAAGTAGGCGGTACGCAATATGTATGCAATGCGCAAAACTCGTCATTAAACTGTCATGACGGATAGACACGCCGGCGGCGCGTACACTAGCAACACTCGCCGTTCTTGCATGCAATTTTTAACTTTAATGCTATGGAAATAAAAGCTTGTTGCTTTACTCCCGACTTTTTTTTTAATATCCTTCTTGACTGGAGGGGTTAAAACCTTTTCTTGACACAATATAAACAAACAAAATTACGTAATAACACCTATTCAATAATCAAATCC
This sequence comes from Laothoe populi, assembly GCA_905220505.1. Lineage (NCBI taxonomy): Eukaryota > Metazoa > Arthropoda > Insecta > Lepidoptera > Sphingidae > Laothoe > Laothoe populi. The sequence continues at coordinate 7,165,596 of HG992163.1, forward strand.
AATAAATGTTTTGTTTTTTATCATATGTATAACAATGGTGTTTTCCTTGGTGTCTAAGTTTGTTGTTGCTATGGAGTAATGAAATTTATATCTTTGAAAAAAAATCATGTGGGGCATAACCCAAGGTCCCCAGGATGACTTAACTCTTAAATACCGAAATTTAATAAATGCAATTATTATCCAAAATTTTAAGAACGAAAGCTTCGGCACTGTTTTCCGAATAAGTCTTGAACTTTGGATGCCAAGAGTATCGATAATTATATATTTTAGTGTAATTTGGAGTATCTTATTTTTTTTGCTTTACGTGTGATCATGCCATTTTTATGTGTATTTAATGTGAAAGAAGTAAATCACTGACAAACTTTTTACTTTTTTATCCACGGCAAAGTGACCACACTGCACCTGATGTTAAGCGCAGTGCCGTCCAGTTAGAGTATCAATAGGGCCAAACATCGTATCCCAACTCTAGACCCCCAACATAAAACTGTGCTGGCTGACCCCGGAACGCCGCACACTTGCGTGTCACTATGGCCGATTTTACACCTTTTTTTTTGTTGCGCGGAAAGCGTTTTATTACTGCCGACCGCTCCGGGGGAAGCGGAATAAGAATAAAACGGTTATGCTGGACTAGCCGGTCTTACGACCCAGCATCCCCCTCGCCCGGATGATGGCTATCCGTGCTGCCACTGGGCCGAGTCCCTACCCCTTATGTATGTCCCCACCCGACACTACTACCTAAAACCCCGCGGTGGGCTTCTTAGGCGCTTACGGAGCGATCCCGGGGTATTCTAAGGAGTGCTAGAGTTGCTGCCGGAACCGCACCTGCGCGGTGCCCTGTACGGGCCCATCTCCATGTGGGGCTTAGGAGCCCCCGCGCACCGAACAACGACAGCGAACGAGGTCTTACCACCCGTGCTGCCGTCCATCTCGGGGTCGCACGATGCACCGAAAATTGGAGTCCATCGATATAGGCTGACAACCCCCGCTGCGCACCCGCGACCCCCGATGGCCCCAATTAGTCGCCTTGTACGCCCCTATCACCAGCCTTACTCCTATGAATTTTATATTGAAATGAAATCGAAAATTCATAATGAAATTTCATCCTGAAATTATAGTGAGAGGTTACCTTGTTCCGCCTTTCTACATTGCTGCTTCCATTGCATCCTCTGTTGACATTTGTTACCGACGTATATTCGTGGTTTTGTTAGTAGTTTTTCATCTCGAAAACATGGGTTTCGTTAAGTTCTAAGTTAAGTCTTACATCCTATGCCCATAAAGAGTATTACCTTATAATTTCAGTAGCATTTTAGTCTCGTCTGTAACCTTCTTCTGCTTATCCTGAGTGGAACCCAAACGATCCTCAACTCTTATAGTCGTCACCGGTCTAGAGTATATTGCAGGGATGTGTACTATTGTGTACTGCACAGTACACTTATTAAACTTGTTCATCTTCACGGCAAGTTCGTTTCGTATCAGAATAACATATCAAAGACTCCTATAAACTAGTATAGTATGAGTTTATATTTGAATATTATGAGCTCTTCATTTGCAGTTTAGTGATAACTTTCACGGTCTTTTGGAACTGGTCAGTGGCTATGTAATGGACTTACATTTATACTATATATGCGCATAAAGAGTGAAAGAGAATCTCGATTGTCACCGACTATTCCTCGACCAGCTTTATTTAGGTTCTGACACAAAAGATTCTTATAGTTCCATCGGCCCAAGGGACGATGAGAAACCGATGAGGCGCTTTGTTCGAAATCCTAATTCCGGCATTCACAAATTGTGTTTGAGATTTGGATTCGTAAAACAACACATGAATTGCTAGGGATTGGAGTTTGTTAATTACTTGGCAATAGGCTCATCACCTATACGATGTTTGGCCGTTTTGACCCTCGGCTGCCTCTGCACCTTCTTCCCATGGCGTAGTATGAGGAAGTAGGCCGGCATGATTGTGTTGAGTAGCGCGGGGGATAGATTGTTTCTCGCTACTGGATATTCTTATTGGACGCCACTGCGCTTACTATCAGGTGCAGTATGGTCACATTGCCGTGCCATGATAAAAAAAATGGATAGTATATACTATAATAAAAATATCATATTTAGTCCATTGTTACGTTTTTATTTAAGTTCAGTTTATTTTCTTATGTAATTAAAAATATGTCTATGTTAACTACAATACGATGTACGCTTTAGACTTTCTTGTTTTTCTTCGAAAAGGCTAAAGTTCTAGAATCCGAACTTATAAATAAAATATAGCGTATTGATTTTAAAAGACGATAGCGAAACACCTTGTAGAAAACGGGGCCAAGTTCGGTAACAAAAAACTACTTGGTTTCACGTCTCCACCGATAAAACAATTAAGATCTTAAAATGATAACATTATAGGTATTTCAATACCTTATATTATATAGAAATACTATATGGTAGAAAAGTTGCAAAAGTATTTTTTTTACTGAAAATTTATTTTGTGCCATTAATCTTACTACTATTATAAATGCGAATGTTTGGATGGATGGATGGATGTTTGTTACTCAATCACGCCAGAACGGCTGATCGGATCTAGTTGAAATTTAGCACAGAGACAGATTAATGTCTGGAATGGTATATAGGCACTTTTTGTCCCGGAAAATTGTACGGTTCTCGTGGGATAGTTTTTTGTTTTTCACAGAGCAAGGGATCGACAAGATTTTGCATATTTAATAGCTTAAGATGCCTCCATAGATCTCCATGGAGCCGCGGGAAAAAGTTAGTGTAATATATAAAAGTCTTCAAATTATACACTACTAAAGTAGGTGCATTACAACGCGAAATTGATTGATACACCGCCGCCGTGTCGACGAAAAAAAAAACATTGTGTTGTTCACGAGTTTGATTTTTATCAGTAAAAACAATGCGTGACGTAACGAACACGTAAAGTTCGCAAAGAAACAGTTTTTATCAATCGACCGGCTGGCTTTCTCTTGAAACGAGTTGAGTTAGTGTTGAAGAGGAACCAATTTCACCCCTGTTATGAATAAATTACCCTGATTGAATAAGTAAATTGAGCACTTAATTATGAATCAATTTCTAATCAATATGTGGGTATCGGGTCCGGGCCATGAAATAATGTATAGGGCTGGAACTAGTTTGTGTATTTTTTGATTGATAACGTAATCCCAAACGCCCCAAACTGATTGTAAAATTTACGTTAACTAAAATGAGTTCAACATGATCTTAAAAGGTCCATAACAGGGTTTAGCTGGTGGTAGGATATTCATATCCGCCCGGATGGCGACCACCGTACACAGGGTTTAAAATCCCCCGTAGTGGTACATGCAAGTGTGTCGCGTTCCGGGGTCAGCCAATGTACGTCTGGTTTTTGTCGGGGGTCGGGGTATGATGTTCAGCCGTCACTAGACTAGACTGCTTCTTCACCTTCTTGCCCCATGGCGTAGTGTGAAGAAGCAACACAGCAAACCGGCGTGATTGTGTTGAGTAGCAAGGAATAGATTGTTTCTCACTACTTGATACTCTTAACTGGACGGCATTGCGCTTACCATTAGGTGCAGTGTGGTCACTTTGCCGTGCAAAAAAAAACACCGTTAAACATCATCAGCGTTGCGAGTTCAATGGATTTAGGTGTTTTTCAAAATCTGCCATATCCTTTTAAGCATTAGATTCACAATAAGGTAGACTCATTACGTGCCGTTCAGACAAATGAGGGAGGCTCTTTTCTAATTTCCAACACCTAAGTAGTTTAAAATTAGACTATTTCCCACTGACTTTAAACGCCACAGTATAACAGAATCTAGTCCTATAATAAATAAACAGTGACATTACCAATGTTTTAACGGCGTACAACAGGATGTTACTCTGCCAGTCATTGAATTTAATTTCTTTATGAATCCGGATTTGTGTCCAACGTTATTTAAAACTGATTAATTTGCGTATAGGAAGTATGCATCGTGTAGAATAGTATTTTCTACGTTCTTTAAAGTTATGTTTTACGGTACGTATAGAGAATTTATTAAAAATAAGCGTTTAATTCTTTGATTTCTATAACGCGCTGAGTCACTACTTACTCCTCGAGAGGAACGGAAGTTCGCGAATTCTTTATGTGAAGTATTTGTTTTGGTTCTGGATGTCGTTGAACCAAAGTTGGTTGTGGTTTTTGTTGCCAAAGATAAGGGAAAATCCTGATTCTGAATCGGATGTGTTTATTTCATAAGAAGCAAAACAATGTGCCTTTAAGAGTAATCGTGCGTAAACAACTCTGTATTAGTTAGAACTCTTATAATAACCTATTGAGATGTAAGTCTCAAACAGGCGCGAGTGAGTTACTGGGTATTAAAATGTCTTTTGTTTGCATTCAACGACTAACTTTGTAAGAGCTTTTGTTTACAAACATTGCATGCTACATTGATCCCAAAAGTAGGTAAGCGCTCTGGCGCCTCGGAGACCTAAATAAACTTATTCGCAGGTGTTAATTTCTATCAATAAAGCAGTGAAGAGTTTAATAATATTATACCGTTTTTCACAGTGCTTACTATCAGTTTTATTATCGTCACTAAACACTATAATGATCCATAATGGGTTGCTAGTAGATCAATTTTTTTTAAGAATAAATTATTTAAATAATGAAGAGGAACTTTTATATGGACTGCGTCAGGTTATCCATAATCCGGAGGAGATCATATAGTTAACCCATATTCCCTCCAGCATTGTGATGAGTGTTAAATTCAACATGATAAATGTAATAAGGCTTCTCTTTATAATTAATCTGCCAGCGTTACCCTCCAAGCTGAACTACGCGGGCATTGAACTGTTTACACACAATGGCTATCACCTTCTTCTTCACAACTCAACTAGACACCGGAGCGCGGAAGACATTCCGTTTTATGCTAAACATTTATTACTCCCCACTTAGGTTGTCATTATTAATGTACCCACAACTCCTCTCCTAAATACCTTCGATATACCTTCGGTATTTCTAATAATAGGAAATAACCTAATAGTAGGTGCAGTTCACTGTTGCTTTTGTTTTAGGAATCATGGATATTAAACTTAATTATTACTAGATGTGTAAGATTAAAGGTTTAGTCTATGTATAAGGAATATTGTATGTAAATCGTATATAAAGGCTCGTGTACACTTGCAGCGCGACCGGCGCGGTGGGCGGGCGCGGCGGCGGCAGCAGCGCGATGCACACGTCCAGGCACTCGGTCACGTCGTCCTCGGGCGTCCTTATGGTCGGCCCCAATTTCAGGGTCGGCAAGAAGATCGGTTGCGGCAACTTCGGTGAACTCAGACTAGGTAAGTTTTCATCGATGTTCGCAGCTAACGTCTTTGGCTGATTTGACATCGTCAATGGCTTATGGTGTCACGATCACTAATTGACAGACTCCGTGACGCAGTTGGCGAGTAGCCGGCTGTGAAACGAGAGGCCGTGGGTTCGATTCCCACACCGGGACAAATGTTTGTGTGACAGACATCTGTGTCCGTGGTGTTGTGAGACCGAAAGTCTCTCGTAGTCCCTGATACCCACAACACAAGACTCGTATCTTAGTATGGGGTCGGTGCTATGTGTGTGACTGTTGGGTGTTATATATTGACTAATAAATATGCGATAACTTTACTGTATAGCATCTAGATAATTTAATGATACTTAATAGCTTAGATGAAAAAGTACGAATTTGGTGATATCAATGAATTTATTTATAAGTCTATTCTAAATGAAATACCTATTGCACCCGGATTTAATTATGTTTGGATTTCATTATGCTTAGTCACAAACCCCTATGGAAGGGATTCATAACCCTTAATATATGCGTCTCTATAGTGGCTAATTCTATTAAGCTGTTTGTATAGGGGAATCCTAAGAGCTACGCGTAGGTTTGTTTGCGCCAGAGATAGCTCGCAAGTCGCAAACTTATGGCGTGTGTAATCTGTTGTAACAAGCATTCACACAAATGCATAGCATAAAATCTTTTTTGTTGGATAACACTTTTAACGTGCTAACTTTCAAAAGAACTTTCTCATCGTTCATTATATTATCCGCAAGATCAAGACCAAGACGCGTTAAAAAACCGATTTAAAACATTTTTGTGTTCATGATTGTGTTTAATGTAGCCTTAGAACTTGGCGCTTTTCTTTTCGTTGTCACATTTAGTGAAGATAAATTACGTTCGCGATGCGTTGAACGCGCGTTTCCATAGTAATTGAACTTCGTCGTAATGGTGTAGCCAACCAATAACAATGCATTTCGACGACCTTGCGTATGTGTTCCGAAATATCCATAGTTTTTTTTATTTTTATCCACCGCCCATGAACATAACATCCACAATACCGAAAGTGTCATGTATGCGCTGTCGGCCTTAAAGGACAGGAATAGGGATTAGGGAAGGGGGAATCTGGGCTTCCGGATATCTCATTTACCATACGAAACGCGACAGTAAACTGTCACTTTACGTTGGTTTTCTGTGAGACAGTGGTTCTACCCCGGTCGAGCCGGCCCATTCATGCTGTAGACAAATATGTCTACAGCGTGGCTCTACCACTTCTAGATAATAATAAACAGTCAAGTGTTGGTCATTCTGCACGCCAGGATCTGTACCATTAACACACTAGTTACGTCCAAATCACGATAATGTAAACACGGTTTGTTATTACATGTATGCAGGTATTCGACGTTTCCTTTTAGTAAATATATTATACGCTTCTTTTTGTAATTTTTTTTTAGATTTATGTAGAAACTTTACATCTGCGTTTCACGGACGCGACGTCGTTACATTTGTTTTCATAGAAACATCGCAAAGTGGTATCGTCATATTGCTAAGACACATTTAAGTGGTTACGTCAAGCGTATTCTCAATATAAGATATCAATAGGTTTGACTTAAGTTATTATGAATTAATTGTTTGCATGTGTTTAACTATATAACGTGTTTAAATATTTGATGTCATTTAATCTTTTGAACTACAGTTTTTTTTGTTCTGGCCCGGCAAAGTGACCTCACTGCACCTGATGGTAAGCGCAGTGCTGACCAATTAGTGTATCGAGTAGCGAGAGACACTAATTGGTCGCTATATCTGGTTGGCTATAAAAAGACGCTCGCTATTCAAGACAATCATGCCGGCCTGCTTCTTTATACTACGCCATGGACGGTGAAGAAGCGGTGGATGGTCTAGTGTCAGAGTACTCAGAAGGCCGCAAAACGGCCAAACATCGTACCCCAACTCTAAACCCCCGACAAAATTATTTGATGTAATTTAATCTTTTGAACTAGGGATTTCATATTGATCGTGTAAATCTGATCATAATTTGATTTTTTCCGAATACAAATAATCAGACCAAGAGGTAGAAATTTAGTCCTGGACGATCGATGCGATGTTTATAATACTCATTCTCAAATCGAGTTTGGCTCTCGAGGGATATGGCGCGATTTAATTGATGTTTGTTATAAATTAGTTGCGTAAGTGCTGAAATGAATTTAATGAAATGTGTGATAAATTATATTAGAGCTAGAAATTGAGACTGTCGTATGTATTTTATATGACTGTTTGAGGGAACTGTGTTTATGTATTTTATATGACTGTTTGAGGGAACTGTGTTTATGGGTCACTGTAAAGACAGTTTAGACAATGATTAAATACAAATTTATAAACATATAGTTGATCATCTTGATCTCTCATCAAACAAAATAATTTTAATATTTAAAAAAAATTATAACTTACACCCAAACGAATATACGGTTCTAAGCTTAAAATTATGCGCTTGGACATTGTTTTTTTTACGGATTAGTGTCTACTTGCCATTAGGCCTCAGCCATACAGAGCTTGGTCAATCGCTCAAGTGAAAAATAAGTATCTACCGCTAATTACTGAAATATATGACTTCGAACCTTTATATTTAATCATAATTAGCACGCATTATTTACGAAATAGATGAATATTACCGATGCTCATAACTTTAATCATATATGTCTACTATTACTATGTCTACTAGGTCGTTTTTACCATACCCTCTTGGTATCCTAGAACCGTGACCTTGATCTTTTTATTCTTTGTTCAAAAGTCTACTGCATATAAGACTGAATCTTAAGAACATATACAATGTGCAGTCTAGCCGCCTGCGACCTTCGTCAGGTCATCAGTTCATCAAGGGGCCGTGGTACACTCCTTCTTCCGGTGCACGCTCGCCACTCCAGAACCATTCCGTTCCAATATGATTCAATTCTAAACTTAATGCGGCAAGTTTAATTGCAATCTTCATCGGTTTAATAATCATAAGACATTTCTTTTCAACTAGGACCATGGATTTCTTAATATATACTTTTAAAAGGGTATTACGTCAGTTCTGAATGTATTATTCAGTGGCATTACCACGATACGATAATTCATTTCAAATTATGTCTTATTATTTTAACATATTTGGATGTAATATATTTATATTTCATTAATATTTTTTTAGTATGTGGCCTATGTCAATACAGTAATTCTAAGTATTTACAAAACACATAAAAAACTATACATTTATATTGCAGACACATCGTATTGAAATGTATCTCCTGACAGCCTCCGTGGCGCAGCGGGCAAGCAGCCGGCTGTTAAACGAGTGGTCGTGGTTTCGATTCCCGCACCGAGACAAATGTTTGTGTGGCAAACAGATATTTGTTTCGGGTCTCGGTGTTGTGGGACCGTAGTACCTCGTAGTTCTTGATACCCACGATACAGGTTTTACCTAGTGTGGGGTCAGAACCATGTGTGTGGCTGTAAGGTGTATTTATTATTATTTATGTCAACATTATCAACGTAAAACTAAAAAATATCTATGTTCATTAAGTCATTCTTTCGCCCACAATTTTCAGAACAACTCATTCTTAATAGGCAATGTTCACACACCGTTGACAAAATCGTCGCAATGCATTATCACGAAATCGTTGAAAAGCATTTTGTTTTTAAACGTAGTTTAGGTCATACCGTGTGTGTACTCTATGGTGCTAGTGATAAGGTTTATTTTTGCACACGTGTTGTTTCTGACATTATATGGCTGCGTGCGGATGAGAATTGGATTCAACGTCACTGAAAATAACGTTATTGCGGACACGTGCGTGAGGTGATTAAGTCGGTACGTTACATACATTACTTTCTGATCCTGCACGTATTTGGAAAATGCTTTTTTTCACGGCAGTATGACATCGCGAAACCTACTTTAACAAATAATTTAAATCGTAAATAATAAATAACTCGTTTTGCACAGTTTATTCATTTTTATAAATGGCACACCAACTGTTAAAAACCATTAAACCATTTATTTTTCCACACACACAATACACAAACAAAAAAAAAATTATATACTATTTAGTTACATAATTAGGCTATTTTGTTAAAACACTTATATATTTCTATAGATACCAACCAAGACAGACTAGTCGGTTCACAAATTAATTATAGGTGTAAGACATTTGGATGAAACTGAGATTTCAAGTGTCAATAATAAACTAAAGTAATAAGCGTGACTGAAACGTAAAACACAAAAAATATAAACTTGGTATCAGTCTTGGTCTTGCATAATCTGTATATATAAAAGAAGAAACTGACTGACTGACTGACTGACTGATCGATCAACGCACAGCCAAAACGGCTGGGGTTAGAGACTTGAAATTTTGACAGTAGGTACCTTTTATGACGTAAGCATCCTCTAAGGAAGGGTTTTTGGAAATACCACCCCCAAGGGGGTAAAATAGGGGATGATAGTTTGTATGAAAAACCGTCATTTTTGAAGTAAAGTTTATTAAAATTAGTATTTGGCCTTTTAGTCAAAAATAAAAAATATATATTTCAGGATTTTTGGAAATTCCACCCCGAAGGGGGTAAAATAGGGGAAGAAAGTTTGTATGAAAATCTGTAATTTTTGCAGTTAAACGCATGAAATTTTGTATTTGGCCTTACAGTTAAAAATTAAAAACACATATTTCAGGGTTTTTGGAAATTTCTCCCCTAAGGGGGTTAAATAGGGTAAGAAAGTTTGTATGAAAATCCTTCATTTTTGAAGTTAAATGCATGAAAATTGGTATTTTGTAGTGTATACTCTTTGTCTCAAATATGACCACGCGGGCGGAGCCGCGAGCAACAGCTAGTGATAAATACTAACGTAGAGCGTAACTAGATATGAGCAAGATTATTACAGTCTTTGACTTATTTCGATACTTTCCTGACATCTTAAAGAACGTTGCTAGGGCACCATTGTTGATTACGATACATAGTATAACTTACCGGATAAACGTTTGTATCTTGATGGTAGCGACCATCGTAGGTATGATGAAAAGCCCGCTAACAGACAGTCTCCCTGGCGCAGTTGGCGAGTAGCCGGTTGTGAAACGAGAGGCCGTGGGTTCGATTCCCACACCGGGACAAATGTTTGTGTGACAGACAGATATTTGTGTCCGGGGTCTGGGTGTTGTGAGACCGAAAGTCTCTCGTAGTCCCTGATACCCACAACACAAGACTAGTATCTTAGTGTGGGGTGGGCGCTATGTGTGTGACTGTTGGGTGTTATTTATTTATTTATTTAACGTGGCTTCTTCCGGCGAGTGACATTCAGGAATCGTTGCTTCAAGCCTGCATAATTCTGGAGACCGACGAGAAAAGACGTCACCCGATGTCGACATTCTATGTAAACTGAACTAACTATTCATTTCAACTATATACCTTCCTTATAAAACCGTACCTATACCTTCTTATAAAAGCTACACGTAGACATAACATTTAAATAGCAATTCCCTAATATACCGTCCAGTGTTTCTTTTACAAAACAATGGGAAACCCCATCTAACAGCAAAAAAATGTAGGTATTTATTTTGAATTAGGAAAGAGCTTGGTCTATAAATAAAGGAGTCTTTTAAACGACCTGTCTGGTCTTTGTAATTGACTGCGTGGGTTCTCTAATTGCTTACTCTTCGAATGTTTTCCATAACGGGTGTTACAATAGTTGTGATTAGTACTGATGGCTTTTTCTGCGTCACTTACTTTCGTTTTCTTGTCCTTTAAATTTACTTCTCTTTTAATTTAATGAATTAATCAACCTCGTGAAAAATTTTAATTAGAAATAACAGCCTCCGTGGCGCAGTAGGCGAGTAGCCGGCTATGAAACGAGAGGCCGTGGGTTCGATTCCCGCACCGAGACAAATATTTGTGTGACAGATAGATATTAGTGTCGGGTCTGGGTGTTGTGGGACCGTAGTCCCTAGTAGTTCTTGATACCCACGATACAGGTTTAACCTAGGGTGGGGTCAGAACTATTTGTGTGAAAAAAAAATGTCTTCTAAATTATTTACCCAATCCTATAGTTTCAAAATATTAATTTACTGCTGTAAAATGTACTGTTTGGATGAAATAGAAATAGCTGCTTAGTTAAGCTGTCACAAAATATTTTCTTGCAAATGTTGGCATTAAATCTGGCCAATTAATGTCTTACGTTGGAACGAAAAATGAACTATACGGGAATCTCCGAAAGCGTACATTTAGACCGAAAGCCTGCAGTAGTCCATGTCGTTAGTAGTCCGCATGTTGAATAATAAACTTGCCTATTACAGTACATATTCGTAAAATATTTACATATTAGGTGAATACCATTAATTTCCATACACGTAGTAATTAATGTGAGTTAAGAAAAAATTCACGTGCTTTTATATGTTGACGTATTTTATTAACCAAAAAGACAGCGGAAAATGAGGGATCTTAGTGAAGGTTTGTGGCTAAACACTGAACAAATCGAGCCTCACTAAAACGTCTGAACGAATTTTGTTGGTGTTTTTGCTTATTGCAGATTAGTAATTAAGTTTTCATTTCGTTCCACGGATTGGATTTTAATGAGATTAAATATCTAAAATGAAGCTCGACTACACATTTCAGATCCTAATTTAGCTAGCCCACGCAAAATAACTCATAGATGGGCATTTATAAATCAAATGAAAATCACATCAAACGCAATAAATTAGACATTATCAAATGTTGTCGTGTCCGTGTTTGTTTTTATTACTGAGTTATTACATTTTGTGGATGCTACGGAAATTCCGATTGATATAATATATAACTACAAACCCCGTTGACCAAAATTGTAGATAAGTCCTATACATGAAATTTTGACATTGTCGAAACTATTAGCAACAAAAATGTACATTTCACCATTCCGCAGTAAAAGTAAAATAAAACTATAAAAAACTCGGACACTCGCCTCACTAATTCATTCATACATATTGAAATGCGATGGAGTATGAGAACGCGTGCGCCACTGCTCTACTTTATTTACCTGCTGTACCGCGATAAGTTATTGATTGTGCAGATCTAATTCTTTGTAGATGGGTATTAGATGATGGTCATTATGGTTATCTATAACGATTGATGTATCGTCAGTGTGGACGATTGTCACGATAGTCTAAATCAGCGGTCGGCAACCTATTGGCAGGCAGGAGCCACAAGGTGGCAAAATATAGTAAAGGCGGGCATCACTTGTGATATCAAACCTAGAAGCTTAATGTACGTATTGGTCATATCCCATAGAAAAGATGGAAAAGGTTAAAATATAGGCAATTAAATTCTTACACGTTACAATTATAGGTAGTAGGTAGGTAGGCTTTATAGGTAGAGAAACTTACTCTTACTCTTTAATCAATACATTAATTCAGAATCTATATTTATATCTAGAATCTATAACTTTTTAGATATTTATGACTAATTTAGAAAACAATCACGGGCCCTATATAGGACACCAGCGGGCCGCGTGTTGCCGACCGCTGGTCTAAATAGTTAAATTGTTTCATGACATCAACTTGAACAGAAAACGTGTATGCAATATATTATTTTAAAAGACCTACAGCTTAATTTCTTGGTGCTTCTTGTCAGCACAGTGGGCTTTTCCGAAACACCAAAAGAACCTTTCTATATATGTAATGATTTACATAATTGTCGTGTATAAATGCCCACGTGTTTGTTAACAAATTTTGTGATTTTGTGACGTCGCGTCGGCGGTAGCAACCATACTTCAATATCTATTGTCTGGATGATAAATATTTATCTTCATAATAGTTTTAAATTCTTCAGTCTTGATTTTGGCTAGTTAAGAAATTTGAATTGATTACGCTACTACATTTGGAACTGTGCGTCTAAGGACCAATGTTGATAAAAACGATATCGCCGTTTTTCTCACAGACTTTCTCGCTCGTTGTCATGAACAAGATCCATCTTTTTTGTTGATAAATTCACATAGTTATTTTGTTTTAGTTCAATACATCATCTACAACTACAACTGTCATGTAAAAATGAGTACTTAGATTATACACGCCGGTTTTCTCGAATTTACATTGTTACATGAGCTATCTATCGAAGGCATCATGATATTGCTGCGTTGTTTTCCCAGACTATACATAGTTTGATACTTATACTGCACCACTCAACTGGAAGAATTTACACAACTTTAAGAAATTGTATTTCCCTAATGTGCAGATTTTCTTACTACCTTTTCATTAACAATTCTAAAAACAGAATACGTAATGAGTACCAAAGTAGCGTTTCAGGGAAGTTGACTGTCTACCGACGAAAATGCCGTGTGTTATGTATTATTTATTGGCTAAGGTCAAAGTCGATGCGGTAACCGAAAGAATTCTAATTCCAAATTCGGTGTGAGTCATCATCATTTTTATGCGTGTGATATTAAGAGGACATAGACATACGGTCTTATTCATAATGAGTTATCGGAGCTTTATAAGGCCGTTAATAGGAGCTTGTGATTTTTTTTTATTCATAATGGCTCAATAGAGATAAAACGCTCAACATTTTTTAACATTCTCCTATTAATGGCCTTATAAAGCTCCGATAACTCATTATGAATAAGACTGATATAGTTTAAAATCTTATAAACCATTTATTAAATCTATTCTCCAGACTAGTAGTGTAAATGAAGTAATATTTCTTGTTTATTGCAGGAAAAAATCTCTACAACAATGAACATGTAGCGATTAAGATGGAGCCGATGAAGTCGAAGGCTCCGCAATTGCATCTAGAATACCGATTTTACAAGTTACTAGGAACGCACGGTAAGTGGCTGTCAGGCAATACAGTCGGGGCAAAACGCAGACGATCCCTTTTAATCGGTAGTCGATTCGATACTCTATACTTTATTCACATACATACCACAGGCTCTGCCGCGCCGCCCGTGATCCCGAAAGAGGTGAGACTTAAATTTAATGGTCGACCTAGAATTTGAACTCGAGACCTAATCGGCTAGCAGAAAGTACTATCTTTTTATAATGATGTATTTACAATCGATAAGTTAATTGTCCCGACTTTGAATGACCCGAGCTGGCCATAATTTTTCGGGCGACGATGAACCAAGTGTTAAGTAAAGTAAATTAACACGTGCTTCTGTAGGACGTATGCGATTAGTCTGTAGGCAAGCGGTCACCTCTCGTTACCGATCAATGTCGGTGACCGATTAAAACCTGTCGTCTGTGTTGCGCCTTGGATTGTATTTTGTTTTTCTTTATGAATCACTCAGCGAATGTTCTATCCGGCGCCTCTCCCTATTGCGAACACGATAATAACGACTTTTTAAAACTGATCAGTTCAAAGTCTGCTGAATCATCTACGAGGTGATGTTGCAGAAATTGTTAGTACCGTTCGCGGCCTTAGTTCTATGAGGTTCGTGTATGATCAAATTAAAGGTATACTGTCATACCTATGTGGCACGTGCCAAGGTTTCTGTTTAATTAATTGGTCACTCCTTTAGTATGAATTAGGACGTTTAGATTGTGTAACTTTTTAGGTTTTGCGATAAGACAAAAAAGAAAAAATGACAAGAAAAATACTTATCAAAAGTTATCGATTGAGATAAAATGTAAATCAATGTGTCCGCGTATTCCAATTTCCTAGTAGGTATTTGACGCAACCAGATTGATGGTTAAAATGTCTAAAGGGACAGATTGCACTCAGAAACGAATGAAGATAGATATTTTTCTAAAGCTTAGCCGTTGATAGTAAAGTGGATTTAATTTCGTGATATATCATCGCGTTATATCAAACGATTATGATGTCATAATATGCAAAAAAAACTAGGCAACCAGTCGGGAACACAGCTATTGAAGATATAAGTTTAGTACTTTAAATAACGGTCGTTTGCGCGTTTGAAGTGCTCACATGAGCTAGTAATAAATTTCATACAAATCTGGTGGCCACATCTGTCGGCGTATGATTTCATATCTAATTATTATTAATGCGCTCAATGTCTGAAGTGTATGATTTATTTCATTGTCTTCATTGTGCTAAAATTTCATATAAAGTTATTATCGTATTCGTAATGGTTCGGAACGAGAACTATCTTCCGTCCATGAGGTTTCTTTGTATTCATATAGCTGTACAAAATGTTAAAGATTTATTCCTCACCGTTTCAAAGGAATTACCCAATGGTACGTGTGTGGAATCTTTACTCTTACGAAGTGTGTAAAAATGCATACTTAAGTGGAGCGTGATTTTTTTATGATTTTTGCATTGGTTATCAATTAAAATGGAATATTAATAATATTATGGACAGAAATAAAAAACTATATATAGATCTGTCACACTAGTATAATTTAAATCTCATAAAATTTCAAGTCACTCGAACATAGTGATCGTGACTTATTTTGGCGGTATTTAAGATTGATGGATCAACGTGATCTCTGAAGAACAAATTGATACTTTAAGCACTATGATTCGGTATTTGAAACTACATTACCCATTAGCTTCTATATAAGTGTTTACTTATAAAGAAGTACGACTACTACTTTTTGACAGCCTCCGTGGTGCAGTTTGCGAGTAGCCGGCTGTGAAACAAAAGGCCGTGGGTTCGATTCCCACACCGGGACAAATGTTTGTGTGACAGGCAGATATTTGTGTCCGGGGTCTGGGTGTTGTGAGACCGAAAGTCTCTCGTAGTCCATGACCCCCCAACACAAGACTCGTATCGTAGTGTGGGGTCGGGGCTATGTGTGCGACTGTTGGGTGTTATTTATTTATTATTATAAAGAGGTAGGTAGGTACTGGGTGAATTCTTACATATTCACGATAAAGTTTCCTTAGAGGGCGTACCAAAAGTGTACTACTTGGGAACATGTGGCGGCCGATACAACGCCATGGTCATGGAGTTGTTAGGGCCCTCGCTTGAAGACCTCTTCGTGCATTGCGGACGCAGGTTCAGACTCAAGACTGTCCTTATGATTGCCATGCAGCTCGTAAGTGCATGCGAACGTTTCACTGGCCGAGTGTGTACAGAGCTTTGACATCAATCATATGCTATTAATATTTTATTCATTCTGTAATGACACATTTAACGGCGTAGCGGAGAATGACGCAGAACTCTGTACGCGCGAGCCCTAACTTCGGTAGCTAGGTCGTCATAGTGACACAACACCGTAACCGATATTTAATGCTGAATCGTTTTCACGAGGGTTCCGACTGCGTGGTCATGGCCGTTGTTGACGTTCGCTTGTAGCACCATCTATATTATTTGTTTTTGTACGGAGCAATGCTCTCGCGAATCGCTCGGTATCGGATACAGTGTTGTGTCGTACAGGTGCACGCGAGAGCAATGCTTTCCAAATGTGAGTACTAAATGGTCCTTTTTGTTTTCCGTTCTCCTATCCCTTTATCCCGTGACTCCTATAGCGCCGTCGACAGCGGAAGGCATCCCCGAAGTGTACTACTTCGGACCGTGCGGTAAATACAATGCCTTGGTGATGGAGTTGCTTGGACCATCGTTGGAAGATTTATTCGATCTGTGCGGACGTCGGTTCTCTCTAAAGACTGTGTTAATGATCGCTATGCAGTTGGTGAGTAGTTAGCTAATGTAATCTAATATAAATGTAAGCTAGGGTTACCAAATTCAGAAGACTAGGATTTGTAGTTGGACAAACCAGGACAATTCAATTTAAAAACAGGAAGCGTCTTTGTTTTAAGATAAACACCCGCGAGTCGTGAGGCCCCTAACGTAAGCATTGCATAAGTGGTGTGCGAATTTAAAAAAACAGGACCTTGTTAGGGTGCTTTAAAATCCCAGGACGCTGTTTAAAAACTATCCAGGATACCCCAGGACACTCTAAAAATAAGGTCATGTCCTGGGAAAATAGGACGGTTGGCGACTCTAGTGTAAGCTATTATCTCTTTACGTGGAAGTTGAAACTAAACTAATTTCGTGGTAAAATTAAAGTTAAACTTATTGGCAAGTTAAAACGGGATTGTCAGCTACTGAAGGTTTTGCTACAACAAAGAATAAGAAGCTCTATAAGATTGATAAATTACATTTATCAATGTAGGAGTAGTAGAGTGGTTTCGTCGGGTGTTTAATGTTTTTAAGGAGATCTTTATCCAGCAGTATCCTATGGCTATTTATGATCGTTACGTGTTGAGCCTTATATTTTTGTATAATTTGGGACACTATATAATATTTTAACATAAACTAAACCAATGCAGTAACCAATAATATAATGCATATCAATGATATTTAAAAAAACTTTAACATTTTAGCATCGATTGGTTATAATGAAGTTAACTCTACATTATTTTACAAAAAACGAGCAGAAATAACTGATATAGGAGGGCTCTAGCGGAAGTTAATATTTAAAACACAAATACGGTTTAAATCAATCATTCGAATGCTTGCAACAACACCAAGGATTATATCACCCGGCGGCGTGTGCCAGAAACACTGAACAATGTGTTGATGAACAATCATTTTACAATAGACACCAGCTGGATGGCATATGGCAACCCTTACAACCTTGGCGAATATTACCAAACCCCGGCAACATTATGCTAATATGCTTTTATCATAGCCCTAGTTTTTCTTTGTGATACAATATTATTATTGTAGACAATTTGATGTCTGCCTCGGTGGCGCAGTTGTAATTGCGCATGCGTTACGACTGCTGTGCTGAGGTCTCGGGTTCTATCCTCGGGTCGGGTAAAGTGATATTGGGTTTTTCTATCTAGAAATTCTCAGTATTAGCCCGGAGTCTGGAACATGTGCTCGGTATGGCGATAGGCTCGCCCCCTGTCACATTATGGGAGCGTAATAAATTCGGCGGAATGTGTGTGTACTGGTCTATCTCCTCTACTGCCCTTCGGGGATTACAGGCGTGAGTGTATATGCACTAGTTGATGTGACGCGGATGTGTGAAAATGAGGAGTCCATTTGAATTTACATCGGCCCAAATGTTTGGTTATTCATTTTAAGAAATCTCAATTTTTATGTACGCACTCTGATTTTTACTGCCTATATATATCCGGTTTGCTGTCGGGAAACACAGAGTTGTACATTCATTGGATTTTCCGACTGACATTGCTATCCAGAATTAAATAATGCCATCAATAACATCCATGACTTCACGATGATGCCCAGTCAAAAACATTTAGATTTGTCATGGATCAAATTTTTACAGCGTCATGCTTAAAGTTGTTACTAAGCCTTAATCGTAAAAATGCTGAGAGTCGTGGCAGCTGTGTAAAAATATTTATGTAGTATATAATAGCTTTATTATACAACTTTCTACATAACAGTACCGCAATTTGAAACCTTTGAATTTACTGAATCGACAAAGCGATTGAGATGAATCCTAATCCAAAATCATTTTTGCCATCGAAAAAATAAGTATATGTATTGACCGCCATGGCGCAGTGGGCGAGTAGCCGACTGTGAAACGAAAGGCCGTGGGTTCGATTCCCGCACCAAGACAAAACTTTGTGTGACACGCAGATATTTGTTTCGGGTCTGTGTGTTGTGGGACCGTAGTCCCTCGTAGTTCTTTATACAGGCACAGGTTTGACCTAGTGTGGGGTCAGGACTATGTATGTTACTGTTGGTGTATTATTTACTTATGCAACAATGTTAAAAAAAAAACTACGGCGTTAGGTTGTGTGATATTAATAAAACATTTTTTTTGTATGGGCTCACAGCTCAAATCGTTAAGGTTATTGGCGTGGCTAGAAACTATAATTTAATTTGATGTCGTGCAGTGGAGACATAATTATGGTACGGTCTTTTTTAAGTATTCATATAAATCGATCCCTTCAATATCACAGTGTAAATGACACAGATGGAGGACATAGTGATCTTAAACCACTTTCGTTTGATGGCGTTTAGTACAGAACCGATAAGATTATTTTGCCGACGTGGGTATTCTACATCTTGCTATAAACATCGTTTTGCTCGAAATCGTTGGACTTCCACCATTTATTGTAACTTTTTCTTCTATAATTGTGTAGGGATTTTAAGTGTATTACTTGTGAATTCATATTATATAATGTCACGACAAAAATCCTGCGGCTGAGTTTCTTGGTGTTTCTCAGACCAGTGGGCATTTCCGAAGCACCGATATTTAGCATGATAGTTGCGTAATTTACTAAATAAACGATTTGATTTGAATTAACATAGGCAGCAAAAAATGTTGGTACCACATTAACTGATTTAGATTAATAATACACGTAACTGAATTATCGATACGTGGATACAATCTGTGGTTTTTCCGCCAGCCACAGTAAATAAGACTGCACGTCACCTGCGAATGAAACCATAAACAAGTTTATTTAATTATAATATTACTTGTCCCCTTCGATATGTGATTGACACATTTAATCCTTCTGTTTAATCTATGCTTACCTACATAATCTGTATAGCATATCACCTTTTATTACCATTTACTATGTTTATGTGTTTTATAAGTTATGTATATGCATTTCAGTTGCACCGCATCGAGTACGTACACACTAGACATCTCATATACAGAGATGTGAAACCAGAGAATTTTTTAATAGGTAGAACTGCAACTAAAAGGGAAAAAATCATCCACATCATTGGTGAGTTTGTATTATTGTTTTTATTTAATTTTATGAATAGTTTAAAGCTCGGGAATTGATTTCCATAGTTAACAGGGTAGTTGACGATTTTTTTATTATATTAATCAACAAGTTACATTACCTGAAAACTATTATCGAAAGAATTATATGAATTCGAACAAAAATAAGTAAATCAGACGCCATTCTAATATGCTGGAAAGGCTAGTTGTCAAATGACACTAAAAGGATTCATGATGTGAGCCGTGACGTCACTCCACAGAATCGCTATTACTGCGCTGTTGTGCGAGGGAGATAGTGAGTTGTTCCCACTGCGTATCCATTTTTGCTCATACCAATATTTAAAATAAATATTCTGAACTCGTATTTCAAGCATTGATTCTGTTTTTACAAAAAAGTTTCTTTTGCGTAGTATTGCATATCGAATAATGTGTAAATAAAATATAGGTAACTACCCTATTATCATATCAGATGTACTACGGTTTATGTGGTTTAACTGACAAGTAGCTGTGTAATAATCCAAGATGTATTATATTCTGTTTCCGCAAGGGAAAAGGTTGTATGATCCACAAGTATGTGATCTGACAGATCAAAACTTAAAGTTTTGTGTTTAGGTCTATAATTGCATAACCAAAACGTAAAACAGTCGAATCGACATCCCCATATTTTTGGAGTCGATTGAAAACTGTTAGATAAACACGTTTTAATTCCACATGACATATTGCTGTAGATCAAAGGCTGAAAATGCGTATGACAGTTGGTTGCATTTATTTAAGTGCATCTCAGAGATAAAATTATTATTTACCTCGTCAAATCCGACATTCTCGTCCGCACATCGCCTTAGGCAAATGGCGAATAATTATATGGCGACACTGAGTTCTGTGTCTGAGGTTTACCGAAGCTGTAGTGTTTAAAATATTATCATATTATATAACACGCTAGCAAAATTATCACACGTCTACGGTGGGACATAAATCTTGCAGTACACAAGCATTAGGTGAACCTAAAAAAACTGTACTTACTGTAGTTAAAAAATAGGCAGTCATGGGGACTACTGACAGAAGTGAAAACTTAAAACTTTGGAATTACCGTGTTCTTTTTTGAAACAGCGTCCAAGAGTAGTAACTTTTTTGTTTATTATTGCTTGTCAATAATTATAGAACTTCATAGGCGTGCTTTTGTCAAAAGTGTGCTTTTTGCCCATCCCAAAAGTGCCCAACGTGCCTAAAGAAGTTTTCATTTCAAAAATCATTTATAGATCATAACAAAAAGTGGGTTAATCTGTAAATTTGTCTTTTTAACCCCTGACCTAAAAGGAGGCATGTTTGAGGTTGAAGCCTATGTCTATGGCATCGTAGCTACCGTATAGGCAGACCAAATGAGGATTTATTTAAAAGCTGACTGAATCCTGTTCTTGACTGTGTTTGAAAAAACATGGCAAGTTAAATAAAAGCTCGGAAAGATTTTGAATCGTTTAAAAACTACCAATCTTTTTCTATTTGATGTCGGGAATTTTAATGAACTGACTTCACATACATAACTTAGCAATTCTTTCGAATTTGATGGATTTTCATAATAAATGTGTCATCATTGAATTCGGAACATATACTATGCCCTTTGAAAGGTGATGTTAATAACTTAATGTTTTAGGTAAAAATGCGTTAGAACAATAACGAGTAACGTCTCCATAAACTAATTGAAATTGCTTAATAACTTAACCGACAAGCAAATTAACAACTATTTGCAATAATTGGTTTTTAATTACACATTACACGAAAGCAATTACTTATATTTTAAGAAAGCTTTGGGGCACGTTATTTGATGAACATCAAGTGTTTTTTATCACCTGTTTTGCATGTGATTACGTTTATAAATACCGCAGGGAGAAATATCCTAGAAAAAAGAAGTTTCAGTACTCAATTTCCATAAAAATATTAAATTTTATTTACTATTACATTTTACAAAAACAAATCGGTCAGTAAACTGGAAAAATTAATTGTCAAATGACAGATTATGGGACTATGTGTGTTATGACGTCACCGTTTGGAATGGCTATTAAGGTACAGTCGTGCGAGCGAGACAATGAAATATTCCTACTACGCACCCACTTTTGCTCATAAAGTTATTTGAAGTAATAATTTCAGCGTTCATTTATTTTCTGCTTTCGCATAAAGTTAATCTTTCATGCATTATTATCAGTTGCATACCAACTAATGTGCGAATTAAACATAAGAAACTGGCCTATTGTGGCGATCATTTGACAGCCTCCGTGGTACAGTACCCGGCTGTAAACCCAGAGGCCGTGGGTTCGATTCCCGCACCGAGACAAATGTTTGTGAGACAGACAGATGCGGAGATGTGTTTCTGGTCTGGGTGTTGTGGGATCGTAGTCCCTCGTAGTTGTTGGTACTCACGATACAGGTTTCACCTAGTGTGGGGTCAGGACTATGTGTGTGACTGTTGGGTGTTATTTATTATTATCATAGATGGACGTAGACATTGTTTTGGGCTTTATTGTACTTACCATTAGGTGCAATCATTTTGTCCCAGGATAAAAAGTATGCAATACCTACGCGTTACAACCGTTTATCTTAATTGTTTGTCGTTTGAACAAACGATCAACCTCCATTATGTCCAATAGAAGCATGTCACAATTATTATGTAACAAGATATAAGAATACTGAAGTAGGTAATTCAATCTTCAGTAGAACGAGGTCTGCGGTTGTATCGACTCCGTAATATAAAGTATATGCGCGTGTGCCCATATGTTATACAATAGGCTAGTATTATCATTAATAAACAAACATAAGTTTTTAATATTTAATTTGCATTTTTATAAAGTAACTTTATATTTCCCACCAAAACGCTACCAACTGACATGTCCCCTCTTGTGACGTCAGCATCTGCAAAAGAAGTTTGGCTTAGAAACATTTTATGTTTCGACCGATGACGTCATGCATGACTGATGGATGTTTCATGTCACGTGACAAAATGTTTTATTTTTGCATATTTGTTTCTTGAAAATATTAAATAATCACATATCGTCGGTGATACTGCAATACGTTCCATGTCAAAAAAAATATATTTTTAAATGATCGAGATCCTGTATCCGAACGCCTCTGTTTCCGGGATTATTTGCCTGTTATTATATAGGTCTTAATAGCGTTATATCATTATAAGCTTGTCATACACTTAGCGAATTATTTAACAACAAAAAAAAACGTTTTTTGTCTCTGCTGTAAAATCAGTTCTTGTGACATAGCTCGTTTTGCAGTATCACCGACGATATAAATTAACGAATTGGTTTAATTTTCGTTATTTTTAGACTAAAATCTATTATAAAAAATTAAATTCTATCAGGTTTTCATTTACTGTCAACTACCCTATTGTTTGTATTGATGAAAATGCGTTTTATGTATGATATTATCTACAAATTTGTTAATATTCAGATAATTTAGGAATTAGGCGATACGCTCGCCCCCTATTACATTATGGGACCGAAATAAATTCGACGAAAAGTGGGTGTACTGGTTTACAACTCTGCCTACCCCTTCGGGGATTACAAACATGAAGTATATGTAAATAAATAAAACTAATAGGTAATTGTCAATTACCTATTAGTTTTATTTATTTTTAGACTGGCTTCACAAAATAATTGTTATTATACATTACAATATTCTGAGCAGTTCAAAATACGAATAATAATAATAAGACCATTCGCAAACGAGTGAAGAAAAATATAATAAGACTTTCTATTGAATGATAAATCATTGCCTGACGACTACATAGCGATCTTTACTTTGGTCTAGAAATTTTGATGTATGAAACATCACACCGTTAGTTTTAGTATTATTTTTAATTTGTTCATTAATTTGTTTTACAGATTTTGGTTTGGCCAAAGAATATATAGATTTAGAGACAAACAAACATATCCCATATCGGGAGCACAAGTCACTCACTGGAACTGCGAGATACATGTCAATAAACACACATTTAGGAAAAGGTAACATATTTTTTCTGACTTATAAATTTAATGACGATTTATAAATATAGTATGTAGTGTGGGATTTTAATTCCTTTTCTATTTCGAGGTAATTAGATTTTTATGTTGACAGTCTCCGTGGCGCAGTGGGCGTGATGTGAAACGAGAGGCCGTGGGTTCGATTCCCACATTTGGACAAATGTTTGTGTGACAGACAGATATTTGTGTCCGGGGTCTGGGTGTTGTGAGACCGAAAGTCTCTCGTAGTCTCTGATACCTACAACACAAGACTCTTATCTTAGTGTGGGGTCGGGACTATGTGTGTGACTGTTGGGTGTTATTGTTATTTAATGTAATTTATCTGACCTTAGACTCCGTGGCGCAGTGGGCGAATAGCCAGCTATGAAGCGAGAGGCCGTGGGTTCGATTCCCACACCGGGACAAATGTTTGTGTGACAGATATATTTTTGTTTCGGGTCCTTTAGGATAGTAGTCCCTCGTATTCCCTGATACCCACGACACAAGATTCGTATCTTAGTGTGGGATCAGGGCTATGTGTGTGACTGTTGGGTGTTATTTGATATTTAATTGTGAAATCAATTATCGTCTTTTTTTATTACACTAAGCGTTTTAATATAGTTAATAATAAAACTATCTCCTAACAATGAGTAAGTGGCTCTAATGATAATAATTGATTGTCAAACGCCCGATATTTGGAGGGACCATTTATAGACGAATATTAAACTAGCTAACATGCAGTCAGCAGTAAAAAATAATCTTAGAATGGCTATTTGTAATAATTAATTGTTATTTTATTTCAGAACAATCAAGACGCGACGACCTAGAGGCCCTGGGTCATATGTTTATGTATTTTTTACGTGGTTCCTTACCCTGGCAAGGTTTAAAAGCTGACACACTCAAAGAAAGATACCAAAAAATTGGTGACACCAAGCGAGCGACACCGATTGAGGTAACCTTCGTTTCTAGATTAAATATAATCTGAAATCTATTCCATAGAAATACTCTCATGAAGGAAATTATATCCTAGACTTATTTACATACTAACACTAATTAACGATATTAATTTTAGTCTAATCATCGAGCTCGCTAATTAAATTAATTTGATATTTAGTTTGCTTTAATAGCCTAGTTGGTAGTGGTACAGACTGTCAAGACGACAGTCGTATGTTCGAAACCAGCCCAAATAGCATACACCTCTGACTTCTAAAGTCTACTTGTATATTCATTGTTAACTATCGCTTGCTTTAACGGTAATGGAAAATATCGTGAGGAAACATGTATATCTGAGAATTATCATAAGTATTTCGAAGGTATGTGAAGTCTACCAACCCGCATTAGGCCAGCGTGGTGGACTAAGGCCAAACCCCTCTCATTAGTAGAGGTGGCCCATGCCCAGCAGTGGGACAATGTTTAATACAGGGCTAGTATTATTATTATTTATGACATAAAACATCCTTTCAGCGTTTAAGCATAGAAAACTAGAATTGCCATATAAATATGTATGTTCAAATAAGAATATTCTGCAAATAAAATATTTATTTTATTTATCAACATACCGTTATGCATATGCTGATGTAATTGCCATTTATATCCCCTCGTCCCCTATGTCATCAACAATAAACAAAGTAAAGACCCCCAACCCCCCTGTTGATGTATTACTAGAAAAGCCCCTGATTTAAAATATGCGTGTTTAAGGTTGAAGCCTACCGGTGTCTGTGGCATCATAGCTGTCGTAATATTTATCTCGTATTATTATTAATGAGACTAACAATACTAAGAACTTTAGATTAAACTAGCGGACCCGGCAGACCTCGTCCTGCCCGTAAAAGCAACGCCACACCAACTGCAGCGACATCTGCCGGGCTGATTTGTGAATCTAAATATCCAGGACGCCATCCAAACGCATACAAAAAATCATTGAAATCGGTCCAGCCGTTGCTGCGCTTATTTTCCTAAGGCACATTAAGTTAAGTCTCATAATGTTCAATTTCCCTGGCTTCAATATCATTCAGACTGGAACATCGCTTACATACTGCTGCTTAGCCTCAAGACACAAGTATTGCATGTTGATATCTACCACCTTCAACTATATTTAGAATATGTTATTGAGAATCGAGTCCAGGGTTTTAGAACATTGTGACCTTAAACTATGAACCTTGGTACTCAATCTAATTTATATATTGGTCATAGTGCGTGAACCGTTGGGAGTTCTCAAGGTCCATATTTAAGTTCTTTTATCTCCATATTTAAGGTACAAGGCTTTTAGGTACAGTTCCGTATTTTTTAAGTAAGTTGGTAAAAATGGTAGTTGTGATTTGCAATATTTAGTGTGTTGTGTTCAGGTGCTGTGCGAGGGCCACCCCGAGGAGTTGGCGACGTACCTGCGCTACGTGCGGCGGCTGGACTTCTTCGAGACGCCGGACTACGACCAGCTGCGGCGCATGTTCAGGGACCTGTTCGACCGCCGCGGGTACCTCGACGACGGAGAGTTCGACTGGACCGGCAAGACCATGGTAAACAACTCCATCGCATGACACTTCACACTACACACCGCCACACACTGCATCCTGTACACAGGCCACTGCACACTACACACTGCACACCGGCCACCGGCCACCGCACACTATACACTACACACTGCATACTGCACACTGCATACTGCACACCGCACACTACCTACAAAATACACAGTACACACTGCACACTGCATACTGCACACTGCACACTACCTACAAAATACACAGTACACACTGCACACTGCATACTGCACACTGCACACTACCTACAAAATACACAGTACACACTACACACTACACACTGCCACATGCATGCTGTTACTAAACCACTGTAACTATGGACTGATAAACCTTTCACACGCCACATTATCGAATACCTGATGCTTCATACATTAAGCACACCTCGAAAAATGTACATTGTTTTTGTAATTAATATTGTTACACTGTTGTCAATTTATACCTAGAGAAGACGCACCTTTTGCCCATTGGTTGATTGATGTACTAAATTTACTATATAATAAATAGACAAATTGATTATATCACAAATATTGTGTTTAACATAATGCTCTATGCGGTGTGTTTAGGTTTAATGGTCATTGACAAAAAAAAATATAAATCATTTGTAATGTACATGCTTAGCATTTCCTACTTTACCTTAAAACATAACAATCCTGTCGCTTATATTCCTTGGAATTAACATTCTGTTTTGCTCCCACTACTGCTATGGAGAAATGCATTTACCTCCTTACTATGTATGATGACGCACAGGCGACAAACCATTACTCAACATAAATTTTGTAATATAAGACAATAGAGCCACATATGCTGTGATTGGTATAATCAGCTTAAGATAGCCAGACAAAATCACGATCTGTGTTTTCTGTTGCATGTGCCTCAACATACGCATATCTTAATGCTTTGGTCTGTAGCAAAAATATTAAATATTTGTAATTATTTTATTATTTCCGAAAATCAATAATAATCTTTAATTAATGAGACAAAAACCTTGTTATAAAATGAATTTATAACCTCATTCGTTCTGGCATCTTTTTTCATAACTGTTAAAGAATTATAACATAAAATAAATGCCTATTTATTAATATTTATTTAAAGACCTTTAGGTTTTCAAGAGCTTATAGTGTCAATAGATAGTGAATATGTTGTGGTTTTCAGTTCTGAAAAGAGTGCTATAAGAATACATTTTTCACAGTATTGGTAATGGCGCTATACATTTGTTTTTTGCGTATTTATGTTTTTTATGTGAACTTGTTAAGCATCATATCACCTTGCATGCAACATTAATTTCGTCACCTAAATTTATCTTTCAAAAAAAAAAATGTTTGTGTATGAAGCAATGACGGATGTGACTTTTAAAGGAGTATTTTTTAAATAATGCTTTTTATACATTGCACAAATTTTATTAAACACTCATTGTTAACATTTGGCTTGTCTGTTTATCTAGAATGTTATTCTTTACTTTAAAGATTCAAAATATGAATAACATTTTAGTATCGATAATTTTTATATTTCAATATGGTTTTGTTCAATTTCCACGAAATTTCTCAAAGTTAATGTTGGTCTAAGACTCTGTTCGTGATAAAAACTACAACATAACGTTTTTTGATTATGCTGCTTGATATTTTTTTATATGTTATGTTGAGCAAGGTTGTTAAACAAATGCTTGTTAGTGGTTTCGGAATTGGTGTGTTAATTAACTATTTTTATTGGTTTTTAAAATCTTCTTTCTATGATTCTGGGTCCTTTAGGCGTAGTGTGAAGAACTAACACAGCATACCTGCATGATTGTGTTGATTAGCGAGGGATAGATTGTCTCACTACTTGATAATCTACTTGTACGGCACTGTGCTTACCATCAGGTCCAGTGTAGTCACTTTGCCGTGCCAGGATAAAAATAAACCTATATATCTTTCATCCCATATTATTATAGTCATTACCAGAGAAGACATAAGATATTTTTTTATTCCGAATTTAAATTTTGTTATAAGTTAAATTAATTGTTTGCGCAACTGCATCCAGCTAGGCAATGTACTCGTACTTATACGTTTGGTTTTAATTTTTTTATTTTGCCCAGAAGTGTTAACGCTAATAAAATATTAGATGAAATAAAAGTACTGGTTGTATTAGATCGATTGACGTGGCTATTAGTAGACGCTACATATTTATTGCTCAATAAATAAAATACAAATTTATTACCTCAATGTTGTGTTTTTGTGTAGTTAATATATTAGTGTTTTTTATAATCGAAATCTTTATAATAATTTTTTTATTTTGAATTTATGAGACACAATTCTTTTTTTTTTATAGTGGTTTTTAGATTTGATTTCTTCTATATTTAAATTAAATTTTGGAAGTCATTACCGGTGTACATACCACTATAAACATGTTTAACTAACAGAGATTATGCGCTTGATTAATGTGCGAGAATGATATACAAGCCCAATTTTTTAATGTAGTTAATCCAAATGGTTAAAATAACCTTTCGGACAAATGAAAATACCATGTTTTTGTTTTTCCTTAAAGCTATTTTAACCACATTAATACTACTGACTACGTAACACATGAGCCAACCATACAATTGTAAGAAGGAAGTCAAATTTTTTATATTATAAACACAACAAGTTAAAGAATAACAAATCTCAAAAGCCGGCCTACTTACTGCCGCAGATTTGAATCTCTAAGTTATGCTTGCTAGATCGGTCGGTTTGGCAGTTCAAAAATATCTGACACCTTGATACTACCATACGTTCTCGTAAGATTTTCGAGGGTATGTATAGTTATAGCCACGTTAGGAAAATGTGCTAGACCAAGGCCTAACACTTCTGATTAGTGGTGAAACTCTGTACCCAGCAGTTAAGTACTTTATATTAGCTTACCGCTTAAATAATATGTATTGATCATTTTTATTTGTGGTTTCAAATTATCTTAATAATCTCTTGCGAATTCGGATATGTGCTTGGTCAAAAATGGCGTCGAATTTTATAGATTATTATTGTAGTGGAAGGTAAACTAAAATAATTGAAATACAATGAACATGTTTAATGGAAGTAACTGCGTCAAGCAGTGAATATATTCTTAAATCAAATATAGTTGAATTTATATGGTAAATAAAGAGGCTAAAAGCCGCAAGGTTCCATTGACCCAAGGATGAAAATATTTTAAAGACTATGAAATCACTAATCACAACTAGGCAGTATAGGCAGCGGCTCTGCTGTGCCCTGGCATTGCAGAAGTCTATGGGCGGCGGTGAATACTTACCATCAGGTGGCGCGTCTGCTCGTCAACCTAAAAAAAAGTAAAACTAAATTTAAAAAATAATGTCGAAATTGGACGTTAAGTTTGGCTTAACTATGTTACGTAGCAGTGGTTGGGTGTTGGGTGTTTGACACTGGGTTGTTGCATGCATGCTTCGCTTATGTGACGACCAGCCGGTCAACTTGCACGTGATGAGAATATTGCGCAACGCACCGCCCTCCAATGTCATTAGAAATAAATCCGACAAGGTTAGTGACGTAGATAGCGAGTGCGATCATTTATCTGCAATATGCATTCATATAACTATCGATAAGGACATATCGATATCTCAGTTTTAAAGTGTAACAACTCTAATTGCTCTTACTCGTGTTTTTGTTGTATATTTTTTTGATAAAAGTTGAATAATCATTATATATACCAGGGGTGACCAAGCTCCTTGATAGTCGATCCATTTTTCAAAATTTTAAATTTTTGGCGACCCGCTATTAAATACCTATTTAATTCTTAACTTGGACGGAAATGAAATTTCATATTTGTTGTTATTAATATAAAAGTCATTTGGAAACATTTGGATATATTACAACATTTTTTTTTAATATAATAGCAAAAAAATTTACATTTATCGAGAGCCACAAATAATCCTTCATAGAGCCGCAGGTTGCCCAGAGTCTATACTATGGTTACACTGGCATATATTCTGTTTGTAAGTGTTTTAAAGAGAAGTATCGAAAGAACACGCTACTGCAAAAGTTATGTTAATAATTCTAATTTCAATATGTCTAAAAAGAATTGATACACTTTAAAATTGGAATGCCGACTTTTATTAACGCTTTGAGCAATATCACCTACTTTTTTGTAATTTTTCATTTATTTTCTATTAGTATTAGTTTCTATTGATAGTTATTCAAGTATCTTGATATGTATTGAGATTTCCACACGTTATTGACTTCAGCTGCTTTAGTGCATTATAGAATGTATTTATTGAATCTGTGAAATTGTAATGCGTATTATAATTCGATAAACCTATCAGTTATATTTTATTACTATGTAATTGTGAGATATATAGTAAACACATTGATTTATTTAAAAAGCAATATTTAGTTATACAAGTCGACAAAGTTAGTAAAAAGTGAAAACCAGCGCTGTGTTGTGGTATGTACTATGTATGTGCCACAGCACAGCAGTACGCTGAGTGGTCACCTACCTGTCACAGCTGCGACGCGCAAGTGCCAACCCATTGATATATAGAAGGGGATATCACACAAGATCACGCGACCTGCCGGTCTACTCTGTAACACAATTCCGATCGATCGGTATTGTATTTGTGAGATTTCGTATTCTGAGTACGATCCTAGCGCCATATTATTTCAGTATTGTAAAACCATTCATATGATAATCTTAATTTCAATTACTGTATATTAATGGCTACACAATATTGAAATAATATGGCGCTCAAGAGCACGAAATCTTTCAAATCCAATACCGATCGATTGGAATTGTGTTACAGAGTAGACCGGCTGAAGCCAAATGTATTCCTGAAATCGACTCCGCCCACAGCAAATGGTGTTGTACTCATTTCATCGATAGTATGCATATCTTATTATCGATAAAATCGTTTTTCGACTGCCTCGGTGGCGCAGTTGTAATTGCGCATGCGTTATGACTTGTGCTGAGGTCTCGGGTTCAATCCCCGGGTCGGGTAAAGTGATATTGGGTTTTTCTATCTAGAAATTCTCAGTATTAGCCCGGAGTCTGGAATTTGTGTCCGTTATGGCGATAGGCTCGCCCCCTATCACATTATGGAACTGAAAGAAATTCGGCGAAAAGTGGGTGTATTGGTTGCACCTCTGTCTACCCCTTCGGGGATTACAGGTGTGAGTGCATATGTAATTTTGGTATGTGCGCGTTGTAGATTGTTACAAATCGTTTGTCTTTCTTTCTCAGTACCAGTAATGCAATAAATCATATTAATGTTTATTTTTTTAATTTATAGTCAACACCGGTGGGCTCCATACAGACTGGACATGAGATCGTCGTGTCTCCAAACCGCGACAGCCACCAGCCGTTCCATAAGGTAATTGCCAATTTTTATAATCAATATTTAGGATATATGGTGCTAATATTATTTTAAATAGGAAATTTTGTTTTTAGTATATTGCGAGTAGTTTTAAATAATGTTGGAATTAGTGATATGCATGATAAATACTTAATGTGTACTGCACCCTTAGGTGGATGGTAAAATTAGCAGATAATAGCTAATAAGATAGGTAAATATACAGCTTATGTTCGCCGTATATATGCTTAACGTTTTGCAGTCATAATACTGTTTATTTTAATTAACAATAAAACAGGCAGTATTCTTTTAGCTAATAATTATTCTATTAAGATCTATTTTCCCTCCTACCTATTATCCTGGGTAATTTAGGCGTAGTGTGAAGAAGCTAAACAGCAGGCCGGCATGATTTTTTTCGAGAAGCGAGGGATAATGTCTCGCTACTTGATACTCTAACTGGACTGCGCTTACCATCAGGCGCAGTGTGGTCACTATGCCGTGCCAGGATAAAATAAAATCTTGTAACTAAAGACTGACCATAGATAATAGGGTAAATTTTTTGTACATTATTCAATATGCAACCGAATATAATACGTAAAAGAAACTCTTTTTCGAAAACAGAATCAAAGTTGCTTGAAAATTGAGGTCTTATGACCAAAAATGGGAACATATCACTATCTCCCTCGCACAAAGGCATAGTAATGGCAATTCTGAGAACCGTGACGTCACGGGTCAAGTCATGCATTCTTTTACGTCATTTGACAATTACCCCTTACTGCAGATTTGAATGGCGTCTAATTTACTTATTTTTGTTCGGATTTATAAAATTCTTTCGAGAATAGGTTTTAGGTAATGTAACTTATTGATTAAATTAATAAAAAAAAAATGTCTACCCTGTTTCTGACTAATGTTTTTGTCACTACAGGATGATATGTGTGATTATATGATTGGTTTGGTTGGGGACGATGAGGCAGCGCTTATATCTGGAGAGGTTTGGAAAGCTATGCGCGTGCGCATAGTAAATAGCTATCCTTTACCCCTTGCACCCTTTTATACCCGCAATAACTAGAGAGCCCCTAAAATGTCATAGAAGTAATGATTTATTAATCGATGGAATGTGTGCTTACTCCCGTAGACTATAAGAATATGATTTGTAAATTCTGATCGTATTTACAGGGATACAAAAGAAAGATTTGTGTGACCTTTTAGAGCTTTTTTTAACAATTTAGTTATGCTTTCAAAGCTTATAGATAGCTTATAGTCAGATAAAGACATTTAGACAACCATCTATTCTCCAATCAACATTTATGAGTATCTATTATAATACTTTAAAATAATTAATATAATAAATGCATTGCATATGACTGCCTCGGTGGCGCAGTTGTAATTGCGCATGCGTTACGACTGTTGTGCTGAGGTCTCGGGTTCGATCCCCGGGTCGGGTAAAGTGATATTGGGTTTTTCTATCTAGAAATGCCTCAGAGTATTAGCCCGGAGTCTGGAAAATGTGCCCGGTATGGCGATAGGCTCGCCCCCTATCACATTATGGGACCGAAATTCGGCGAAAAGTGGGTGTACTAGTTACACCTCTGCCTACCCCTTCGGGGATTACAGGCGTGAGTGTATGTGTGTATGTGTGTGTAATATAATAAAATATGTATAATAATATAATGTAATACAAGAATGACACTAGGTGTCATATACAATATTAAAAGTAAAATAGTTTAATCATGCATTTTAAAGGGATATCGAATTTCATGATACCCCAATTTTAGTATCCAGCTATGAAGTGTTGTTACATTTGAGATAACGTTCCTGTATACCCGTTTCTCTCGATGTATAGTTTGATTCCATGTGTTGTGTGGTTTGCAATGTGCCGAGTATTAAACAAAGAAGTATCGATTATTTTCTATCTCAACTTATAGAACAATAAATTTTTGATTCTAAACATTTTGGTAATTGTACCCCTATGAATACTAGGAACCCCTCTAAATACGTCATAATACATTACAAATGCAATTATGGAATAGTTCTAGAGCAAAAAGTTTAATATTAATTTAAATTTGAATCAAAATATGACCTTAATAATATGCAAACATATGCCATGCTTTAAATTATGTATAGGTAATGGAAGAATTTAAAGGTTTACAAATTGCTACATAACAACAATCAAATAAGAAAAAAGAAGTATATTGGCGTAGAGTGAAGAAGCAGGCAGGCATGATTGTGTTGAGTAGTTGGGGATAGTTCGCTCTCGCTACTCGATACTCTAATTGGATCGCACAGCGCTTACCATCGGGTGCAGTGTGGTCACTTTGCCGTGCTAGGCGAAAAAAAAACTTATCATAAAAAATTATTAACAAAAGTTATAAAACTTTTAGCAGTAGTAGCTTTTTTGTAATTTAGAGTAACTTTAACTTAAAATTACAAATTTTAATTAGTAGTAACTTTATGAAACAGCGCGCTGTTTCAAGAAAGAACACAATAGAACGGACTTCCAAAGTTATAATATTTCACTTCTGTCCGCATTTCCCATGATTGTTTGATATTTTTTAAACCCTTTCTTAGATATAAATTTCTTATATATGACTGCCTTGATGGCGCAGTTGTAATAGCGCATTCGTTATGATTGCTATGCTGAGGTCTCTGGTTCCATCCCCGGGTCGGGTAAAGTGATATCGGGGTTTTCTATCTAGAAATTATCAGTATTAGCTTGGAATCTGGAAACTGTGCCCGATATGGCGATAGTCTTGCCTCCTATCACATCATGGGACCGAAATTTGGCGAAAAGTTGGTGTACTGGTTACACCTCTGCCTACCCCTCGGGGATTATAGGCGTGAGTGTATGTGTATTTTCTTATATGTTATGTTTGTAATTTGGTGAGTGAATGTGTATAGGAGTGTTCTGTCCTCAGCGTGGCACGTTACAGATGG
Organism: Laothoe populi; assembly: GCA_905220505.1. Classification (NCBI taxonomy): domain Eukaryota; kingdom Metazoa; phylum Arthropoda; class Insecta; order Lepidoptera; family Sphingidae; genus Laothoe; species Laothoe populi. The sequence continues at coordinate 7,200,240 of HG992163.1, forward strand.
CGGCGCTCGCTGCGAAGGAGTTTGGCGCGGGCGGAGGGGGAGGGGGTGCCTCCAACGCGGCAGGCAACTGGCCTCACAGCGGGAAGGCCACGCCCCTCACCGCAGGACATCTCACCCCGGCCGACAGGCACGGATCTGTACAGGTATATCGCAATAGAGATGTACTCATGTATTTTACTATCGATAACCGATATTCTGTGTGATTTTATCGATATTTCTATTTGAGTAAAAAAAAATTACACCAGGCAACTTTTATGTCTTGAATGTTCTTGATACGCTATCGGACATGTGCTTTATTTAAAAAAAACGTGCACAAAAGTCTTTTTGAATTGGCTAAGACAGATATTATGTATTAATGTTTAAACCTTTTGGATGATCTCTCCCTTTTCGCAAAGTGAGTATTAGTAGAGATTCTACGTGACGTAGTAATTATAAATGACGTCATTTTTTATTATTATGCTGTCTATCTAGCAAGATATTAAAATCCTTAATTTTAAGCGTATATTAATTATTTTATGGTCATAGGTTCTGTTTATGATCAGCTTTAATATAAAATAAAAACAATTTCTTCGATAGCCTATTGGCGATTGAATTGGCCGTCAAATGTAGCATATAAATATAGTATCAAATTTATTATTAAAGTTTAAGTATTACATAACACACAGACAACTTTTGCATATCATATAAGCTAGTTAAAAGGCACTTTTGAAGTTGGTATATTGCAGTAACTTTTTATTTTCTATTTAACCTACACTTCGATGGCTTACTGCAAAAATGAGCACAAATGAAACAATTATCATATAAATATTAGATACCTCCCCACCTTTTTATTGACGTTGTTTGACTGAAAAAAAAAAAGATTGTGCATGCTTTTGGTGACCCCTTCGTACCACTGTTTATTTGTCACTTTGTTTATTGCGACATTATTTTTGTATTGTCAATTATTGTGAATGTATATTGGTGTATTTATTTTTTAGCTATTGAAGAATAAACATTTTCGGTATGTGAAATTTCCCGGATCGGTTTCAACGGTCAGTGTTGAACATTTTGCGGCAATCCTTGTGTGAATGTCTGCATGACGCTTTAAATTGTTGTGCTATACGATTTGAATTGAGTAACAGACTGCTCGAACGCCTAGTATCCGACCGACAATATTACTTCGCCTATATACAAATACACTGAATCTTTTCTTCAAATTTTCGCTTTATATTATAATCACTACAAATTCAGTTCCGAGAATGTCTAATAATAATTATAAAACAGGATCTTGGCCCTTTAAAATTAAATATATAACGTAGCAATTACCTATTCTATCGGAATCCTGACACTTGTCTATCATTTCCTTCATTTCATTACTAACTAATCAATACTGTAAGATTGTACGTCGGATTGGCGCAAGCGGTCAATTTTAAAGCTTACAAACAAAGCACTGCCAATATTCATTCATAAAAACACCATGTCTGAGCTTATTCGTAGGATGCTATTGAAATGTGTTTATTTGAAATAATATCACAAAACGCTTATTAGCATACGCTCTAATATTTTTTTATCACTACCTGTAAAAGCTTGCAATTTTACTGCTAAATATAATTTATTTGAAACTAATAGCAATATTTGTCTCCTATTTTGTTAAAATACGTTATTTGGTAACACGATGACACATTGCGTTAATACATTCAGCTAAGAATAAGAATCATTCATTGTTAAAGTAGGCAATTGATGTGGAAAGTATTTGGAGTTTCAGTTGGTACGTTTAGATAAATCCATGTCCAGTTTATAGATTTTATCAGTGTCGACTTCGAATTCATTTTCGGATGTGGCTGATTTCATACTAACCATTCTACATTGTGTATTTTGGTCTCCAAGTAAACACAGCAGTTTTGCAGGCTGTCATGTGAGGTATATGTGGTCTCGCTACTTGATGCTCTAACTGGATGACACTGTGCTTACCATCAGAAGCAGTGTTCACTTTACCGTGTCAGGCTAAAAAACATTAAAAATGATATAACTATAATATCGATAAAATATTATATTGCTGGTGGTAGGATATTCATATTCGCCCGGATAGCGACCACCGTACACAGGGTGTAAAACCCGCCATAATGACATACACAAGTGTGTCGCGTTCTGGGATTCAGCCAGTGTACAAACGGTTTTTATCGGGGGTCTAGAGTTGGGGTACGATGTTTGGCCGTTTTGCGGCCTTCTGAGTACTCTGACAAAAGACCCTCGACGGCTTCTTCACCTTTTTGCCCATGGCGTAGTATGAAGAAGCAGGCCGGCATGATTGTGTTGAGTAGCGGGGAACGGATTCTCTCGCTACTCGATACTCTAATTGGACCGTACTGCGCTTACCATCAGGTACAGTGTGGTCAGTATAAAAAAATAATAATTTGTTATTCACTATCGTATAACACACCATCAGCCATATCCGAGATGTAGGTAATAGGGGCCTGTATCGATATAATATATCGATGTTTTTATGTAGTTATTCTCGTTATTTTTGTACAGGTGGTTAGTTCCACGAACGGCGAGCTGGGCGCGGACGACCCGACGGCCGGCCACAGCAACACGCCCATCACCCAGCCGCATCACGAGGTCGATGTGGTCGACGACACCAAGTCAGTGTTCCAACTGTATGGCCACCTTTTTATTTTATTATTTTTTTATTTTAAGCCGCTTGGGATGGGCAAAGGGGAGCTTGGTTTAACATTAAAATCATCATCTCATTTATCTATCTATATAAAAATCGATCTATCCCTATGGGCTCGAAAACGACTGGAGCGATACTGAAGAAATTTTCAGACAATCTTCAAATTAGCCCAGCGGGTGATTCTGTGATGTTTAGTAGCAATCCGTTCAACACTTTTTTTTTGCTGTTTGGTAATATTTTCCCTACGAATGAATACAACTTTTTGTCATTTTTCTTAAATTTTTAGCCATTCACAATTAAAAGCCAAATATTAGTGCGGGTCGCTATTATTCTTAATGACAATAATTTTTGCTGCCATACCTTGTTCATAAAATTCATATTGCGTTTCACATATGGAATCTCATTTTGTACACAACTTCATTATTTTATTCCTACTTAAGCTTACTAATGTGTTATGTCACAGCTCCAGCTATGCACTGTTTATTAACCTTACTTTAATTAAATTCTGTATGTGTGGTATATATTTTTGGGATTGTAGGTTAATTTTGTGTTGAAATATTTGTATGTACTGTTCTATGGTCATAGTAAAGGAAACAGAGGGCTCACTTGTGACATCAAAGTTTTTTGTGTATTCTGTGATTTCTTTACCCCGTGGGGCCACAGAAGAAGAGATACATATATTATTATGGGATCGGTACTGCTTTTGTGATTATTAGATATATTTACTGATTGTTTAATAATATACTGTCGGTGGAATAGAAAAAGAATATTTCTCATTTAAAACAATAGAGTGCTTAGAAAAATAATGCGCAATCTATTGACGATATTTTATAAAGGTAAGTCACAATATCGAGAAATATTATTTTTTTATATAACCGACGATGTAATGTGAACGTACCAGTTTGAACTAAGGCAGATTTTGTAAAATCGTCATGCAGGCAATCCGTTTATTCCAGGTGCTGTTGTTTCTTCAAGCGTAAAAAGAAGAAGTGCGCCGCGCGCGCGGGCAAGTGACGCGTGTGCGGCTCGTGACCCGTCCCGCACACACATACACATCCTCGTACACACACACACACACCCGCACACACACACACCGCGCACACACACCCGCACCGCGCTTGCACACGACACTGTCGCGCTTACCTTACTCGATACCCCGGGTTGACGCGCATCTCTAATGTCGATTAGCCACCGCCAGTGAAGCCAGCACGAACTGAACTCTCAATAACTGCGCGTATCGTCATTTGTCTGAAGAAAATTTTATCGATTGTTTTATTTGCGAGAGTTAAGTGTTTTATGTGAGCTGTTTTAGATATGTGCATTAAGTGAGATCACGGTTCGTTACGGCCGCGGTAGTATAGGCATTAGATATGTGATAAGTGTTCGTTGACTGAGTATATCGCATTCGATAAATAGGAAATTTGTTCTAACATCATTAATTTATTAGTAGTTCCGAAACGACAATCTCGGTCGTTGTTCCGTTTAGTTGTCTTGAATGCGTTGATTCGACACGTCGATTCGAGCTATCGATTAATGTAAATTAGATATCTATCGAAACGCGTTCTCCAGTTGCTCTAAGAATATCGATACTTTACATAATTATGGTGTTTTATTCTTCACTTGATACTCAAATATTGCTCATTGTCATCACACATTGTTTGTAAATAACGTTGAACTGTTTTTAACTTATTTGAATAGCGAATCCATTTCGTTTGCGGGGCGACTAATTTAAATTCAAGAGCAACTGGGAATTATACTAAACACGATTCCGACCACATGCGTAAGCAACGTCCCCCGCAGTATTAACATTGTAATCATTGTTAAGAAAGCTATAAATCCGTTTTGCCATCGTTACATCTATCGTTGTTTGTCGACATACTTTTATCGATTAATAATACCTGAAGATGTCACATCGATATGGGTCTTCTTTATCGTATTACACTCGATTAAATTATTGATGGGATTATTCGTTCAATTCGATTATTGCTCCAAGTAATTATTGCAACTAGTTTGAAATTTTCATAGATTATTTTCTTCACGGTTATGTTTTCTTAGAGAAAATATTGTTGAAAACATCCACCAGTGATACTCATTCTTGAAAATTACATCAATTATATCGATTTCGAGCGCGACAAGTCTTGTATGAACGCGATTTCCGATTCTGTTGTCTCTACTATTTGTATTCAATAAGTATAGTATACGACAACAATATTGCGAATTTTAAAAGCGTTATCAAACAGAAAAAACGTATTTTACGGATATCACATCCAGACATGCAGGTGTAGCTGTGCAAGAAATGTTTTCTACCGACATTTGTAGAGTCGAACGATATTTGTAAAGTCAATCGACATTTGTAAATTCAATCGACATTTGTAAAGTCAATCGACATTTGTAAAGTCAATCGACATTTGTAAATTCAATCGACATTTGTAAAGTCAATCGACATTTATAAAGTCAATCGACATTTGTAAAGTCAATCGACATTTGTAAAGTCAATCGACATTTGTAAATTCAATCGACATTTGTAAAGTCAATCGACATTTATAAAGTCAATCGACATTTGTAAAGTCAATCGACATTTGTAAAGTCAATCGGTGCGCCGGTGAAATTTGAATTCCATAATCATCACTCTGATACTTAATCTAGGGATACTGGACATTTTAGATTAGAAATCATGACATTTATTAATAAAGTTATTGTTGTTAAAACCTGGGCGTAAATCAATAGTGAAAAATATATAGTTGAAATAATGTTATATAGGCAGTGTGCGGTTGGCGTAAACCTTTGTGTTCCCGTCCTTAGTGAATTATTTCATTTCACCGAACCTCTTGTAATGTCGATATTCACACCCGTTGATTTTTACCACATTTTAATGGTGTCCATTCCAACGTGGATCGAACAAATCGTATTTGTTTTAACATCAAAACAAATCATTAAAATCAGAGTTTTGATGGTCGCGCCAAACATTAAACTCAAACGTCAGTGATGTTGTTTTCTGTCGACGCTTTACTCAAATGGTCTCATAGAATTTCGTAGTGCACAGTAAATAATCAGTCGCGGTGTCACTGACGCTCGCATCTGACGTTTGACGCGGCCGTCACCGACGCTCGCATCTGACGTTTGACGCGGCCGTCACCGACGCTCGCATCTGACGTTTGACGCGGCCGTCACTAACGCTCGCATCTGACGTTTGACGCGGCGTCACCGACGCTCGCATCTGACGTTTGACGCGGACGTCACAACTCTACCTTGACATTTAATTCATAAACAGCTGTAGTTTAAAAATGCTTAGCAAATAGCCGTATATTGCTTTATCCTATTAGTGACAAATGATTATACAGTTATTTTTTATACATTCTTTGTGTATTCTATATAATTTTCTGTGAATGCATTAAGTTTTCGTAAGTATTGAACTACCAATAACGTATATCGCCACGTTTAATGTAAGTTTTGTGTGTGGAAGTGTATACTGTATAGTTCGTCCCGGAGGGGGCTGGGTGTTGCGGACTTGTTGCGACTTGTTTGTAGTCCCGGTTGTGATTTATGTTTGTCTTTAGCGTATACTACACTCGGTATTGCGCTTGCCAACTACGTCTTGTGTGCATGGTTATCGATTAGTACAAAATCAAAATCAACTATTTTTTTATCTTTAGATACAATTGTCTAAAAAAATCGATTGTGGTCGAAAAAAAAACTGTTTATTTTACAAGATTCTTATAACAAACTAAAAACATTATAGACTGCTGCCATGCCGCGCGATACCCCAGCATCGTAGTTTTCAGAAGAGTAACAGAGCTAAAATTGTTAGAGTAGATAACTTTAATCAGATGGCTTTATTGATTGTTAGCTTAAATATACATTACATGGCGACATAGTGACGTGACGTGACGTGACGTGACGTGACGTGACATAGTGAATGTGTCTTGGTATGGAACAGGTCCCACAGTGAAGCCGCAATGCCCAGCACGCCTGTGTATGCATATTCTAGGTTTTAACTTTATTTAGTCATTCTCTATAACTAAGTCCGATTAGTGCGCGAAATGGTATTATTTAAGAATTGGCTCCGTTCCTATGGTGAAGCCAACATACTTTCCTACTTTTATTTATATCTATTAGTTAAAACGAATGAGGTAACTATTGGCAATTTAGCAATAAGGACCATAATTGTGTCGGCATAGAGTTGATTTTAAATATAATGTGACGTACATTGGTGTATTGGTGTATCGTATGAACGTGAAGGAACCGCTAATTGTTGAATGACAAATGTTGCAATATGTTATGTATAAATACATTGGAGTGATGTAAGTAATGTCATTACTCATGCGATGTACCTCGCGTATGTCGAGTCCCGAGTGAACAGGCTTAAATAACCCTACAAGACTGAATGAAACATTTCACCCTCTGTACAAATACAAAACACACAACCGTGTGACTTCGGGTTCATGTCAATTGAATGCAATTCATTTCCGTTTGATGTTAGACTTACGAGAGATGTCATGGGTGTGTCATGTTGGTGTCATGCCAGTGTCATTGCAGTGTCTTGGCGGTGTCATAATAGTGTGAGAAGTGAAGCGTCCCGCTACAGTCGTGGTTGTCTCAAGTCGAGTCATTCCAAAGCATTATGGCTGTTTTCGTTCACAATAATGGTATTTTAGTGATTGTAACGATGGCAGCCGCGGGTGTAGCGGTCGCAACACTATCGACTATCGATAATTCACAACCAGTCAGCTCGATTGACTGAGTTAAATTATCGATATGCGCATCCCTAGCCGCCGCTCGTGCATGCTATTCGTTTACAAATCGTGTCCAAATTATATTTCGTCAACTCGACTCGTTGCGTTGATGTTGTATGAATTGTGTGAAGCTTTAGAAAATTAAATACATTTGTATATTTTTGCTTGGACTGGAAGCGGCAGTTTCGACAAACGTGATTTGGATAGGCGTAAGGTTTTGTAGGTGTCATTGTGATCAGTCGAATGGAATACGTGTATTTGCTTCGAGACACGAAGTAACCGAGTTTGTATAAGAGAGGACGTCACTACTGATTACATTGACATGTTTATAAGGTATTTCGGAAAAGTCACAGATATAAGTCGTATAGAACCAAAGTCGGCAAAGAAGGTAGCTGGACAAAAATTAAAAAAATATATGGCAATATAGGAAATAACAATCTGCACCGACTATTCCAATGTCTTATAATTGAAAACGGCTATAAAATATTTAGAAGGCTAAAACCCAAAACAAAAGTTGCTTTAGAACCAAAGTCGGCAATATTTCACTATCAAGCTGTCAGAAGCGTCTGTCAAGTCCACAATCCTATTTCTCATGAAGTCTATGACCAATCAAAAATGAAAAACTTGACAGCACAGTAGCAAAGGCGGCCATCTTACCTCAGTTGATATCCAACTCTGCAATCTAGTAAATAAGATGTTAAGCTTAATTTTTTATCATTGTTGTCATTGATTAAATTGAATATATCCTCAGATTAAAATAAAATATTCATCAAAATTGTCTTTCGACTTAAACAAAAGTTAGTTAGTTAGTATTTTTTAATTTGCTAAATAATAAGTCGGCCCTACTTTGGCGACTTAGGTTTTATACGACTCAAATGTAGTCATCACAAACATTGTATCCCCGCATTACAAGTTATCCATTTTGGCTAAGTATGGTTGATATGTTTTGTAACAAATAAAAACATCTTGTGTCGTTTTCATATTTTTAGAAAAACTATAGGTAACGCGAATATTGTCGGTATGGAAATTTAAATCAATTCATTAATAATGGTTTTTGATATTGTGAACAAATTGAAGTATTCTCGTTGAATGGATCGTTAATACATTGTACAGTCACTGCGGTGTCATCGAACGGACCTTATACGGTGAATACAACAGTCTCGTGATTGTTACTTTCTATTTGCTAGATAGAATAATGAAATTAGATTGGGTATTTAAATATGAAAGTCAAGTTGTGTGATCTTGTATTCAACTTGGAGTATAGTTCCGCGTGTGAATATCTGATGCGTAAATTATTGTGTGAATAGATTATGTTGAATAATGAGAAGTCCGCGAGTATTCTCATCTCAAGGTCATATTGTAAACTATCTCCTAAGTTTGTGGAGTTGACCGTCATACAGATGGTGTTCTTGAAGCCTATATTACTAATTACAATATATTATATTATCAGATATTTATGACAGTTCTATTTGTTTGCATACTTGAAAATGTGTTCTATGTAAACAACCATGCAGGATTATTTATCGCGAAGATTGCACTGCAGCAGTAGGATGGTGAGGATGGTGATGATGGTGATGATGGGTGACAGGAGACGCAGTGTACAGTACACTGGCTCGCAGGTGTAATCTATAGTTAATTTTAAATATCGCTTACTAAATAAGTCATGTTCAATCGGTCGTTCGTTCGTTCGGTCGGCTTGTGGACACTTGTGGAACATTTCTCGACGTATAGTTATTAACTTATGTATTATAATACATGATGCTTCTGAACCAGAATTGAATTCTTATTGTAAGTATAAAAATAAATATTAATATTCATAGCAAGATTTGTCCGTGTTTATTTTCTCTGTAAGATGTTACGGTGAACATATGCAATCTTGTATTCAGTTAAGGTCACAACCTTGTTCGAACCTATGAAACATTTGTTATTAAATCATAATTAATAAAGCTTATTATAAGATGTTCGTTTTATTCTTTATTGAAAAAAAATCCTATGTATTGTGAAGATCTCTCGTGCCATGCCAACGTCGCGAGCGAATCTACAAATATAAATATCTATATATATATATATATGTATATATAAACGTTATGTTGTCTACGCTTCAAAAACTCAAAAGTTCTGCATCAATTGAGCTCAAATTTTGACACGATATATAACCAGCTTCAAAGACATAGTAGACACAGATTTAGTATATTACCCATTCAATTCAATTCCCGAGGCCCCTCATTGAAAATCAGCGCTGCAGTACTGCTCAGGTTGTACTACAGCGTGTCGCTGAATGAGGGAGCAAACAATTTTTTAAGTTTTATTTTGTATTTTTCCTTGTATTTGCTCTGGTAGTAAAATCTTTTTCGTTGTTTTTTTTCTTTCTATTCACATCCGACAGGCGGATATGGGGAAATAAGTAGTATGGTTAATGGTACGAGTATTGGAAAAGAACCAATGATCTTTTTTTTTATTCCGGCATGTCTTTTTTAGAACAGACTTTTTAACTTGCCAAAATATTTACTTCATACTATACATATTATATTCTCGAGATTGGTTCATCTACAAAAAAATATATGGACTAAAAACCTACACTTGGCTAAGGAAAATCTCAGATTTAACAAAAAATATACATTCCAATTGAGAAATTCCTTTTTTTGGAAATCTGGTAAAAAAAATTAATCACGTATAGGTTATATTAGGTTTTTATCTAATCTTGCACTGTGCCATATTTTTACTTCATAAGAATGAAATCTCCTGATGGTAAGCGGTTACCGAAGAGGTATTTCAATCCCGGACAAAGACTATTGGTATTATACAAATCGCAAGTCCGGCCCCATATGGAGTACTGCTGTCATCTCTGGGCGGGAGCACCGCAATACCAGCTTGGTCCTTTTTCTTGGTTCAAAGAGCTGTGAGAATTGTTGACGATGACGATCCCAAACGGTATCGAGTCTAAGACTAAGGAGAGACATAGCCTCCTTGTGTGTGTTCTACCGTTTGTATAATGGGTTGTGTTCGAGGAATTGTTTGACATGATGCCCACGGCCACTCTACAATCGCACCGCTCGCCATCGACAGGGAGTTCATCTTCACACATTGGAACCTCACGCACAGCGCGGTTTTTTTATGAACAAAGGGGGCATCTGGCAGGAGGCTCACCTGATGGAAAGTGATCACCGCCGCCCATGAACATCTGCAACACCAGAGTAAAGAATATGCTCTCTTCTTGAAGGCTCCCAGGTCGTAACGGTTCGGAAAGACCGCGCGACAACTGGTTCCACAGAGTGGTTGTGCGAGGCGAAAATCGCTCTGTTTCAGAGGAATTTCCTCCCACGAACACTCCGAATGTGGAATGCGCTCTGCCGAGGTTTTCCAAGAGGACTACAGTATGGGGTTCTTCAAGAAGTAAGTAAATAGGTTTCTGAAGGGTCGGCAACGCGCATGTGATGCTCCTGGTGTTGCAAGCGTCCATAGGCTACAGTTCCTTATTATTTTGAGGAGAAAATAATATCGCAATTTTCAAACGGTATAGATAGAACACACACGGCATAGTTAATTTTTAATTATCAGTAAATAATGGTAAATAAAAGACTAAGTTATTACTAACGCAATTTATTCGAACCAGAATCATGGTACAGTGTATTCAACAATAAATCGTCAATATCGTAAGTAGGTAAAATAAACTACATCTAATTGCATTATAAAATCTTATCTAACTCTAGCTCACACTGAACGATCAGTAACTATAGATAATTGCACCGAGGTTTAACAGGAAAATGCTTAGCGAATAAAATTATACCATAACAAACAAGTTTACAAGTAAATACAATAAAGCTAAAAATAAAATTGGATTTAATTATATATTAATTTTGATTTTCCAAATAAATAATAAAAATATTCTCCGCGTCAGACCATCTATCTATGTAAATAATAAAATGTTTAAATATAAAACAGTTCTGAAATCACGATCTCACTAACGTAATATTATGTATCGATGACATACTAACCTAACTTACCACAACACTTATCTAACTCATACAAAATTTCATACACGCAGTACCTCTCAGTTCAAACAGCAGGAATAATTTCATTGGAAATTAAAACAAAGTATGGAAAGATAACCTAAAAAAGTGTAAAGGAATAATAAAATATAATATAATCTGCACTTAGCCTAGAATTCGTTGAGAGTGCCGTTGACAACAAAACTTTTTACTTCAGTGATATTCCTCGATTCGTAGTCAGAGATCTCTTCTATGAGGATGTCCTCATTTTTGACAGGTATGGGGGGTAAGACGTCAAATAACTCCCCTAGTTTTCTCCCCGTAGACAATAGAGTATTCACCAAAAATCCTTCACCGAAATCGTCCTCTGGCTTGAACTTGTTTAATTTGTGGTTCTGATAGTTCTCCTCCTTGACGATAGGTGGCAGGTAATCCCTTCCGTCGTCGTAATCGAATTCCAGTTTTTTCATGCGTTTCTTCAAGTTGGGCGGCCAGTCTTCGTCTATGGGCAGGTCGACGTAGCCGCTGGGCAACACTTTGTGCGTGTCCATATTCTTGACGACCTGGTAGTCGTGATCCGAGTGCGGTCGGTTCAACGTGATCAGCTCATCCATGTTGAACTCACCATCATCGATGACTGTCTCATCGAGCGCCATTTCTACAAGAAAAAGTAATATTTTATATATATACTAGCGGGCCCGGCAGACGTCATCCTGCCCGGAAAAGCAGCGCCATCTGCTGGATTGTCTGATTTGTGAATCTAAGCCATCCAGGGCGCCACCCAAACGCATACAAAAAAAATCATTCAAATCGGTCCAGCCGTTTAGGAGGAGTTCTGTGACATACACACATACAGTAGAATTATATATATAAAGATTTTTCATAATAACGAAATATATGACTGACTTATAATAATAAAATTAATATTTTTTCAACTATGAACGGTGTTTTAATGATGTATTCAATTTAGTACCGGTACGCAGCGGCTCTGCTGTGCTCTGGCATTGCAGAAGTCTATGGGCGGCGGTGACTACTTACTATCAGGTGGCCCGTCCTGTCGACTGTTTATCCAGACAGAAAAAATAGTACTCTGAATACTAGTTTCCAGGTTAATATAATGTTATTATTTAAATATCGGAATAACAGATTATATTTTCCACACACACACATACACACACACACGTCTATAATATCCGAAGAATAGGCAGAGGTGTAACCAGTACACCCACTTTTCGCCGAATTTATTACGGTCCCATAAGGTGATAGGGGACGAGCCTATCGCCATACCGGTCACAGTTCCAGACTCTGGGCTGATACCGAGTATTTCTAAATAGAAAACCCCAATATGACTTCATCTGACCGGGGATCGAACCCGAGACCTCAGCACAGCAGTCGTAACGCATGCGCAATTACAAGTGCACCACCGAGGCAGCATAATATTTTACATTCATTATAGCACAGTGTTAACAATAAAGGAGATTAGATATTGCATTTTAAGATTCCCGGCGAACCGAACATGGTATAAAATGTTGCGACAAATCTTGCGACGAAAATTGCGATTTTATGTACATTACATAAAGTGAAAGCTGTTAAGTGAACCGTAAATGAAACTTAACGATTTTTAAAACTTATGTAAACTTGCAGTTGCTGAAATCATATTGCGCAATTTCCGTATTTAAAAACGGACTCACTGCAAAAGTCGATTGTAAATGTATTGTTTGATGAAACAAATTACTTTTATTTACAATATGACAACAAAATTCAAGATGGGTCGGTGTCCTCTCGTTATTAGAGATTATTATTGATTTATTAAAGTTTATTTATTGCAATTTATAAATATTTTAAAATATAGAAATTTGTGTACACGTAATTGCTATATACCATGTACGGGGCGGGGGACGGCCTATCATTTGTGACATAAAGGTGTTCATAATATTACTCTAGCAGAAGGCATCGTATAGTGATTATAGTCCAACAGTATATCTAAATATTGTAGAGGAGTTATTAAATTGGAGTGTTTTAATTACAGTTGCTAACCTATTATATAAATAATAATATTAATATTCTTTAAATTTCTTCACAAAGTTACCGTAGTAGATAATCTATTAAACGTGAATGGTATGGGTTTCTCTAGAGTTCTGTTGGTACGTTGAGGTTTGAAAGGCAGGAATATGATGAGTGATGACTTACTGTTGGTGGCGGACAGCAGCGCCCTGGTGACAGCGGGCGTGGTGTGAGTGTGTGTGTGTGTGTGGTCGGGTGGTCGCATCTCCTCTCGCATGGAGGGCAGCGCCACGAGTGCGACAGAGAGCAACAACACCAGTAGACACGTGGCGGGCTGCGCGGACTTGCCCGGGGATCCACTCGCCACGCCACTCAACACGTTCTGCAACAATACACAACACATTACATCAACACACAACGAATCTCAACTCATACTGTAACATATTTTTTTTGATCCTGGCATTGCAAAGTGACCGCACTGCACCTGATGGTGAGCGCAGTGAGGTCCAATTAGAGTATCGAGTAGCGAGTAACAATCTACCCCAGCTACTCAACACAATCATGCCAGCCTACTTCTCTTCTTCGCACTACGCCATGGGGCAAGAAGGTCAAGAAGCGGTCGAGGGTCGATTGTCAGAGTACTCAGAAGGCCGCAAAATGGCCAAACATTGTACCCCAACTTTAGACCCCCGAGAAAAACCGGATGTACACTGGCTGATCGCGGAACGCGACACACTTGCGTGTGCCACTATGGCGGGTTTTACACCCTGTGTACGGTGGTCGCTATCTTGGCTTGAATATATAAAGGAAAAAGAGTAGGTGCAATGTTACCGTCGACAGTAAACATTTGTGTAAGTAAAGCAGCTGACACGGTTAAATACATAATTTTACAGTTTAATTTCACGGTTAGCAAGTTTAAAAGGAACACAATAAAATGTACGGCTAGAATCTCGCGTTAAAGAGAATAATAAAACACGATAAATTTCCTTGACGTTGCGCAAATTCGATTGATATTAGCAAAACCGCAATGACTCAAACCGGTACAACGTCCGCACGTACAATAAACTTATAGTGCGCTAACTCGAGCGTGTAGCGAGACTTTTTTATCCCGGCACGGCATAGTGACCACACTGCGTCTGATGGTAAGCGCAGTGTAGTCCAATTAGAGTATCAAGTAGCGAGAGACAATCTATCCCCCGCTACTCAACACAATCATGCCGGCCTGCTTCTTCACACTACGCCATGGGCAAGAAGCGGTCGAGGGTCTAGTGTCAGAGATGTCAGAAGGCCGCAAAACGGCCAATCGAACTCGATCTTACTCGATCCCACTCAATCCCACTCGAATATATACATTCTATCTCATTCTCTCTTAGGCTTAGTCCTATAGATTTATGTGTTTGTCTCTTTTTACTGTCGCTTTTTTCGTTTCATCGAGTTTCAAATCACAACGATTCTAAAGTTTCACTTCAAAAAAAAGATCGAAATCAATAACATAGTGTCATTATGGATGGTATAGTTTACCTGTAGCCGCTTCAACTGTGCGCTGAGCGTCTGGTTCTGCGACTGCAGTATCTTTATCCTCCTGATTAACGTCTGGTTCTCAGCAGTACATTGCTTCACTCTGAAAACAAAACGTTTTCCTTATATATTTCCTATAAATATTTATAAGTCAGTCTTTATGTATTGGGTAATAATCCAATGCATTGCTTTAATGTAAAATTACAGTCTTCCAGAATATTCCTTATTTTTTTTCAAAGTTTACTCATAAACAAATTACATTTCTATAATTATGAATTCATAGCAAATTAGCATGACATAACAAAAACTCAGTCTTATATACTTAGACATATGGTTGATATACCGAAAACACACCGGTTATAAATACTGCATAGTTTTTTAACACTAATATAAGAAATATAAAGTAATGTAGAGTATCAATTGTTATTAAATTAGACCCATAGTCGTAGTCATTCCGTCTGCATTGACTAAGCTACAAAATAGACATACATTGATCCTGGGTCCTTTAGGCGTAGTGTGAAGAAGCTACACAGCAGACCGGCATGATTGTGTTGAGTAGCGAGGGATAGATTGTCTCTCGCTACTCGATACTATAACTGGACGGCACTGCACTTACCAACAGGTGCAGTGTGGTCACTTTGCCGTGCCAGGATAAAAAAATGTATGTAACGAATTGACTCAAAAAGTACTGGACCGATTTTAAAAATTCTTTCTCAATTTGATTGCTACATTATCACTGATTAATATAGGCTATTTTAATTGCAAGAAAAAAATAAGGATCCCTACTAAAACTACAATAATGTTACCCAAGGTGTTAAAAAAACTGTGTGAAAATAACCTCCACGCGGGTGGAGCTGCGAGCAACAGCTAGTTAGCAATATAGAGTAAGGTGGAGTATCAATTGTTATCGTATTAAGACCCATTGTAGCACTCAGTCTGCATTGAATAAGCAACAATATATACATACAAATTAGACTCAAAATGGCTAAATGAAAATTACCTATCCTCAAGCCCATCAACATATTCCTTCTTGCGTTTCCTGGAGTCTTGGGCAGAGATCTTATTCCTAATTTTGCGTCGGATTCTTTTTAACTCCCTCTCTTCGTGTTTGGTGAGGGGGTAACTGGTTGGTAAAGTGATGCCCTCCTTTGCCAACAGCCGTCTCTCCTCTGCAGTTAGAACGAGACGGGGATAACCGTTTCTGCCGTCGGTTGGCTCTTTATGATCGTCCTCGTCGTCGCTACGATCGCTTCCTGAATCATCTGAATGGGCAAATATAGTTAGGTTTAAAATAATAATAAGTTTGTTTTTTATGCACACGCGGTACGACTGTTGTGCTAAGGTCTCGGGTTCGATCCCCGTGTCTAGTAAAAGTGACATTGGGTTTTCTATCAAGATATACTCAGTATCAGCTAGGTGTCTAGAATTGTGCCGGGTGCGATAGGTTCGCCCCCTATCACATAATCCTATGCTGTGATAGAGGGCGAGCAAAATATAGGTAAGAAGCTTGGCGAAATCCGCGCTGGTTACACCTCTGCCTACGCCTTCGGGGATTACAGGCGTGAAGTGCGTATTTCTATCGGAATTGGCGTTCCTAACAACCGGTATTCATAACCATAACAATTTCTAAATAGAGGCAAACGGCCGCATCCATCACAAATAACTAAGCACAATTGTCCTCAATCAAGCAAATCGTCGCGTCTAATCTATCTGTATATATAAAAGAAGAAACTGACTGACTGACTGACTGACTGACTGACTGACTGACTGATCGATCAACGCACAGCCTAAACGGCTGGGGTTAGAGACTTGAAATTTTGACAGTAGGTACCTTTTATGACGTAGGCATCCACTAAGGAAGGGTTTTTGGAAATACCACCCCTAAGGGGGTAAAATAGGGGATGAAAGTTTGTATGAAAATCCGTCATTTTTGAAGTTAAATTCATGAAAATTAGTATTTGGCCTTTTAGTTAAAAATAAAAAATATATGTTTCAGGATTTTTGGAAATTCCGCCCCTAAGGGGGTAAAATAGGGAATGAAAGTTTGTATGAAAATCCGTCATTTTTAAGTTAAACGCATGAATATTGGTATTTTGTATTGTATACTTTTTCTCCCAAACATGCCCTCCACGCGGGCGGAGCCGCGAGCAACAACTAGTCTGTATATATAAAAGAAGAAACTGACTGACTGACTGACTGATCGATCAACGCACAGCCTAAACGGCTGGGGTTAGAGACTTGAAATTTTGACAGTAGGTACTTTTTATCACGTAGGCATCCACTAAGGAAGGGTTTTTGGAAATACCACCCGTAAGGGGGTAAAATAGGGGATGAAAGTTTGTATGAAAATCCGTCATTTTTGAAGTTAAATTCATGAAAATTAGTATTTGGTATTTTAGTTAAAAATAAAAAATATATGTTTCAGGATTTTTGGAAATTACGCCCCTAAGAGGGTAAAATAGGGAATGAAAGTTTGTATGAAAATCCGTCAATTTTAAGTTAAACGCATGAATATTGGTATTTTGTGTTGTATACTGTTTTTCCCAAACATGACCTCCCCGCGGGCGGAGCCGCGAGCAACAACTAGTTATCAGATAGTTGTGAAACGGGACTCACCGCAATTGTTACTATGTTCATATTCATAGTCGATCCTCGTCTCCGTTTTGATATCATGCAATTTACTCTGCGATAGAAGATTCGCCGCAGCCAGTTTGATGTTTGAAGCGTTCTTCAGATCCGATGCGTTGATGATTTTGATCGATTTCAAATCCTTCATGTCTTTTATAGTTACTGGAAGCAGTATTGATCTAGGGTTCCCGGCCATTGGTGCTACTCGTATCACTCTTCTTTGAGGTGCCACTGATTCCACCGGTTTTGAGTACACTTTAGTCTGCGGACTCAACACTTGTATGTTGGCAACTTTGACAGGTTTTTGAGGTTGCGCTTTGACGACCAGTTGTGGTTTTTGCGTGGTTATAGGGATTTTGACTGTTGGCTTCTGTACTTTTGGTTGTACTGCGATCTGTGGTGTGGATGACAGGCGACGTTTTCTTCCCTTACCTTTAATAGAATAATTTGGCTGTCAAACTAAACGAAATTGTGATTCATAAATTTTGGCTAGGTTAGCTTGGTATGGGCATATGATGAGGACGGTTAAAAGGCAAGTGACAAGATTGGTTGTCAATATGAATGTGGATGGAAGAAAGAGTCGTGGGAGACCAAAAAAGAGGTGGATGGATTGCGTGAATGAGGACATGCGCGTGAAAGGAGTGAATGCAGATTTGACGCATGATAGTGCTGCGTGGAGAGTTTAAACCAACTGTGCCGACACCACTTAGTGTGGGATAGGGGCAGGTAGATGATGATGACATTTTAATATTTTGACCAGCACTATTGTGATGTTAAGCTTTGGTTTATCCATAAATACATTTTGATATAAGAAGACAGTATATACATAAAATTTCGTTTAGGGTAAAATGAAGGTGTGCAAAATACGTTGTACATTTTAATGGTCGATTGTATTTCTTTAATAATAATTATTTTATCATCCTTAAATTATGTTTGCCCTAATAATTTATTTGAAGGTTATTATGTTTCTGTAATATAGTTAAATATAATATGTTGTATTAAGAATACATGTTAAAATTCGACATACATTTATTTTAGCGCATATTAATATTGACACAAGTGGATTAATGTGAAAAACATTCCCAAGGTCGATAACATGCCGCAAACATTAAATTGCGATACAAAAGTTTGATAGTCAGTATTTTTACTATTACAACGTGGATATTAAGTCCTTCCTGATAAATATAGATATAAAATTGCAAGGCTACTGAATTATGTAGTTAATGAGTGAAATATACTTTTATTATCGATAAAATAGAACAATATTATATTTGCAACCTTTAAAAATTGTTTTCGTTCAATAATACAGTTTTTGAACGCAGTCTCGGCTGAATATTTATAACTACAATCGCATTTAGAGCTTCATTAAATTAGCGTTAAGTAATAATTAACTAATGGTCATTCTTTTAAGAACAGTCACTCATAGTTGAATCCTTGCCTATATATAGGCTATAATATATTTCATGTCGTATCGTTAAAATTATGTGTTGCCACAAAGAATATCGTAAATGCGATTACCATTGTCACGTTTATACATTTTAACATTTTTACTGACAATGGATGATTAACACGGATTGTTGCAATTTTAAAATCTTTTGTTCGTGAAGAATTAATGGTCCATTAGAACTCTGAGTGCTATAGTAAATGTGTAAAGTCTATACCTAACTTTTGAAGTAAATAAAAATGAATAAAACACTGTTATTCTATTCTGTAAAAAGACGAAAGAAATTATTTAAAGAACACAATTAAAAATACTCAAAAGGTGTGAAAACTCTAAGACTTTAAGATTTAATGTTTAGTCACTAAAGGCATTCAGTATTCAGAATAATTCAGAAATATATTAAAATATTTATGAACCCCTTTCTAGATAAATCCTAAAGTCATATTTAAAAGTAAAATTTCAACTCTCACTCAAAACGAATACAAAATGACTTGGGAAATTTGTTGACATTTTCTAGATTGTATGTAATTTGTAGCTAGAATAAAATATATACTACGCAGTGTTTCTTATTGTATACCTAATTTTATGAAACAACGTCAAAATCTTCAATGGTGTTATCTTACTTTAGCTATTTATTCAGCAAATACGCATGACGATAAGCCCGCCCCTATACAAAACCGCCGAAATGTGGGTGTACTGATTCCACTCTTGTCTATCCCTTCGGGGATTACAGACGTGAGTGCGCAGTATTTATGTTATTCAGCAAACATTGTATGAAAGAACATTAACATCATCAGGTAGAGTTTGTCACTCTATTAAAAACTAGATCTTGCTGACCACAGCACTTTTTCATGCGGGTTGCAAAATACATGTAGATAAATATACTGGCATATACTTTTATATAGTGGTATGGACTGCCAAGACGAGACTCGATGGTTCGAAACAACACAAATAACATACAGTGACTTTTCGAAGTTACGAGTGTATTCATTGTTAAATTATCGCTCGCTTAAACGGCAAAGGAAAGCATAGTGAGGAAACCGGCATGTCTGACAATTCTAAATAAGAATTTCAAATGTATGTGAGGTCTACCAACCTACATTAGGCCAGTGGGGAGGTAAATTTTTTTTAGTGCTTCGATAGGCAGACGACCAGACGGGCCACCTGATGGTAAGTGGGCACCGCCGCCCATAGACTTCTGCAATGCCAGGGCACAGCAAAGCCGCTGCCTACCGTTATAACTAAAGACTAAACCTAAAAGCCTAACCCCTCTCATTGGTAAATGATGCCGGTGCCAAGCACTGGGACAATATAATAGAGGGCTGGTATTATTATTTTTAGTATACTTTTATTACTCATGCCAGTAGTGTCGCGTCAGCGTTTAGCCAGTTAAAAATCGATTCTAGAATCTTCTATGGTGACTATAAAAAAAATGTATGAAATTCTTACCAGGGCATGATAATGAATTCTTATTGATGAATCCCGGTACAACGTTCTGTTCAAAGTCCATCATGTCGAAGGTATCCTCGACCACTTCGCTGGAGCTGTTTGATGCGTCGTTGCAGTCCTGGATGACGATATCCTGCATGTTGGCCGGGCTGGTCGGCTCGAGGCCCGCTGATGTGCTGTGCTCGTCATCGCAGGAATTCTGTATCAGGAATGGTGATAGTTGCTGTTCGAAGTCACTGTAACAAATAGATACACATTGTATAACAACCTAGCGAACATGGCAAGCAATTAAAGCTTTAATCTTATCTTACTACTATTATAAATGCGAATGTTTGGATGGCTGGATGTTTGTTACTCAATCATGCTACAACGGCTTGACGGATCTGGTTGAAATTTGGCACAGAGATAGTTTATAGTCTGGAATAGCACATAGGCTACTTTTTATCCCGGAAAAATGTACGGTTCCCGTGGTATAGTTTCGTTTTTTGCATATTGTTAGTTGAGGGGTCTGAGAATTACAGATGTATTTAACCTGGAAAATGCACGGTTCCTATGATATAGAAAGATGCATAACTTGATATAGAAAGATGTAATAGCTAAGATGTCTCCATGGATTTTATATCTTTTCTTTCAAAGATAACTACCACGCGGGCGAAGCCGCGAGTAACATCTAGTCTGTATATATAAAAGAAGAAACTGACTGACTGACTGACTTTCTGATCGATCAACGCACAGCCTAAACGGCTGGGGTTAGAGACTTGAAATTTTGACAGTAGGTACCTTTTATCACGTAGGCATCCACTAAGAAAGGGTTTTTGGAAATACCACCCCTAAAGGGGTAAAATAGGGGATGAAAGTTTGTATGAAAATCCGTCATTTTTAAGATAAACGCATGAATATTGGTATTTTCTATTGTACACTTTTTCTCCCAAACATGACCTCCGCGCGGGCGCAGCCGCGAGCAACAGCTAGTTTACTATAAAACTTTTCAGTGAAGTAGAATTTATATAAGAATTATGAACCCTTAACTTAATATCGTCTAATTAATTGACATAATGATTCACATGCATGCTTAACCAAAGTAAAATATTGTGATGAATTGGAGGAACGATTTATTTAACAACAATCTTTAACATAAAGTAAATAATTGAGAGCATTGCCGCCACGTTTATGCGATACATCGACTAGAAGATGGCAGTGTATTTTTTGAAAGTGTGAGTGCAATTGGCTGGGTTAACTTCTTAATACCAACAATTCACACTAAACAATTATTTTATTATAAGCAGCGATAGCCTAGTTAGTTGCGGCACGGACTGTCAAGACGAAAATCGTATGTTCGAAACCCAACGGCATACACCTCTAACTTCTCTAAAGTTTTGTCTGTATTAATAGTTAATTATCACTGTTTTAACGGTGAAGGAAAAACATCGTGAGCAAACCTGCATACCTGATAATTCTCATAAGAACTTCGAAGGTATGTGAAGTCGACCAACCCGCATTAGGCCAGCGTGGTGGACTAAGGCGTAACCCCTCTCATTAGTAGAGGAGGCCCGTGTCCAGCAGTGGTACAATGTTTAATACAGGGCTAGTACAGCTACAATAACTTTATTACCAATATGACCAATTTTATTGCAGTCGAAGTGTGTACTCTACTTTGTATAAAAGATATACTGTGATTTATAGTAAGGCATTTACCTCATATCTATCTAGTATTAAGTCCATCGTAGGTTATCAGTGACGCTTTGGTAAGACCTAGCTGGGGGAAATAACCAGGAACAAAGACATTATTCTGGTTTACATATTAGGCGCAATATAAAAGCAATATGAACGTTGTATACAGCTTCCGATCTCATTATCAACACTTCGCTTTATATAATTAAATAGTATTTGATGTGTCATTAGAGTACACAAATTACAAAGTACATAAAACATACAAACATGTTTATAAGGAATCTTGGGACGAAGATATATAAGTATATGGTTAACCAACAATTGTTGATATTTAAATGCAAAAACTTAAAAATAAAACCAAAGTTACAAATGAAGGAAAGTAGTAAAAGATGTCATTAGTAAACCTGTTTCTATGATAACACAACAGTATTACCACAAACAATAAAAAAACCGTTAACATGGGTATAAACTAATAATATATGGGTTAATATAGTCGTATAAAATACGGTCATGTGCGGCACTAGGTCTTGTAATCGAGTTTTATTTCCTAATCTATACTAATATTATTAAGAAAGATTTGTATATTTGTAACGAATTGGCTTAAAAAGTACTGGACCGATTTTAAAAATTCTTTCACCATTTGAATGCTACATTATCACTGATTAATATAGGCTATTTTAATTGCAAGAAAGGATAAGGATAATAACCTCCAAGCGGGTGGAGCCGCGAGCAATAGCTAGTATTTCAATAAGGCAACTTAACATACATTGAGCTGCTCTAACCAATGTAATCAAACTTAAATCGTATATTAATTATATTAGCAAATATTGTTATACGATGTTCGAAAAGAGCTAGAGTTTCTTGCCCGTTCTTTTCTAGCGAAACTGCATTCCGAACTGGCGATAGAGTTAAGAACGAATTGACTGAATCTAAATACTGTATAACATTTCATGGATTGAATAAATATTTGATTTAGATTTTTGATGATTTTAAATATGGATACCTAGTACGAATAACTTTTATCTGTGAAGTTTTAAGCTATTGTGTCTGCAATTAGTGCCTAATAGTATTGTTGATTAGAAAAGACCGGTCGAAGTTTGTCATAGATTGCAACCCCTTTTTTGGCTTGTGTGTGTACATACAATTCACGGTACAGTGGTAGTCGTAAATTAAGTTTACGCAAATTGCTCTGGTCTACGACGATTCGCATGCTGATCTATGACTCTTTTTTTTCCTCACGGGGAAAATCCATCTTACGGATACCTTCTGGACCTCGTGGGAGGAGAGTTGGTTATGCCGGCCTCACCGATCTTCCGACCCATATCACCCGAGGGCCTACTGGGTCGGCGCCCTAACAATTTTCCTGTCGGTGTATCGACTAAAAACCCCGCGGTAGCCTTCTGCAGCGCATTTCGCGCCGCCACCCAACTCAGGGTCGCACCACGAAAATGAGTATGTTTAAGGCACACATCCCCCGCTGTGCAGCCGCGTCGCCCGTGACCCCTTTTAGTACTCTAATATACAGATATAATTTATTAAAGTGATGTGTATTACTAAACTAATAAGTGAAATGGCATGGAACATTAACAATCATACACACAACTTGCAACTCAGCTTCGTACGGTCAACACCCAGACCTACCCAGCCGAACAATAAGATAAAAGGGGGATCATCAGAAGACCGTTTTAAAATGGGAAACTTTAATTGACTGGAACATGTAAAAAAGCAGTTACGGTTGTTAGTAGTCATCATTTCGTACTTGCTTATCGAATATGCAAATGTTACTATACAAAAGGTGACGTCTGCTTTCAGATTTATTTCGTGGTCGATTAGCTTTGTGCATTGTGCCGTATCTGCATTGTTTTATTGCAGTAAAGGTGATGTAAGAGCTGCTGCATAGACTAGACATCGTAACTTTTATGCAGGTTGAAAATAAATTAGAAATAATCGATTGGGGCTGTAAAATTAAATGCCAGCTTTCTTGGCACATCGGGAGGCTGTGATTTGGCAATTTCCGCATCAAGAGCGATGAGAGCCTAAATATTTTTCCAGATCTGGGTGTTGTGGTACGTACGTAAAGTAAATTTGACTAATTGCGATCGGTTAAACGGTATTGAAGTTGATGTTCTGCAGCGCCATCTAGCGAGTTCTTTTTATTGTTTGGAGTAGGAACCATCGCGGGCGTATGAAGAACAACTCAATAAAGTTTCATCATAATCGGGGGAATAGTTTGGAAGTCCATAGAGAACAAACTTTATTTATTTCAGGTTAGCATATGGCGACTTTCGAGAGATGCTATGTCTATTATAATTAGACAGTGATTAAAAATCAGGTGCAGTGAATTTTGCCGTCCCAACTGTTCACAAAACTGTTCTAGACATCAACACAATAATATGCATTAGAATCAGTTTACTACACCCGATATTCAAAATTTGAAGTAAGTATTGCTATATCTGATGGGATTTCATGAAATTTAATCATGCAGGCCGATATGCCACTAAAACTATGTTGTATTTGGATAATGTAAACAAACAAAGCTATTGTGCAATTTGCTGACGTGTATTATTTAGCATTTGCAACTTTGTGTAAGCAAGTGACATCAATTTGTATGACTAATGTAATGTTCAAGATCCGACTGAGTCACATATGAATATTCATGTGTTAAAACTATACGTGCATTGGCTATTATATTAACGTTTAGTTAAATAAAGTACATATTATAATTATCTTGTTAAATTCATGTTAAAGCAATATGGAATAAATGATGTACTACTGACAGCATTTTTCAATTATTAAAAATACACATATAATGTTTCAATAAGTATTGCCTTATTTTTTACGTCTTTCTATGTGTGTTTGTAAATATGTTGTTTTGATTAGTGTGACAGTGACGTCGTCATTCTATACATTTAAATCAATAGTTACTTGCATCACGCACACATAGCAACGCGTGCAAGAATGAGTTGAATAATCTATAAATAATTATAATTATCTACAATTACAGCATGCCATAAAACTAAAATGACGTAATCCAAGCGATATTGCTTCAGCATTTTGGAGTCCTGTGATGATAAACACAAAGTTTTTGAAAACTTTTTTAATCGAATCGGAAGTATAAGTTTTTTCCCAATTTATAATTGAACCTACTTTGTGTGTGACATCAAGTGGCCGCAACAAAATCGTCCGTGACATCGACCGGCCATGACGCCCAAGTTTCTTAGATCATCTCTCATTTATTTATTTTATCGGGCGTACCGTCGAAATATAACAGTAATATTTTCTCGAAGACAATTACAAAAGAGCATTATTATTTTTCGATAAAACGTGACGATAATGAGAGTAGGCGATTACGATATCTTCGGAACATCACGTACGCAATGATGAAAGCCTCTTTTCCGCATTTAAACCCAAGGTGAAATGAGTTGGAAAGAATTTAATGATAATTTAAGTCTGATTAATTATATGATAAATTTTAAAGAAAATTGACAGATTGTGAAGGTCTTAGCGTCGGCATTTGCACTGTCAATTGTCATTAGGCTGAACAAAAAATAGTAAAAGTAAATTAAATCGACATAACAGTTTCATTCGATACTGCAATATACAATGAATTTAATCGCGTGATAAAATCACATTACTGGCGGCTATCGTTCGAAACATGAAAATTATTATTAGAATTTTCATAAAATTTATAGCCAATACCAACGCCATTTGGACATGCGTTTAAGATATGACGTTTGATGTAGAACACCACACCAGTTTTGATTTCCATAAAAATCTACGCATTTTGTATTATCATAACAAGTTTTTGGTTTCGATAATAATTATGTGAATTTATAGAATCCATTCGACTAGCGAGACTCAGGTTTAACGTTACATAATGGTATTAAATTAGTCATATTAGTTTGAACTTGGTGAAAGGTGTCCGAGAAACGTATCGTGTAACAATGCCGGCCTTTGTCTGAATTGACCTTTACTTTCAGACGTAGAACTCTCTAGAAATATTGAACTAGTTTGTACATCTCAATATATCAGACGGAATGCGACCATTGGCTCGTTTAATCAAATTCCGGAATCGACCTTCGATTGAACTCGACATTGTTCGACTATCTGCTTCACAAACCTACGGTACTATGATTAAGGTTGTAGTGTGGGCGATCTTTGTCTTTCCGGAAATACGACGGCGTTATGATAATTAACTAATACATACCTGTTACACTATCAGATTTATATGCTTATTTTTTTATGTCTAAATAGGTTTGCAGGAAATTAAAGACCAAAAACGGAAATAGCAAACCAGACGTTTTCAGAACTTACAGAATTTTGTTAGACGATATTAATGCAGGATTTCAAAGTAAGCCTGATATCAGCGGACGTCTTTTTTTTACCTCCTGGGGAGGCAAACGAGCAGACGGGCCACCTGATGATAAGTAGACACCGCCACCCATAGACTTCTGCAATTCCAGGAGGGTTACTCTTGACACTAGATTCTAATTTAAAATTGGGATTGGGTTCGAAAACTGTACAAATGGCACTCTTGAATTTTTTGTAACTAAATAAAATAGAGTATTTACGACCGCTAGTTCATAAATACTTTATTTCATTTGGTTGAGTGAGTTCGAGTACCAATATCTTTTACATTGGAATTGAAAGAGCAAAGCCGCTACTTACCGTCTCATTCTGGCAAGCTTCAGTTGCACTAGTTACAGCAAGCGTGCGCTGTTTATTATCGAGCTGAGGAAACTCACAGGCGCTTAAAACGGCGTGATCTTACTTAAAAAGAAGAAGATCCTTAGGTATTTGATTTTCTTACTAATCTGCAGTTATCAATCGATAAACAGCGAGGTGTATTTTTCAGCCTCTTTTATAACCACTAATGCCGTATGTTCTACATTCATTATCTTTTGTAGTGGGTAAGTAGTGTAACACCAAAAGATATGGCAGTTTATCTGCACAGGCATTGCGGAAACTTATGATAAATGGTAGATATACACTTATAAATGGATAATAATTCCTTTTTTATCCATACAGAATTTAATTTCATACCAGAACTACGCGTACTGGCTTGCGGAGCCAAAGCTTCGTGGTGTCTACTACCCCGGCCCGAACCAAGAGGTTCGCATATTCGTATTTTTGCCGCACTATCAAGCTGTGGAACAGTTTGCCAGCTAACGGGTTCGTTCCCTCCTTCCTATGATCCTGGGTCCTTTAGGCATAGTGTAAAGAAAGTACACAGCAGGCCGGCATGATTATGTTGAATAGCGAGGGATATATTGTACTCTCGCTACTTGATGCTCTAGCTGGACAGCACTACGCTTACCACCAGGTACAGAGGGTCACTTTGCCGAGGCAGAATAAAAAATGAATTAAAATCACTGACTTATATTCTATAAACACGAACTGTCGAAGAAAAAAGATGTTCCGATAACCTTGTTCGCCCACTAATTACTATTACTATTTGGAAGTAAAACTCCCGTCACTGTCTCTCGCACGGGACTTTCCGCGCGCTAAAACGGGCAAACTATATAATGAATTTGTTTTGAAATATAGACTTCCCGTATTCAAAATTGAAATTAATTAATATTTATTGATATTACGTTTTAAACGTTATGAAATTATGTTATTTACCTTATATACTATTAACTGTTTCACTGTAAACCAATTTAAGGCAGATTTGTTCGGGAATGTCGCTACAAATAACTAAAATTAACTGGTGTGCATTCGTAGGTGGCATGAAGCATACTAACGTCGGTGTGGAGTATACACCTCAACTCGGTGTAACATAATGTTTGTTCTGGTCGCCGCATCTAGTACGCAGTACGTATAGATCGCTGATTAAAATAATAATTCTTGTTCTGGTCGCCGCATCTAGTACGCAGTACGTATAGATCGCTGATTAAAATAATAATTCTTGTTCTGGTCGCCGCATCTAGTACGCAGTACGTATAGATCGCTGATTAAAATAATAATTCAGGCGTACATTTAGGCTGTGAAACTAGTAAGGCCCTGGGTTGTGTATAAGTTCTCGCCACAGAACACTTGAGTTGCTCGGAATAATTAATGTACACGGCAAGGAGCTCGCCACCTATCAATCAGGGGACAGATATAAGTGAAGCGAAGCATCGGTGCCACTGACGTATATTATATGGACAGGATATCTAATACAAAATGACAGCTATTTTCTTGACTTATTTGAAGCGCCCCTCTCGAGTGTATTTGAAACTAAATTTGACATATAATAGGGATGTTGATATTTTTTAAAATATCGGATTTCCGATATATCGATATTTTTAAATACATATATCAATATCGGAGTTTGATATATCGATATTTTTAAATATGTATATCAATATCGGAGTTTGATATATCCATATTTTTAAATATATCAATATCGGAGTTTGATATATCCGAAAAAAATATCGATATATCGATATTTTTATTAAAAATTTTGACTCGTCTAAGGGTCTGGTCCTGACGCCATACATGCTTTCTTCGTGAATCGGGGCGCCAATTAATTTATTAGATTCAAAGATCTTGGAATAATATTTGACGACACCTTAAAACGTGATATTTTTTAGTTTTTTAAATTATAATTTTTTGCCATGAACTTAATATTATTTTCTACTTTTTAGTTCGGCTAGCTATTAAAGCGTGCTATTTTTTAAATATAATTTATAGTCCCAAAACAGCATCAAACCTAGTTATAATAATATATTCGATTGTAAATTAAGACCCCATTAAAAATATGATCGTAAATGAAAATATGTTTTGCTAAGGCGATGTTTTTATTATTTTTAAGATTTGTAAACCATCGACTGTTGTGTATCATTGTCGATATATCATCCTTCGTGTCTCAACTCTATCGTTAGTTCCGCGGACGCTCACTGCTCGACTGCACTGCTATCAGCGCCAATATGGCGAAAATCAAATAGGCACACTTTCGCGGATCAAATATCCTGTCCATATAATATACGTCAATGATCGGTGCACTGATCGCTATTCTTGTTTCTACTATTGGTGAGAGGTGAAGTGAAAAAAAGATAGTAAAAGGAAAAAACTAAAAAAGGTAGTATGGTTTTAAATGTAATTCCGCGTGTCGCTATTACATCGTAATGTGCATTAATATTTATTTCTTTTCTAAATCCAGTATTCTTAACGTCAGACTTACAACTGCATTGTCGATATAAGCTGTTTTAATTTTGCGGCCATTAAACATGTACAAATAGAAAGTGTATGTAGGGATCGGAACAATTCCTATTATGACAGATGAGTGGAATGGAACGTAAAGATGAATGACGGATATGGAATATGACTGAGTGAAAGGTGTGAAGTATGAAAATAGATAAATAAGAAAGAGACGTGTACAGTGACCAGATGAAATAAGAAATAAATACTTATGTAGCGAAACTTAAGTTTTTGGGCCCAATATTGAACTAATCCCACGTGTATATCAGATCTGTTTCACAGTGGCACGATTGAATTATAGTAAGCACTATGATAAACTATTCATAAAATTCCGGAATTATTGAAAAACTATCAAGCAAATTCTTTAACTATTTAGTTGGAGATTAGTGTGCACAAATGAAAACTATTCATAATTTTATAAGTTTATACAAACTAATAAGACCCGCGTTAGTCTTCTAAGATAAAAATTAAGCTTTGTCTTTTTTGTTAGCTTATATGACAGCTTTTTGACCGTCCCACCCCTATCCCTCTTTCGCCCTAAGGGCAAAATGTTATTAGTTGTTTTGAAAAGTATTCATATCAAGTTTTAGTTCTTTTTTAGTGCCTGGATAGGAAGACGAGCAGACGGGCCACCCGATGGTAAGTAGTCACCGCCGCCCATAGACTTCTACAATGCCAGAGCCGCTGCCTACCGTTTAAGGACTACTCTTCCTAAGCCTCGTTTAAAGAAGGACATGTCATAGCGCTCAAGGAACACCGCTGCAGGGAGTTCATTCCAGAGTTTGCACGTTTCCCTGCCAAACTTTTCTATGATATTAATTTGTGTAGTATAATATACGCCACAGTACTCAAGGCCATTGTATTTTACAGTCATTGGTGTTCTAATTACTGATCCAATAGTTCCAGAGATTATCTGCGTATAAGTTTTTAATACGGTTCAGATTAGTCAGAGATAACGCAAGTGCAAGATGAAAATGTCAGAGTGCGGACATAGTTTAAAAGAACGATCTTTATTATAATATGTTGCGTCCTTGTATTTATTTGTTGTTTACGACATGTATGATATGTCTAATCAGTAGCTTATCAACCGATTCGGCACTAAACATTTAAAAAAAAATAACTTGAAACAATTCTACATTATGAAAGTACTGTCGGCGGTCTAAAAGTAATGGTTTTTGCCTTAACTTGAGAGTGTATTTTTAATTTATTCATATAGTGAAAACCCGAGAAAAGCGATGTGAACAGCTTAAAGAAAGGGCACACCGAGCACGTGTTTCGTTTGATGAAAATATTTACATATTAACATCAGTCATGCGCCAGATACGTGGCGAATGGCGATACAACTGAGAGAAGGAGATAGAAACGTGGGCATTTGTACTTATGTCGTTTTCTAATGCGGCATATTTTTTTTCCATGCTCAAAGGGTCAACGAATTGATTATTCATCCGTCTTAAATACAAGTGGTATGCTCTATGCGAGGTTGTTTACGGTAAAACCATTCAATATTGTTAGTTCCGTACTGGGTCTAGCGGTCGTTTCGAGGTTTTTATGATGACACGAAATACCGTGGTGAAATCCCCTAATCGCCACCAATATACAGGCTATGTTCCTTCCAGAACCTTGTTCTTTAGGCGTAGTGTGAAGAAGCTACACAGCAGGACGGCATGATTGTGTTGAGTAGCAAGGGATAGATTTTCTCGCGCTAATGATACTCTAACTGGACGGCACTGCACTTACCATCAGGTGCAGTGTGGTCACTTTGCATGCCAGGATAATAAACTGATTATTCCTAATCTCTCTTGGCTGCTCTTCTGCGAGATCACTTTCTCGCTGAAATTGGCTTTCGTTCGCCAGGATCTTTGTGTCGACTATGGTAGATACCACAGCCGGCAAGATGTCTCCTGCGACGCTTACTATGAGAACGCTACGGAACGTGCTGTAGTGAATATTCGTTGTTGCAGTAATTTCAACTTTATTATTAGTGCAATACTAGTTTATTTACTAAAATATTTAGTCCAGTTTGTCCACAATCCAACTACAGTGCCTTATGTGTATGTATTTCATTTAGTTTTTGTCTCTTAGACAGGTGCTTTAACAGGAGTAACTATATTTTAGTTTATGATATCAAAACGTACACCTTCGTCTCGCTACAATAATAACATATACTGTATTTTAGGCAAGGCATCTATAGTGAAAAATATTACATGCACAGTTATCAAACATAAAATTGACATAAAACTACAGTAAACTACAGAGTTACAGAAAGGTAATCAACAGATAGCATTTACGTAACAAAATCACAAAATTAAATGTTGCTATCGAATCTGACCTTTGGCTGAAATTTTAAAACAAGTTTATTCTTATCACGCGCTAGTTGCCGGCGTGTTTCCGTCGGGAATGTTAAACGTATGGGTGTCACTAACACTGCAGTGTAAGTTGGTCACACGAGTGATTCAGTGGCTAAACAAACTATGTGAATGGAAGAACCGGCGCTCTTCTACTAACCGTTAGTTTGGAGTTACGTGACTAACTTCGCGTTTGGAATGTATTCGATGAAGGCAGTTTTAATTTTAGTTAAATTTAACAAACATGACAGTCTCCGTGACGCCGTTGACGAGCAGCCGGCTGTGAAACGTGAGTCCGTGGGTTCGATTCCCACACCGGGACGAATGTTTGTGTGACACGACACTTATTGGAGTCCAGGGTCTGGGTGTTGTGTGACCGAAAGTCTCTCGTAATCTGATACCCATAACACAAGACTCGTATCTTAGTGTGGGGTCGGGGCTATGTATGTGACTGTTGGGTCTTATTTATTTAAAGCATTCTTTAGAAGCGGTGCATATAACCACCGGAAGAGACCAGTCAACACCGTAATAATTAATATTAATCGCTGTTATTTTTTGCGAAGTGAAAATCATACATTATTTCCATTTTAGATAGAAGATATCATTGACATTTGATGTTGTTAGCGAAAGGTTCATTCGTTGCATATTTGTTCCATGCGTCGTAAACTTTTGCTTAATTAACATGAGTAAACTTTTTAGTTCAGTGAAAATAAAATTAAGACTGGCTGTCTGCACATACTTACATACATCTTGATATCATAATGCCTAAGGCTAATAGTGAGACATATTTTAAAAAAATGACATGAAGCAAGAACGGAACAACTTTCGCCAATATCAAATAGGTGGGCGGTGGGCGCCACTAAACAATTGTCATTTTGTACGTCATGATCTACAAAGTTGCTCAATAAATATTTGTAGAGCAACTCGCTCAGCGTTACGTAACAGATTGTCCCGCGGGTAAAACGTAAGTTACTATCTTGACCGGACCAACCGGCGTAACCTGACGGGGTCATTTCAACAAGATTACATTAAATATAATCTGTCATATTGCAAATTTTGCAATATCTCTAAAAATTCTGACTGCCTCGGTGGCGCAGTTGTAATTGCGTATGCATTAGCCCGGAGTCGGGAAAGAGTGTTCGGTATCGCGTTAGGCTCGCCCCTATCACATTATGGGACCGAAATTCGTCGAAAAATGGGTGTACTGGTTACACCTCTGTCTACCACTTCAGGGATTACAGGCGTGAGTGTATATGTATCGCTAAAAATTGCTTTAAATAGCGATATGACATTTCTAACCGGTTTATATTGATAACCGCTGCAATAAGCACAGTTGGGGCTGATTTTCAGATAATGTCATCGGTATTCCCAGTACATCACAAAAGCAGCACGGGAACGTGGATTTCCCTTTATGACCGTTGACTCTTGGCCCAAACAGTATTTTAAGTGATAAAACTTGAGAAGTATACTATCTTGCTTACTTCATTGGTCTGTGAATGTCATGTAGTTTCCGTTTCGCATGTGACGTAGTTATCATTCTTACCTAAGAAAATAATAACACAGAAGTGTTTTACAGGGATGTACAATTTTACATGTGTAATTTAATGTTGAAACGACCAATGATTGTCTATCAAAACAAAAGTTCTACATGCAGGTGAAATAAATGTTAAAATTCTATTGTTCCGTATTAAATCTAAATACTTTTTTATTTGCAACTTTAAAAATTAATATTAAGAGCTCCATTTTTTTACAGCTTTTTTATAGCATAAGTAAAGAGTATTTCACACAAATTAAAAAAAAATACATATTTCGTTTTACAACACCTTAAGGTACCTACATATATTAAAGATAATACTTGGTTATTCTTAAATATAAGACAAAACTAGGATACTCACAACTCAGCCTGATCGCTAGACACTCCGCTGTCGGAACAAGAACTGCTGATCGCTTCTGACGGTGGGGACACGTTATCTGGACACAGATTGAAGTCTGGCATAGACTCCCCGAGGAAGTCGAACGAGCCTTGCTCCAGGGAGAAAATGTTCTCCAAGAAGTCGTCCGACGCCGTCCATGAGTCCGACTGCAAATATAAATAAGCGTTAACACGGTTGGACAGTTCCTAATGTCGTCTACGATTATCGGATCAGAACGTTTCCCACGAATATGGTAGGCAGCGGCTTTGCTGTGTCCTGGAATTGCAAAAGTCTATGGGCGGCGGTGTCTACTTACCATCAGATGGCCCGTCTGCTCGTCTGTCTATCCAGGCAGTAAAAAAAAAACGTTAGCGAGAATCCCTCCTATGTTATTTGATTCAGTTTAGTTTTATAATGATATACCATTTATCGATAAATCGATATTATTCTACTGCCTCGGTGGCGCAGTTGTAATTGCGCATGCGTTTACGACTGCTATGCTGAGGTCTCGGGTTCGATCCCCGGGTCGGGTAAAGTGTTCCCAGTATTAGCCCGGAGTCTGGAGTTGTGCCCGGTATGGCGATAGGCTCGCCCCCTATCACATGGGACCAAAATTTGGCAAAAAGTGGGTGTACTAGTTACAACTCTGCCTACCCCTTCGGGGATTACAGGCGTGAGTGTATGTGTGTGTGTGTGATATTATTCGACTTGTAGCTAAATCGTTGCTTTACTGTTGTAGCAGAAAAGTAAGACTACTTAAAAGAAGGCGTCACTATTTTCCGGTCGCATATGTGATACCATAAGTTCGATCAACACAAGTTGTCCTCGGAAACATACGTCAAGTAGGTTAGCACAAGTGGTTTTACCGGTTGCCATGATTGCATGGAACAACCATATTTTGAGGTATTGTAACTGTCGCAGAAACCGAAATTTTTGCCTTAGTTTTTAATTTTGATTCGGTTTCAAGTCTTAAATTTTGTTGTCGATTGTATAATATACAATATACATATACACTCACACCTGTAATCCTTGAAGGGGTAGGCAGAGGTGTAACCAGTACACCCACTCTTCTCTGAATTTGTTACAGTCCCATAATGTGATAGGGGGCGCGCCTATTTCCATAGCGGGCACAATTCCAGACTCCGGGTTGATACTGAGTATTTCCAAATAGTAAAACCCAATCACTTTACCCGACCCGAGACCTCAGCACAGCAGTCGTAACGCATGCGCAATTAAAATTTACAACTGCGCCACCGAGTGATGTCGACTATCTGAAAGACTTTATTCCATGTGGATTTATAATAGCGATATGAATGCTTTACGACTTCAATGTGGAATGTATATATTTTCTAAATATAAATGTACTATAGTTAAGTTTACGCCTATATTTTGACTTCGACTTTATGTTTAATAGATTATTTCAAAAGTTGTTCGAGATGAACCTACATTTCAAGCTCTACATCTTAGTTGCATTAAACGGCATGCTAAAAAATGAGCTCATGTTGACATTTGGTTTATAAGACAGAAACCATTGCATTGCTACAAGTGTGACTATAATTAAATTTGAGCAAAACAAATGTTTTGTCTGTCATATGATAAGTAGCTTAGTTTCGCTGTGTATTAGTATACTTATTTAGTCAAATAAAGAAACATTTATACATTTTGCGGTCGTAAGAGCTACATATCCACGAAAAAGTATAAGTCTATACACTAAAACAAAAAAAAGAACCTATGTATTTAACATAAAGGATTACTTCTTGACACTTAAAATAATATACGGTTTTAACAACACACATTATTTAATTGTCATTCAGCTAAGGGTTGTATATACTGGGGTTTAATAATGATTATAAATGCTGCTTTCGCGATCATTTGCGATAATATTTGCCATCAGCATGGAAGCAGGAAAAAGAACGTCGAGTCTAGTCTTAAATTGCCTGGAATTTGTAATTATTTCCTTTACGATCAATAATAACTTAGATGTCACATATGCAACTAAAGTCAAGAATTTGATATACCTAAGTACTAAGTATTTATGATGTTTCATATTTTTTCTATATTATACAGCCTCGGTGGCACGGCGCGCATGCGTTACGATTGCTGTGAAGGTCTCGGGTTCGATCCCCGAGTCGAATAAAGTTATATTGGAAATTTCTATTTAGAAATACTCAGTATCAGCTCGGATTCTCGAATTGTGCACGCTATGGCGATAAGCGAAAAGTGGGTGATCTGGTTACACCTCTGCCTACCCCTTCGGAGATTACAGGCGTGAGTGTATATGTATGTTTGTTATATGGACAGATTAATTTTACAATAAGTGTAGAAACATGGTGTGAATCATCACCATAATACTTCTGGTTTTGCCCCTTAGCTTCAGTATCAAACAAGGAAATGCCCAATTGAATCAGTTACATGCCTTGAGAATTATTTCATTATGAAACATACAAATTCGCATTTGCAATACATATTTTAAGTAATTTTACTTTTGGAATTATTTTTAACTATAAAATAATCATATATATCAACATAATAAATAAAAATATGTCTAATTCATTCAGTAATTATTACTTAAGTTACCTAAATCTTCAAATAAAAGAATGTTAATATTTTGATTACCCTTACTTAATTACTTTCATTTCAACATTAATTAGTGTATAATGAACAATTATTAATAGTAATTACATAATAGAAATATTGTAAGTGGTAAATAGAAGAAACTTATAAAAAAAAACAAATAATATTTGATAATAAGGGAAAAATATTTTTGTTTTTAGAAAAAAATAAGATGGCAAACTAGATAGTAGATGTAGCAAAGTGTATGAAATATATATTTTATCTGCAGAGGTCACATAGCTTAGTCTATTTTACCCACTCAGCTCATACAATAAGTCCAGTTTACAGAACCAGTCAAGTTATTTAGCTTCACATCTTGACAGCCTCTGTGGCACAGTGGGCGAGTAGCCAGCTGTGAAACGAGAGGCCATGGGTTCGATTCCCACAACAGGACAAATGTTTATGTGACAGACAGATATTTGTGTCCAGGGTCTGGGTGTTTTGAGATCGAAAGTCTCTCATAGTCCCTGATACCCACAACACAAGACTCGTATCTTAGTGTGAGATCAGAAGATGATCAGTGACTGTTGGGTGTTATTTATTATTATTATTATTATTTATTTATCATATCAGGCATCTTAGGTGGCACATGTCACACTAAGTCTAGTGTTACATTACTCAGTAAGTTTGTGTAACATTGCAATTTTTTTTTAGCAATGAGCATCGAACAAGCAGCCTGCACATTTTGTTATTCAGGGGATTAAAAAAATATTTATGATAACTGACTGCCTCGGTGGCGCAGTTGTAATTGAGCATGGGTTACGACTGCTGCTTTGCTGAGGTCTCGGGTTCGATCCCCGGGTCGGGTAAACTGATATTGGGTTTTTCTATCTAGAAATTCTCAGTATTAGCCCGGAGTCTGGAACCTTTGGAAGTGGTAGAGCCACACCGTAGACACATTTGTCTATAGCATGAATGGGCCGGCTCGACCGGGGTAGTACCACTGTCTCACAGAAAACCAACGTAAAGTGACAGTTTACTGTCGCGTTTCGTATGGTAAGTGAGATATCCGGAGGCCCAGATTCCCCTTCCCTTCCCTAATCACTATTCCTGTCCTTTAAGGCCGACAGCGCATACATGATACTTTTGGTATTGTGGATGTTCATGGGCGGTGGAGATCACTTAACATCAGGTGACCCACTGGCTCGTTTGTCGGACTATATTATAAAAAAAAAAAAAAAAAACTATGCCCGGTATGGCGATAGGCTCGCCCCCTATCACATTATGGGACCGAAATTTGGCGAAAAGTGGGTGTACTGGTTACACCTCTGCATATCCCTTCGGGGATTACGGGCGTGAGTGTATATGTATGTATGTATGTACTTATGATAACAACTAGATTCCCTTACAATACAATGGATCTGTGTTGTAACAATTAAAACTTTCTATTATAATAAAATATCAGTAGTGTTTATGTATGTTTCATATCAAAGGAAATATTAGCTTGGTTAATCATTATTATATATTGATTAGATAATGTTGGACACATGTTACCAATAGCACATGCATTAAATGAGGCTGATACTTTAAACATTTCATACTTTCGTGACAACATACAACTCAGTCCACCCTGTGACCAAGAAGGCTGCAGGCAAGTTTCCAAAACATTAGGACTAAAAAGTAAAATAAACCACAATAGAATCTGTAAAATTTGTTTTATTTCAACTTTAAACATATTGAATGATTCAATATTATTGACTTTTGGTATATTGTATATAAATAATTTTTTTTATAAAAAAATATAAAAAATTGCATCATTTTAAGAAGAGATATCTCTAGATGTTTTCCTCAATGACTAATACCAAAAATAAAGAATAAAAAAGTAAATGTGAGTCACAAGTATTCGAGAGTAACTGAATATTATAATGTTACTTTCATTTTCAACAGCTAAATGCAGTCAAAGTGAAAGGTGCCCAATTTCAGATCACAAAATCTTTCACTGTGTGAAATAAATTAAAATTATCTTAATGTAAAAGTATCATGCCTACACTTTCATATAACGTGATATTTAAAACTGCTTCTGCGCTTATCAGTGATATTTTTGTACCATGTTTTAAATGTTATCTTAAACACATAATACTGATAAATATTAGTCAACTTATGAGGTAGCTAAAGTATGTTTTGATTCAGAAAAGTCAATTTATGTGCACATATATTTTTTTTGGAATGTTATTACTTTGTGTTCTCTGTTTGATTTAAACGTAGCCCCACTTTTAAAAATATAATTTATTTCAATCAAATTGCAGTTATCAATTAGAGTAGTGGTCATGTCTACAGTGTAATTAACAAATTGGGCAAAAACTCAAATAACTCTAATGTAAAAACAAGATTATAAATAGCTTAGGGTAATACCTCAATGAGTGACAGGAGATCTAGCTTTTTATCCATCTTTACACCACACTTTAAGTCTGTTACATCAACATTGGTGAATCACAAGTTGTATGAAAACTATTGGAAAATACACCAAAAAAGTCCCGGCACACTATAACGAAATCACTAAAGGTAACAATTAATATTTAAAAAGTTCACAGGTAATTTATTTTTAATATTTTACGCGGCATATGGCATAGGTAGCCACCGCATGGTGCCTAGCTGGCAATATCTTGTTTACGTGAATATACCCGGCGAACCACTAGCGTTCGTGACGCGACTGTGTACTAATTGTACAGTAATATTTGCGCTGGGGATATCTTGTTCCAATTAGCACTAATTAGAATATGACGACACGGGAACGAAAGGTGAGCAGGTAAATCGGCGAGCGAACCACCTCTGTTCACGAAATGAAATGAACGTATAACGGTAAAAGTGGCGACGTGAGTTTACGAAAGCTGTTTAACAAGGTCCGATCGCCACGATGAACGATCACTATTACTTCACCGTACGCCTACCAGAACACTCGCCTATTGTAATCTGCTCTCTTTCACAATGTGATAACTTATCGATAAGATTACGATATCAATACTAACCATGAGACCCTCTTGGAATTCCATTTTGTCTGGTTTTTTATTCACTTCATCCAATTGCTCATTTCTGGTGAGATATTCTAATATCCTGTTCATGTCATCATTGTGGAAAGTCATTTTTATCTGATAAGAACCGCACAGAGGTCATCATAACTAGTCTTAGATTTTCATTTCACTTTATAATTTGTTCCAATTTCACTATAACCAGTATTGCTATTTACTTTCATAACATTTTTATTTACATTAAAAACAAGGGATAGTTTACAAAATATAAAGGAACATGACATTCCCTTACAACTTCCAACGTGGAAATAATGACGTCATGAAAGTGGGACACTTTTCAGAATTTGATTGGCGGGCTTAATGGTAAAACAGTCTGCGCTACTTACGCCATCTCTTGATCCTTTTTATCAGTAAAGTAGAACGTTCCATTTTACGAAGTTGATGTTTAAAATATTATTATGGAATATAAAACTCCTTAATTACTACACTAGAAGATTTGTTTAATTAGTTACTTCTATTTTTATCGCCTGGATACCAAAGAATAGGTTTAGTTTTAATTTAGGTAATTTGGAAATTCATTGTATCATTTAACAGCGCTCAGTATATACTTGATCATTAAATTACTTGGTAGAGTCCTGAAAAGTCTTGTTTTACGCAATCTTAATTTGAAGAGGAATATAATAATAATACTAGCCCTGTATTAAACATTGTCCCACTGCTGGGCACGGGCCTCCTCTACTAATGAGAGGGGTTAGGCCTTAGTCCACCATGCTGGCCTAATGCGGGTTGGTAGACTTCACATACCTTCGAAATGCTTATAAGAATTGTATGCAGGTTTCCTCACGATGTTTACCTTCGCCGTTAAAGCAAGCGATAATTAACATTTAACACACACGTAACTTTAAAAAAGTCAGAGGTGTGTGCCACTTGGGTTTTGAACATACGACTTTCGTCTTCACAGTCCGTACCGCAACCAACCAGGCTATCGCTGCTCTGCTAAGAATAATAATGGTTAAAACATTTTGTGAATTATGCATATTTTGACATTATTATTTCATCGTCATTGCTGGTCCCACACGTGACCGGAACAAAAACACAAGACCCGCAAACCAGTAAATAGAGCACTTGAGAGTTTTCCGCCGACAATGAACACCCTCATATTATGAAAATTATGAAGAGTATTGTCGACCTTAGAGGGAAGGAATAATTTTCATTTTGATATAAGAAAAACTAGATTTACAGTAGTTTATGTGAAAAACCATATTATTGCCAAGTCATTTCTAAAGAAAACGGTGGCGTACATTTGACGCGAAATATTACCTCTATCCGGTGTGACCGGTAGCGATTAACGACCAATTTCAATAAACGATCTTAAGTGTCTTTCTTGATTAGTGCACTTATAATATATTCATCCGGATGTTATTTGACATGATTTGACAGCCTCTGTGGCGCATTAAGCGAGTAGCCGGCTGTGAAACGAGAGATTTGTGTGACAATTGGCCGTCATTCTAGACATTTAAGTAAATTTTGTTACAGAAATTGAACCACTGTGGCACAGCGGGCGAGTGGCCAGCTGTAAAACAATTAGCCATGGGTTCGATTCCTGCACGAGACAAATCTTTGTCTGAATGATTTTCAGGTCTGGGTGTTGTTGGACCCTAGTCCTTCGTAGTAAAAAAATAATAATATAAGTTTGACCTAGTGTTAGGTCAGGTGTATATCTGTTGGGTGTATAAAAAACATAGTGACAGTCATACCAGCCTCCGTGGGGCAGTTGGCAAGTAGCCGGCTGTGAAACGAGAGGCCGTGGGTTCGATTCCTACACCGGGACAAATGTTTGTGTGACTGACAGATATTTGTGTCTGGGTGTTGTGAGACCGAAAGTCTCTCGAAGTCCCTGATACCCATAACACAAGACTCGTATCTTAGTGTGGGGTCGGGGTTATGTGTGTGACTGTTGGGTGTTATTTATTTATTATGCAAAAAATATGAGTCACCATGGTTCCTAATGAAATTCTAAAAATAGTCACTAGTAAGTTACCTACCAACAAATATTTAATTAAGGTTAATTTGAACTTAATTTGGCATTTTTTATTAAGTAGACCAACTACTACTACTTGATCTATAGTCACAATGCACCTTATAAATTACGATGAGGTTGAAAGGAAACGCAAGTTGGCGCCAAAGTGCAATGTGTAAGTTTGTGCACGGTAATCGGCTCAATGGTTGAATCAATAGATTTGGTAGGTAAGAGTAATGTGTGTTCTTTATAAATCAATGTAAGTATGTTGTTCTCTATGGACTCCTAAACTATTCATCCAATGATTGCAAAGGTTCCTGGCCCAAAAGAGTTCGCTAGATGGCGCTGCAGAACATCAAATTCAATACCGTTCAACCGATCGCAATTAAACAAATTTCCTTTACGTGGCATTCATTGCAACGCATACCGGGTACAGCTAGTCATATAAAAAAATGTTAAGTCCATACACGTCGTTGTTAATAACTGATAGCTATACTTATCAGAGTGTAGGGCAAATCTAGTTTCACATAGTCACACTATAAATGGATTCCCAAGCCACCGTTTCTCTATAAAGATCAGATCCATTAACTGAAAGGAAGTAAATATGATTGTGAATGTAGCACTTTACGGTGTTGAAAATCCCGTATTTTGTTCCTAGAAGCGAGTAGTGGTTCAATTTTTCCTGTGCACTTTTAAAAGGGCTTTTGTGCTCTTTGTGTAAGTGAGTGTACGTAATATCATCCATTAGTGTGACATAGGTGATGAACTAGCGATGCGAAATGCGAGTCATGTGTTTTTCGTATGACGTTGTGATATATATTTAATTTTATATAACAAAGAATATGACGTTAGCGTTTTTTTAAGTTATTTTAAATGTATTTATTGTAAGTGATAGAGCCTCGCGGTAATCAGTTTTGTTTACATCAATAGGGTAGCTGTTTAATTTTGTACATTATTTGATATGCAACCGAATATATTACGCAAAAGAAACACTTTTACAAAAACAGAATCAAAATTGCTTGAAAAATGAGGTCACAATATTAATTTTAAATATCGGTATGAGCAAAAATGGGTGAGTAGTGGGAACATCTCACTATCTCCCTCGCACAGCGGTACAGTAATGGCCATACTGAGTGGTGACGTCACGGCTCATATCATGCATCCTTTTACAAAGTTACCTATTCCAGCATATTTTAATGGCGTCTAATTTACTTGTTTTTGTTAGCATTCATAAAATTATTTCGGTAATAGGTTTTAGGTAATGCAATTTGGTGATTAAAATAATAAATTCGTGTCAACTATCCAATTAATAGGTCGGTTTAAGACTGTGCCCCTCACCAATGACCTTGACGATTCGATTTTATACAAACATCGGTTGAAGCGAAGGGGTCAGGTTTTTGTATAGAAGTTGAAAATGTCGCTAGACTCGCTTAATTAGGATGCCATAACATTTTTTACTATAAGATACACGCGAATCGGCTTAGTAGTTTTCCATATAATTTTGAGTTAAATCGGTACCATTTACCTTACTAAGATTTTTTCTTCATTTATGAGAACGCTTATAGAAAATCGATTGAGATGAAAATTTCGTGTAGATGCCACATTTTTATAGAGCAGTAAGGTAAGAGGAATATTCTTGGAACACGATACAATTTTCACGATTTGCCCGAAGAACGTACTAATTCGGATAGTGTGAATGTTTTTTTTTTATTTAAGTATAGGAATCATACAGTACTAAAATATATTAAATAATTATACTAACAACTAAATCTTAAACCAAATAAAACAAACGTGACGTCTTCCTGTCTGTAAGAATAAGGCATTTGACAATGTTTCTTCCTACAGTCAGTAGGTAAGATTACCGGAGCCCCTAAAACTCTGTCCTTGTCTAATCCCCATTCCAAAACACCAGTGATTTCTTTTGCATTAGGAAGTGGGTACTTCGGTTGACAAACACACATAATAGTTCGCATGTTCTGGGTCGTAACACCATTG
Source organism: Laothoe populi (assembly GCA_905220505.1). NCBI lineage: Eukaryota > Metazoa > Arthropoda > Insecta > Lepidoptera > Sphingidae > Laothoe > Laothoe populi. The sequence goes on from HG992163.1 coordinate 7,243,360, forward strand.
GAAAATGTCCTATGTCCACAAGAGTAGGAAAACGTTTTGTTGAACTGGAAAAGATTTAGACGTTTGCTCCCAAGTGCCATAAATAGAGATAGATATCATCTGGAAGGTTTGAGTGGGATTATAGGGCCTAACAGGACTCTGGGATATATTACATTGAGAAAAATAGTTTTCGTTTCTTTTGGTGAGATTATACTACGTGTAACGGGAATAACGCACATCCTCAGACACCTCAATTTAAAAATATTATTACAATCATAATTCATTTATTGAAATTAGACTGCGATGAATATAAATATGGTTTTTTATGAAATTAGTTTATTAATTTTCGACATAAATTTCGTAATTTTAATTATCTGATTTTTTAAAGTGTTCGTTTATTATTGCATTTAGAAAAGACTTTATCGCATCGAGTTATGTCTCAGTTTCGTTTGTCTTGAACGTTAAATTAAAGGTGACTATTATTTACCTGAGTGTTAATTATTTATTAAAAAAAAATTATATCGAGTCAGTCGCTTATTCTGAACAAACTACTTTCAGAGTGTGCATTAATCATGTTACATGTTGTATATATAACATTTTATTATATACGATACATTTTTTAATAAAAAGAAGCAGTGATACCCTAGTTGGTTGCGGTACGGACTGTCAAGACGAAAGTCGTATGTTCGAAACCCAAATGGCATACACCTCTGACTTTTCTAAAGTTACGTGTGTATTAAATGTTAATTATCGCTTGCTTAACGGTGAAGGAAAACATCGTGAGGAAACCTGCATACCTGAGAATTCTTATAAGAATTTGAATGTATGTGAAGTCTACCAACCCGCATTAGGCCAGCGTGGTGGACTATGGCCTAACCCCTCTCATTAGTAGAGGAGGCCCGTGCCCAGCATTGGGACAATGTTTAAAACAGGGCTAATATTATTATATATAACATTTTGTATGGATCTTCATGCCTATTGCCATAACTTGGTCAGATCTTTTACTTCGGATTTTGTTGCGAGTATGTATTTAGTCAAAGAGAAGTACTCTACATGACTCATGATCTCAAGCAAGAGTCCGTCTACGTTGGGACCAGCGCTATTTCTAGATGCCATCAAAGGCACTGGTGCTTTTCTGTATATATTGAAGCTAGTATAGTATAGTACAATTACTGGTAACTATGAGAGGCATCTTAAGTCTCAGGATGTCGAGCGCAATACTTTGTTATTCAAGGTAACGTTGCCTTTGTTTATAGGCAGGCGTGTATACCAACAAGCGACTGACATACACGTTATTCAGATAAATAAAAAAAACACATTTAACGTACATTTATAAATGCTAATAAATCTGAAGATAGTTACTAATAAATATAACTGAAACTAAACGTGGCACCCTGTCCGAACATGAACCGAGCCGAACACATACCTATATACACAGAGTGATGCCAAAAGTTGGTATAAATGTACCTAAAAAAATGACATAAAAGGTATCATCCTATAGGTATGTTGTCGGTCAAGTTGAAAATGCCATAATCCTCATCTCATTTTAGAGACATTGAGTTTCTAATTACCTTGGCTTGTTTTATAGATGACTCAATATTTTAATAGTTTACTGTGAAAATAAATTTTTACTGCAGTACATTGTTTACTGTTCGCCTCAGTGACCCAATTGTCTGAGCGACTCACAAAACAAGGTCCGGAATTCTATTTACAGAATATCTGTTACTTTGTGGTTCGCAGCAGTCAATGTCGCTCTCATTTTTCAGGTTAATTATATTTGTTGTTTTAAATTGTAAAAACATGCAAGGGAGGCGAGTAGCCGGGTGTGAAAAGAGCCGTGGGTTCGATTCCCACACCGGGGCAAATGTTTGTGTGACAGACAGGCATTTGTGTCCGGGGTCTGGGTGTTTTGAGACCGAAAGTCTCTCGTAGTCCCTGATACCCACAACACAAGACTCGTATCTTAGTGTGGGGTCAGAACTATTTGTGTGACCGTTGGGTGTTATTTATTTATATTATTATAAATATACCAGAGCAAATATCGACGGACGTGTCAAGCATAAATACCACATTGAAGGCCCTTCAGTGAACACGCGTGTCTTTATCTTTCGAGTCATCTGTTAATAATGGAACAACTTTTATACCAAAACTCAATAGACCCTGTTAAGCAGAAAAGATCCAACTGACGTTTTCATACTTTTCAGTAAAAATAGTACTATGCATCCTATGATCCTGGGTCCTTTAGGCGTAGTGTGAAGAAGCTACACAGCAGGCCGGCATGATTGTATTGAGTAGCGAGGGATGGATTATCACTCGCTACTTCATACTATAACTGGACGGCACTGCACTTACCATCAGGTGCAGTGAGGTCACTTTGCCGAGCCACGATAAAAAAAAAATGCAGTAACTAATTGAAAATTAGTTGGGTAATAAAACATGACAAGATTTTAGGTCAAATCAAACTGCCTGGATCTTTTGTGCATATATAAACTTGATTGAGAGATTATGGCTATATTTAACTCGATTTCATAAAAAAATGTTGGTTGGATCTTTCTGCAGGGTCCAAATGTGACTTCAAAATGTATACTTATCAATACGAACATACTGAATTATTGTAACTAATATATATACTAAATACGTTTATTTTTCCAATTGATGTTAGTTAGCTAGCACGGCAATGTGCAACAAATTTCTAAATAGAGCAACCGTTAGCGCTACATTGCGGTATTAGTTTCATAAAAGGACTAGCATGAAAGGCGCAGCTAAATTGTAATTTGAAGTTAGATTCTATACGCTGTCTAAGTATTTATATGTACAGTAACTTAGTTCTACTGCCCAATCCCTGGCTGCATCTTTGGGTCAACACTGGAAAGATAGCAGCCATTTTAATTGTATTTTACTCACTATTAGGTAAGGTTACTTTTTTCCAATACGTTTCCTTGTGATACTTGAGAGGTTTATAAATATTGTAGTACTCATGTTACAGTCTACAAATTATACTATGTCTACTTTACCTTGGGCTTAATACTAAATATACATAAAAATTATTGAGTAAAGTAAATATTTTAATTAATTTTTAAACTGTAGTTGCAGTTTTTATACTTCCGGTATGGTAGCCCAGCTGTAAATCGAGATACAGTTAGACGGTCGAACTCAGACAGTATTATGGCTGAGTTTTTGATCTAAATATATAATTAAAATGACTTTTATAGGTGTTCAATATGGTGAAACACTACTCCTGTCATAGAAGAGACAGAGATAGAAAAAGGTAAATCCGTAGTCCTAGTGCCTTTAAATCAAATCAAATCAAATATTTATTGAATCCATAAAATGTTATACATCATTTAGATTCAGTCAATTTTTTCACTCTACCGCCAGTTCGGAATGCTAGTCTCGCTAGAGAAGAACGGGCAAGAAACTATAGCGTTGCTCTTTTCACACCGGTTAACAATATTTGGTCATATAATTATAATCATAGGTCATATAATATATACTATTTAAGTTTAATTACCTTAGATTAGAGCAGCTCAATGTATGTTAAGTTGCCTTATTGAAATATTGTGAAATAGAACCCATTACAAGACCTAGTGCCACACATGACCGTCTTTTGTAAGGTTATCGTTGATGATTTTACTATGAGACTAGTTTTATTAAATAATTGAGGAAAGTGGTAATCAAACATATGTTTAGTAGACTATGGAGTTGGTAGGTCAAATACATAGTCTTAATTCCATTTTCAAATTCTAGTGTCATGTCGTGTGTATCATAAGCTACATCGGGCTTTCTGTCTGACTGTCAAGACGAAAGTCGTTTTTGCGAAACTCAAATGGCATACACCTCTGACTTTTCTAAAAGTTACGGGTATTTTCATTGTTAATTATCTCTTTTTTATCGGTGAAGGAAACATCGTTAGGAAACCTGCATACCTGGGAATTATAATACGAATTTCAATGGTAGAAGTCTACAAACCGGCATTGGACTCAGGCCTAACCCTTCTCATTAGTAGAAGAGGCCCGTGCCCAGCAGTGGGACGATGTTTAATACAGCGCTAGTATTATTATTACCTCTTCATTTCTGGTCTTTTTAACCGAACTTTATCAGCCTCTGACTTATTTGTTAGTATTTATATACATCACGAAAGTAGAAATATATTTATTTGAAACATTGGCGATTTTACACCAAAACATTTTGGAGTTTTTTTGCATTCTATGGCTTTATTGAAAACGCATATTACGCATCGTTTCGATACTTTATCGTGCCTTGGCAACTTTTCGAAAAGTGACTATATGGACAATGTTCTACTGAGGATTAGAACAAGCTAGCGTAATTAATGTCGCGGGTTCGATTCCAGCCACGAACTATGCTTTTTTGATATTAACAATTATTGCTCGCTTCAACTACAGAGAAATTAGTTAACTTGCATTCTATCAATCAAGTAAATATGGAATATGTTTATAATACTTTAGTCATCTTATTAAGAGAAATTTTGCAAGATCAAAAAATGCTAAAACTTGCTATCAAAAAGGATGTTGCTACGCATTTTATAAAAACAAACAAAAAACCTAGTAACTCTTCGCAAGCAACGACTGTGCCATTTCGTGGTCAGTCTAACGGCATTAACGTTGAGAAACAAAAATACACGACACTGTATAACAGGCACGTACCAAGATATATTGCGAATGGACCGGACCACCCTATTCCGGTACCTATTAATAATTCAAAAGCAATTCGCGTTTGAAAATGTATCAAAATATAAAATACACAAGCGCTTCTTTGTCTTAAATATTAAGATGTAGAAAGCTTTTCGTATTATTTGATGTATACTTAAATTTCGACACACTTATAATACGTACGCTTGCTTTAACGGTGAAGGAAAACATCGTGAGGAAACCTGCATATCTGAGAATTTTTCGAAGGTATGAGAAGTCTGCCAACCCGCATTAGGCCAGCGTGGTGGACTAAGGCCTAACCCCTCTCATTAGTAGAGGAGGCCCGTGCCCAGCAGTGGGACAATGTTTAATACAGGGCTAGTATTATTATTATTATTATAATACGTATCTGTGCGTGTGCTTTGAATGATTTTTTGCACCAGTTTCGAAGAAATTCAAATGTACATAGGTACAGGTCATTTGCCTTTGCCGGATGTTTTTCTTTGCAAAACGTATATAATACTTTAATGATAGCATAAATGGAGTAACATGAACAACAAACTATATTAAAGATATGTTTGTTGTGATATTTTATATTCGCAAAATACTAATTTTATTATTTATTTTACAAAGATATTTTTACATCATGTTAGGCATGCGTTGATGGTCGATGTCTAAAGTAATGGGAATAATACCTAAAAGTAAATTAACAAAACCAATTAACTATTACATGAAATGATTCCTACAAAACTATTGAAAAAAAAAACAAATTTGTATAATAAAATCGTAAAGTTGCGGTATTAACCATGCACGCGGTAAAGTGTAATTTTGATTATATTAGGATATAGGTGTAGACATTGTTATCATAGCCACCATATCCATCCAGTCAAATTTACGCTTCTTTAATTCAATGCAGAATTTAATTTGCTATTCATTTATAAGTAGGCGCTATAAAATTGCTATCAGTTAACTGAAATATCAAATAATTCTTTATTAGGTCGTTAAATATACTCTTTAAAATTAACACAGATGAGATTAAAAACTACAAAGTTGTCAACTGTAAAATAAAATTATACTTTTTTACATAATGATATTTTGTGGCTACCTGCCATTCTTAATTCTCACCAATTATTAAATGTAACCATATTTTTACTCTTGATTTTGCTGACGGTACTTTATAATGTGTCATTAGTTAACAATACCTGTACATACTTATATGTAAATTGATAAACTTAAGTATATATTTGAGAATAATAGAGATAGTAATGCCATACTATACGCTCAATAGTCTTAGAATTCCAAGAGTGAGTTAATGTGAAGAGATTCCGCCGTTTGTATCGTTGGCATATATATCATATGTGTACGCTTGGAAACTTATAAAGCAATCATGAAACGGTAATTTTCAAGTTATTATTTTATACCTCACTAAGTGATATTATAATTATTTAATAAATAACACCCAACAGTCACACACACATAGTCCTGACCCTATATTATACGAGTCTCGTTTCGTGAATATCAGAAACTACGAGAGACAAGAATTACGAAATATTAATAGATCACACAAACATTCTCGGTACGGAAATCAAACCCGTGGCCTCTCGTTACACAGCCTCTAACACTGCGTCACTATGACTCTATGTCAGTATGATTTCGTTTTTAATTTACTTATCTCCTTCTTATTAAAAAATGTATGCAAGTAAATCATTCAGAACAGTTCCTAACCTTTGGAATAAGTTTTAATATTTTAAAACTGCGAGTAACAAGATTACTTATTAACTTTGAAAAAGGACCTCTGTTACATAACACGGACAGAAGGGCGTGTTTAGGGTACCGCGGGAAACTTCACGGAGTATCGTATTCCGCAAATCAAATACGGGTTGGTATTCCATCTATTTGGAGTGTTTGGTACATATGGTATTTGTTGTATAATGTGTTTGAAGGACATCTATGCCTCATTTTTATTCGATGTTCAGTACTTAGATGGTATTACATGGTATTATGGTAATAATGTTTTAATATCTTTATATATATAATTCTACTGTACCTGTGTATGTCACTGAACTCCTATACGGCTGGACCGATTTGAATGAATTTTGTTGTATGCGTTTGGGTGGCGCCCCGGTTGGTTTAGATTTACAATTGGACCCGGTAGGTAGCGCTGCTGTCGGTGTGGCGCTAATTTAGGCAGGACGACGTCTGCACGGTCCGCTAGTATGTCTATAAAATTCGTAATAAAAAAATATGTTTGTAAGTTTTTTTTCTTATTATGTATACACACGTGTTATTTATAAAATTTTAACTGGACCATCTAAACTAAAATGTTTAATAAGATAATAATTCTTTGACTCTACAATACCAAACATAATTTAAAACAAAACAAAACTTGAAGAATGTTTTTTTAATTAAAATAATCTTATTTATATAATTAGTTTGTAAAAACCTTTAATATGTACAACCGTAACTACATTTTTTTAAACAGAATAAAATATATATTTAACAACATCATTTAATTTTCTGAGAGTTAATAATATAACAAATACGTACCGTATCCAAATTCCACGAAGTTGTGTATTGTTATAATACAATCAGCATAAGTATAGTTATAGAATAAATACCTTTGGCTTGGTTTTCCCTGACTTTTCGGTCGGCCAGTCTTACTGGAATAAGTAATTCTTTATAGCCTGTTTTCTGAAACCCGTATTGAAATCAGTTCAGCCTTTTTGCTTAATATAGGAACAAATTATCAGTCAGCAGAGACTCTACTGTTATAATAAAATAAATAAATATACTACTTCTACAAGTCTTCACCGTCTATGAACACTAGCAGTACTTCGAAGTTCATGGGTATATTAAAGAGAAGGAATGATAATTTGAAAAGGGGGATATGGGTAATATAAGCCATCGTACAAGACGAAACTGTACTTAATGTTCCTAACTTAATGTTCATTTTCTGTGAGACAGTGGTTCTAGCTTGGTCGAGCCGGTCCATTCACGATGGAGACAACTGGACTGCGCTTACCATTAGGTGCAGTGTGGTCACTTTGCCGTGCAAGAATAAAAAAAAATAAAAGCCAAAATTCTCCACAATATGGCTCTACTATTTTTCTTCACTGTTTCTATGATATAACTTGCTCTGGGAATATATCTATGGGAATATTGTGAACTGGAGGTATAAAAATGAGACATTAAATATAAACTGGACGGTGGCGCAGTTATAATTGCGTACGCGGTACGACTGCTGTGCTGAGGTCGCGGGTTCGATCCCCGGGTCCGGATATCTGCTCGGAAAATGAAATTGTGCCCGGTATCGCGATAGGCTCTCCGCCTATCACATCATGAGTCGGCTATTACTTCTTTGGGGATTACAGTCGTGAGTGTTAAACCAAAAATAGAAAAAATAATGATTGATCATATTTGTGACAAGTCGGTACATAATGTATAACATATACATAAATATACACTCACGCTTGTAATCCCCGAAGGGGTAGGCAGAGGTGTAACCCGTACACCCACTTCTCACCGAATTTCGGTCCCATAATGTGATAGGCACAGGTTCCAGACTCCGGGCTAATACTAAGAATTTCTAGATATAAAAACCCAATACCACTTTACTTGACCCGGAGATTGAACTTGAGACCTCAGCACAGCAGTAGTAACGTATGCGCAATTACAACTGCACCACCGAGGCAGTCAGTACATAATATATAAATAAACAGTTAATCAAGTCATGTACATATATAACATATATTAGCATCATCAATATACAAAATTAGTTCAAAACTAATACTGAACAACTTTATCATTCGAGGAAATAGTCCTATATTCTAGTAAAGGAAACGAGCAATACAGAAGCACACGCTAAAGAGCTAACTCAAACTCTACTCTTGTTAATTACCGCTTGCTCAAACGGTGAAGGAAAACATCGTTGAGGAAACCTGCATACCTGAGAAATCTAAATATTTCGAAGGCATGTGAAGTCTGCCAACCTGGATTCGGCCAGCGTGGTGGACTCAGGCCTAACCCCATTGGTATAGGTCGCCCGTGCCCAGCAGTGGGACAATGTATAATACAAAATATTATTAATCTTTATCATCCAGCGGATAATACATTTGATCAAGCATCAAATATTCTATAGAACCGCATTGCAATTAGAGCTGATTAGTATTTATTTTTTAAAGACCTCAAACTTGATATATTTTTTTACCATAAAATAGTATGAAAAAAAAAAATGTTCATTAAATAAAATAACACTACGGAATCTCTTGTACCGACATAGAGCAATCTTCACAGTTTTTTGTTAGTTCACAATAAGGTATTCAGTCCGCGTTTTACCAAAAACACGGCCCCCGTAATATAAGATTGTGGCATTTCGGTGCCTTCGAAGAGGGAAAGATTTATTCGAGGTACATTGATGTTCCAGGTGTACCTATTGCCAATAAATGTTCCCGGGCTGCCGCCTCTCGATATTAAGTGATGACAGTTTGAAGATACGTGGGTAATGTTGAGTGATGTTTAGGGTTTCGTGACACACCTTCGCTCACTTAAAGGGAAAAGCAATCAAGATTATATAAAAGTTCTTATGGGTGTATTTAGATTGGCTCTTTGGTAGAGTCTTAAAGATTTAATTCTAATTCAATAAATATTTGCTAGTTTGCATAAATATAAATGGCATATTGTGAGAAATATAGAGCATAATTTAATAATAAGTATAGCCATTTGTAAATACTTGTCAAAAATACTTCAACTGCTATTGTAGTTTCAAACTATTATGGTGAATAAAAATATAATAATATATTACGGACAGAAAGTACCTATAATTATATAATAATGTATGTAGAGTCGACTCTACTTAAAGAAAATACTATTTTAAATTATGTTTTATAATGAATAATAATTGCACCACATATATATATTAGGTTCATATAACATTCAACATATACACAGCTATTTTAAAACACAAATTACATTTAACTAAAATGTAGAGACTCACGTAGTCATTCGGTAAATTTCCCTATATCGCGGAAAGTACACTGCTCATGGCAACACCGACGCCGTTTTGGGCTCCAATCGCGGCGAGCGACCGAGAGCAATGTAGCAAACGAACCAGTCAGCATCACGTGCGCGGACGTGACGGTTGTGTCTCGTGTACCGTGGCTGCATTATTCACGCGCCATTTGACAGTTGTACCGTGTATTATAATGACAGTAGTGCATCACCGTACAACGTAGTGGTTGTTGCTGTTTAACAAAACGTGAGCAGTTCGTATCGATAGTGATATCACGATGGGTTGCGAGAGGTGAACGCTCGTGGGCTCGTCACGGCGGCGCCGACTCTCACCGGACTATTGTCTAAGTGCCACGGAATCTTGGTCCTTCCCATCGGATTCTATCGAAGCATCCGCTTTTCGACGTGGGCTGTGTGCGAAATCGTATCTTTGTCACGAATGTTTACGCCGCCGATGGACTCAGATAAGATAACAAAAAAACTCCTTAGACCGACGAATTGTCTGATGAATATTTTCAAGTAAATATCTATGCAAATTACGTGCCGGTATGGTATGCGTTTGCTTGATAAATAATTGTCGATGTTAACTGTAAATAAAAAATTCCGCAGTCTAGCTGAACGTGCGATAGTGGCAGTGACTGTCCCACTTTTTCATTTCGAAGGTAAAATTAAAACGAAAACACTCATCATGTTTTTGTACAAAAGGAACTCGTTTTTGATGTACGCTTTTGGAATAAAGTTCCGAAGTTATTCTGAAACTAGTTATTTATCTCGATACGTTTATCACGAGAAAGTTTGTTTACAACGATGATTTTATAGTTAGATAGAACTCGTAGAGACGCTGGAATTAAATAGAGTTCAAGATTTAAAAAAATAATGTCACTGTGATTTTTCCATTCAGCCTAATATATTGGAGTATTAATACGCGCATTGTATAAATAACACTGGATGTTTGTGCAACACAAAATAATACAAAACATTAAACAGCATTGTGACATCATTCCAAACAGTGTTTATGTCTTTATTGTACTCATTGAGGTTATCATTGTCTATCGATTAATGTTTTGCACTAATTACTTGGACATAGCATATTCAAAATCAAATAAACAATTAAAATTTGTGTATAAAATACCTAAATTCAATTGTTCTAGCAAGCGTATTTAACTCAGTCGATTTTCCTTAAGGAAATTCAAAGAAATACTCTACAAATAAAGTAAAGAATGTAGATAAGAGATTTAATTCATGAGTACTCGTATCTTTCACAATTCAGGTGAATTGAGAATATTGTGAAAAGGGAATATCGCACTTACCTATTGGGGAAATAATTGAAAAGAAAAATATTAATATACATTGCAAATAAATCAGAGACCTGAATATTAAAATCGTTTATTAAACGTCCTAATATTTTAAATCTAAATTATCAATGACTTTAATAAGTGCATTATTAATGTAGTCATTCTGGATTATTTACTCTTTTTCGCAGTGTGTGTCATGATAAGATTATAGTGCCTTAATCGGTATTGAGACACAATCCGATATAAGCTTTGAATTTTAATACTTAAAACTCATATTTTTATGCCGAGACACGTTCATAATGTCCAAATTACATCTAAATTACCACAAAAAGTGTGTCATAAAACGAATGAGCTTGCATAAAAATATTTAAACATTCTTATCCTGAGAGTAGTACGGTTTCTGAATATGTAATACAAGGATGACTTCACCACATCTCGCGGTTTGAACCAAAATAAATCATGGTGAAAGTGGGTGGTCTCCCTTAGAGGCGTTTATTACAATACCTGCTTGAAATACAGCGGCTATTCACCTTTTTGTTCGAAATTACGGCAACAATAGTTTCCAGAACTTTCTATTGGTATTCACTTCTCACATCACACTAAAACCTTAAAGGACTGTATAGAATAATGATTTACATAAAGCGTATAAATGTATAAATGTATAAATGGACCTAGTAGCAAAAATCTTACAGAATACCTCAAAGAAACGCGAAAGAAAGGATCAAAGATGTATTGTTTATAGGAAACGAAGGAAACCAGATAATATTTTCAGCGAAAGTAGGCTGAAGTGTATCGATGAAACGCAGTGATTAATGGTTTTCCTGTGATACGATAATAAAGAACGATATAACAGACAGTTCTGTGTTGAGTTTGTAGCTTTGTCCTTCGTATATACTTGACCCACTTATTGTGGAAGTGTTGGCAATGCAGCCTCGCACGGTCGTCCAAGTTTTAATTTGTCGGAAACCAGTTTCCGATTGATTGGTAATTTACTTGGGATCAAATGTGTTTGTTTGCATTCAATACTTTGAAAATCGAACACGTGTTATTATTATGTTTTGATATACGAGTATTACGATGTTCGGTTATTTATTGTTTTATTTTAATTAATAATAACGATCAGTTAGTGTGATATATAAACGGTAGGCAGCGGCTTTGCTGTGCCCTGGCATTCCAGAAGTCTATGGGCGGCGGTAACTACTTACCATCAGGTGGCCCGTCTGCTCGTCTACCTATCAAAGGCACTAAGAAGAAAAAAATATGAAGGGGTAATACTGGAATATGTAAATTACAAAACAAAATCACTTATATTCGGTATACATGTTTTTAGGTATAAATAACACATAAAACCGCAGCCTACGCCGAATCGCCGATGTATTATTATGCGTTTTATTTTAATCATTTTACCTCAATACTCCATGCTTACAGCCATCTCTTCCAATAAAGCCATGAGTGTATTTAGCCAAACCAGCACCAACTATTACGTTATTTGAATATTGAAGAGTTGTACCTTTAAACATTTTGGTGTGCGTGCAATGCTGACAAGTACTAGTTGAGTGTGCGTGCGATGGCGCGTAGTGCTTTGGCGTTGTTGTTACTGGTGTGGGTTCAGTCCCTGTTGGAGACCACGTTAGCTCACTACACGCCGACATGGGCCGTCCATGTACCGGAGGGGAAGGATGCCGCCGATGCTGTGGCTTCGGAACACGGGTTCGTCAATCTTGGACAGGTAAGATTCTATTAGATTAAGAAGCATTCAGTTGAATTAAATAAAACTTTAACGAATTTTAGTCAATTTTCAATGATCAAGTACGTTTTAGGAACTGTAGAATGTATTGAATACCTTTTTGAATGTGAAAAGATATAAAAAGTATACCGACTTCAATAAAAAACAAATTATGCGTTCCTATAAAATTTGAGGGTTGCCCTAGATTTTTCTGAGATCCCATCATCAGATCCTGACTTGGTGCCAATGGGACCACCTGGAAAGTATATCCTTTTAAACAAAAAAAGAATTTCTCGAATCGGCCCAGGTGTCTTGGAGTAATCGAGGGAATGTACATAAAAAAAAGATTCCGATGAATTGAGAACCTCTTCCTTTTTTTGAAGCCGTTTAAAAAAAAGACAGCTACATCGTTGTTTGTTTAATTTACTACAATAATCGTATAGCTATTATATAAATTCCTGGTTGGAGGTCCTGGCTGATTCATCATGTCCAGCCTAAACCACTAAGGATAGAAATTTTAAAGTTTAATATATTGATTTTGTATGAAAGGTCAATACAAATTAATATATTAAACCAAATTATTAATATGTTTTAGGAGTGTTTCCTTAAAATGTAGAAGGAGAAGAAAAGGTATGGGATGTCATATATTTGCTCAATGTTATTTAAAATTTTATTAATGCACTTTTATACAAAATTAAACACGCATGTCGGCGTTTTTAATTTCCATAAGGGAAGAAAGGGCGTGGCAAAGTTTGGATGGTCTACGCGAGCGTACTCAGGAGCGGAACGCTTATTATATGTATTTGTATAAAAATTGGTTGGATTTTCATGAGATTTACTATAAACAATTTTAACGCTAAAGCTTTCTTTTTATACGTAGATTTTATCGCGGGAGAAACTGCGAGCTTAGCTTAGTATAATCCGAAACATAACCATGATAAACGACTATAAATGTACGTTTCAACGTCTTATTTCCTAACAATTTCCACGTTGCTTTTATGATCACACTATCACGTTCTGTTATTAATAATAACCTCGATTTTGAATGCGTATTTTGTGTTCGGTAGACACGCGAAGTCTCATTAGCGTAATATAAAAGTATCCAGCACGAAATTTATGAGATACTTCTGTGCGTAAACAAAACAAATCTCTCCAGCTGGCAACTTTTACTTTGTTTTCTTTAAGCAAAAACTTTGATGTGAAAATGTCTTAAACATTTGGTCAATTAGGAAAGTCTTGAAACAAAAGTCTTTTGTAATTTTGTATCTACTGAGTCATTTTCAAGTGTGTTTACTTGTAACACATCTGAGACTTAGTGAAACTTTATTCTGTTAAATGTGTTGTAAATTGTACATGACTATTTACTCTTATCTGCTGTGAGTTGTTTTATTTTAAGAAAAGCGTATTTGTTTATACATACATATACACTCACGCCTGTAATCCCTGAAGGGGTAGGCAGAGGTGTAACCAGTACACCCACTTTTCGCCGAATTTAATTCACATAATGTGATAGGGGACGAGCCTATCGCCATACCGGGTTAAATTCCAGACTCTGGGCTGATACTGAGTATTTATAAATAGAAAAACCCAATATCACTTTACCCGAGCCGGGGATCGAACCCAAGATTTAAAAAAAATTTTTTTTTTAAATATTATTGTTAAAAAAATAAAACGTTTTGACATTTGTACATTGACATGTACGTTAGTATATTTTACCTACATATAAGACCATACCAGCCTTGAATACACGTTATCTCCACTGGTCAAAGGTTTCATGTTATCAAATAAAACATTTAAACACAATTGCGTTGTCCTTATATAAAAACTAGAATTCTTATTACATTATAGCTGGAGAGTTTGTAGTTTTCAAATGAGATTACGGGCTCAAATATGTGATCACTATGGCTGAATTAAAAGTCACTTTTTATTCGATATTGTAAATATATTGAAGTGTGTGATAGAGACGTATTTTGACGCACTTCTTGACGCGCGATTTAGGCAGTAGTTTCACGTCCGCAATCTTAGCCCATATTCCTCTGTACGTCTCATATATCGATCGCATTATCTCAAAAACACTTATACAGTTGCTTATAAAGTGGAGATGGCGTGGTCATCGCGCGCTGTTGTATTCCCGATCGCATATTAGAAGTATACTCCTAAAATGTAAGTCTACTTGTGGTACCAAAAACTAGATGGTGTTATTTTAATTACATTTTTGCAAAATATAATTTTTAAAGTAGTATAATCCGTAATCTTAAATTCTTTTTATTTACAATATATATCCGGTTTTTTTATATTAACTATTATTGTAATCTCTCAAATGATTAGGACTATATTATTTTTCTATTTGTCATTAAAAACAAAAGGTCTCTTTCTATTAATAACCACCCACAACGTGCCCTTATTTACATAACCGGATGTGGAATATTGTGGTTCACGATGACTGACATTAACTAGGAAACCTATATGGATAAACGCACGCGTTCGACGTTAACCGAACAGGATGCAAGCCCAGACGCAACTTGCCTAGTTAAATCGGTCATTGCCATTCGATCTAGCCTCGAATGATTCATTCATTCAAAATTATTGGCCGGCATTCCACCATTGTTTAATAACAATTAGAATTACTATCCACAAACAAATCAACAACAATATTTAACATTGACCGGATAATTAAGTTATTAACCTCAAAGGAAAGTAGCACAATCTTTTGCAAAAACTATTAAAATTCACCTTGATATAAAATTTTGTACATCAATCGCTTGGAGCGAGTAATTTGAACCTATACGTAGTACCTCTATGTATTTGACCCTGTATGTCTTTAATAATGAAATTAGTAACATACAGTAACAACACGTTTAACAAGGTACTGGTATGTGAGTGCGGATTTAATATTACTGTTACTATTTATAGGTTTGCATCATTTTATAGATACGTATTAAACATTAAAAATTGTTACAAGATAATTAAATAACACTGCCTCGGTGGCGCAGTTGTAATTGCGCATGCGTTACGACTGCGGTGCTGAGGGCTCGGGTTTGATCCCGGGTCGGGTAAAGTGATATTGGGTTTTTCTATCTAGAAATTCTCAGTATTAGCCAGGAGTCTGGAATCTGTGCCCGGTATGGCGATGAACTCGCCCCCTTTCCCGTTATGGGACCGAAATTCGGCAAAAAGTGGGTGTACTGGTTTCACCTCTGCCTACCTTCGGAGATTACAGGCGAGAGTGTATAATATGTATTTTAAAATTGTTACAAAATAATAAAATAAATTGATATAATTTGTTACCGATTGAAAAGACCAATCGGAAATTTAAGAAAGATTACTAAAACAAAATCTTACAGATCACGTAACAAATGAACCGCTTCGTTAATGTTGCACTGAGATAAAATTAGAGTGTTATTTCGAGTAAACATGTAACAACAGATTTGAGGAAACGTTTTTTTTTTTTTTTTTTAGTGCCTCGATAGGCAGACGAGCAGACGGGCCACCTGATGGTAAGTAGTCACCGCCGCCCATAGACTTCTGCAATACCAGGGCACAGCAAAGCCGCTGCCTACCGTAGCTAAACGTAACATTTAGCATCGCCGCCTATCCACATCTCATGCGCTTTCAACGTAAGCACTTTGTCTAAACATGCATATTAATTGCGCACATTATTCGCTACGCTAAAATACTAACACACACACTTCCTAGTAGTTTATTTTCGAACTTTCTGAAACGGAATTCCTTTACTACGCTGCTCTGAGAAATTTAAAACATTGATCCTTAAATCTACCGTAGTGTGGTTTCTACATTTAGAAAGAACGCGCCGCCTCGCTATATGAAGTGTGGGGACGAAAATAAACAGGAAATTTAAGTGAGCTGCGTTATTTATTTTAAGTGACAACTGGATTTCATCCATTTACAGTTTTCTATTTTTGTACGGTGCCGTTTGTCTGAATATGTTAATATAGTTTACTCTACAAATACTTTCTAAGTAATATTCATTAGGATGTCTATATTCTTTCTTAACGTCTTGCTTTAAAAGAGCTATTTGTTTTCTGTTCAGTATATTTTAAGGACCCTTGACGGTAAATATTCAATGAGTACCTTGACATACTTGCATAAAGGTAGTTCCATGTCATGTATGTCTGTCACTATGTTTTTTTATACACCCAACAGATATAGACCTGACCTAACACTAGGTCAAACTTGTAACGTAGGTATCAACTACGAAGGACTAGGGTCCCACAACACACGAAACAAATCATTCACACAAACATTTGTCTCGATGCGGGAATGGAACCCATGACTTTTCGTTTTACCGCTGCGCCACAGAGGTTCAATTTCTGTAATAAAATGTACTTAAAATAGAATTACGGCCAATGCCTTATTGTCACACAAATCTAAACTACCTACATATTTACAACGTTACTCACACATAGCCAGACGTGCAAAGGTGAGTTGAAATATCTACACAGTGTATATTATAGCAATGGATGCCCCCATCTCTACACAACAGGCCGGCATGATTGTGTTGAGTAGGGAGGGATAGATTATCTCTCACTACTTAATACTCTCACTGGACGGCACTGCATTTACCATCAAGTGCACTGTGGTATCTTTGCCTTGCCAGGATAAAAAAAGATATAGCAATATGTATCATCCTGATTAATGTCGTTATTGTAAAAAAAAAATTATCGATTTAGTAAAACCTACATGTATTAATTGAGAATCAGTTAATGACCCATTAACTTTCATTAGTAAAGACAAACATTTTAACACAGAGTTAATCTTCCGTTAGCGTCGGTACTAATTTAGTCAAATTTTGAATTTTTGCAGTAAAATCATAATTATAAGTTTCTTGAAGGCAATACACTGATTCAGATTGATGAATTCGACGCTCTATGCATATAACTTGTCATAATGTTAAATGTTGACTCTGATACGGTCATTATTATATTAAAAATAAATTAAGTATTTAACCATGATTAACTAATACTTACTTAGCAGTAAGAGTTATATGCAATGCATATTCTCATTTGAATAACGGCCGGCGTGGTAGCCGTCATGCACCAGAACTAATGAGGGGAATAATGTAAACCTTATACTTGAATGCAAATGAGGACATTAGCTAATAATCACACATAAACATTTAATATACAAGTGTAATTTTCAAGCGCGTTTCAACAACAATGTCCTCGAAATTCTCGTTGAATTGTTATAGAATACACCGACAATATCAAATGGAAAGGCGAAGAATAGACGCTTTGATACTCCACCGGGCCGCGTACATAAGCTGTCGTTCTATGTCGATAACAAAATGGTGGTGCCAGACTACTGTGACGTCACACGTGATAACTGATGTGAGGTGTGACATCATACACTTAATCAGTACTATCTTGTTATGAAATATAACAGGCAGTTTGATACGCCTAATTCTTTTATGAAATTGTTTAAGGCAGTATAGTATTTTTAAGGTGAAGGACATCGTGACGAAACCTACCTGAGAATTCTCATAAGAATTTCTGTATGTGAAATGTACCAACCCGCCGGCCAGCGATCAGGAAGGATAAATATCCACATTGTTTTAATACGAGTTTGATATGAGAATTGATTTGGAGTTGATTTTTAGTTAACTTTTTTTTTTTTTTTTAGTGCCTCGATATGCAGACGAGCAGACGGGCCACCTGATGGTAAGTAGTCACCGCCGCCCATAGACTTCTGCAATACCAGCTCACAGCAAAGCCGCTGCCTACCGTTCTTTGCAACATATAATTTTAATTTACCGTATAGTTAATAGTACCTATTCCTTATATGCAGTGACGTAATAACATTATTGAATCATTTAATATAATTCTATAAATTTGTAGGCTTCTTATTGCCAGACGTCTGGGGAAAAAGTTTACGTTATACAATACCTAAAAGTTCTTAAAACTGCTGTTTCGAAATCTAAGACACGAATCTATATAAATGGCTCAGAAAAGATACAAAATACATACATACACATTCACGCCTGTAATCCCTGAAGGGGTAGGCAGAGGTCTAACCAGTACACCCACTTTTCGTCGAATTTGTTACGGTCCCATAATGTGATAGGGGGCGAGCCTACCGCCACACCGGGCACAAATTCCAGGCTCCAGGCTAATACTGAGAAACCCCAATATCATTTTACCCGACCCGGGGATCGAACTCGAGTCGTCAGCACAGCATTTCTAACGCATGCGCAATTACAACTCCGCCACTAACGCAGTCAAGATACAAAAGTATTGTAAATAATATTAATCAATACATACACCGTTATGAGTAATGGTGACTACTACTTATTTTCTATTTTTACTATTGACATTATAGTAAGGACATTATAGTAAGGACATTATAGTAAGGACATTATAGTAAGGACATTATAGTAAGGACATTATACATGGACTAAGGCCTAACCCCTCTCATTAGTAGAGGAAGCCCGTGCCCAGCAGTGGGACAATGTTTAATACAGGGCTAGTATTATTATTATTTTCGGTAAACTTTTTGAAGTCTCGGTTTGACAAACCGGTATAAATAAGACTTACGGGCCTAGGCCAAGTATATCTTATTAGGTGCTTTCTAATTGTGTTGTTCGATCTGTAGGAATTTTCTTACAATCTTCTTTCTTCTTTCTTACAAAAGGCTTTCTGTAGAGTGCTGTGTACGAATTTAGGTAACCCTAAGATCTTTAAAGAATCGTGTAGCTGTGTAGGAATGACGCCAGTAGTGGAGAGTACAACTGGGACTATAGTTGCTTTGTTCAAGTGCCATATGCGAACTACTTCGTCTTTGAGGTCTGTATATTTGGATAATTTTTCTGAAATTGTGGACTGAAGGTTGTGAGTATTAGGAATAGCTATTATTATTATAGTAATTAGCTAAGACTTACATTATATTATTGTTTGTACGGTAAATAACCGGACAGTATGACTAATAATCTCTTCACACATAGGGCAAGACCTCTCATCGAATGACAATATTATTATGATGAAAATACCAACGAAACCACGTGAGAAGAGATAAGGTTGTCCTCCACTCTGTTCGGTAACTCTTGGCATGCCTCCGCAATGTGTGGATACATCCTATGATCTTGATTTTTTTTCACGGTCGTTGTCATTGTGATGATTAATTGCAGTATTTGTTGCATCAGCGATATAATTTGTTTGCCAATTAAATATTGAATGCCAACTAGTGTATAATTTTAACTCATAATCCCAGACTATATTATTATTTTTTGTTTGTTCGAGCATCATCAAACAACTGCCTATTTTGATTTGCTTTTGTGTTTGAAAGCTGTTAATAGACTTAAAAACATTTTATCCGATATCGAGTTCGATTCGCGAGTCTGGTAAAATATTTTTATGAAAGAAAATCTATGAGTGTATTTATGGTGTGGATCACAGTGATCTAGGTTACTCGTAACGTTGTGGGATTTGTCAAGCATGATGATGGAGGAGTTGGATATCTGGATAGCTGCATTTTAAAATTCGAATGTAAAATGATAAGGGATATTGAGTAACATTTTAGTCTTCTGAGTCTCAAAAGCATGTCATTGATTCCCGATAAGATAAAATGCGTGAATCACCTTAAAAATCTATGTTTACACCACAGCAATGCTTATTTTATGAGAAATATATTGTATTTTTATGCAATCAATATTATTCATTCTTAGATTATAATATATTATAACCAATAAATATTACGCGAATCCTTTCGGTATATTTTGGCAGAAGTTTTCCTGTTCCGTGGAATAATTGCGTAAATTCAAATAAAATAACCTGTGTGAAACCCATGCTTGTATTGGCTACTCAGTTGATTTACAATGACTAATGTGAGTTGATTTATATGTAATTGTGTTCCTATAAGAATTCACTCTTCTTCTTAAGAGTTCACTCTCCGTTTTATTCGACGTTTATTTTACAGAAGGCCTGCGGACAAATAACACAATAAAACATAAGTAAAAATAAAACATACATAATATTGCCAATTAAAATCTTCTACAGACGAAAGCCACGGAATTGAATCCAGGCGCAAAGCAAGTATTTCTGGCAAGGGATAGGGAAGAAAAATATCGCACAGTGACCTGTCGATCTCAGAATTCTCCACAGCAATTTGAACAATATATGAACTTTATCAAAACATAGTTTCAGCGTTGTGGAATAAGGCCTAACCCCGCTCATTAATATACAGAGATGTTTTGTTACGATTATTAAATACAATTATTTATATTGTAAGTGTAATGACAGCAGCGATAGCCTAGTTGGTTCCGGTACGGACTGTCAAAACGAAAGTCGTATGTTGGAAACTTTTCTCGAGTTATGTGTGCATTCTTTGTTAATTATCGCTTACTTTAACGGTGAAGGAAAACATCGTGAGGAAACCTGCATATCTGAGAATTCTCACAAGAATTTCGAAAGTATGTGTCTACCAACCCGCAATAGGCCAGCGTGGTAGACTATTTTTTTTATCCTGGCACGGCAAAGTGACCGCACTGCACCTGATGGTAAGCGCAGTGCGGTCCAATTAGAGTATCGAGTAGCGAGAGACGATCCATTCCCCGCTACTCAACACAATCATGCCGTCCTGCTTCTTCACACTACGCCATGGGCAAGAAGGTGAAGAAGCGGTCGTGGGTCTAATGTCAGAGTACTTAGAAGGCCGCGTAACGGCCAAATAACGTACCCCAACTCAAGACCCCCGACAAAAACCGGATGTACACTGGCTGATCCCGGAACGCGACTAAGGCCTAACCCCTCTCATTAGTAGAGGAGGCCCGTGCCCAGCAGTGGGACAATGTTTAATACAGGGCTAGTATTAGTTGTTAAGTGTAATGACTAAGGCAATACCCCATATATGTAGATTTATCATTGTAGTGAGTGCAGACAGACGGCTTGCGAGGTCCTTTTGTAGTAGAGTGGTTATTGTGTGGTACGGAAGGCGAGTGCCGATTGCCATGATATCTATATAAAATACGAAAAAAGATTTTACCTATGTCCGTTATAGTCTTCGAAACCACTCAACCAATTTCAATGACATTTTGAGTATGTCTGTGCTTGGGTGCAACTTAAAATATAGGATAATTTTAGATCAGATAGGTGGCGCTGTTGTCGAGATTTGAATTTATTTTTTTCAACGAAAATTCGGCCCACAGAACAAGCGGTTTATGGCAGGACGACGTCTGCCCGGGACCAAATAATATAATAAATACCAATTGTATTGAATATAAGAACAGACACACATCAATCTATTAATTACGTATGTGTAAAATATTGTGACAATATCAGATCAAAAGTATTTAATAAGAATCGTATAACACTTATTAAAATAAAATCTATACTAATATTATAAAGAGGAAAGATTTGTAAGTAAGTATGTTTGTAACGAATTGGCTCAAAAAATACTGGACCGATTTTAAAAATTCCTTCACCATTTGAATGCTACATTATCACTGATTAATATAGGCTACATAATATTAAGATTAAGCTTAAGATGTCTCCATGGATTTTATATCTTTTCTTTCAAAAATAACTACCACGGGGGCAAGCCGCGAGCAAAAGCTAGCTAATAAAAATGAAGCACAGATCTTTTAAATCAATCAACAAGGTAGCATTTATATTATTAAAGAAGATTATTATTTAATAATATAAAATAATAAAATCTGTATGTTTTATCTTTGTGTATGGCATTACATGCAGTGTTAATTAATTTTATCAAATAACTGCGTTTGCAAGCCTATAATATTCGTACGTAGTTTTCCTTATGTTTGCGGTTAAACAGGGTGAATAAATATACGTAGGCATAATGTATTCTTTCAATAAATGATTTTTATTCCTTCCTGGAACAATTAAATAATAAATAATAATACTAGCCATGTATTAAACATTGTCCCACTGCTGGGCACGGGCTTCCTCTACTAATGAGAGGGGTTAGGCCATAGTCCACCACGCTGGCCTAATGCGGGTTGGCAGACTTCTCATACCTTCGAAAAATTTTCAGATATGCAGGTTTCCTCACAATGTTTTCCTTCACCGTTAAAGCAAGCGATAATTAACCTGGAACAATTGCCGAGATACTAATACTTCATACATGTGTTGTTGTAAT
Source organism: Laothoe populi (assembly GCA_905220505.1). Classification (NCBI taxonomy): domain Eukaryota; kingdom Metazoa; phylum Arthropoda; class Insecta; order Lepidoptera; family Sphingidae; genus Laothoe; species Laothoe populi. The sequence goes on from HG992163.1 coordinate 7,266,123, forward strand.
TTGAACAAAATAGCTGGCCGGCATAATTGTGTTCTTTCGCTACTTGATACTATAACTGCATGGCACTGCACCTGCCATCAGGTTTGTGTGATCACTTTGCCAAGCCAGGATAAAATAAACCTTGAGTAGTTTACTGGCGACCAACGGCTTTAAAATCTGAGATCCTCAATTCGCAAATTGTATAATTTTTGAGATTTTCGATTTGAAAAATGTAAAGGGCCTTACGTAAGCATAAGCTATCACATATTAGGACGGAAATAGAATTCGTGAAACGTAACCTACTGTAAATAGGAAATAAGAGACTTATTATACCATAACGTTATGATAGTATATAAGTAAAAGTTTTTTTTTTCATAAAAAGTACACCGACTTCAATAAAAAACAAATTAAGCGTCACTATAAAATTTGATTTTCCTTGATTTTTCTGAGATCCCATCATCAGATCCTGACTTGGTGCCAGTGGGACCAACTGGGAAGTATACCCTTTTAAACAAAAAAAGAATTTCTCGAATCGGTCCTGGCGTCTTCGAGTAATCGGGTAACATACATAAAAAAAAAGATTCCGACGAATTGTTAACCTTCTCCTTTTTTGAAGTCGGTTAAAAAGAGATAATTAAAAGTGAGTAGGTATTTGGTGGTGGTTACACTATTTACGTCTTTACCCCTCAATGATTTCTTTATGTTATTTATGGAACGAAAAGTCGGTATTGATAATGACGAAGTCAAATGTTTGAAAAGGTTATTTATGCTGGAAAGCTGAGTAACATTCCAAGTAAATAAGGTAATTTTTAATATGAATTTATGATTTATTTAATACTTTTCCGCCATGATAACGTTAACTACTAACACGAGTTATTAGTGTCGGGCTATTGTTATTTTGTATACGATTCTATACGTTCATTTGTTTGACTCTCCGTGGCGCAGCGAGCGGGTAATTTGAGGTAAACAGAGGTCGCGGGTTCGATCCCCGCCCAAAGAGAAATTCACATCATTCACAATATTTGTTTCGTATCTAGGTATTCTTTAGTATGGAGTATTATGTATGTGACTGTGGATTGTATTATTTCACAAACTTATATTTTTAACCGACTTAAAAAAAAGGAGGAAGTTCTCAATTCGTCGGAATCTTTTTTTATGTATGTTCCCCGATTACTCGAAAACGCCTGGACCGATTCGAGAAATTCTTTTTTAGTTTAAAAGGTTTTTTTAAAGTTTTAGTTATACTTCCCAGGTAGCCCCATTGGCACCAAGTCAGTATCTGATGATGGGATCTCAGAAAATCGAGGGCAACCTTTAAATTTTATAGGGACGCACAATTTGTTTTTTTATGGAAGTCGGTGTACTTTTTATGAATGAAAAAAACTTTTTTATTTAGTATGTTTCTGCATATTTCTTTGTTATCAGTTCCGCTCATGTCGGTATAGTACGTGCAGTCATCAACTGTCGGCGACTTGCCAAAATGCGTTGGCGCCGAGTGGGACGCGCAGCCAAATCTCAAAGCATATTTAGTTCACACCACGCTATGCTACGTTAAAGGGCTAATGTACTGATAATCTGGGTTTACTTATAGTGTACTAGATGTTGCTCGCGGCTCCGGCCGCGCGGTGATTATTTCTGGAAGAAAAGGTGGATCCATGGAAGCATCTTAAGCTATTACACCTTTCTATATTTTGCTATCTCATAGGAAGTGTGCATATTTTCGGGATTATGTAAAAAGTAGCCTATGTAGTTTTCAGACCCCTAAACTGCCACTATCCAAAAAAATCATGTCGATCCCTTACTCTATGAAAAACTAAACTATTCCACGGGAACTGTACATTTTCCGGGATAAAAAGCAGCCTATGTGCTATTCCAGACTATAATCTATCTCTGTCTTTCAACCAGAATCGTCCAGCCGTTGTAGCGTGATGGAGTAACAAACACCCATCCATCCAAACAATCGCATTTATTATATTAGTAGGAGGTAGGATAACAAAAAAAAAAAAAAAAAAATGTGTGATGCTAATGTTTGTACCTAGAGAAAATTTAAGCAACGATTAATCACCAACATGTTTTCTATGTAGTACTAGAAGCTACTTCATTATAATTCCTTATTATAGATATTATTATTATTATTATTATAGATATTTTTCCACAGCTAAATCATTATGTTTCAACCATAAATGTGTGTCAGCTAATCGCAGACATAAACAATCAAATGTGATCGAAAAATAGGCAGAATTTCAAAATTGTTTGAAGATTAAGTGGCATGTAGGTGTCCTTATTTTATATCACTAAACGTCAATCGAGTATGACTGGTCTTTAAAATTCTTAATTTTAAAAATAAACCGTTGAAATTATGATATGGTGTATCGGGAGAATAATTCGAAATTCGGTACATCTCCCGAAGAATCGGGAGGTTTGGAAACATTGATCGTTGCCGAAGTGTGCTTTTATATGTGTGTTAAAAAAACCTGCGAACTGGAATATTTCGAAAGAGCGGATAGCCGAAAGCTAAAAACAAAGGGTAGTGCTGAAATAAGGACACTTATTTTTCCTAGTTTCCATTGTCTTCATTACGGGCCTCTGTGTTCTATCTCTCCTCTATCTTTTTATGGACTTTCTTTGTAGCAAATATATGAATATCGTCTTCAAAAACCAATACAAGCTACAAACAATACCCATTAGCGGATTAAGTTGGTTGGTTGACTGGATTTAAAACATTACAAATATTTGATCCTCATATTCATTGTTTTGGGGTCAAGTAGCTTGTGATACGAGAGGCCGCGGATTCGATTCCACTCTAGTAGACATTTTGTGTGATCCGAAAATACTATTTGTATGTCTCTTGTTGTTCCAAAAACAACGGTAGGCAGCGGCTCTGCTGTGCTCTGGCATTGCAGAAGTCTATGGGCGGCGGTGACTACTTACCATCAGGTGGCCCGTCTGCTCGTCTGCCTATCCAGGCACTAAAAAAAAAAAAAAAAAAACACCAAACTGACATCTTCATAAGAGGTATCGACTATGATTATGACTGTTAGGTGTCACATTATACATTCCGTTAATAAATATTAATTTAATTTTTTATTGCAGCCCGTCATAAACTTAGACACATCATAAACTAATCCTAAATGTCATCACTAGTAATAAAATGTCGCCGACAATAATTTCAACGTGGTGCCACGTAGCGTGTTGCAATTTTAAATTAGGCTGCGGCTTTCTTATAGAATGTGTGTGTGCATAATGTACACACATTTGTGTCAAGACACGTGACTCAGCACACATCATCCGACCGGCTGCATCAAAACATTTGATACAATTGTTCTATGTGCGCAAGGTTCTAACTTATCGTAACTTTTTTTTTATGCCTGGATTGGCAGACGAGCAGCAGGCCGGCATGATTGTGTTGAGTAGGGATAGATTGTGTCTCGCTACTTGATACTTTAACTGGACGGCACGGCACTTACCATCAGTGCAGTGTGGTCACTTTGCCGTGCCAGTATAAAAAAAAGACGCGCCACCTGATGATAAGTAGACTCCGCCGCGCATAGACTGCTGCAATGCCAGGGAACAGCAAAGCCGCTGCCTACCGTTGACAAGTCTGTCATTATTCTTCTTAATCCTCATTAATTTGAGCATAAGTATAAATATATTCAACCGATATAATAAAATAAAATATCGATTTCTTAATTACGATATATAGACTTAGTAACTATTAACATTGTCATGAAATTACAATCCTTATCGATTTTATAAAAAATGGCTGCAAAATTATTTTTAACTGGCACGTTCTTTATTATCGATAATCGATACTGTGTATCGGTGCTATTGTTATCGATAAAACGGAATCTCTAGTATCGATACGTGAGGCGGTTAAAACCAACCCTATACGTCTGGATCCACCATCAACTGTTGTATTATTATTTCAAGAGTCATTGACACCAGTTTTTAAATAGTCCTTTTTGGGATAATTAGGATGTGAACGTCAACAGTGCACTCTAATAAAAACGGATGCAAATTAATGTTGTGTTATATTGTGTGTATTTTTAGTTGAGTTTGTTGAGTGTTATGTGTATGACAAATCTTTCTGAATAGGTAAATCCTAAGATGTAGGGTAGGTCATTAATAACAAAACGTTCGATGATTTTATCAATATTTGACAGCCTCCGTGGCTTAGTAGGCGAGTAGCCGGCTGTGAAACGTAAGGGCGTGGGTTCGATTCCCACACCGGGATAAATGTTCGTGTGACAGACAGATTTGTGTCAGGTCTGGGTGTTTTGAGGCCGATAGTCTCTCGTAGTCCCTGATACCCACAACACAAGACTCGTATCTTAGTGTCGGATCGGGGCAATGTGTGTGACTGTTGGGTGTTATTTATTTTTTTATTTGAAAACAATTAATAAAGTAGCTAATATTAATTTTGAACTTTTATCTTGTAAATGAAACCAGCCGGATGAGTGATCGTCTGCCAAACTAAAGATAGTAGAGAATTGAAAAAGCAATTGTGAAAGAATCTCAAACAATGAGCATCGGTACGGAATGAGATTCGTTTTCTTTCGATTCTATTCTGCAGTCGAAAACGAGGCGGGTAGGTGGAGAGGCGGAGAGGCGGAGGGGCGATGGGCCGGAGGGGCGTCATGGATGCCTTTTGTGAGGGGCAATCGTCGCTTAACGTTTCCGAGGCCTCGAAGTAAAGGGGGTTGTAGACACAAGGCCTTTGTGTCCGCGGCTTTATCTTCGACCAGCAAACATCGAACCAAGTCTTCGCTAAGACGATTGCGTTAACTGCAACAACTATTCCGTAACTGCAAGTTACTGTTTTTACTAGTTAGTTTCCAATTCAATTTACTTCATACTTTTATTACCGGTAGATAAACTTAATGACCTGTAAAAAGTGCCCCTAGTGGCCTAATTTACTAAATAAACGATTTGATTTGATTTGCAAACGTGATTTCAAATATTTGAACTACGTAAGAAATAATGTAACAAAGATTAGATCGTAGCTTATTTACATCTAATTCACCAAGATGAATTAAATTAGATATTTATAACTTTTGATATATTTAGGTACTTAGAAACGTACATAAACATAATAATACATACATCAACCAATATCTATTAAATAATATATAGATAAATAAATAACACCCAACAGTCACACACATAGCTCCGACGTCACACTAAGATACGAGTCTAGTGTTGTGGGTATCAGGGACTACGAGATACTTTCGGTCGGACAACACCCAAACCGCGGACACAAATATCTGTCTGTCACACAAACTTTTTTCCCGGTGTGGGAATCGAACCCACGACCTCTCGTTTCGTTTACTCGCCAACTGCGCCACGGAGGCTGGCTATAGACTCCAGGGCGCAGTTATATAATCAAGTGACTATAGCTGGAACTATACAATGAAATTATATCTAAGTATGAAAAATTACTTTAACAATAATAATTTCTTCACTATGGTTGCATCAGCAACGCCTAAGCATAACACCGTAGTTATTTTATTTAAATTTTATAAATCCACTCTTAAATAAGTATTTTAGAAGAACCATTCAAATCTGGTGAAAGCGGTAGTTGTCAAATGACAGAAAAAGGATACACGATATGAGTAGTGACGTCACCTCCAAGAACGGCCATTACGATGCCGTCGTGCGAGGGAGATAGTGAGATATTCCCATTACACATCCACTTACGCTAAACAATATTAAAATAAAAATTTAGATAATTTTTTTAATCAATTTTAATTGGTTTATTTTTAGCGTTATTTTCGGTTGTTTATCATATAACGGACTAAATTATTAGGAACACTAGACACAGGAAACTGCTTTATTATTTATGTTTCACACTCAAATGGCTCGCACGAACGCCGGGCATCATGAATGTTTGTCAAACTTGAGTGACTTGATTTCCAAACGTTTATAGTGTGGAAGTGTTATGGATTTGACGTTATGCACAGAAAGAATATTTAAACTGCAATAAAGCGGTAATAGCAGCGATAGTCTAGTTGGTTGCGGCTCGGACTGTCAAGACGAAAGTCAAACGAAACCCAAATGGCATACACCTCTGACTTTTCTAACGTTACGTGTGTATTAATTATCGCTTGCTTTAAGGTTTAAGGAAAAATAAGGAAACTTGTATACCTGAGATTTATCATAAGAAGTTCGAAGGTAATTAGGCCAGCGTGGTGGACGAAGCCCTAACTCCTCTCATTAGTAGAAGAGGTCCGTGCCCAGCAGTTGGCCAATGTTTAATACAGGGCTAGTGTATAAACATAAAAACAAAACATTAAACAAACATCATGTTTGTGTAAAGGATGCTAGGTGCAGAATGTTTTTTGCGGTTCTTTGTGCACTGCTTGTAATTTGCTTGCTTATATATTTTTGAATCTAGTATCGGTATGCTTTGCAACAATACAATTGCAAAAGATTACGTAGAGTAAGCTTGAAATGTGTTTCAAGTTATTTTGCAAAAATAATTTTATTGTGTGTTTTTTTGGCATCTATCCTTTTTTAGCTCTATCTCCTGACATAGAGGTCTGCTACCTAGTTCAGGGAACAGATTCAACACAAACAGAATCACTCACACGCACCACGACAATTACCGCAAATATTCAATTATAACTTTGTTTCTATTTAACTTAATACTTATTGTAATAGATTTGAGCCCTGTGAAAATTTCACTCTATTCTATTCTTATATAAATATAGTGAAAGAGTGAGTGAGTTCTTCTTCTTGTTATTACTACTTACACAGAATTTAATAGAATTCATTAATTTTTCGATAGAATGAATTAATCTTGGATAAAATAAAAATATTATTTTTAATTGATTTACAATATTATATATATAATTAAATGTGCCCGGTATGGCGATAGGCTCGCCCCCTATCACATTATGGGACCGAAATTCGGCGAAAAGTGGGTGTACTAGTTACACCTCTGCCTACCCCTTCGCGGATTACAGGCGTGAGTGTATGTGTGTGTGATTTACAATATTAATTACCAATAACATTTATAAGAGCAATAATAAAACAAAACAAACATTTAAATTAACATTGAAGCCGTCATCTTTATTATGCGGGCTTTTAGTTGAATTGCTAAACGTCATTGAGAGTGGAACTTTGCGAAAAGAAAACAAAGTTGACCAGTATTTGTCTAAGACCCACACATCTTTTAGGAATAATAATGGCACGAATTTCACTATACCTACATTGCTCAGTTACTCTTCAGTAGTTGAACTTATGCTTCTTGCGAAAGCTTTCTGTAAACGTATAATGTTGAATATTTACTTCAAATTTTCTTATTCATTTCTAATAAATTTTCTTTGTTAATAAATCTGAAAGAACATGTTTTTCATAATACGTTATATATACATATTTACAATCCATTTTAAGAAGCTAAATTAAAGTATAAATCATTATCTAAAACATGTTTCATATTATTATGGAAAATGGGCCTTTTTTGCTTCGAGTAGAACAAATGTTCTTAAAATGTTTTTATTTACAAATGATCTATCATGAGTCATGACGCTTTATTGCTGTAATAAAAGTCTATTAAAGCAATTCGCCTCAAAAATAATTCTAAGTATTCAATAATCTGGCGTATAATAAAAAATCTTTAAACTATAAATTAATTTTCTCTCAAAAAGTGACAAAATTCACCACATTTATAACCTCCGAAGTGGAAACCAGAGATTTAAGTATATTTGAGTATACTTACTCACATTTAGCTGAGCTTATTAATATTTTTATAATATAAATTTCACAATACTAGTGATATCATGAAATATATAAACATTGTTAGCGTGCAAGGAATTCCTCGGGAGATTCCTTTATAGGTAATGTCCAGAAGCTTTGTCTGATCTTCTGTACGAATTCCTGTGTAACAAGAAATTCTTTCCTCTTTTCCAGCACTGTTTACAAGCTTTGGGCAGATACAAAAATCTCTTCCGCACATTACACAGCCATAATCAAAAACATGAACGACAGATTTTGTATTCTGAAAGGTCTGGTCGCAAATTTATCTTGGCTTCATTGACCCGGTAAATTGTCGTCTTAACTCGAATGAACCATTTATTTGCATTTAGTCTCGATACTAGGCATGTCTTATATTATGCAAACGAGTTTTCATTCGGGGTCTCGGGATTTGGGACGAAAATGGGCACCTCCCATCGCAATCTTCGCAAGCAGCCAAATCAAAAGGGTTCAATAAAGCTTTTTCATGTTCCTTCCAGAATATTTGCGGGTTTAGTTCAAACACGCGCTGCAAAAACGTGATTTACTGCCATCGATATGATGTCGACTATATTGAGATATTGTGTAACTTTCCGCTATTGATACTATTGAATGGGTTCTGTATAATGGATATTCAAGTTTCTGTGATCATGATGTTTTGAACGTTGCATGCGGCATAATCTGTATATATAAAAGAAGAAACTGACTGACTGACTGACTGACTGACTGACTGACTGACTGACTGATCGATCAACGCACAGCCTAAACGGCTGGGGTTAGAGACTTGAAATTTTGACAGTAGGTACCTTTTATCACGTAGGCATCCACTAAGGAAGGGTTTTTGGCAATACCACCCCTAAGGGGGTAAAATAGGGGATGAAAGTTTGTATGAAAATCCGTCATTTTTGGAGTTAAATTCATGTAAATTTGTATTTGGCATTTTAGTTAAAAATATATGTTTCAGGATTTTTGGAAATTCCGTCCCTAAGGGGGTAAAATAGAGAATTAAAGTTTGTATGAAAATCCGTCCTTTTTAAGTTAAACGCATTAATATTGGTATTTTGTATTGTATACTTTTTCTCCCAAACATGACCTCCACGCGGGCGGAGCCGCGAGCAACAGTATTGTATAATGGCAGTTGTGGTGCATTGGGGAATTTAGGAAGGAAGTTAAGTTCCTAAATCGAATTATTGCAATTATAGTTTATTGCTCTGGATTTACAAAATGACCGTTTTGAAACTTCTTAAAAATTCTTATCGTAACAGCCACGTTCCCTTGTTCTACCTAATTCTAAAATGTAACTTAACATAAAAAGTGTTTTAATTTTATTTCAGGACCATCGTGAATATATTAATAGAAATTCATTAAGCTATAAGACTGCGAACTATTATGATAATAGACTCACGTTTAAAATGTTATCTCTATGTTTCTGAACCATAAATGCTTTGAATAAACTTTATTATTGTTATTATTCAATAAATATTGTTTACTCATTATACTATATTTGTTAAAACAAATGTATAAATTATTTAATTATAAATTTTGGTTCTACTATTTAGTACAATTATTGATTGCCTAATAATATTAAATATCATGATTTAATAAAATAAAAAACAAAGAGCGATAAGATTTAATCAACATTTTATTTGTATTTATTTATTTGTTATTAAATTTTGTAAATATTATTGAAGTAAGTTTTAGTGAATCGAAATAAATAAGTCGAAAAATAAAAACAGTGTTTAAGCTTTGTAAATGAATTTGGAGTCGAGTTATTAAAGGAAATAAAATCCTATTGATTAAACAATTATCCGCATGTGATCAGTTCACTAACTAGTTTCAATTAAAAACCACAACGAAACAACAATTTAGAAGCAATGAGAAGCAATCATGGAACCGAGCAATAAAATACTAGTCGTGATGTTATGTTAGGGGCACGATTACACAAAGATAATGTTATGGTTGAACACGACCAGTTGAAAAAACGTGTACCTGCCGTTCGCCCTAATGAAGGTCACAGTTGGGAACAAATGATTGCCCACAACGGATGTACAGTCCAACTTCAATAAAAAGTCCATTTGAAAACGTAATATTTGGTTCATCACTCTCCCCATTAATTTAGCAATGTTTTTATGACTGTAATTATTAAAATTTCCGAGTCAAGATAAATATTGAGATAGAATGATACGGGTTTGGATATTGAAATGTTTTTTTAATTTCTTATTCTTGTACACAATCTTATATGAGTTATGTTTTAAATTCACGCCTATCTTTGGATAGACAGAGATGCAACTAATGCACACTCGGTTCGCGAAGATAATGACAATCTAGACAGAGACTATCCCGCCCACACACCCGCCATTGTAACTCCTGTTTAGCCAGGATCGACAATGGCACGCATTTTATCGACGCCGAGTAATGAAACTCGCAGAGTCTCTGGGAATCCTTAACTCTCTTTTATCCCGCAACGAAATTAATCAAATAGAAATATAGAGTGGGGTTGAAAATATAAATTGTCCACTTCCCTTCATAGCAAAGTGGGAGACAAACAATGATATAGTAGTAACCTCTAACATAGAACATTTACGTTTGGAGAAGCCAGACGTAAAGCACCACGGAAGTTGATACATAGGTCCTATCATGCAAGCTGTTAAACTTGATTCAAATAAAAGGAATGACAAAAACGCCGGAAATCACGGAAGGTTATGTCCATCTCATCATTTTGAGTAAGCGACTCTTTAGCACAAATGATGTGTAATTTTATCCATTCTAAAATCTTTTGGTAGCTCTTCTTGGAATTTATACCTCACTAGTTTCCAGACCATGCCCATAAGCTTCTACATCACTAAATACTTTAAATATAAAAATTGTATCCTTTTACAAATATTTTTATTTTATCGTTTCTAAAGAAGTTGTTATCCTCTGCTGTTAGTTGTTACAATGTTATTTTTTGTTTAAAAAATATCAAGGTTGATTTTAAATCAACTTTCTGATAAAAAAGAATGACAAGGCTTAAAATATTTTTTCGGCAGCCTACGCAATGTCACTGTAATCAAAGACGCGATGGACTATATATTATACATAAATTTAACTTAAGCGCTTAAGTTCTAAATATGTTTAAGCGTTTTTTGTGGGATTAACTTTTGTGCGTATGCCGGTGTGGTGGCCGTGGGTCTCGCGGTAGGTCCACGCCAACGTAATAAGTCCATTCGAAACAAAGCAGTTTCTTTTATTTGCCTTGTCCGTTGTCCTATTCTTTTTTATTCCAGTTTTGTTGCAGACAGAATCATTTTATATTTATCTTTAAAACTGATTCCTATCCGAGTTATTTTGAATTCAGAGAGTGAATTTTTAAAACCGCATACACATACGTATACACTCACGACTATAATCCCTGAAGGGGTAGCCACAGGTGTAACCAGTACACCCGCTATTCGCCGAATTTATTACCCGTAATGTGATAAGAAGCGAGTTTAACCGGGCTCAATTCCAGACTCCGGGCTGATACTATTTCTAAATAGAAAATCCAATATCACTTTACCCGTCCCGGGGGTCGACCCCGGGACCTCAGCACAGCAGTCGTAACGCATGTGCAATTACAAATGCACCACCTAGGCATTCAAAACGACATATGCATGAAATAGGGAGAAATTTCACAGTACCGTTCTGAGGTAATACAATTTTCAATAAGCAGAAAGCAGTCTGCTCACAGGAATGTTCGCAGTTTTTCTTTACCGCCGTAAGACCGACTCACTTGGCCTCTTTTGTAGTTTGCCACCGTTCTCGAGCGAGAAAACGTTTCTATTCTCTAATAATAAAAATGGAGAGTATGGATTGCAAGCGGATCGCTTTTCTATTGTTACTACTTCGCGAACGATAATTTGAAAATGGAACTTCTAGTTTCATAGATTTTAAAGATTTTCTTTCCATAGCTAAATGCTAATGTAATATTTTTAATTAAATACTATACATCTGTACAATATATAATACACAATAATAATAATAATACTAGCCCTGTATTAAACATTCTCCCACTGCTGAGCACGGGCCTCCTCTACTAATGAGAGGGGTTAGGCCTTAGTCCACCACGCTGGCCTAATGCGGATTGGTAGACATACCTTCGAAATTCGTATAAGAATTCTCAGATATGCAGGTTTCCTCACGATGTTTTCCTTCACCATTAAAGCAAGCGATAATTAACATTTAATACACACATAACTTTAGCAAAGTGTATGCCACTTGGGTTTCGAACATACGACTTTCATCTTGGCAGTTGGTACGGCAACCAACTAGGCTATCGCTGCTATTAATGCACAATAAGGAGAAAACAAGTGTGCCGCAGACAAATCACCGTACTTACATGAACACCGCCACTTATTAATGGACGTAGTTAGCATATTTTCTGATAGAAAATTAATTAAACTTTCATGGAAGTTTAAAGTGTGCATGAAGCGGATTGTGCTTCGGTGGGATTATTTCTTGATTGTGGGGCACTGCCGTCGGCACGTCGAGATCGTTAGGTAGTTCGTAATGAGCGTTACAGAGAATATTTTGGACCACGTTAAGAAATTGAATTTAGCTTCCTTTAGTATAACTAAAGATTTTTTTTATATTGTTAATATTAAAATATATAATATAACTAGCGGGCCCGGCAGACGTCGTCTTGCCCGAGCAAGCACCGCAACACCTGAATCTAAACCATCCAGGGCGCCACCCAAACGCATACAAAAAAAATCATTCAAATCAGTCCAGCCGTTTAGTAGGAGTTCAGTGACATACACACGTACAGTAGAATTATATATATAAAGATATATAAATATACCCAACAGTCACGCACATAGTTCTCACCCCACGTTAGGTAAAACCTGTATCGTGGGCATTAATAACTACGAGAGACCACATTTCCACAACACCCAGACTCTGTTCAAACATTTGTCTCGGTGCGGGAATCGATCCCACAGCCTCTCGTTTCAGAACTGACTACTTGCCTGCTGGGCCACGAGGCTGTCATATATGAATTAAATAACAATAATTTATGCCAGTTACACCTTCATGTTCCGATGGTCTTATGAACATAACTGGATAAAATGTTTCAGTACTGTTAAGATAATGCGTAGTTTCTTGTTTTAATGATAGATACCACAGTATATAACATAATAGTGTATAATTTGTTGCCATAGACTAAATTAAGAACTGCACGAATAAATTTTATTTTAATATAGTTTTTGTTTAATATCAGTCCATAGCGTCTTGTGTGTATAATGTGTACATCTTTGGCAAAATGGGTCCAAAATAAAATAAAATAAATAAAACAATTAAAAAAAATACTTTTTCTCAAAAAATTTCATACATTAATTGGATATTTCCTAAATCAAAACCTAAACAGTCAATTCTAAAATAATATATCTTTTCAGAGGCGAGACAAAAATGAAAACTATGAAGACAAAAGTTAAATAATAATAAAAATATTATAACATATAGTTGTTAGTAATAAAACTATAATTAAAGCTTTGCTTATAGCTATAAATTTGATTTAACTTAAAAGGTGCCGTGAGGCGGTCTAAGACTATTAGTTTAAGATTTAGATCGGCCATCTGCACAGCTTGGTGGTTTCTCCAGACATCCGAGAAGTGATACTGTATTAAAATCCGTAAGCTTTGTTTTGTGAGCAGCCAGGCATCCAATAAAATTGTTATTAACATGGCGAATAGTGGGCATTATAGTCTATAATTATTTTGTATTGCACTAAATTTAATGAATTTGGTGTACATTGTCGTCCAGAATAAAATAAGGTACAATTTGTACATGGTAGAAAAATAATTGAACGCATAAACTGCAAGTCAAGCATTTTTTTTAAATAATATAACTGACGGTAAGCGCAGTGCCGTCGAATTAGAGTACTAAGTAGCGAGAGACAATCTATTCCCCTACAATCAACACAATTATGCCGGCCTGCTGTTAAGCTTCACACTGCGCCTAAAGGAACCAGGATCATAGGAAGGAGGGAAAACAGTGGATGGCAAACTGTTCCACAGGTTGATAGTGGAGCATACAAAGATAAAAAGATAATTCTTGATCTATACATTTCCTAGGTCCTTTATTTATTGGTCTTTATCTTTTTGTTTTATATCTTAAGTCAAAATATATTGTAAGAATCATATCTATAGTCACATTAATTTTAAAGTATTAGTAAAAGAAAGGAGGGTACTTAAATTTTAAATATAGAATTCGTCAAATCTACTAACACAATTAGGCCAGGGTGGTAAACTTAAGTCTAATTAATTATTGGAGGAAGCCAATTTTCAGTTTAGTGGCATAGTATAACTAATATATTATAATAAGGCTCAACAAAAAGGAAATTATATGTATAATCAAATTAAAGTATTAATAAAGATTACACAAAGAGTTTATAACATAAAAAAATAGTTGTCACCTTTCCTAATAAGCTAACTTTCAATTTTGAGGCGTCAAGAAAAATATCTTAAGCTAATCACAATAACGTAGTGTATGATTATAGTATCAATAAAGATAATACTATTCAGAATATTTACTTAAAAAAAAATATTGAAATAAAAAATGTTACAAACCAAAAGTTTGTGTGCTATTCACACACGGTCGAAGTGAAACTTCAGAAAAGTAAGCTTTGTATTACACAGGAACATACACGCGTATTCACACACATAGTAAGTACTAACTACTAAAATATTTCAAAACCATCAAAGAACTACATCAATAACAGTAACCGATTCGATTCCACTCGATCCTCTCGTAGGCTCTCATTCTCTCTTAGGCTCAGTCCTATAGATTTATGTGTTGGTCTCTTTTTACTGACGCTTTTTCGATTCATCGAGTTTCAAATCACGATTCTAAAGAAGTTTCACTTCAAAACTACTTTTCACGCAGTATTTCCTAATAAGCCAACTTTTCACCAAGTATTTCCTAATAAGCAATCAAATTTGGTCTGCGAGGCCTTTATAACCCCTTAAACGGGAGTCACCTGACACCGCGAACCACGTGCCCGTGACGGCGCTGTTAACTACGGTACCAGTAATTAATTATCTGAGCCCGGTACTCGCGTCACGTGACCCTCAGCTCATAACTGAACGTAATTACTCTGTGTCAGATAAATCAGGCTCAGTCGAAATAGTTTGGCCTGCTGAGGGATGAGCTGAAAGTTGGGATGTAAAATATTCCGCTTCTTCATCTTCTTGTCCATGAGGTAGTGTGAAGAAGCAGGCTGGCATGATTGTGTTGAGTAGCGGGGGAATAGATCGTCTCTTGCTACTCGATACTCTAATTGGACGGCACTGCGATTACCATCAGATGCAGTGATAAAAAAATTTGCTAGCTCTGTAGGCCTACTCTTGAAATCAATTCCAATCTCGAACTCGATACAGTTTCAGTTCCAATCTAGAAGATATTGGAACTGTAACTCAAACAAATAAATGAAATAGAATATTTACGAACCAGTGATCGGAAATACTCTATTTCATTTCGTTACTAAAAATTCCACCGTATTCATTTAATGCGTTCAAGAGTGCCAATTGTACAGTTTTCGAACCCAATCTCAATTTTAATTTGGAATCGAGTGTAAAGAGTAACCCTCCTGAACGTAATTACTCTGTCTCAGATAAATCAGGCTCAGTCAAAATAGTTTGGCCTGCTGAGGTATGAGCTGAATGTTGGGATGTAAAATATTGCTAGTTCTATGTTCACTTGCTGTTTGAAATTTTTGTTTTTATTTTAAAGCTTATAGAGTTTGCTACTATTATTTTAGCTGATTCATTAAACAAGGGACGGAATTAAATTAAAAAAATTAATGTCTTTTGATACCCGTAAAGTTATTATATCAAAATAAAAATCTCTCTGTTGTAAGATTTGTCGGTGCCCTATTTTAAAACTATACCGCATCCTCACATCTAATACGAATCTACTGACACCTCATATATTAATTACCATCAAGCCTTTGAGGCTATAGGGCGTGCCAAATAAATAGACATACAAGCATGCTAACCCTCGAGAAACATTAGCTTCCTTTCTGAGGCAATCGAGTAATAAAAAAAAACATATTTAAAGGAATATAAAACATCTGTAAATGAGCGATAAATTTCATAACTGCCCTGCTCGGTCGAAAATCCTTTTCACTTGTAGGATATAAAACAGAGATATCTATGAATATGGAAAATTTCTTCAAACTATCCAGAGTTATAATTCTTAAACTATTTACCGATTATTGGCCAATGGGAAATACAGGGTACAAAGACACAGCCCCGCCTTTATGATGTTTTTATTAAGCTTCTATTAGGGAGCTCGAAAATTGGATGTATATTGACGAAGTTTAAATCTACGCATGAAGAGCAGAAATCATTAAATATACACCATATTATTGTCTTAATTACAATAGATTAAGAAGGAATTTGAAGGTAATTTCTCTCCTGTTGAAAATATGCGAAGAAAGCCAAAGGTTTTATTGGCAAGGTTTTAACCTATTTGATTGTTTTCACATTACCAATTTGCTACAGCCAGAAGCTAAACAGCAAGCCGGCATGTTTGTATTGAGTAGCGAGGGATAGACTGTCTCTCGCTACTTGATACTCTATCTGGACGGCACCGCACTTACCATCAGGTGCAGTGTGAATAAAAAAAGCCATTAGAAGGCCATATTGACTACTAATATTCACATCTCAAAAACCAATATATAACTTAAAAATTCTATAATACAAATCAATTGAAAACACAATATTTTTTTCGGGGCTGTTTTTTATAATAACTTTCTGCGTATAATCACAGAGCGTGCTAAGCCATATACGGACACCTGGTTTAAACATATGACAGACTGCCAGATAAGCAAAAATAAGTTGAAATATTAATTTCTATTTTCGCTGTTCAGTTATTTTATGTCAGCTGTAACCACTACTATTTTGACATGTTTATTATATTGAAAAAAGTTTTTTAATCCATAAAAAGTACACCGACTTCAATAAAAAACAAATTATGTGTCACTATAAAATTTGTGGGCTAACCTTGATTTTTCTGAGATCCCATCATCAGATCCTGACTAGGTGCCAATGGGACCACCTAGGAAGTATACCCTTTCAAACAAAAAAAGAATTTCTCGAATCGGTCCAGGCGTCTTCGAGTAATCGGGTAACATACATAAAAAAAAAGATTCCGACGAATTGTTAACCTCCTCCTTTTTTTGAAGTCGGTTAATAAAATACCAAATATGCAGCCTATATGTGTATTATTTATTCCCCAGCTGCCACTATATTTTCTATACCTCTCACATTTCCACCGCACACATTACGGTATCGAAGTTATTTATTCGCCTGTTAGTTAGCTGCGGTCTCAGGAAATATTTCCCACGATACCATGAAGTTTATTATAGAGAGTGGTACGGAAGATGCTCTCGGCAACAATATAAAGAGCGATAATTTAATTTGAAAAAGGGTTTGTTTAAACAAGAGAAATGTTTTAATCACTTAAGATGTTGTAAAGCTATATATTCTTTAATCACCAGCTTAATATGAATATACAGCACGACAGCCTTCGTGGCGCAGTTGGCGAGTAGCCGGCTGTGAAACGAGAGGCCTTGGGTTCGATTCCCATACCGGGACAAATGTTTGTGTGACAGACAGGTATTTGTGTCCGGGATCTGGGTGTTGTGAGATCGAAAGTCTCTCGTAGTCCCTGATACCCACAACACAAGACTCGTATCTTAGTGTGGGGTCAGGGCTATGTGTGTGACTGTTGGGTGTTATTTATTATTTATTTACATATATACTTACGCCTGTAATCCCCGAAGGGGTAGGTAGAGGTGTAACCAGTACACCCACTTTTCGCCGCATTTCGGTCCCATAATGTGAACGAGCCTATCGCCATACCGGGCACAAGTTCCAGACTCCGGGCTAATACTGAGAATTTCTAGATAGAAAGACCCAATATCACTTTACCCGACCCGGGGATCGAACCATAGACCTCAGCACAGCAGTCGTAACACATGCGCAATTACAAATGCGCCACCGAGGCAGTCCTAACCAGTTATAATACATCTCCCTCGATTTATCGTAAAGCTCAAATTTTGGATATTCGATATGACATTCACGTTAGATAATTGAACCTTCCTGTTGCTAAGCAACAGAATACTTTAGATTCCGTAATCATATGGGCATTGTGGGCTGAATTCCATCAATACATATATCATTAGACAAGGCCGATATGAGGTTAACGGGCCGTGCGGAATGGTAATGAATTACCTACATACAATGTCTATAAAACATTTTGTATTGGCAGATTAGTATAATTTGAATTTGTAAGCGAAATGGAGGAGTTAAACGTTTTAATAAAATAATTTTATTATAAAAAAAAATCATATTAGCTCTTTATAATGGTTGTAAGTAGATTATACAGCGATACAATTGAAATTTTGTGTCTACATACAGGTTTGCAGATTTCTTTATGATGTTTTTCTTCGTAGTTAAAACGCACAATAAATAACAATCACTATATAAATGATTAAATATGAATACTACTTATAAATCATTCGTTGACTTCAAATGAATATGATCGGTTATTATTTAATTTTACCACAATATAACAATTTTTTTATGGTTTTAAATGGGTTAGTAGTATTGTAGTATTATATCTTTTGACCTGATCATCTTAAATAATTTATGGATTTATGGATAGACGCATATGAATTATTATTGATGAATTATTCATCTTCATAATTTTACGTAAAATATCTTATCGACTCGGAATCATATAAATATGTTTACAACGCCATCTATTGGCAAATATAATCGTAATAAAATTTATAACCCGTACTTGGTTATCCAGTACCAGCAGATATAATAAAATAATAGGTAGGGTTAGGGTATACGATTTCGTAATTTTACTATAATCATAAAGCAAAAATAAAAACAACAATTATTTAATTCAAGCCTGGAGATAAAATAAAATAAAATTAACGCTTATTTTTGCTACCAGACTTTTAAAATCAAGAATACTAAGAGAGAGCATGTAGAAATAAACATATGCATTGAATCTTCATGTATTACTCACAAGGGCTTCTATAGCCCTCTAGTAATTAGTCCTTACTTGGAAACTATCTGTCAGACTTAAAAAAATGGAGAGATAGACTCCAAATATATCTTTAGACTATAGAATCGATATAGTTATCTTACGTAACTTCAAAACGAAACTCAAGGATTCCAATTTGTTACGTATCTACTACATTACACGGACCTCCTCTACTAATGAGAGGAGTTAGGGCTTAGTCCACCACGCTGGCCTAATGCGGGTCTGTTAACTTCACATACCTTCTAAATTGGCTATTTGACAACATTGAAAATACACTGCAAATTGTGGTCATCCTGTTAGACAATAGCTTAAAAAACCATATTTCACTTAATTTTAAACAAAATAATGTATATTTTTTGCAAATTAAACGAAATAAAATACAACATTTATTTAAAATTTTATCTGTGATGTGAACGCTCTGTGATTGGTTGCAACTCTGGTTACGTCACACGCAAGTAAACATAGTAGGGATGTGACATTGAGTGAAAAAAATCGATTTTTCTCACTTGAATAATAATCGATTTTCTAAAATCAATTTTTTATAAGAAAAATAATCGATTTTTTTCTTAAATTTGTGCGTAATATGTTTTTCTCTGTAGTAATAAATTAATATTAACAATTTATTAGGAGTCTTCAGTTTGGCATTGAAGTCACCCATTTCACCGCTGTAGGAAGCCTTGGTACGAGACATAGCTTTCCCTATGTCTTCGTACGTTGGGGCGTACACTTATATAACCTTCAGAGTATATTCTTAAGATAAGGTACACCACTCGAGCTGATACGCTGCCAACTTCCACAGTGTTGCTTTTTAGTGACTTGTGGATAATAAATCCGACGCCACCTTGGGATGGTTAGTGTCCTTCTCGGAAGTAGAGTAAGTGACCAGAATCTAGGGCCATCTTCTCCTCCCCCTGTCTTCGGATATCGGATAGCCCTACGCTATGCCAGTTATTAGTTAATGTGACTTACCTCTTCTTCCAACTCAGCAATGTGCTCGTCCAACCGCAGAGAGCGTCCGTTGTACGACGCCAAAAATAGCTTTTTGTGGTACCCTACCGTAACCCGGGGATTGTAATGGGTGCCTTCAATGACAATGTACAATAGTACAAGGACACGGCGAATCGAGGGTAGGATCATTCGGCTATGGGTGCAGGAATCACAGGGGGCAAATGCTAATCAACTTTTTCGAGACCCGGGGCCTCTTTTTGATGAATTCATTTTTCCAGAGGAAGTGGACTTGGCGAAGCCCCAATAATGTCACCAGGAATGAGATCGACTTCATTATGACTGATAAGCGCCAAATATTCAGAGATGTCTCTGTGAACAGTAGGTTTAACACCGGTAGTGATCACCGACTGGTAAGAGGCACTCTGAATATAAAAGTTAAAATTGACCGAGCGCGCTTAATGAAGTCGACTCTCCGACCAACTTTAACTTTAACAAAGAGATAAAGAAGCTAATACGGTGCGATATAAGACGCCCAAATACTCTGGACATTGAAAATGCTATTACGCAGAACAAGGGTATCAGAGTTTTCGCCAAGCCACTTACCTCTAGCTGTCACCTGACAAAGCTCAGAACATCACAAACCACCACCGTCACTTCTATGCCAGAGATACTCGCAGAGGTCGAAAGGTATTATGGGGACTTGTATACTCAAAAATCAAGTCCATCTGTGGCCCAGAACGGGGAAGATCCGCGTGCTAGACTAACTCACCACCATACAGACGAGTTTCCCGACATCGTCGTGGGTGATGCCATTCTCGAGGTTGTGCAAGAGTATATGTGGGTGACTGATGTGGGTGACTTATTTCACCACTTATATTCATTTACAATAGAAACAAAACATGACACGAATATAACAATAATTAATATAAAAATCGATTATTTTTCACATCCCTAAAACATAGCTGTTTCGAGAGATTTTATTTGATTTGCTATCTAATTAATTTAGAAGAAAATCTGAAATTCACTTCACGTTTTCGGAGGGTTATTAGTAGGTATGTTGATAAAATATCGAAATATCGATATTTTGTTTCGATTAATCAAACTCCGATATTGATATATTTAAAAATATCGATATATCGAAAATCCGTCATTTTTTAAAATATCAACAGCCCTAGTTATTAGCTTGTTTACTTGCATGTGACGTCACACCAGCGCCATTACAGAAATAGCGTTTATGCCGCGGTTTTGGATATTTAAACTTTAACATTGATTTTTATTAAAAATACTGTATATTTTCCTGAAATATTAATGTAGTGTGCTTATTATGTAATAAAGAATAGTTTTAAATCATTATCGAAAATGTTTTTTCACGATGTTTTCCTTCACCGTCAAAGCAAGCGATAATTAACAATAAATACACATGTAACCTTAGAAAAGTTAGAGGTGTACACAATTTGGGCTAGTCTCAAACATACGACTTTCGTCTTGACAATCCGTACCGGAACTAACTAGGCTATCGCTACTACCTAGTTGATATAATAGACTTCATTTAATGTTGCCTCTTCAGACACCACTTTGAATTCTAAAACGCTTTCTCTTAATCAAACAACTATCATCTGAAATAAGTGCAGACCGCGGCAGCTGCGATTCCCAATTAGCGACTCTATAAATGCTTCGTCAAGATATGAGTAAATAATGCCGCATTATTTAAACTTTTAATTTAATTGCAATTCCCGTTACGAGTTGGTTATATTTTTATGAGTACAGCAAATAATACACATTAATATTTTTATTTAGATTTCAGTTTGTTTATTTTATAGTTTATACATTTTCATCATAGTTTTGTCAATGTTAATATAATTTTATTGATGAAGTTTAAATTTGCATATTTTTGCATGTTGATGCTAATCATAGACTAAAGATAAAAATAGATACTGTAAGTATCTAATAATTCACGTGACGTCAAACTGGGCAACTTCTCGAGCACGCGCCTAATAGACCCTAAAAGCTGTCAAGTTATTATGACAGGTAGAAGACCGGACACTCAAGCTGAGATATAAAATATGTGTAAATAAATAAATATTGTTCAAACAAAAACATGTTTACTCCAGTATTACATTACTTGCGTTAATTAGGTAAAATGAGAGCCCATTAATCTTGAAGATAACTGAGACATCGATCAACGCTCTAATTTATTTACACAGCGGGTAAATACTCGGTCTAGACTTTAATAAACAATATTATCCTACTATAATATTTCTTAGTAATTGCCAAAAAGAAATATTCAAATTTCTTTGAATTTAGTTGACTCTATTACATATTATAGACTAGCTATTGCTCGCGGCGCCGTAACTGCCATTTTTAGTTGAAAAATTAGGTCATGGCAACAGCGCCATCTATCGGGTTCAGCCTATCTTATTTTCAAGCTGAAATCTACGATAGAATCACAAAAATTAATTGTAATCCGTTGGGCAATATCACAGATTAGCGTGTACGACAAACGTGGTTTTATATAATTATTAAGATAACATAAAGTGAAGATGTATATTTTACACGAGAGAAAAGATAAAATGTTCATTATACAACACAAATCAAATAAACAGTGTATACATTACTTTAATAAGTTAAGATAATGAAATGTGGGTGGAAAAACAACACATAATATGTTGTTTCAAGATAACAAATTATTTAATAATTATATTTAAAAAACCGCTGATGGTTATACGATATACGGGTATATGATAGGATCGTGAATTTATTTACATACTAGATGTTGCTCGCGGCTCCGCCCGCGTGGAAGTTATTTTTGGAAGAAAAGGTTTCCTTTCTATAGTTTGCTATCCCATGGGAAGTGTGCATTTTTCCGGGATAAAAAGTGACCTATGTAATTTTCTGATCCCTAAACTGCCACTATGAAAAAAATCATGTCGATAACTTGCTCTGTGAAAAACTAAACTATCCCACGGGATAAAAAGTAGCCTATGTGCTATTCCAGACTATAATCTATCTCTGTGCCAAATTTCAACCAGATCCGTCCAGCCGTTGTAGCGTGATTGATTAACAAATATCCATCCATCCAAACATTCGCATTTATAATATTAGTAGGATTAAAGGTATATTTTGTGTTCAAATTATATCATTTTCAAGTAACTGAAAGAATTGTCTAAAAAAACGTTTCGATTTTAATCATCTCTTGTGAAATTAGTTCAGCATTGTTAAACATTAACGATAACAAAATTACGTATTGAATACATAAAGGTGTACGCCCTCATAGGCTTTATAAAGTCTTATAAAACTATTTTATTGAATAAAATAAGTCAGTACGAATCACAAAGGTTCTATTTAAATTTCTATTGGAGACGGAAAATAACAATACAGTTCTTTTATAAAAAGTTGCCAGTGCCTTCGACGTTCCAGTCCATTTTAACTTAACCATTGGATTAGCTTCTATTGTGACATGCTCGCTTTGTACGAAGTTAAAGTAGGTAGGTTACATTCTAAAAAGTTTATTAATTCTAAAATAATACACCGACTTCAATACAAATTATGCGTCCCTATAAAATTTGAGGAATGCCCTCGATTTTTATGAGATTTCATCATCAGATCCTGACATGGTGCCAATGGGACCACCTGGGAAGTATACCTGGGAAACAAAAAAATAATTTCTCGAATCGGTCCAGGCGTCTTCGAGTAATCGGGGAACATACATAAAAAAAAGATTCCGACGAATTGAGAACCTCCTCTTTTTTTAGTCGGTTAAAAACGCTGTGCATCTAGTACATTTGTAAGCGCTGCGATTATATCAAAATCCCAGAAAAAGAAGACGTAGTTATTAATTATATCTAAGAGTGTTTTAAGAGTGTTTAGCATTCAGATCAGTCTAGTATGAGTTTGAAGGGTGATCTTGCGTCACAATATGCTGGACGGGGTTCCATATTTCTGTCTTGGTTGGGATTCATTATTTTTAATATCCATTTTTTTCAGTCAATATGACCATTTATCTGTAGTACTCTGTTTTAAAAACTTTTTTAAGTAATGATTTGACAGCCTTTGTAGCGTAGCGGGCGCTATGTGTGTACCTGTGTAAATCTACATATTATACTATAAGTTGAATTCGATTACCTAGTTATGTTTTCTACTAAGCTATTTAATTGCCAATATCATTTGTTAACGGTATAATTTTTTTTTTTCAAATTTTCAAAATTTAAAATTAACTATGTGCTAAATTTTATATTCATGTGTTCGTCACGCAGCATATTTAACTGTTAAGTATGGTATTGACAATCGTAATATTAACGTAGAAACATCCAAGTCACTCGAAGTGAAAAGAATATTTTATAGCAGCGATATCTTGGTTGGTTGCGGTACGGACTGTGAAGACGAAAGTCGTATGTTCACACACACTTCTGACATTTCTAAAGTTACGTGTGTATTAAATGTTAATTATGACTTGCTTTAACGGTGAAGGTAAACATCGTGAGGAAACCTGCATAATTTTTTTTTTTTTTTTAATTTTTTTTTTTTGTCGCGGGGAAAGCGTTTTATTACTACCGCCCGCTTCGGGGGGAAGCGGAATAAGAATAAAACGGTTATGCTGGACTAGCCGGTCTTACGACCCAGCATCCCCCTCGCCCGGATGATGGCTATCCGGGCAGCCGCTGGGCCGAGTCCCTACCCCCTGTGTACACCCCACCCGACACTACCAGCTAAAACCCCGCGGTGGCCTTCTTCGGCGCTTATGGAGCGATCCCGGGGTATTCTAAGGAGTGCTAGAATTGCTGCCGGAACCGCCCCTGCGCGGTGCTGCGTAGCAGCCTATCTCCATGGGAGGGCTTAGGAGCCCCCGCGCACCGAACAACGACAGCGAACGAGGCCTTACCACACGCGCTGCCGTCCATCTCGGGGTCGCACGATGCTCCGAAACTGGGAGTGCATCGATTCGGGCTGACAGCCCCCCGCTGCGAGCCCGCGACCCCCGATGGCCCCAATTAGTCGCCTCGTACGACAGGCAGGGGTTACCGTGGTGGAATTCAAACGCCCCCGTTCCACAGGGCGGGAGAAGCCGGTCAGTCGTCCACCCGGCGCCTCCTACGTCTTCTCTGGCGGCGGGAGGGATCATTTCGTTCCCGAAAACCTGCATACCTGAGAATTTCGAAGGTATGCAGGTTTGAAGTCTACTAACCCGCATTAGGCCAGCGTGGTGGACTAAGGCCTAACCCCTCTCCTTAGTAGAGGAGGCCCGTGCCCAGCAGTGGGACAATATTTAATACAGGGCTAGTATTATTATTTATTTTAATATACATCCATACCATCAAGCTCTGGAAAATTTTGCTAGCTACCGTGTTCCTTCCTATGATCCTGGGTCCTTTAGGCGTAGTGTGAAGAAACTAAACAGCAGGCCGGCATGATTGTGTTGAGTAGCGAGGGATAGATTATCTCTCACGACTTGACACTCTAACTGGACGGCTCTGTGCTTACCATCAGGTGCAGTGTGGTCATATTGCCGTGCCAGAATAAAAAAAACATTTTTAAAATCAACCCACTTCACGTGAACCCTCAAATGTAAATGTAACCCTCACATTTTGCACATGACCTAAGTATGTAACCTTTTCTCGAGTAGATTTCATTGAGTCCACTTGAAACTCAAACCTCTAATTTGAAGACTCGACGCGCCTCCAACATCTGCATTCACATTTTCACCAAAAGTTTTTCACCAAAGAATCACTTCAAGAGATCCAGACGTGCAAGATCCACCTATTGCAAACTAACGAAGTGCTCTTAAAACCTCAAAGGACGAGATTCTTCTAACACGACTTTTTCAAAAGGATACTTGCCAGCGACAAATTGGAAAAGCATGTCCTCATGTAAGATTTTCGATGATTCGCTATTTTTTGAGTCACATGGTATATTGTATATCAGTATTTATTGAAGTTAAAGCGAATTCAATCAGAAATCAATACCATAGAGGTGATAGCCTCCCTGGCACAGCGGGCGAAAAGCGGGTCCTGGGTTCGATTCCCGCACTAAGACAAATATTTGTCTGATCCATAAATATTTGTTTCGGATCTGGGTGTAGTGGGACCGTACTCCCTCGTAGTTCTTGATACTCACGATTCAGGTTTCACTTAGTAGTTTCACATGACATTATATAAGCTCACACCTGTATTTCTGGAGGGGTCAGTAGAGGTGCAACTACAACCACGGTTCACTGAGCTTGTATCCACACCATAATGTCATAGTTGTCCTTTCGGCATATTGGGCACTAGTGCTGACAAATCAGACTGAGACAAATCAGAAAAAATATTCACGAATAGTCACTGCTCCACCTAGAATTTGAACACAATACTTCACTAGTTTCTCAGCCTAGGTATGCTCTCACTAGAGCAAAGAGGTGATACTGGACGACAAATACGGAGTGTCACGTCTGAATTAATAATCTTGTATATAAAAATCAATTGCTGTTCCTTTGTCTTGCTAAAACTCGAGAATGGCTGGACTGATTTGGCAAATTTTGATCTTGAAATATTTGTGGAAGTTCAGGGAAGGTTTAAAAACACAATTGGACCCGGTATGTGGCGCTGCTGCCGGTTTATCACCAAATTTGATTTGCTGGTATTTGTCGGAGAAATGACAAAGATTGTGATCTTTAAAATATGATATTCAATGTGGCGCTGCTTTTCCGGGCAAGACGACGTCTGCCGGGCCCGCTAGATCAGAATAAAATTGTTGTTTATTACTCCATTCTATAATTGTTTAATGGCAATATTTTTAAACGACATAGCTTTAACTGCAATTATCACATTTCTAAACAGAATATGTAAATAGCTACTTACCTATTTATTACGCAGTGTTGTTACGTTCGAATGATGTACTGTGCATTAAATAATAGAATTATGTTTGTGTCATTACGTCAGCATTAATTGATTTCATAATCGTCATTTACATACATTTCACAATTTGATTAACAGATGAATTCAGTATATCTCTATATTATTTATTTATTTCATTTAGCTGGTGGTAGGATATTCATATCCGCCCGGATAGCGACCACCGTACACAGGGTGAAAAACCCGCCATAGTGGCACACGCAAGTGTGTCGCGTTCCGGGATCAGCCAGTATACATCCGGTTTTTTGGGGGTCAAGAGTTGGGGTACAATGTTGGCCATTTTGCGGCCTTCTGAGTACTCTGACAAAAGACCCTCGACCGCTTCTTCACCTTCTTGCCCATGGCGTAGTGTGAAGGAGCAGGCCGGCATGATTGTGTTAAGTAGCGGGGGATAGATCGTCTCTCGCTACTCGATACTCTAATTGGACCGTACTGCGCTTACCATCAGGTGAAGTGCGGTCACTTTGCCGTGCTAGGATAAAAAAAAAAAAAATCGTAATGTTAATATATTGTATAGCATATTTTGAGTTACTATCTTTATATATATAATTCTACTGTACGTGTGTATGTCACTGAACTCCTCTTAAACGGCTGGACCGATTTGAATGTTTTTTTTGTATGCGTTTGGGTGGCGCCCTGGATGGTTTAGATTCACAAATCAGCCCGGCAGATGGCGCTGCAGTCGGTGTGGCGCTGCTTTTACGGGCAGGACGACGTCTGCACGGTCCGCTAGTAATTTATTAATACCTTATTACTTTTGTAATTGTACGACAATAACTATATGTACTTTATTATATTGAATATGTGGTATTTTTAATTACTTTTTATTCTTGCGTGTTGAAATATGTAAATTAAAACGCGCAACTTGTTCTTAAGTAAAAATAACCATAATATAAATAACTGCATATAAGTCCGTACTGCTTCCAGAAACATGATAAAATGTTTGAAAATTAATTGTATTATTTTTACCGAGCTATAATTTTTTCTTCATATTCTACCAACTAAATTGTTTTAAACTATAATTGGAATGGGGCAGTATACGTTTTGCATACCAAATTGTATTTTAATTACTCATAGCTTTAAACCGAATAGCAAAAATTTTATTCTCGCATTTCATAAGCCGTTCAAATAGTATAATTTTTTAATTAAATCTAAAACTTCTTTCCATGAAATAGCTTCCTGTTACAATCAACTAACGACAGCAAACTGAGTAGAAAAAATCAAAGCAAAGATCTTAATTATATCCAGGCTTTTATTTTAAATAGCCGGTCTCTGTGCGCTGATTTACCTCTATTCCGGTTGAGGAAAAAGGGTCTTTTGGGAGGGCTTAAAGAACGTGATGGCTAGGTCTTATCGCTGACTAGATAAGGCGTAGAAGGCTGTCGAATCAGCATTGTGGTTGCCATTACTCTTAGGCGCGTAAGTAAATTTATTGGTCAGGTTGTTACAGCCAATTGGATGTAACTTGATTACAATAAATCTTAGACTACAATTATTCACAAATAGAAAAGAGCACAGCAGCGATAGCCTAGTTGGTTGCGGTACGGACTGTCAAGACCAAAGTCGTAGGTTCGAAACCCAAGTGGCATACACCTCTGACTTTTCTAAAGTTATGTGTGTATTAAAATGTTAATTATCGCTTGCTTTAACGGTGAAGGAAAACATCGTGAGGAAACCTGCATATCTGAGAGTTTTTCGAAGGTATGAGAAGTCTGCCAACCCGCATTAGGCCAGCGTGGTGGACTAAGGCCTAACCCCTCTCATTAGTAGAGGAGGCCCGTGCCCAGCAGTGGGACAATGTTTAATACAGGGCTAGTATTATTATTATTATAGAAAAGATCAAGTTATTATTACTAGATTAGTTTGTACGTACTAACATGATTCATATTCATTTAATAACAAAAACTAATAGAAACAAATGCAAGCGGAATGGATTTGACTGTGTTGCTACTTTTTGAAGACTGTGAAGCTTATGAAGATGAAACTAAATGTTTGTGTTTCTAATGTGTATTTTAGTGCCTCGATAGGCAGACGAGCAGACTGGCCTCCTGATGGTAAGTAGTCACCGCCGCCCATAGACTTCTGCAATGCCAGGGCACAGCAAAACCGCTGCCTACCGTTGAAAATGTAACGTACCAAATAGTTTAAGCTAATGTTTAAGTCATGATGGTTGTATAACATTATATTTATTGAAATTTATTGATGTCTACGAGTTAGTGTAATTTGAGAATGCTTATTGTAATATTTTCTCATTGTCAACAATTAAAAAATATGTCTTCGTACTTTATTAATATAAAAATACTTGACCTACTTAATTATTAGGTGTATTGAAGATTTTAAGGACATTCAACGGCCGTATCTTGTTTGCTTAAAGTTAATAAATTAAAGTAATACTATCGTAAATATAGTCGACTTGTTAAGTTTATGTCTCAATTAATAGTGATGTACACAGATATTCAGTTAAATTAAATAAATTATTAATGACATATTTCTGTATTACTAAATCAACCCATAAAATACCATAATTATCAGCAGCATGGAAGCTTACTGATAGAATAAAGTCTAAATTTTCGATTCAAATAAAGCTGAAATGTCCAGTAAATCCTAAACTTTTTTTTTGCGAAATAGGCTTGCGTTTGACCTCTATCTCGCCTGATGGTAAGTGATGATGTGGTCTACGGTGGAGCATGCTTGCCTAGAAGATACCTATTCACTCTTTACTTGAAGATACCCAAGTTATAATTTTCGGGAAATATAGACTCCGGCAAAGAGTTCCACACTCTAGCGGTGCGCATGATAAATGTACTGGCAAAACGCCTTGTGCGCACTGGTGGAATATCAACCATGTATCGTTGATGCTTCGCCGAGTCTCTTGTCGCCCGATGATGGAAAGGGGTTTCAATGTGTTTCAAATTTTGCTATATTACTGTTTTATCAACTGTCTGATAAAATTTGCATAATTCTTCAATATGCGGCTAAACAGAATCCATTAATACAGAGAGGATAATGACGTTGTCATAGCGTACATTATGTTATGGCTTGTAATACGGTCTACCTGCGTTCATTATTTGTTGGCCACCTGCTAACAAACCGCTGAGAGGTTTAGGAATCCGCTGCACTGTAGAATCCGTTAGGTAGAATGTTTTTTGTTTTTGTAAAACAAGTTCCGCTAGGGAGAATATATTTTTTGAACTATGTAAAACAAAATACATATATCAATAAAATTCAGGATTGATTCGTTAAAATTTCATTTATGTATTTTTGACTAAGGGCCAAAGGGCCGTTCATAAAGTAGGTCAAGTAAAATTTTACCTTTTAACACCCCCTCCTTCCCTTTCGTCACGCTAGGTCACATATTCTGTGACTCCTACCCCCCTATCAATATTGTTTCACACATGATGGGCCCCCATACAGATATATAGTAATTAATAGTAGTAAAATTAATTATAATTTAAATATTTATAATTTGCAATAATAAAAGTTTAATAAATCAATAATGAATTATTGTGATAAAGATGAATTAAATTTTCTGTTGTTTATCAGATGTCGAAGGTTTTACAAATGATTGAAAAATTGATGAGCTGCGAACGTCATGTTTCCTCAGGCCCCCAGAATAGGCCTTATCATAACTTGTCACAGTAAATCATACCCCTGCTCTCCCCATATTTGCGAACGTATTTTATGAACGATCCCTAAAGTCAGAAAGCAGCAAATATTTTGGTATTGTGTTAATAGATTATGAAGATCACTTGTTATCAAGTGACTTACATCCTCGCTTTCCGTCCTATGTCTAAAATAACCCAAACAAAGTACAGTTTATTAAAAATTAAGTCTGTTTTAATTTGACTTGTACGACAAGGTACTATATATATCATATTTCATAATAACAAGCAACATCTTTCAAAATCAGAGCGGAATACATTTAAATTTCGACTATATATAACTGTACCAAAGTTCCACTGTATGTAAAATAATGTTTACGGAACCCTATTAATAATGAAGCGGTGCTGTTTTTCTGAACATTTGTTATTTCAATAATTGAGCTGGCCAGCGGTCGGTCGACAGCAAAAACAAACGTTTACCTGTCTACCCGTGCAGATATTTACGTGAATGTATTCGATTTTTGAAAACTTTCATATTTTACTTTTTAAAGTATTTAAGTTTCTTGTAAATAAAAGATGTACTGCCCGCGGTTATGCATTTTTTAATCTGACTCTGACTAAACGTCTTTTTAACCGACTTCAAAAAAGGAGGAGGTTAACAATTCGTCGGAATCTTTTTTTTTTATGTATGTTACCCGATTACTCGAAGATGCCTGGACTGATTAGAGATTTTTTTTTTGTTTAAAAGGGTATACTTCCCAGGTCCCATTGGCACCAAGTCAGGATCTGATGATGGGATCTCATAAAATCAAGGGAAACCCTTAAAATTTTATAGTGACGCATTATTTGTTTTTTATTGAAGTCGGTGTACTCTTTATGAATTAGAAAAACTTTTATAAAATAGACGAAACTTGTATTAGCTACCATCGTGATGTCATTTGAGAACTGGCATGCATGTATAGTTTTCCCAAGACCTTGATGTGCAATTCACGAAAATGACTCACTATGACGAATTCTTATCAGTGGATTTAAAAAGATACGTTCCTTGCCTGTGTTCTTTATTTAAATAGATAAAAAAACGTTCCATATTCAAAAGTATGTTGTTTAAATGTATAGAAACAAGCTCAGTGTCTCTTGACTATACCACCTGTTAATGGGCAGAGTGTCTTATAAAGTAAATTTAAAATAGATTTTTTTAATTTTATATATCTCATATTTATGTTTATTTATTTATGGTCGCTTTATAACATCTAAGGTGGCCACGAAAATACTACAAGAAGTATTCTTAAATTACACAAATTGTATACATACCTACATTTAAAAAAAAAAAAGTTTGCTAAACCAGCATGGTTTAAGCAATTACTTAAACTATTAGGCACGTTGCATTTAGTTTTTGCATCTGCATAAGCTGGTAAATATGCAACACAGTCAAATCCATTCCACGCTTGCATTTGTTTTATTAAAAACTTATATTGTATGGGGGTGTATATGTCATGTGTCAATTTTATGCTAATCTTCACATACCAATTTAACATGACAAATTAATTCCTAGTAATACTGATATAGGACACATTCTTTTCCAAATTATTGTGGTGGCATTACAGGTTGTGACATGCCAGACATTATATTTATTGAAAAAAAAATTGGCGGGAATGTGATGTGATGTTGCATTGTGATTAATAAGTGAAAAAATTATTTCAGACATGGCTTAGGCCTTTAAATTGTGACTATTACAGACATGGCTTCGGCCTTTAAACTGTGACTATTACAGACATGGCTTAAGCCTCTTGAATTGTGTTTATTTCAGACATGGCTCCGGCCTTTAGAATGAGAAAAATATCCGACATGGCTTCCCCCTTTTGAATGGATGAAGACTGCCGTCATGGCTTCGGCCTTTTGTATAAGTTAAAACCAGAGAAAAAGAAGACTTTAATTGTAGGTCAGATTTGGAAAAATATTTTTTTTTTTTTTTTTTTTTTTTTTTATCCTGGCACGGCAAAGTGACCGCACTGTACCTGATGGTAAGCGCAGTGCGGTCCAAATAGAGTACTGAGTAGAGAGAGACGATCTATCCCCGCTACTCAACACACTCATGCCGGCCTGCTTCTTCACACTACGCCATGGGCAAGAAGGTGAAGAAGGGGTCGAGGGTCTAGTGTCAGAGTACTAAGAAGGCCGCAAAATGGCCATTGTACCCCAACTCCAGACCCCCGACAAAAACCGGATGTACACTGGCTGATCCCGGAACGCGACACACTTGCGTGTGCCACTATGGCGGGTTTTTCGCCCTGTGTACGGTGGTCGCTATCCGGGCGGATATGAATATCCTACCACCAGCAAACGACAGACATGGCTGCATGGTGGAAAACCTTTGCCTTCTCTTTTATAGAGTAAATAAATAAATAAAAAATATATATATATTTAATTTTTTATGAGCCTTTGGTGATCTGCGAGATTTGTAGGCTTATTAAATATATTACAATAACAAATCGATAACAAAGTTACGAGAATATCAGAATTAATGTTAACAGGACATTCATTGATAGAATTTATATCTCGATTGCCTCGGTGGCGCAGTTGTAATTGCACATGCCTTACGACTGCTGTGTTGAGGTCTCAGGTTCGATCCCCGGGTCAGGTAAAGTGATATTGGGTTTTTCTATCTAGAAATTCTCAGTATCAGCCCGGAGTCTGGAATTTGTGCCCGGTATGGTGATAGGCTCGCCCCCATCACATTATGGGACCGAAATTCGGTGAAAAGTGGGTGTACTGGTAACCCCTCTGCCTACCCCTTCGGGGTTGATTTTATGGAAAAAGGGGGCAAACGGGCAGGAGGCTAACCTGATGGAAAGCGATCACCGCCACCCATGAACATCTGCAACACTAGAGGGCTTGCAAATGCGTTAAATGTGCGGATTACAGGCGTCAGTGTATGTGTGTATGTAAAATTTATATATTCTAGTAACACACATAAGCTTTGTGATGTAGCAGGAATAAAATAAGTTAGTTTAACATAGATCAATAAAGCAATCAGAAATCACTGTACCATAGTGATGCGACGGCCAGTATTATGCAATTTTCGGTATCGTAATTTCCTTTGTGAACGTAATGAATCTGCCAATATAACAATAGGCATAACCCGCATTTGCGTGCGGTTTTTATTGTTCATCCTTCCGGGAACGGTGATGTGCGTCATTGAAAATGTTCAAACCAATGACATTGTTCAAACAAGTGACACATGCTTGAAACGACTTAAAATTCGGCAAACTTTCATAGCGCAGCGGGTGAGCCGGCTTCAAATCTAGTGGCGGTGGGTTCGATTCCGGCACCGAGACTAATGTTTGTGTGACAGACTCTTTGTGTATGGTGAGAGTGTTGTTCAACCGTAGTCCCTCGTAGTTCTTGATAGGTTTGACCTAGTGTGGGGTCAGAACTATGTGTGTGACTGTTGGGTGTATTTATTTATTGATATGCAATGTTTGCAAGGCCTAACCCCTCGCATTAGTAGAGGAGGCCCGTGCCCAGCAGTGGGACAATAATTAATACAGGGCTGGTATTATATATATATATATTTTATAATGTTATTAATACATAGCTCATATAGCTTTTTACCATCTGCGGAACTCTGCAAAGCGGACGAGTGTCAAGGAATAATCGTTAATGGGTTTAATGCAGCTGAATAAATACATTATTTTAAATAAAAAAATGTGTTACTAAAACATACAGGATGTTGCATAAAACTCTTTGAAATACAACAAGGAATTGCATAGTTAATACAAATAATAGCGTTTATGTTTTTCTGTATTCATTTTTGTTTGAATAGAAATTATAATAGTTACACTGCGTTTAATGATAATAAATATAAAAGCCGTTAGTATCAACCACTTCAGTCTTTAAAAAGCACTTCTTTAGTCGGATACGCAGGGTATAATATGCATTCACAAGCTTTTCTAAAAAGTCATCAGAAAACCCACACGCCTCGCTATAGTAGTCTTGTCCATTACTACCATTACATCGTTGCAAAGAGTATAAATATCAATTTTGCATAAAATTATTGTTAAAAATTTAAATTCAAATTACGAACATCCTATATTAGTGTATATATAGTACTAGTTCTAAGAAGGTTACACCTGTTTATGCCAGAGAGTAAATTTTGTAAAATTTAATTAAGTTTATGTTTGCTTCATGAATGGCCAGGTCAAAATTTACCTTAGCTGGCTCGCTTGTAATTTTGTCTAGCCATCTGTGCGAAATGGACATCGACACTCGTTGCCCGTGCCCTTGTATTATCAAGGAGGTAAAAAGGTCAAATCTCCATGTTGTCTACGGACCCTAACCGTACGCTCAAAATAAGATAAATGTGTTTCTTCATTTGCATGTTGATGAAGTCCTTTACACGAGTTTTAACTTTATTTACTAAGTCATGATCCCATAGAATATTAAATTACATACATATACATTTACACTCAGGCCTGTAATCATCGAAGGGGTAGGCAGAGATGTAAACCAGTACACCCACTTTTCGCCGAATTTCGGTTCCATGATGTGATAGAGGGGGAGCCTATCGCCATACCGGGCACCAACCAGACTCCGGGCTTATACTGAGTATTTCTTTACCCGAACCGGGGATCGAAGCCGAAACCTCAGCACAGCAGTCTGCGTCACAACTGCGCCACCGAGGCAGTGAAATGAAATGAAATGAAATCGTTAATTGATCAAGTAGGCAATTACATAGCTCTTATGACAAGTCAGAACATTAAAAAAAGTAAAGAAATTTTAAGAAAAGCATATCAGCTTATGTATACATAACATACATAGCATCATCAATACACTAGCAATTAATTATTCATATGGTATTATTAAATAGCAGTAAATCTTAAATTAGTCAATAAAACCTATACGGAAAGAACATGTATTATATGATTTAATTATTATCAAATTTTAAAACTGTCTCACATAAAACTGAGTGAAATACAAGATTGCTGTTGTGTTTAGTATAAGTGAGATTTCTGAGGGCGATCAAGATCACTTACCAATAGTCGAGCCATTTGCTCGTTTGACGGCTCTACCATAAAAACATAACGTATACGTAGATTAAAAGTGTGTAGCTTCTTCACATTACGCCATGGGGTAAGGAGAAGTAGATAAAAAGCGGTCGAGAGTCTAGTGTCAGAGTAGGTACTCCGAAGGCCGCAACATGGCCAAACATCTGGCTAACCCCGGAACGCGACACACTTGCGTGTGCCGCAGTGGCGGGTTTTACACCCTGTACGGTGGTCGCTATCCGGCCGGATATGAATATCCTAACACCAGCAAAATCATGTCCTCATATCCTATAAAAACTTTAATTTTTTATGAGTATCTACCGATTTACTAATTTGCTGAATAAATTTATTATGAAGAGTTTTTTTGGTTCCGTAGTCTTCCGCACTCACTTGTCCGTCTCCGTAATGATGAATGATGTCCTCCCAAGATGTTTTCAAGCGTTTTTTTCTTTTGTATCGCATTGGCTCCGGGGCCACCTCGCTCAATTCTTTGATGGCCTTTTTATTACGATGTAATTTTATTTATTTTTATTTAGGTGCTTAGGAAAGTGCCTGTCAGCACGCGTTTGTTTACTTCAAAGCGATCGGATCAGATATTCGACGGGCATCTTCTTTAGGATTGTTTACAGACATGTCAATAGTTTGACGTTATAGTAATAATAAAGTCTTGTTTAGAAAATAATGGCTTTGTTGCTTGTACAAATACTGTCTAATATTTAGTTTTCTTTTAGCATAAACCATTTATCAATCACGGATAAAACTATTTAATCTATAAATGCCAAAGTCCGCTAAAGATTATTTATATTTAATTCGGTAAGAACTATTACAGTATATTTTACCGATAATGACAACAACTTGCTGGTAGGATATTCATATCCGCCCGGATAGCGACCACCGTACACATGCAAAACTCACTATAGTGGCACACGCAAGTGTGTCACGTTCCGGGATCAGCCAGTGTACATCCGGTTTTTGTTGGGGGTCTAGAATTGGGATACGATGTTAGGCCGTATTGCGGCCTTCTGAGGATTCTGACACTAGACCCTCGACTGCTTCTTACCTTCTTGCCCATGGCGTAGTGTGAAGAAGCAGGCCGGCATGATTGTGTTGAGTAGTGGGGGATAGAATGTCTCTCGCTAATCGATATTCTAATTGGACGGCACTGCGCTTACCATCAGGTTCAGTGTGGTCACGTTGCTGTACCAGGATAAAAAAAACTTGAATTTTTTTTTAGAAACATTCACGAGAAACTAGGAACCAACGATATCTTGGAATATTTTTTATGAAGTCGTATTTTAAAACAAAAAAATGTCGTTTACTATTTGAATACGATGCGGGTTCTTTTGTTTTTGTTAACATCTTCCAAAAACACATTTTCTAAAGTATGAATGATTCACGCAAATAGCAGAGAAATGACTCAGTCATTGGATGTTGAAAAAGGTCTTTTGTGTCAAAAAGATCATTGTCACGGGACAAACGTAACACTTCGAGAGCGGACCGTAACAAAACACCCGCTAGATTTCTCTATCCGTCGCACTATGTTGAACTGATGTGATTTCATAATCTATAGCCTTTATGTCAACGACAAAAGGTTCGAATTCGCTAAGCAAGTATGTTAAAAGTAAATCGTGTCTGACAAAATACATTTCGGCAATATCTATATTGTCAATTTGCACCTTCTTATATCTGTACCGTTTATCTATTGCTTATTTATCGAAACTGAAAAATAACCGTGTTTTTTTCTTTATTTTCAGGTACGGTACCCGCTTTGAAGTTATGGATACACATGTCATCATGTATTTAATGGAATGGCAACACCAATGTGGTAATTAATGATAGACGTCTGAAGGACTAGTATCCATGGACATGAATAAATAAAAAAAAAATATGATAGTTATACTATATTGTTATTGTTAATGATGCATTATTGTTCCAATATTTCTACCGTGTTCGATATTTAAATTTATTTTTATTGTACGGCTAGTGCGGTAAAATGAAAATGGCAGTCATCCAGGCATTCAATGTTGACTAGGACAGGAATATCAGTAAATACATCAATACAGTTGTGCAGTCATTATAAAACGTATTCTGATATTTTTTAAATTGTTTTTCGTATTTAAATCGTAATTGAATTCTTACCAATGTTGGAAAGCTATGATTTGGTTATGTAAGCACCTTTATTGTTACTTATACTTTAATAAATGTAACAATACTTAATTGATTAATCCTTATTTATCTATAAATATACTTCAAGATACGATTTAAATAAATCTATAGAGTTCAACATATTAAAGTACTTTAAAAATATTCAGATGTTCAACGTTTGCAGGAATACCTTAAAGTCCATAGCTAAGTTTTAATTACTGTATATAATTAATTTAATAGCGGCTATCACCAACTATAACTACGTATTAAGATCTGTCGGAACATCTCTGTATTTAACATTCTAATTGCTTCTTACAGAGATTCATTGTAACCATTTTAATAGTCAATGATTATAACTTTCATGGTATTGAAGTTATTTGATAGAAACAAAACGCGCAATACATAGTTATATATTCACAATAACCTATTATAAATAATTAGACCTATCTCTGTGAAATAAAGTTTATTTTACTTTGGGAAATAATATTTTTATGGACTGAAATAGTCTATGATTATAATTGCATAGCTAAGAAAAAGTGATCAGTAGATGAAACATAAAAACCGAATATTGTTTTTGCTAAGCTTGATGTTTATTTGATGTATGGACAATTTCCTTTTAGTTCTAAAAATATTTTATGTTTAAAATGAATTCCTGATGCTGTTGGATTATTGTGACTCATACTGCATATAATGATACTGATTAACTAACAAAATATACAACATGTCACATTAATAGCACACACCCTAAGACATCTATTAAAACAAAGTTATAATAGTAACACATACACTGGAATTCTATACTATAACTAGCGGGCCCGACCCCGGCCCACACCGACTGCAGCACCATCTGCCGGGCTGATTTGTGAATCTAAACCATCCAGGGCGCCACCCAAACGCATACAAAAAATTCATTCAAATCGGTCCAGCCGTTTAAGAGGAGTTCAGTGACATACACACGTACAGTAGAATTATATATATAAAGACTAGCGGGCCCGGCAGACGTCGTCCTGCCCGTAAAAGCAGCGCCACACTGACTGCATCGCGATCTGCCGGGCTGATTTGTGAATATAAACCATCCAGGGTGCCACCCAAACGCATACAAAAACAATAATTCAAATCCATCCAGCCGTTCAGGAGTTCAGTGACATATACACGTATAGTAGAACGATATACCTATATATAAAGATAAAGCTGAGGAGGCACTTCGTCTGTACATTAAATGTTTTTGAAAAATTCTTATTGTAATGTGTTATATTATCGATATAGAACCCAAAACAATGTTTTTGGAATCATTGTCTATTTGATTTATTTGTTTGATTTGATTGTATTACGGCAAAACAATCGTCAATAAAATCATATAGTGTATCTCGAGGTAACATTTCGTCTTTATTTCATTCAAATCGGTGCATTCAATCTAAAGTTATACGAATTTGTTTGAACTGTTTGAACGAATATCTGTATTATGCAAGAAGTAGTTGTGAAAGATGAAATGATTTTAAAATAGTATAAGATAACTTACACGCGGGCGGAGCCGCAGGAAACAGCTAGTACTGTAATAAACTATAAGTATTGCTTACGTATTTGATTCTTTATTTTTTCGACACATTCATTTTATTTGATAAGGGATTTCGTTTACTGTTGCATAAAAAAATGCCTTATCACTTGTATTTATGATTCAATTTCGTTTGATTAGACTGTTTAACGGAGTGTGACCGTTATTTCCTTAGCTCTTATGATTTATAGGAAAAAATTACCCATTTTAAATTTTTACCTAAATCTTTTGAGCTCATTTATTGTGTTACATGTTATATACTCTGGTTTTCCATAAAAACTTACAAATATAAAATATATACAAGTATTGTTTTCCCTATGGGATTCTCGACTACTTTCCGTGATTGCTTCTTATTTGGGATTCCAATCCACTTGAATCCAAATGTCATGGTGGTAGAATTTACATACTGTTAGTGTAGGTACTACATTAGTAAGAAAGCATGAACGATAGTAGGTAGAGATAGTATGAAACATTCAATTATAAGCAATACGCAAATTAAAAAATCGGCACATCGGGTCCAATTTCAGTTTTTTTTATTTCTTTTTTGCCAATTGAAATAGTAGCGATAGCCTAGCTGGTTGCGGTACGGGCTCTCAAGACAAAAGTCGTATGTTCGAAACCCAAATGTCATACACCTCTGACTTTTCAAAAGTTACATGTGTATTAATTGTTAATTATCGCTTGATTTAACGGTGAAGGGAAACATCGTGAGGAAACCTGCATACCTGAGAATCCAAATAAGAATTTTGAAGGTATGTGATGTCTACCAACCCGCATTAGGCGAGCGTGGTGGACTAACCCTTCTCATTAGTAGAGGAGGCCCGTGCCCAGCAGGGAGACAATATTTAATACAAGGCTAGTATTATTTATATACATATATATTTTAATTGATTGATATCGATGGTGAGTGATAGAGCCGTTCAGGATGCAATATGCCTGCCGAGTAGATAAATAAATAAAGATATACACCCAACAGCTACACATATAGTCATGACCCCACGCTAGGTAAAACCTGTATCGAGAACTACGAATGACTACGGTCCCACAACATCCAGACCATAAGCAAATATCAGTCTGTCACACCCAGGAATCGAACCTACGACCTCTCGTTTCACAGCCGGCTGTAGCCGCAGAGGCTGTCTGTGTGAATATTGACTCTTTACATTTTGAGTTCACATTTCATTTTTGTATAAATAAAGACAATTTTATCAAGATAAAACAAAAAGATATTTCAAGTATAGACGCGAAATTAAACATATTTTAATTGCCTATCTTTTTTCAGAATTTTAAACAAATACCCACTTTACAATTATCTTTATTGTTTTTGGTTTAATTGACAATAATCAATCAATTCCAGATCGAAACACAACTAAGCTCACGACAGATGCAAAATATCATTCATAATATACTATTTTCAGACACAGCTCGTAAACTGACTTAGCATTGAATGAGATTGTCGGTTAAAGAAGTTTTACGCGTCAATAAAACTTGTTATTCAATCTACATCAATAGAAACTGCACTACAGGTATTACAAGCGAATAGCTCTATTAAATTATCATAATATCTACAACGTATAGCTTTTCAAACTTTTTTATTGTAGTAATCAAAAATGCTACCATGATTAACAAATAACTCTACCATACATTTTAACGATAAGCTGACACTGACGTCATCATGGGCTAAGCAGAGATGTAAATATATCATCTACACTTTGTAGAGTTTATTTTCATAATGTCAGCGGAAAAAATTATAACTATACTCAAAATAAGATTCATTCCTATTTGTTTATTAAATAACATTACACCACATCCTTCTCATACCTTTTATATTCTAATCTTAGAAGAATCATTGACATTGCTTGTAATTACAATTAGCGTAGATACAAGGATTCCTTATATAATAATAATAACACCTAAGAGTCACATTCATAGTCGATCTCCGATTCGATCTCCAGGTCGGGGAATATAGGGTTTTTCCATCACAGTATCAACACGAAGTCTGGAATAACACCTGCATGGCGATAGGCTCGCCAACTATCACATCATGGAACGGTAATAAGCTCGGCGAAATGTGGGTGTAATGGTTAAGCCTCTGCCTACCCCTTCAAGGATTCCAGGCGTGAGTGCATATGAATGAATGTACTATAAATCCGTCTTGATGTTTTAAACATTCTGACATCAACTTTAATTTCATGTTTGTTATTAATTTTATAAGTTGCAAAATTGGAATTGAAAACAATAATAGTTACATGAAACAGAGTCCAGAGCTTTTTATATGTAAACTCTAACATAAGACCGACCCCGATAATAAAACGACTGTGCGAACCGAAACGTGCGTCCAAACACGAATCCTATCACTCTTTGTGATGACACACGACGATAACCAATTCAGCATGAATTTCGATCATGCCGTTTGTTTGCGATGGAAGAACAGGTGTTCCCTACTCTGAGTTATTGCCCACCCGATACGTGAATAATAGGGGACCTGTTACGGCAAACGTTTTCAATACGTAACAGTTTTTTCTCCCGGTCACGGTGTAAGTTGGACGAAGTTCGCAAAGCGCTGTCAGGCCAACTAACACGTACACATCACTTAGTTTTATTCGAACTGCACGCTGCGCAGAGGTATTTGCTTTTTTCCCATTTATGTACTCTATTGATTTGGAAAGTCAATGGATTGCGAAATGTGTTTGCGTTCAAATACGAGCGTTGCGTTGACGGACGACGAAATTAGAGCGTTTTCAAATTATATTTTATTAGTTTCAATATATTTTTGTTTGAATAGTGAAATGAGGCAAAGGAATAGGGTGTGGCTGTGTTTAATTTTGTACATTATTCAATATTGAACCAAATATAATACGCAAAAGAAACTCTTTTGCGAAAACAGAAACACAATTGCTTGAAAATTGACGTCACAATATTAAATATTGATCAAAAATGGTTGCCTAGTGAGATCATATCTCCCTCGCATAACGGTACAGTAATGCCGATTCTGAGAACCGTGACGTAACGGGAAATATTATGCTTCCTTTTACTGTCATTTAACAATTACTCCTTCCAGCAGATTAATTAATATAATTTATAAAAAACAAATAATAAATTAATAAACAAAATCGTGTCAACTACCCTACGAAGACATAATTGGGATCATAAGCTCACGCTTGTACCTCCGATCTCCGAGAGTAGGCAGAGGTGCTTATATCCGACCTATTATATGATAGATGAAGAAACTATCGCCATATCCAGCACGAATTCCAATAAACGGGTTACACTTGTGTGATTTTTGAATAAAACATGGAAACACCAATTTTGATTGTGTACCTGGGATTTGAACCTAGAAGGAACCTTACCAGTTTCTCATCCTATGTACGCTGCCACTAGACCAAAGAAATTATATTGAGATCGGAATATAATATTGTTGACTTAGTCTATCATAAAGGCCTATCTTATACAGATAGGCCTTAGTGATAGAACTGCGACAAAAGTAATAACCACTCATAATACTGGAGGTCCAAGAGAAGGTGGAAGGATGTAGTGCAGAGGGACATAAGGGAATGCAATTTATCCGCAGACGACGTCGAAGACAGAGCAAAGTGGAGGAGAAATAGCAGGAAGGCTGACCCTGCCACCATGTAGGACGAATAGCCAGGAAGAGAGAGAGAGAGAGAATACTATTCTGTATCCTTATCATTACATCACGTAATTTCAATCCTACAGTAACATACGATATTAACTTGGATTCGATATAACAAATATAAGTCGAAGCGACACTTATTTTTGTAACACATCCAAGAATGTAATTAAGAGAGTTCAAACGAAACTCCCATCGAAAATTATGTTTATTTACGAAGCCGTTGATTTACAATAATGTACCGTACAATGAGAGATATTTTCGATTTTCAAAGCGGTCACAAGTATAGGCGTAACATTAACACCGTTTGGAGGCATAACACGTTCCCTGCAGTCATTAAGAGCCATACACATGGGTATTTGAGTGTTAATTAAAACTAATTATAGGTAATATTATGTATTATAAAATACAACGATGTTTCATTAGTTATTTCTGTTGTGGTATTAAGATAACTTATGTTATTTTTTTGGGTATTTATATGTATGCAGTGTTTAAAAGCTAGTCTTGTTGCCATGACCCCTCACTTGGACAGCGTCCAATAATCATCTTCCTTATAATCAATATGTAAGACATAGTTTCATTACGCCCTTATTAGGACGTTTGAGTCATTGTTTTAGCATATTTTATTTTCGTATAATGTTGTGGATTTTGTCAATGCATAATATAACTTTTATAACATTTGCGTCATGTTGAACGGATCAGTACTGTCATTCGTCGTGTAATATTGAGTCCGTGTGATTTTATAGCACTATTTAATTGTGGTCAATGACTCAAATCATATGATTGCCCGATGAAGACGATCTTAAAGTGATTCACTATACGTATCTGGGTTTTACCCATGTGCAAGATGCGATGATTCCGTTACCTTTCATCGAATATATTTTTCTTGTAAATATTAATTATTTCTATATCTTTATCACATATTAGGAACCATTCGTCCCTTTCGCAAGATGCGTTTAGAGTTTTATCATTGATCAGAGATCCGATCTAAAACTGAGCGCTCTGGCACTCAATTTTGAATCTTATTACATATAAAATTAAGCAGGGAGCAGTTTGATAGGGCATGACATTTAGATAAGTAGAAATATGTTTGCTTGCTGTGGTACTACTGAAGAGACTTTGATGCTTATCGTTTCGAACTACACTCAACTAACCATAATAGTCATTTTGTCCATTACAACGATCCCACGTGATCAGCTCCCTTACATTTAAACCGAGAATAGATTTTAATAGTTAGTTTAGTTCTTTTACTGCCGCTGTAAAATCTGCAAGAATTAAACAACGATTTGCTGCGACCACAAATAGGGAGCGTTTATTACATTACGTTTTTCAGTAGCGAGCATAGGGGTTTGGGTGTGTGGACTAGGCTAGTTGACTGTTTTTGGGAAACCGTATATTATTATTTTTCATAGTCTATATTATAAAAATATTATTGTTACTAAACATAAAACATAAGTTTTCAAGATTGAATTTGCATTTTTATTTTTCCCACCAAAACGCTACCAACTGTCATGGCCTCCCGTGTGACGTGACCATCCGCAAAACTAATAGACGTTTGGCTCAGCGTTTTCATATATATTTCGAACGG
Source organism: Laothoe populi (assembly GCA_905220505.1). Taxonomy (NCBI): domain Eukaryota; kingdom Metazoa; phylum Arthropoda; class Insecta; order Lepidoptera; family Sphingidae; genus Laothoe; species Laothoe populi. The sequence goes on from HG992163.1 coordinate 7,310,313, forward strand.
TGACGTCATGCATGACTGATGGGTTCATGTCACGTGACAAAATGCTTTATTTTTACATGTTTGTTTCTTGAAAATATGAAATAATCACATATAAATTAACAAATTGTTTTTTTTTCGAAATTTTTAGACCAAAATCTATTATAAAAACAAAATTATATCAGGTTTTCACTTACTTTTATACCCTACTAGATGTTGCTCGCGGCTCCGTCCACGTGGAGGTTATTTTTGGAAGGAAAGGTATAAAATCCATGGAGGCATCTTAAGCTATTACACCTTTCTATATTTTGCTATCCCATAGGATGCGTGCATTTTTCCGGGATAAAAAGTGGCATATGGCATTTTCTGATCCCTAAACTATCAATCCCTTGCTCTGTGAAAAACTAAGCTATCCCACGGGAACTATACATATTTCCGGGATAAAAAGTAGCCTATGTGCTATTCCAGACTATAATCTATCTCTGTGCCCAATTTCAACCAGCTCCGTCCAGTCGTTGTAGCGTGGTTGAGTAACAAACATCCATCCATCCATCTATCCAAACTTTCGCATTTATAATGTTAGTAGGATTAACATGTAAATACAGAATCACAAGTGTTTAGAGTGGTACGTACATTAGTACGAAACCTGAGCCGATTGTCTGAATCTCATGTATAATTTAATAAGGGAATTTTAGCTAACACGGATGTGTTTGGTTTGTATCACCTATTGTGTATTGAGCGTGTTTACAGAGCTCCTGGATAGATCGTAAAGGTAGTTATAGTATATAGTCGTTTTATGCGTTATACGAGATTTATCCGATTTCGAAGAACATGGATTCAGATTTGCGTTTTTATTCGCTATGATATGATGTGAAATCATATTCGATTTGAACTTAATTTTTCAAATACTTGTAATTTAAAATTGTAAACACACATTGTATAGCACCTATAATAATAATTACAAAAGCATCTATTTCTTCTTAAAAAATATTTTATAAGCACACAATCTTGTTTAAAATTTTCGCTCCAAATTAAATTACCGGATCTGCTTGCGGATCTGAAAAAATGCCACTTCCTGTTTCCATTCCAATTAACATTTGAATGGTTTTTATTTCTCTTTTGTCAGCAATGGACGGAGAACTCATTCCTTTGGATACTGTTTGAAATTAGTTAATTTGATTTTTATTTTGCCTTAAGCTAGATTATCTGGTTATGTTTAAGTCTCATTAAGTACTCCTCAGAATACAAAATGGAATATTTTCTCCTGTATATTTATCGTACTGCGCTCCGTTTCTTGATAACTCATCAATCTTCAATGATACCTAGAAGGATTTTTTACACACACTTGTATGGGCTAGCGAATAAAAACTGGATTCCTATGGACCGCTCTCTCACAACGTTAAAAACTTAACTCAAGAATGTGGTTTGTCTTGAAACACTAGGATTTAAATTCTTCGTGTTTATAATGAATGACTTTGTTTTATTAACAACAGGCTAGTGATTATTCGGAATTGAGTCTGGTGCAGGCGCAATTGCGGATAATCACATAATTTTTATAAAGCGACTTAGCGGCATTAATGGTGAAATAGTGTATATATATTTAATAAAAAAAAATATGAATAAAATAACTAGTAAAATGGAATAGTATAGTTTAATTGGCAAAGATAATTATGTGATTTCTTTAATTGGACGAATCTAAAGAACATTTCAGATATAAATGTTAAGCCTAGACTCAGTCTGGATAAAATTTAGCACATTTATCATCGTACTCAAATATGAAAATCTTGTACCTATTCACTAAGTTCTATCTAATATGTGGGCTCCTTTATTTGGGAGTAATAGAGTTTCGCAAACACAACAATAAGAATTTTGAAAAAATACAATATTTTATAACATTATAATTTTAACTTTATTATTTGGGTCACAATATAATAATCCATTTTCAAATCTGGGCTATTTCACCAAAAATTTAAAAAAATAATTTTACATAGGATGTATTAGAAAGTTTAATCCAGGTTTAATAGTAGAAATTCATATTAAATCAATATGGCGATAAGCTCGCCCCGTATCACATTATGGGACCGAAATTCGGCAAAAAATGGTGTACTGGTTACACCTCTGCCTACCCCTTCGGGGATTTCAGGCGTGAGTGTATATGTATGAATTTTTACTACTAAAACGGAACAAATTTTGATACTACTTAATAACCAATAACAATTACCTATTAGGCAAAATTGGACGAAATTAATCCCCCTAATTCCCCAGAAAAATGAGTGTATTTAATTACTGCAATTTACAAGACGACAGGACGTTTCGTGTCGAATTAATTTATCTAATCTACGTTCTTTGTCTTTCTTAAACAATACATCATTGTTATTTTAACTGATATAATTAATGTTTTCTGGACTGTGATGCTACAGACATGTACTTACATTTAATGAAGGTAATTGAGTAATTAATTTGTTCCTCTTACTTGACTATTTTGTAATGAGTTTCATATTAATATACTTATTAGTGAATGTCTCTTTGATCATAAAACCAGAACTTTATAGTTAATGTGTGAAAATCTGTATGTGATAGTTTGTTATATACGTTGAAGACACCACGCTTCTTTCTGAACTCTGACAACCTCCGTGACGTCAAACGAGAGGCTGTGTTCGTTTTTTATCCTGGTATGGCAAAGTGACCACACTGCACCTAATGGTACGCGCAGTGCCATTTATAGTATCAAGTAGTGAGAAACAATCTATGCCACGCTACTCAACACAATCATGCCGGCCATCTTCTTACTTACACCAAAGAAGGTGAAGAAGCGGGCGAGGGCTTAGTGTCCAGAGTACTCAGCAGGCTGTAATATCAACAAACATCGTACTCTAACTCTAGACCCCCGACAAAAACCGGATGTACACTGGCTGATCCCGGAACGCGACACACTTGCGTGTGCCACTATGGCGGGTTTTACACCCTGTGTACGGTGGTCGCTATACGGGCGGATATGAATATCCTACCACCAGCACCCTGATCCCTGCACCGAAACGAAGTGTGGTCCACAAGTATTTGTTTCGGATCTAGGGTTGTGGGACTGTAGTCCATTGTACTCGATACTCATGATACACGATTGGCCTTGTGTGGGATCAGGACTATGTGTGCGACTGTTGGGTGTTTTATTTATATTAGGTTATATTCAAATTATTCGTTTTTAGTACGCGATATATCAACAAGTAATTTATATTCAAACGTATTTCGAACTGCCTTGTAAATTCAATTGAGACATTCGTCAATTTATTTTGTATTCTGGCACCGAATATAAATTTTTATATCGGATATTGTTACTCACTGTGTATAAAATATTGATATATCCGTTCAAATATTTAAAACTAAACAGGCACTTCATTTATTACCCTATAAGTTACCTCTTATATCCACCGGTACTATAAGTTTTTGTCATAGATTGATAAAACTTATCTGCCCCGCGTTTGAAGACTTTACTTTACTTCCTTATTTTAGTAATAATTTAAGCATGGATAAACCGATTACTTTGTAATGCTTAATCTCCACACTAATGCAATGACTACATTTGATGTTAATATCGCACTTAAAATTTATCATGTTCATAAAAACCATATTTACGCACGTAATTTTATTTATACGTATAAATCATTGAGGTTTATTTGTTGGGAAGGTGCCCGTGATCACACGGGGAACGGTCAATGTACTGTAAGAAATCGTCTTTTGTTACATATGCGGTGGATTTAAAGAGAATTATTTTACTGTGATTTACATGCCCATTTTGAAGTAATATTTTAATGGTGCGTGTTACGGCTTAAGGACAACTGATAATTTGTATGATGTTAACTTAAGGAACTTAAAAATTTAAATATGTTGTCGATATTATAAATAAATAAACACAACAGTCACACACATAGTTCTGACCCGCCACAGGTCAAACGTAAGTGTCAAGAATCATGAGGGACTACGGTCTCACAACACCGAGACCCGAAATATACATCTGTCTATCACATAAACATTTTTCTCGGTGCGGTAATCGAACCCACGGCCCCTCGTTTAACAACCGAATACTCGCCCGCTGCGCCACGGAGGCTGTCAGTATTTGTGAGATATTATAAAATACCAAATAAATTTGTTACTTTTTACTCCAGTCAAGCGTGCATTCGAAGATAAAATTCATTCTTTAGTTAAATATTTACCGAAATAATATTTTTTTTGTAATTGTGCGCGGTACAGCAATATTTCTATTTCAGCGATGTTGATATTTATATTTTAATTCAGACGCACAAAAAACATGCGAGAATCATCAGATATAGTTTTTTTTTTAATTTTTGTATATTTTTTATTACGTACATTTAAACTATAGTTGGAAACTTAGCAAACCTTATTGATATAATTATAATAAAAGATACTCTCTATAATGCTTTTAGGCATAATACCTTTATCATGGACTATCCATTCTTTCTACGCGCAATGTGCCCCGCCCACTGCCACTTAAGTTTAGCGATTCGGAGGGCTATATCGGTTACTTTGGTTCTGCTGCGGATGGACTCATTTCTGATGCGATCACGCAGAGAGACTCCCAGCATAGCCCTATCCTCTTTGGGGGAGGCCTATGTCCAGCAGTGGACGTCCTTCGGCTGACATGATGATGATGATCCATTCTTTACACAGTGTACCTATTTACCTAGCCGGTAAATATTTGTTCCAAATTTCTCTGATGTAGGACCAAAGTTCTTCGCTTTAGTACGCATGACTCGGCATTCTAATGTAGAATCAGGACATTAACAATTGTTAATTTAAATAATATTAGCCCTGTTAAACATTGTCCCATTGCTGGGTTTCCTCTACTGTTGAGAGGGTTTACACCTTAGTCCACCAGGCGGGCTTAATGCGGTTTGGTAGACTTTACATACCTTTGAAAGTCTTACAAGAATTCTCAGGTATGCAGGTTTCCTCACGAAGTTTTCTTTTGCCGATTACGTGCGATAATTAACAATGAATACACGAGTAACTTAAGTAAAGTCAAAGGTGTCTGGTTTGGAACTTAAGTCTTTCATCTTGGCAATCCGTACCACACTCAACTAGGCTATCGTAGTTTTATTTACATACATATACACTTCGGTTTTAAGATCTTTATTACTCCAGTAACAATTACAGTTCACTTAGAATAGAATAATACATAGTTTACTTATGTGTAAGAGGTAGTCGATCTTATAACAAATAGACAATTAAAGTTAATATCGCTCGCTGGTGGTAGGATATTCATATCCGCCCGGATAGCGACCACCGTACACATGGCGAAAAACCCGCCATAGTGGCACACGCAAGTGTGTCGCGTTCCGGGATCAGCCAGTGTACATCCGGTTTTTGTCGGGGGTCTGGAGTTGGGGTATAATGGCCATTTTGCGGCCTTCTTAGTACTCTGACACTTGACCCTCGACCGCTTCTTCACCTTCTTGCCCATGGCGTAGTGTGAAGAAGCAGGCCGGCATGAGTGTGTTGAGTAGCGGGGGATAGATCATCTCTCGCTACTCAGTACTCTATTTGGACCGCACTGCGCTTACCATCAGGTACAGTGCGGTCACTTTGCCGTGCCAGGATAAAAAAAAAAAAAAAAAAAAATGAATTAATTATACCACACAATGATTAATCACTTACGCCTATAATACCCGAAGGTGTAGGCCAAGATGTAACCATTACATCCACTTTTCACCGAATTTATATTAGGCACAATTCCAGACTCCGGGCTGGTACTGAGTATTTCTAAATAGAAAACCCCAATATCACTTTACCCGATCCGGGGATCGAACCCGAGACCTCAGCAGAGCCATAACCCATGCGCAATTACAACAGTGCCATCGAGGTCGTCAATTTATCTGTTTTATAAGGAAAATTAAGATGGTCACTTGTTTATGATAATAGGCTAGTTTGATTGCAATCAAAATATTTCACCGACCTTAGATCGAAGAACTTATTTTAATCAAACTACATCTGAAGTTAACAATGTGCCGTAGTTACTAGACCCGCGAAGTTTTCTAATAAATAAGAACTTCTGCGCACCACCGAGTAAGATGTGTTAACTATTTGTGAAGAAGATTGTTCAAACCGGCGATTGTCTTTGGTGAGGTATTTTTGAATTAGTGTTCCATTTTCAATTTGTTAGTGTAGTAATATTTTGGAAACGAAAGGGATAATTTCGGTCCCTAATAAAGAGCTGTATTGAGTTTCAGTCAATATTTGGGTGTATTTAATACGACGACTGTATTAGACTATATTTTTTTCGCGGTTCAATTTCACCTCTGGTCTCTGCTTATGTATTTAATAAAAAAAAGGCTAAACACATGTTAATAAACGACAAATAAGACTGTATGGTGGAGAGTCTTTACCTTCTTTTTTTATAAAATAGAGAATGGAACAAAAATTGGCCGTTAATAGTGTGAGTATAACTAAAATCTTGTAATAATTAGAAAAAAAAAACATACTATATTCGGTGTTGAACATTCAGGAAATAATAACAACAATAAAATTATGTATTGATTTTCAAATAAATGAATTCCTCAACTAGATTCATTGGTAAAGAGTTGATTCGGACATTCTTCGAGTTACCTGTTTACTGGCCTTTTTTTTTTATCCTGGCACGGCAAAGTGACCGCACTGTACCTGATGGTAAGCGCAGTGCGGTCCAAATAGAGTACTGAGTAGCGAGAGACGATCTATTCCCGCTACACAACACACTCATGCCGGTCTGCTTCTTCACACTACGCCATGGGCAAGAAGGTGAAGAAGGGGTCGAGGGTCTAGTGTCAGAGTACCTTTACCTTGGTGGATACCTGAGGTACTAGGGCAATGATAATGAGGCTCGTGGGACTAAATTAAGAAAGTGTAATAGAACGGTAGATGGGAATCTCCCTTTTACCGTTCACGAATGAATCGTCCATGCAATTCTGGCGTTTGATACTCTGTTGGATATATCAGTATGGAGTGATCGTTGTGGCATCATTGTATTATTGCAATATAGTGCATCTGTTATCAGTACTATTTGCGTGGCATACGGGCTTAATCGATATAGTATGGTAACATTTCGATTTATGTAACAACGAAATTGTAACGTTAGTCGGGATTGTGGACGGTAGAAAACCTCAGAATATCTTCAAAAACCAACGATTGACAATACTGAAATAATCGTTTTGTGTGGATTTTCAATAATCATTTGGTGAGTCATTTGCCGTTTTTCTATTTTGTGCTGTAAATCATTGGATATAAAAAAAAATACATAGTGAAAACTTAATACTTTGGAATTGCTGTGTTCTTTATTGAAACAACGTCCACGAAGTAGTAAATTTTTTGTTTATGATTGTTTTGTATTTTTTTTTATTCTGGCGGCAGTGACCACACTGCACCTGATGGTAAGCGCAGTGCCGTCCAGATAGAGTATCAAGTAGCAAGAGACAGTCTATCCCTCGCTACTCAACACAATCATGCCGGCCTGCTGTTTAGCTTCTTCACACTACGCCTAAAGGACCCAGGATCATAGGAAGGAGGGAACACGGTAGCTGGCAAACTGTTCCACAGCTTGATGGTGCGGCAAAAATACGAGTTTGCGAACCTCTTGGTTCGGGCCGGGGAGTAGATACCACGAAGCTGTGGCTCCTCAATCCAGTACGCGTGGTTCTGGTATGGAAGGGAGAGGATGGGATAAGATTAAAAAATTCTTCAGAGCATTCGCCATGATACAGACGGTAGAACACGCTAAGCGAGGAAGACGTCAAGAAGTCAATTATAGAACTTCATAGGCGTTCTTAGGTTAAAAGAAAATAATCTGAGCGTCTCGGTCACGCGAGTTCAGTGGTTTTTCCCCATCCCAAAAGTCCATCGTGCCTAAAGAAGTTTTCACTTCAAAAATCACCAAGTTCAATGTTGTTCCTCATCCAGTTACAAACGTATTTCGCAGGTCTAAGACCCGTCTCAAGGGACGTCTGACATTTGCCGCCATATTCTCAACGAATCGACGCATAATCGAATAGTAAAATCCCACGAGATTTGAGGATAAATAGGTTTTATAAAAGAATTACTATAATACTCTTGACTAGGAATAAATTGCGTTTCGTCATATTAAATAATCTTTTATTAGTCTCCAATTAAGAATTTATATATTTCGATGGGATTATTTAATAACATAAAAACGTGTGTCAGTGACATATATATTATTTCTTTTATTCATTTTCGTGTTTATATGTAATTTTTAATGCGTTGTAGAAATATAATGCGTTTAATTTCGGCTGTTTTCAATGAAATTTAAACGTTGATTTAAAGTTAATAAATGATAATCCTAAACTAAGGCATCTTTTGTTTTATGCATTAAAAAATTTCAATGTAAAATTAAAGTACAGAATATATAAAATGTTATTGTATTTTTTATGTTTGGCGTGACGCGAATATGCATTTTACGATTTTTCGTTCCTTAACCCATGGTGCTATTGAGCTCGTACCGATTGTGATTTCTTTTTAACACTTTAAGCCGGTAATATTAACTATATTATTAGAACACTAAAACTGCAATATTTCCCTCAAGCAATAATAATTTCCGCCGGATCAGCTTGATGAGTCGTGATAAAAGGCATCCTTAATATTTTAACTTAAAAATGGGTTAATTACCAAAATATAAATAATGCGATTGTGTTTTTGTTTCGCTGATCAAACATATTATAAAATGGGGCCAGTTGTCTATTATTCAATGAAATACATTTTATTATTATGTGTTTTTGATTAAGACCCACCTTAGTTCTTACATCATTTTATTGGTATATGACTACAAAATCTCAAATTTAAGGTGCGGAATACTAAATAAATACCGTAGGGCGACTCACTTGCAACACGATTAGTTAGTTTACGAGATATGCATTAGATAGTGCTGGTTTTAGCGATAGTATAACGCCCTGGGCGAGATTGCTATACGGCGTCGCCTATTCGCTATCCAAATCTCTGCCTCGGTGGCGCAGTTGTAATTGCTTACGCTAAAACTGCTGTACTAAGATGTCGGGATCGACGCCCGGGTCGGGAAAACGGAATATTGGGTTAATATCACGAAAAACTCTATATCAGCCCAGAGTCTGGAATTGTGCCCTGTATGGCGATAGGCTCGCTCCCAATCAAATCATGGAACGGTAATAAGTAAACTGTACTTGTATGTACCAACCTGCCCCACTAGTGGAACACACATGTTCATAGCACAAGCCGTCTTATAATTTGACGAAATGCAGTAGTATATTTAATTCAACACCGCGGTCTTTGGCACTTAGTCAACGTTGCACTCCCGTTATTGTTTACACTCAAGTGATTTTTGATGTGCTAAAAATGATTAAACGACATACAGTGAAACAATTCAACTTCATGCTCTCGTGGGCTCAATGAACTCGGTGTTTTGCAAAAACTTAACGTCAATGTTATAAATTGACCCGGATTTATTAACACTTCAAACAGTTTTCGCGACCGCAGACATTTATATAAAATGAAACAATAAATAACTTTAGTCCTGACCCCACAATAATATACGAGTCTTGTGTCGTATCAAGAACTACGAGGGACTACGGTACATCACCCAGAACCGAAACAAATATCTGTTTGTCACACAAACATTTGTCTCGGTGCGGGAATCAAACCCACAGCCTCTCGTTTCACAACCGCGCCGGCTACTCGCCCGATGCGCCACAGGCGATGAGATTTATATAAATGACCCTTAACCGCTTCTTCACCTCCTTGCCCCATGGCGTAGTGTGTAGCTACACAGCAGGCCGGCATGATTGTGTTGAGTAGCTAGGTATAATTGTTTCTCACTACTTGATACTCTAACTGGATGGCACTGCGCTTACCATCAGGTGCAGGTGTTATCAACTTATGCTGACGTCCGTTTATTGGAATAAACTTAAGTAACAAAGGTTGGCAGCGGCTTTGCTGTGCCCTCGCATTGCAGAAGTGTATGGGCGGCGGTGACTACTTACCATCAGGTGGCACGTCTGATTGTCTGCCTATCGAGCCACTAAAAAAAAAGTAAAAGGAAGTCAGTATGTGCGCCCATTCGAAGTTATCATCACTATCACCTTACCACTGGCTCCTTCAATATGGGTTTGACAGTTACTGACAGTCAGGCACTGACTATCAGAAGTTGCCTCAAGAATAGGATACCTCAATTATCTTCTTGCGGAATAGCCGACAAAGTCACATAGGTAGAATTCAATTATTTGATTGGTGGAAAATTGTTGGCAATTGACCATTGTGTACCAATTTAGTTATGTCTAATATATCTTGCAGTTTGACTGTGCAGTAGCAGATACTAGGAAGGAAAGAATAGTTGATAAGATTGTACCTAGCACGTTGATCCCAGCACGTTCAACTAAATTATTCGCTTTAGAAGTTGTATGTCTGCCTCGATGGCGCAGTTGTAATTGCGCATGCGTTACGACTGTTATGCTGAGGTCTCGGGCTCGATTCCCGGGTCGGGTAAAGCGATATTGGGTTTTCTATCCAGAAATTCTCAGTATTAGCCCGGAGTCTGGAATTTGTGCCCGGTATGGGGATAGGCTCGACCCCATCATATTGAGGGACCGAAATAAATTTGGCGAAAAGTGGGGGTATCGGTTGCACCTCTGCCTTCTCCTTCTGGGATTACGGGCGTAAGTGTATATGTATGTAAGTTGTATGTGTCCTCTGACAAACTAATGGCTCAGGAACGTATTAGTGGTTTCCAAGCGAACGTTTCCTGAACCATATATGGTTCAACGGACAGGGGAACGTGTTAAGACTGAAATCGATATTTTTATCGATTTAGTGCCAATTTTTGACAGACTCCGTGACACAGTGAGCGCGTAGCCGGCTGTGAAGCGGCGTAAGTTCGATTCCTGCACGAAGAATTTTTTTGCGTGATACATATTTATAATACATGTTTCGGGTCTGGGTGTTGTAGGAGCGTAGTTCTTTATAAATTAAAATACAGGTTTCATCTAAAGTGATATCAGAGGACTATACATATACAGTGTCTGTTTGGAGAATTTGTTTGTTTAAGCGTCATTATATTCTCCTGTTTTAAGGTGAAAGAAAAACTGCACATTATACGTTTTTCTTTACGTGATATTATTTTTTTTTTGTTAGGATAATAATAAATCCCTTTTTGCTCAGAATTGATCTGTGTATGAGACTATGCTGTTATAGCATTTATTACTATCTAACTATAATCAAGAGAGCTTGAGATTTACTTAATAATAATATTAGCCCTGTGTTAAACATTGTCCCACTGCTGGGCACGGGCCTCCTCTACTAATGAGACGGGTTAGCCTTAGTCCACCACGCTGGCCTAATTTGGGTTAGTCGACTTCACATACCTTTGAAATTCTTATGAGAATTATCAGGTGTGCAGGTTTCCTCACGGTGTTTTCTTTCACCGTTATAGCAACACACCTAACTTAAGAAATGACAGAGGTGTATGCCATTTGGGTTTCGAAATTATGACTTTCGTCTTGACAGTCCGTACCGCAACCAATTAGGCTATCGCTGCTATTTTTTACTTGCTATACCTTCACTTATTCCAGGTAATATAATTGAATTATAGTTAAATCTAGCTACAATTTCCTTATCGTGTTACATAGGATTATCAAGCACTATATTATTTACACGTGCAGGTAGCCATGTCATGGTCGTTAACGAACCATATTAAATTGATTATAAGTCACCGGTTTAATATCTGTGGCAATTTTAGTCGGTAATAATATTAGCAGCCAAGAGAGCCCGATCCTGTGGTAACTGATTGATTTCTGACGTAACGTTTTAGGGATAAGTATTTAAGAAGACTGTTCAACAATGAATCAAAAATTAACATTTTGGTCGTTTCTTGAACTGAATTCTTTTATTATACACGTGTACATTTAAAAATATGTAATATATTTCGTTGAATAATTAATTTCTAAGCAATGTTTATTGTCGTATCCCACATAATATATACCTTATTATACATTACAAGTATATATATATATATATATATTTTATACCACATTGGTGGCAAACAAACTTACGGCCCGCCTGATGGTAAGCGGTTACCGTAGCCTATGGATGCCTGCAACACCAGGAGTATCACATGCGCGTTGCCGACCCTAAGATACCTATATAAGACATAATTATCAAATCATGTGCGTAATCGAAGTAAAGTTTGAATAATCTTTTATTTATTTAAACACTAAATGGACTACTATATCTACACATACAAATAGTTCAATAAACATTAAACAAACAATAAATAATAAAACTACTGCCTTGGTGGCGCAGTTGTAATTGCGCATGCGTTACAACCGCTGTGCTGAGGTCTCGGGTTCGATCCCCGGGTCGGGTAAAGTGATATTGGGTTTTTCTATCTAGAAATTATCAGTATTAGCCCGAAGTCTGGAACCTGTGCCCGGTATGGCGATAAGCTCGCCCCCTATCACATTATGGGACCGAAATTCGGCGAAAAGTGGGTGTACTGGTTACACCTCTGCCTACCCCTTCGGGGATTATAGGCGTGAGTGTATATGTATTTAAATAATGATATGACGACGAGCAGCGATGGCCTACTAGTAGTTGGTTACGGTACGGACTGCCAAGACGAAAGTCGTATGTTCGAAACCCAAGTGGCATACACCTCTGACTTTTCTAAAGTTATGTGTGTATTAAATGTTAATTATCGCTTGCTTTAACGATGAAGGAAACAAACATCGTGAGGAAACCTGCATACCTTCTTCTTATAAGAATTTCGAAGGTATGTGAAGTCTACCAACCCGAATTAGGCCAGCGTGGTGGACTAAGGCCTAACCGCTCTCATTAGTAGAGGAGGCCCGTACCCAACAGTAGGACAATGTTTCATACAGGGCTAGTATTATTATTATTATTAATTAAAAGATAGGATATTATTCCGTATAAACATTAAACAAAATTATTCTATAGAAAAATAAAAATGATAAGTATAACAGAACTTTACCTTTATTGGATTAAAATATATTGTACTAGTAGTCCCGGGCAGAAGTCCTGGCATTAACCGCCTTCTCTGCGGATCGAATTATTGTTGAAAAAAAAAGAAAATGAGATCTTGACAATAGCGCCACCTATCGCTTGTATGTATGTTTAAGTTGGACCCAACCACACACATACACAAAATTTCATTGTAATCTGTTAAGTGGTTTTAAAGTCTATAACGACATAGGTAGAATCAATTTTTGTGTTTCATTTATATCGACAAATATTTGGATTTAATAATATCCAAAGCCAATCGTTTAAACCAAATCAATGTTCGCTAAATGGAATTTTGAATTACAACGCTCGGATGTGTAATACGTGTCAGCGTTCGCGTCCAGATCGCATCGCGATACTAATCTAAAAGGGCATTGTGTACGGCCGGATGTAAACCGCACGTTGCAATCTCGCGCCCGGGCACAATGCGCGCCTCGAAATACTTCACCCGTTCTAGGGTTGCCAGCCGCCGCAATTTAGACCCCACACTAATTAACCGTAATCTGATCGAGCCTCAAGCAGCGATAGCCTAGTTGGTTGCGGTACGGACTGTCAAGACGAAAGTCGTAGGTTCGAAACCCAAGTGGCATACACCTCTGACTTTTCTAAAGTTATGTGTGTATTAAAATGTTAATTATCGCTTGCTTTAACGGTGAAGGAAAACATCGTGAGGAAACCTGCATATCTGAGAGTTTTTCGAAGGTATGAGAAGTCTGCCAACCCGCATTAGGCCAGCGTGGTGGACTAAGGCCTAACCCCTCTCATTAGTAGAGGAGGCCCGTGCCCAGCAGTGGGACAATGTTTAATACAGGGCTAGTATTATTAGTATTATGATCGAGCCTCGATGTCGATTGCTTTTATATCAGCAAACTTTTCGCAATTAATTGGAAGATCAACTTTGTTTACTAACGAGATAAGTTAATATTTATTTGGATAAAAGTTCACCTGCATTTCTTATTTGTGTATATGGTTTTGAAATTTTTTAATTAGTGGCAGCCTTTTTTTTTGTCGCGGGGAAAGACTACTCCGGGGGGAAGCAGAATGAGAATAAAACGGTTATGCTGGACTAGCCGGTCTTACGAGCCAAGATGCGCGGAAGATGGCTATCCGTGTAGCCGCTGGGTCAAGGCCCTACCCCCTATGTACACCCGACACTACCACCTAAAACCCCAGGGTGGCCTTCTTCGGCACTTACGGAGCGATCCCGGGGTATTCTAAGGATAATTAGTGGCAGCCCTGGGAAATTATGGCGACATTTATCTAGCATAACCTACGGTACATTATCTAACGCACCATTATGGTTGAATTCGTTGCATTTATGAATAGTGTATTATGTGAAATTTGCATTGGTTCGGTGGATGTACCGTGTATAATATATTCAATTCGTTTCAAATTTGAATGCATTTCATATTATCTATATTTATTGGCCATTTTGAACGATCAGCGTGGGTTTAATATGTAAGCCTAATGTATAATATTTATTGTATGTTCATATAAATTTGGTTTTTTATCATTGATCCACTTTCTAAAAGTATTTTTTTCTTTATTGGCCGAGGTATATTGTAATGAGTCTAGCGGTGTCTGATGTTCAATAATAATGATAGTCCAGGCGTTTTCTTGGTTATTGTCATTATTGACCTTTATAAATTCCTGAATGCATCCATGGAAAGACGTGGCTTCAGAATACCCAGTGCAATAATATTAAATTTCAGCAATTGTAGGATTATTCAATCATTTCCAGAAACGGATATCAATTTATTCTATGGATTTAATATATCGTGTATAGATTAGGCGGTGCGTAGGGTGGACATGCATAAATAAACTGATACTGGCATGTAGCATACATGACTAATTAGCGGTTTGTCAACATGCCATAAAGTATCACTGTATAATATATATGTATATTAGTAGCTATGGTTTATTTTAGTGGTTTAATGTCTACTAGATGTTGCCCGTGGATCCGCCTGCGTGGAGGTTATTATTGGAAGAAAAAGTATATCATATAATCCTTCGAGGCATCTTAAGCTATTACACTTTTCTATATTTTGCTATCTCATAAGAAGCGGGGATTTTTCCGAGATAAAAAGTAGCCTATGTGCTATTCCAGACTATAGTCTATCTCTGTGCCAAATTTCAACCAGATCCGTCCAGGCGTTGTAGCGTGATTGAGTAACAAACATCCATCCAAACATTCGCATTTATAATATTAGTAGGATTTACAATGAGTGGTCTAAACCGAAGAGAATGCAGGAAGAGATTAATGAAAGTAGGTGAAGCTGAAGTATGTCAGGATCTGGCAAAGTGAAGATCTATAGTCTCTGCCTACCCTTATAGAAAAAGGCGTAATGATATGTATGTATTACTATTTAATATCATTTACTCTGTATACCTATGAGTAGGACAGGACTTTCAACTCTAATATTTTTGCTGTAATACATTATATGGGACGGTAATAAGCTCGGCGAAATTTGGTTGTACTGGTTACACCTCTGCCTACCCATTCGAGGATTACAGGCGTGAGTGCGTACATATGTAGAATAAAAGCTACATAATTATATTTCTGGAAACTATTTTATTTTTGTCAAAGAGATTTTGTATGTTTAGGTCGCTTTTATATACTGAACTAACTCCTAAATAGATTGAGATCTAGTTTGCTTTTAAAGAGAAAATCGCTTCGAAATCAAATGTCTGCAACAACACAAAGAGCAAGCAAATAAAATGCTCAAAAGAGCTTCGAATACTCAGTCTCTTATTTCATTTGTTTTCTTCAGCTTGCCTTTGCAAAGTCATTTTAAACTGTCTCATAATATAAACAAAATCCTTAAATTACCTTCAGATAAACAATGCACATAATCATTGCAATTTATGGTAGCAAATACATTTGGTGAATTTGAAAATATTTTATGTAGTCACTGAGTGTAAGATACAGAAGATAAATTGTTGAATTCTTCGTCCCGTCGCCGCTTTTTCGTCTGAATCTCATACCGTTGGTATATAAACAACATTCCAACATTTATGTCGACTTTCATAATAAAATCTTGCATTTTAAATTCCGCCGTTGATACCACCTTTTCAGCTTTATTCATGTTTCTGTTGTGTTACTAGTTGCTACATGAAGTAGTATTTAATTTTTAAATGTGCACGCACCTGCAAGTTTACCTTGCTAGTTAATTTTAGTTTAATTCAATTTCGTTATTATATTTAATGCAAGATAATGGAACAAAACAATTCTCCCAATATAGTAAAGCTTGAATCAATAACTTACTGTACATTATTAAAACTGAAACTCATTAAAATATCTGTTACCGATTTAATTTCCAATACGAATTTAATAAATTCCAATATGAACTTAACAAATTCCAATATGAATTGAATAAATTCCAATATGAATTTAATAAATCCCAATATGTATTTAATAAATCCCAATATGAATTTAATAAGTTCGAATATGAATTTAATAAATCCCAATATGAATTTAATAAATCCCAATATGAATTTAACAATAATTGGAAATGCAAATCCATGTATGAATTCTAACCGGCGAATGAAAAACAATCAATACACGCGCAAAAACATCAAACCTAAGCATCCTGAGTATCGGATTTATATTTATCTAACATAATTGGTTTGCTATTCCACACCGAACACGTTTAATGAAACAAGCCTTGGTCGAATTGCAAACGGGCGGACCGCATGACTTGAATATTTTTTTCGTACAATCACGATTTTACCTTTGGGAACAATTTTAATAGCCAATTATAGGTCTGAATATTTCATGATGAAATTAATACAAACCAAAAGCAGCCCATATTAAATTAATTAAGACAAATCGATGATAATATTGTATGTATATCATACATAGCTTTTAAGGCGAAAATAAATTCCCTCAATAAACTTAGTAAAATACAAAGGTAAGGTAGGTAAAGGTGGTGGGTTTTTAGATTTAAGCGAGAGATGTTTATAGTTTTTAACCGACTTCAAAAAAAAGGAGGAGGTTCTCAATTCTTCTTTTATTACAGAGAATATGCTTCCAGATTAGTCCCATAGAATTTTTATCAAAATCGGTTGAGTAGTTTGGTTTTAAAACCAAAATAACTTGAAAAAATATTTTGTCCGAATATACGAAACTGCGAATTTTATTTTTTATTTAAATTTAGCTTTTCTGTGACTTTTTCAGTGGTGTTTTCTTTTGGTACTCTATCCAACGTACCTATTTGAAATTTGTACCACTAAAAAGCAAAAAATAAATTATTACTTTTTAAATAAAAATAAAACCGTCTTCAAAAAACCCAGACACAACTAAAAAGCAAAAACTAATTAGTTACATTTATGTGTCTGGGTTTTTTTGAAGACTGTTTTATTTTGATTTCAAAAGTAATAATTTATTTTTTCGGAATAAAATTCACTAAAAACAAACTATTTTAATGGACTTAATATATTACTTGTCTAAGAACGTACTGGTCTTCATGATTTATTTTCATGCATTTGTAAACATTATTTTCTAAAATAAATGAACCCCGTTCTACCATTTGATTTGAGCACAAAAAAAGTGCACAAAAAATTGATACTAGGCTCAAAAGATGCAGAAAAATTTGCTAATTCTGAATATGTATATAACTCAATATCTCAGATAATGTCTACATTTATCTTAAATGTATTTATAGTAAAGGATTGAATAAGCAAATCCTAAACAAACTGATTCATCTAATCCAGCGCATTAAAATTTTATGACGATTGATTTCATAGCGTTGTCGACAAAGGATATTAAATCTGTGTCAGCAAGGGGTTCCAATATCATTAATTTCATGGGTAATATCGCATTGTTAGACAAAGCGCAAATGTTTGGAATTTTTAATAACTCTTTGTTGGAGAACGTTAATCGATTCGTAAGATTGTTTGATTTATCTTCCTCTTATATATGTTGATAAACATCAAAGTCATCATCATCATCATCATGTCAGCCGAAGGACGTCCACTGCTGGACATAGGCCTCCCCCAAAGAGTGCCACAATGACCGGTCCTGCGCCACCCGCATCCAGCGGACTCCTGCGACCTTTACCAGGTCATCAGTCCACCTTGTGGGGGGTCTACCCACGCTGCGCCTTCCGGTACGTGGTCGCCATTCCAGAACCTTTCCGCCCCAACGGCCATCGGTTCTACGCGCAATGTGCCAACATCAAAGTGAACTAATAATATTGCCTTCTTTAATATATTAGGTAGGTAGGTAGGCTGGTGGTAGGATATTCATATCCGCCCGGATAGCGACCACCGTACACAGGGCGAAAAACCCGCCATAGTGGCACACGCAAGTGTGTCGCGTTCCGGGATCAGCCAGTGTACATCCGGTTTTTGTCGGGGGTCTGGAGTTGGGGTACAATGGCCATTTTACGGTCTTCTTAGTACTCTGACACTAGACCCACGACCCCTTCTTCACCTTCTTGTCCATGGCGTAGTGTGAAGAAGCAGGCCGGCATGAGTGTGTTGAGTAGCGGGGATAGATCGTCTCTCGCTACTCAGTACTCTATTTGGACCGCACTGCGCTTATTATCAGGTACAGTGCGGTCACTTTGCCGTGCCAGGATAAAAAAATATATATTTTATGAAAGCATCCGTGGTGCAACGGGTATGTAGCCGGCTGTGAAACGAGAGGCGCTAAGTTCGATTACCACACTGAGACAAATGTTTGTGTGACACAGATATTTTTTTCGGGTCTGGGTGTTGTGGGACGATATCCTTCGTAGTTCTTGATACCCGCGATACAGGTTTGACCCAGTGTATTTATTTACAATTTTCGTTTACATGGAATTTAACTCTTTATATAATTCTTTTTATTTTATATCGAATTTCAAATGTATGTAAAGTCTACCAAACTGCACCAGGCCACCATGGTGGACTAAAGCTTATTAATAAAAAAACGCTCGTGCCCAGCAGTGGGATAGTGCGTTAATATAGAGCTGGCAAAAAATATAATTTTATAGTATATTGAAGTATTTATTTTTCTTAAACTATTTAATAATTTTCACGAGTTCGCACATTCACATGTTTATTTAAACAGAGGAAACCGTGTTTCCTTAATAACCCTGGAATAGTTTTCACTGTAAACAGTTTCGAGTTTACGGAAACAAATGCTAAACGACGTTTAGAAATGAAAACAAGCGAATTCCCTTTCACAGCTGATTGTTATTTCAAATTTCCCTTGAACTTTACATGTTGGAGCAATAAGTAATTATTGATTTGCGGCGATGGTGACTTGTCAATTTTATCATGCTGCCCTATTTTATAATATTAATTCTAGTAAACGTGGTCAATTAATATACCTAAATATCAACTTTTTTATATATCAACAAACCCATTTACAACATTCCTTTAAAGTTTATAATAAATACACCCAACAGTCACACACATAGTTCTGACCCCACACTAGGTGAAACCTGTACATACATATACATATACACTCACGCCTGCAATCCCCTAAGGGGAAGGCAGAGGTGCAACCAGTACACCCACTTTTAGCCGAATTTCGGTCCCATAATGTGATAGGGGGCGAGCCTATCGCCACACCGGGCACCATTTCAGACTCCGGGTTAATACTGAGTATTTCTAGGTAGAAATACCCAATATCACTTTACCCGACCCGGGGATCGAACCCGAGACCTCAGCACAGCAATCGTAACGCATGCGCAATTATAACTGCGCCACCGAGGCAGTCGTGGCGTATCTGTAAACCTGTATCGTGGGTATCAACAACTACTCACTCAGTACTCAATAAAAATGACAGTACTAATTTGATAACATTATTGAGTATAGGTGTATATGTAAAGCAGTCAGAAATGGAATAAAAAGCATAAATCTCTTTGCAGCTTATGCAGAGAGCAAAAAATTCAATGACAAGAGCAGAAAGGAAGTTAATTAAGCATCGTTTTTATACAACTGATGCAATGCCGCGAGATGTATCTTAAATAAATTTAAATTTATGTAAATGTATGAAACTCAGTCACATAGGATAATCTTCTTTGACTGTTTTAACAGTTTTAAAGTCTTATTTGTTAATTATGAACACATTTTTTAGACTTGGTATAATTTGTCATGATTTGTGACTTTTATGGCATCTATTTATGTAAATGGGAAAATTTTAGAAGCGTTATACGTGAATTTTAAAATCCAGTAAGTGATGTTTCAAAACATAAATCTATGCTTACTTTGAGTTTTTTTAAAGCCTAGAATCTGCCGCCAATTTTGGTTAATCGCGGCAAGCATTTAAAGCTGTCTCCTGTAAAAATTGTCTCTTTACTAAGGCTTAAAATTGCATAGCCGGTTAGATTAAGTGTATTGTCAAGCAGCACAAAATGGGCAGTAACTACAGCGATAGGGACTTTTGGCAAATATGTTTGATTCCATTGCGCATACGATCCTGCAGTAATTTTATGATTCACTGCAGCGTCAAAGCTTCCATTCCCTTTGATGAAAGAATTCGGGCCTTACATTAGTCTAGGACAATTTTTCACTATACAACTTCGTTTACGCGAGTCGGGATTATATTAGGGGTAAATAAGGTTGGTTTAGATAAATAAATAAATACACCCAACAGTCACACATATAGTTCTGACCCCAAACAAGGTAAAAACTATATTGTGGGTATGGGTGGGTGGAGAACTACGAGGGACTACGGTCCCACAACACCTAGACCTTTCGTCTCGGTGCGGGAATCGAACCCACGGCCTGTCGTTTCACAGCCAGCTACTCGCCCGCTGCGTCACGGAGGCTGTCAAAAAAGAAGATAGCCAATAACTTTGGATCGCTGAAACCGCCTAATAAAATAGACTAATTTAGTATTCAGTCAACATTAAACACTGTGTTAGTTACTAATTACTAATCAAAATTGCTGCATTTGCATTTGTCACATGTTGGATTCATTGATGTAATACTCAGTCTAATTACAACAAATTCGTTCAACAACCACCCCGCTTGTCAGATATATTAACTCTGTGCAAACTAATTTGTTCTGTAAACAAAAATCTAAAATTGATATTATAATGTGAATTATCTGTATATATAAAGAAGAAACTGACTGACTGACTGACTGATCGATCAACACACAGCCTAAACGGCTGGGGTTAGAGACTTGAAATTTTGACAGTAGGTACCTTTTATAACGTAGGCATCCACTAAGGAAGGGTTTTTGGATATACCACCCCTAAGGAGGTAAAATAGTGGATGAAAGATTGTATGAAAATCCGTCATTTTTTAAGTTAAACGCATGAGTATTTTGTATTGTATACTTTTTCTCCCAAACATGACCTCCACACGGGCGGAACCGCTAGCAACAGCTAGTGTGTTATAAAATGTAAACGCAGCAGGATTTTTCAATTAACATGTAAATCACCGCCATTTCGAATATCGTTTTTTTTTTGTTGGACAGGGTGATAATGAACACGATATATGCTACATTATTTAGATTAACAATTAATTCAGTTGACAATATTATTTATGTCAGTAGTGATTTTATTAGAATCATTTGTGAGTTGAAAAATATTCGGCAATATAAGTTTTTTTAGAGAACATTGTATTATTTATTTTTAACCCAAAAATAAACAATGTTCGTTGTATTAATTGTAATTGTTATAAACGATTTAACACAGAAGTTAAAATAGAATAAATGTTTTCATTTTTATCTATTTACTTATTTATGATAAGAGTAATAATTACGTATAAAACAACTTACAAAAGTTTTTTAATTTATATAAAAAAATATATATATTATTTTAAACGTAGTGCAAAAACTACTATAAATTTAACTTATAATATTTAATTTGACGTCTGTAGTGTTGAAATATCACATTATTTTTGGCCGTAATATGCCGGTAACTGCGTTGAAATATAATTGAAATCCCTAATCAGATTTTAGACTAATAAATTAAATAATAATAATGATTAAATATTGCACGATTAAGACCCGTTCTCTAATTTTATAATAAATACCTAATCCTACGAAATGTATTACCGAGAATATGAAATATATTGAATTATATTGTAACGTTTTCCGCGCTTTCACCAGGCAACAGTGGTGGATCTCCGACAATCCGTTAGATTGTTACTACTTGGTAACAATCTAACCGATTAAAATACCTTTTAATATTTATCGCTACCTATTTTTAGGCTCGGTATTGATACACAACTTATGTTCATATAGACAAAAAAATTAAACATTAAAAAGTGAAAACTTCTTTAAGCACGTTGGGCACTTTTGGGATGGGGAAAAAGCACTGAAGTCGTCTGACCATCACGCTCATGACATGATATGGCTATGACAGATATATATTTTTTTTATATACAGATGGGTGTGTATATATATATACACACGCACACTTCTGTCGGTAGTCCCCAAGACTACCTATTTTTTTTATTTAATTACAAATGCTTCAACATTTCTTGTTCGACCAATGTTATGGTTATAGAAGCTCAATTTAATTTACAATATATATATTTTTAAGTAATTAATAGAATGAAGCAATACAATTATCACATTAATTTGTTGGGTGACTAAAGCTGTGAAAATAACTTTATCCTCTATTTACGATGGATGTATCCTCTCTTTGTGTTGTTGCCATTCGTAAGCCAATATAAAAGCACGCTTAACCTTTTGATTTAATTAACCGTGAGCCATTGAATTTAACATGTACTGCGTATACCCAGTTGAACGGTTCGATGGATAGAAGTAAATTGCACCTTTTTTTTTTCGATTGTCACGCATCGTCTCATTTATGTCCCTAGCAGGTAAAGGCTTGGCGTGTTCTTATCACTCAAGTGTTACCATACTACAACACTTGTAAGTTACTAAAATATGGTATGTTCCAAAATACAAAAAATATTTTGATTTGAAATGGCCAGTACTGAACGGCAATTTCATAGGTTATAGACCTATTATAAGATAATTTTACGATTGAATACGATTAAGATACCTCATTCGTCAAAACTGCGAGACACTACCGCTAGAACGATGAGAGTATGTGGACAGATTGTATTTGGCTTTTAAAATAAATCATAAAGTATAGAGTACACTAAAAATACCATAAATATATAGAACTCATAAATATAAATATAATTGGTCTCACGAGTTAGAAAAGTATTATTTTCCAAACAAATCCACCACTTCCCTTTTTATTTCATCAAAAGTGATCCCATGTTTAAAGTAAATTTAATCAATTGATTTCTGGTGCTTTTCTTACCCATTTATAAAAGAAATATCAAAAACCTATCTAACCGGACAAATAATTATGTCAGAATAGGAATAGCAAAACACTGTAAAATGTTTAGTGGTTCACTAAAGCAAACCAAAGGCCAGAGGTCTTGATAGCTCAGCCAGAATATCCAATTTTATATGTTGACCTTTCTTTCCTTCCTTATTCTAGTGAAAAGCAACGTCAGATATTATTATTACTGCTATTTGTCACTGTATGTAGTGGAAGATATGACGAAACGGTGACCGCGAAACGTCGCTGATCTTTTTTAGCAAACTATTCTAAATGGAAAGGCTTGTATAACCTCTTCGTTTTGGCATTAGATTGGTTAGTCTGCGCTCATACTTTACTGGCATATCTTCTGATAAAACACCCAAAAGGCACATATAAATAAATTACACCCAACAGTCACACACATAGTCCTGACCACACACTTAGATAAGAGGACTACGAGGAACTACGAAGGACTACGGTCCCACAACACCCAGACCCGAAACAAATATCTGTCTGTTACACAAACAATGGTCTCGATGCGGGAATCAAACCCACGACTTCTCGTTTGTACTTGACTACTCGCTCGCTGCGCCACGGATGCTGTTGTGTCCTGCGGTATCACAACACACAGACTGGAAACAAATTATTGATGATCATACAAACTTTTGACTGTATGCAGGAATCAAATCAGGTGTCTCTCGTTTTATAGTCATATACATCCACCGCGCCAGGGACATTGTTAATGAAAATCATGAAGTCCTTTTGGATCTTACAAATTCTATTTATCCGTTACAACTTGGTTACATCAAAGTAATTGATAGAGACTATAATTTCGAGTTGATATATAATATGAATATTAGCTGACACCTGCATCTTTGAAGGGATAGGCAAACTAGTGCACCTGAAAAATTTGCTTTTATCCGTCCTTTAAGTAGCGACCTTATTGCCAGTTTAATCACAGATTCTAACCCCGAGTAACTCGACGCATTTGGTTTTGGAAATCGAAAACTCAAATAGAAATTATTAATGCTGACTCGGTATTTGATCCCAGGATCAGGTAGGTATACTGTATGTTTTGTGAATAAATGTTTGATTCAACACATTACTTGTTGCGGAAACCTATTGCTTGTTCAGATACTGATTACGCTCCATCATATAATCATTAATAGTGCACGCCTTTCTTCTAATTTGTTAAACTTATATTTTTTTTGTGTAATATTATCAACGTTAGATATTTATTTGAAACTTATCTATTGATCAATATGTTTGCCACATAGTATTTCATTCATTTTTTTTGAGTATAAACTTGCGTTTACTTTTGTAGTGATAAAAGGTTTTACATTTGCTAAGGTAGGCACGGCTTTGATTTGCCCTGGCATTGCAGAGGTTTATGGGTGGCGGTCACTATTTACCATAAGGTAGCCCATATACTCATCTGCCTATCTAGGCAGTAAAAAAAGAGCAATCATTTGTTTTTTGTATTGGGGTCACATTGAAACACGATTCGTTTACCAGTATGATTGTCTAGTGTGATAAAAGATTTATTGTATTTTGAGTTTCAGAAATTTAACCAGAATACATTTTTGTGAATCAACTCGGGCGGAATATAATTGTATATCGAGAGATATGAGGGCCGAACATCAAAAGTGGAACGGCGTAAATTCTTTTCCAGTTTCCTCGTACAGTCCTTGGGCGCTTGTTCCTTCGCATACCTACAGGGTGTGAACGGCAGTATGAGGTCGGACGATAAATCCACCTCGCTTGAGTTACACTCCTTTTATCGAGCAAGATATATTGGTGTATAACACGCCACCTTGACTGCTTCGGGAAAACGCACATGTACACCCCGGATACGGGAATTCGTGTTCCCATTGGCATGTGAAAAGGATTTAATGTATAATTTACAGCTATCTCCGGGATTTCAAAGTAAAGCCAGTCGGTAATCCAAATCGTTCTGAGGGAATTGGTAAAGTTTCGAGCAATTGAAGAGACGCGGTGTCTTATTTCATTGGAGTATAATGTAATACGATAATACTCCGGATCAATTCTTTGATGATATATTTCAGTTTTGAGTTCTATGAAGGAATTATACATCAAAGGTAGTATTTTTAGGAAGTGCTCAGTGTGTATTTAGTAGTTTTTTATGCAATTAATATGCCAATTTGTAATCGCTTAAGCAAACTAATTAGAATAAGATAAACTTACACGCGTAATGCTTTGAATAAAATATCAATAGCATTTTTGTTATCAGTACTATTGCTTGAAGTTATCGAGTGTTATAAATTCTAATATCAGGTTCATCGTAGAGTTAATACTAAATGTGCCGCCGCTTTGGAAGCAAATTAATCTGGATTCCATGCGCTACTTTGATAAATTATGGCAATTAGTTTTGTGTTTCAGGTATATCTAGATGAGTTAATAAAGCTAGTTTTACTATGGAAGTGGTTATTGACGGCATTGGTGTGGTTTATTAATATCTGTGTTACATCACATCGTTATTTGTATTTGAAATGGTACTAGGTGTGCTAGTAGATTTTATTCTGGTTTCAGAGCATTACGCTTTCTTGTAACTCCATTGTAAAAAAGTACCTGAGGAAAGCCACCATCGAAGACAAAAGTCACGAATGGAAACAATACTTTATCAATTACGAAGCCGTAGCTTGTTTTGTTTATCTAAAGCAAGCAAGTTATATTTTACCTTGCTCCTAATACATACACTGTCATGCTTCTAGGCAATCTGATAAACCGTGTTTATACGTGGTGTGCAATGGAAAATGATCCTTATATCGGCCGAAGAGGCACTACTATTCACACGAAGACTTTAAAATCAATTATCTTAACACAGTTACGGGTGAATGAAGTTGTGTTAAAGACATTTTCTGTTTATCGAAGTGTAAAGCGAAGGGGTCTTTTGAGTGTGGATGCTTTAGACATAAAGTTTTTACCGCAAATTTTATAACTACATCTGTTTTAAAAACTTTATCTGTTCTGCTGATTGTAGTTGAAAATATGAGATGATAATATTTAAGGTGTCTGGTTAGTTGAGATTTATTGATGGGCTTAGAAGACAGTTAGCTAGCTACAGTACCGGGTGATATCATCATATTATTAAGCATTGCGGTGGATTCCGGAACGTGGGCCTATATAAGATACTGGTGTAGAGATAACGTTTGATATACTAACTCGATGATTACTATTAGACTGAGAGAGATATAACTCGGATTACGATGTAAATATACGGTGTTAATTAATTGAAACCTATGAATAAATACCGGGAATTATCAACATTAATCAATACACGAGTTTGAAGAGGTTTTCCTAGGTTATATTAAATAAAATAAATAAACACCCAACAGTCACACACATAGCCCCGATCCCACACTAATATACGAGTCTCGTGTCTTGGGTAACGGGGACTACGAGAGACTTTCGGTCTCACAACACCCAGACCCGACACAAATATCTGTCTGTCACACAAATATTTGTCCCGGTGTGGGAATCGAACCCAGGCCACGGCCTCTCGTTTCACAGCCGGCATACTCGCCCGATGCGCCACGGAGGCTGTCTATGTCCTGTAATGATATATAAAAAAAACACGCGAACCGAGCGAGTGAAGAGCGAGCGTTTTGTATGGGTCACCTTATAGTAAGCGATTTTTACCTCCTTTAAATAAAATTCTACAAGAATCTTGAGTGTGTTGTCTGCTATAAAAAACAAGAAGGGTTGTTTTTGGTCTCCAGAAATCTCATTCACGAAATGTAGCAGCAAGTTACTTCACGTTGGTTTTTTATAATACACTAGCTTTTGCCAGCAGCTTCAGATGTGTGATTCCGTTTATGGGCACTGCAGGATACTGTGCTCTACGCAATAAATAAGTACACCTAATACTATGAAAATGTTTTCCCGTAAGAATCCAACCCGTAGCCATATTTTTGTGGACTAAACATATCCTATATGTCAATCCAGCTAATAAACTATCTTTGTACTAAATTTTATTCAATCCCGTTCAGCCGTTTTGGAGTCCATTGACACACATCGATTTTTATATAATTGGTACAAGTAGAGCGTTGTTACACCATTTTTAAAGTCACAGTATCGGCCGGGATCAAAAGGATGTTGAATTATGAAAGATATGTTCGAATATTAATAATAGAGACAGACTAGACTAGACTAGATTTTTATAGAAAATGTCTTGTTACACAAAAATTTATTATTTTTACTAAATACATTATATAAAATGAATAACAGCTGATAAAAATATTATTTTTCCGAAATTAATAAAACGACATTTATTACACACTGTAACAATACATATATGAATATCATTTCGGTTATAATATAAGGGAGGCCATAGACAAAGCACTCTGGAGCTAGTGTAATCCTATTATTGATATATAATATTGAATTCATTATATGACATTCAAGTTTTACGGCTTGATTAAAGCATATAATAATAAAACGTTGCAAAATTGTAGGACGATAATTATTTTATATGTATCGGTGTTACAATTAACAAGTGACATTTAAATATTTTCGAAGCAAAATTTAAAATGTACATGTCAGTTTTATTAGCAAATGGAATTCATTCTTCCATAAATAGCAATACAATCAGAGAGCAAACAATTTTGGTACTTATGTCCCCAGTTACAATAGAACTCGTTACGACCTTTAATGTTGTATTTACACTTAACAAACGGCTTCATTTGCTATAGAAATAGATTTTGGATTAGATGCGACAAATTGCTATACAGCTCTAAAGACACGTTCCTATCCATACTAATACTATAAATGAGAAAGTAACTCTGTTTGTTTGTTACCTTTTCATGACTAAACGGCTGACCAGATTGTGATGAAATATGGCAAGGAGATAGATTATATCCTGGAGAAGGACATAGGGTATCTTTTTTCTCAAAAAACAACCTTGAAAGGGACAAATAGGAGTTCAAAATTTGTATCAAATTCGGGATTACAAGCGTCAGAGTATATGTATGTAAAATATCATTTCCTTTATAAAAAAATATAATAGGAAATATTATTGACAGGTTCTTTGAGGATCGGAATATGGATTAAATTCTGATATAAGTTTGGCTTCATCTTTCATACTTTAATCAGGATCCCTTTGAAGCCTCGTAATTTTTGTGATCAAAACGTTTCCTTTATTCGATATAATATTTTACTAGATATATATAGATAGATCGTATTATCCAGAAAATACATTAAAATATAGTAAGATTATATTCCTTCAATTGGATTTTCGAAAAATTTATTACACAGAAATAATGGTGTAACTTTATATATTTATTTATAGAAATTCATTTATTCGAGGCGTTCTGAGATATTAAATAATAATAAATAGATAACAGTAACACACATAGCCCCGATCCCACACTAAGATACGAGTCTTCTGTCGTGGGTATCAGGGACTACGAGAGACTTTCGGTCTCACAACACCTAGACCCCGGACACAAATATCTGTCTGTCACACAAACATTTGTCCCGGTGTGCGAATCGAACCCATGGCCCTTCGTTTCACAGCCGACTACTCGCCTATTGCACGACGGAGGCTGTCAAATATAATAATTTTTATGATACTCAGAGATACGAAAGCTTCTTATTAGTAAGATATGTTTTTGTCTACAGATGACTACATACATAAAAACAAATTATACCTCTTTATATATTAGAATAGAGAATCAGATTAACCTGAGCCTTACCCACGTTGATCATTTTCCGGGATAAAAGAGGCCCATGTCGTTATTAAGGGTGAATACTCATATCCAATGCCAAATTCCATCAAAATCGTTTCTTCGGGTTAGTATACATGAACTTACTTTCGCATTTATTAAGAAATAGTGGCCCCAAACATACGTTGTCCTGTCACAGCAGCCTTCTATGTAGACTGAGTTACACACATACACGGCAATAAGCCCCGAAGGGGTAGGCAGAGGTGTAACCAGTACACCCACTTTTCGCCAATTTCTGTCCCATTTATTTATTTATTTTTATTAATTAGTACGGATAAACCAGTTACACTAATTAACTATAGTAAATTAAATTAATTTAACACACACATATCATAATTAAAAGCTACATAAAATATGTGATGGGGGCAAGCCTATCGCCATTATGGCTAAGTTTCCAGACTCCGGGCTAATACTGAAAATTTCTAAATAGAAAAACCCAATATCACTGTACCCGACCCGGGGATCGAACCCGAGACCTCAGCACAGCAGTCGTAACGCATGCGCAATTACAACTGCGCCACCGAGACATGTAGACTGAGTTATCCAAAACTCTCCTATTCTTCAAGCTAGAACCAATCATATACATTCAAGAAAAATTATTGAAGACGGTTGGAAGGTTTCGGATCTTAACGTGTACGAACATCGTGACACGTGGTTTTTATATAATATGGATGTCAATGTAAAAGTCGTATGGTATGGGAAAATGTAATCTCTTTTATGTATCTATTGAATGATCGTTCTCAGAATTTATTCGAATCATTTTGTGAGTAATTCGTATACCCTTATCAAAAGCGTGTGCGTGATGAGAATGCTAACGTGGAGATTTTGAACATGTTTGTAGCGCGGCTTTTGTCACCGCTATGTCTATCGAACCTGTTTTCAATTCGTATTATGAATTAAATCATGAACATCTAATTTTGTTTCAGTTACATAACAGCTATATTTTGTGACAGTTTTATTTCAATCCGGTTGTTTCCGGGTTTTGGAGGACGTAGACATTTTGGTATTCGGACAGAATATGTCAATATTTATGATAGTTTATTATATTATTTCGTCATTGTAGTTTTTTTTAGTGATCTTAACTAACTGTTACCGTTTATCCCATATGCATAGGATAATAAACTTCAGCATCCAATTTGTATTGAATTTCTCGATATTGAAATATTATTATTCGATTCGATCTTATTGTTCGATTAGTCTAATAAATAATATTCAATTATATCTTTTCTATTGTATTTAACCTATTTACTTAGTAACTTGGTGTCTGTCTTGTATTAGTTCTTTATTATAATATCTGCTTTAGATATTTTAACTGCAACAACCGGGCTTCGCACGTATCACTTCTGAAGCATGTATAAGCCTCACTAGGTCTTAGCAGAATTGTCCAAAAGCACAGAGCGAAATACGTATAAAAAGATGTATGGATTAGTTTTATATAAGAAGTAGCTTTTAGATTTACATATTTTGATTTTTTATGGTTATTATGATATCTCTATTGAAGTAGATATTAAAGAATAAAAAGGTTTTCAACAAAAAAAAATTGGTTAACTGGTTACTTAATAAAAAATCTTTCCGTATTTGTTTTTGTCAAAAGTGTATAAAAGTTATGTGATCATAAACGCAACTGTAACACGCTAGGTGTAAGTAGCAATAACTCAACATGTTTATTCTTTGTTGCAGGTAAAAAACAACAAACCAGTTCGTAAGGATCATAAGACTTGATACCGAAGTACTATACAGTTTGGTATAGTCGTTTGTATATTCTATAATCTACACTGACAAAGAACCTTGGTAAAATGTCACTTATTCCAATTCTAAATACACAATGGCAATAAATTATTTAGTTTTTTCCTGCTTTCATTCCTATGTATTTTATGATTAGTATAATAAAAACTGTTTATTAATGATTGATAATTATTTTTGTTTAATTATTAATGATAAAGATAATTAAGTATTTCATTATATTGAAATCCATGAAGTATATACCAATTTCTCTTTCTGAGACTTTATCGCGTGTAGCATTAGCAAGTATATAAAATCCTGCTGACATTTTCTGCTTACAAAACGTCGACTGACAAAGGACATGTATAGGTACCGTAATATTTTTTTGTTCCATGTGAATGTGACTTGTTTAAGAATGTATGTATTTTATATGTGAATTATTTTATAATGTAATGACATATTACAACAGACCTACGGCTGAGTTTCTTGGTGCTTCTTCTCAGACCAGTGGGCATTTCCGAAGCACCAGTAATTACAGTTAACTACTGTTACACCAGTAACAGTAGTTAACATTATTATAACATGTAAAAAGTGTCCATAGTGGCCTAATTTACGAAATAAATGATTTGATTTGGCATCAACGAAGCTGGAGGATGCGGACTATACGTGGCTCGCTTAGCAACCTAAGTAAAGAATAATAGAATAATAGTAGCCGGTTGCGTAACGAGGGAGCGGGTTCGGTTCCTGATTGATTATATGCTCCAGAAATATTGTGGTGTATCTGAATTTGTGAGACTAAATGACTCGTAATTCCCAATGTTCGCGAGACAAGAGTCAAGCCAAGTTCGTAATGTGGGATAAAGACTATGAGAGTCACTATTTGGTGTTATTTATAATTTAATAACACGTTTTAAAAAAAAATTGGTCATTATACTGCAAGATATGGCAGATAATATGTTTATATAAATGCCTGATCCACAATGCCCAGTTAAATTCTATGTGTTAGATAACATATTAGGTGACGAATTCATGAAGTATCAATTTATCATGAACTCCTTTATAAATAACTAGCTGTTGCTCGCGGCTCCGCCCGCGTGGAGGTCATGTTTGAGACAAAAAGTATACACTACAGAATACCAATTTTCATGCATTGAACTGCAAAAATGACAGATTTTCATACAAACTTTCTTCCCCTATTTTACCCCCTTCGGGGTAGAATTCCCATAAATCCTGAAATATATATTTTTTATTTTTGACTAAAAGGCCAAATACTAATTTTCATAAACTTAACTTCAAAAATGACGGATTTTCATACAAACTATCATCCCCTATTTTACCCCCTTAGGGGTGGTATTTCCAAAAACCCTTCCTTAGTGGATGCTTACGTGATAAAAGGTACCTACTGTCAAAATTTCAAGTCTCTAACCCCAGCCGTTTTGGCTGTGCGTTGATCGATCAGTCAGTCAGTCAGTCAGTCAGTCAGTCAGTCAGTCAGTCAGTCAGTCAGTTTCTTCTTTTATATATACAGACTAGATGTTGCTCGCGGCTCCGCCCGCGTGGAGGTCATGTTTGGGAGAAAAAGTATACAATACAAAATACCAATATTCATGTGTTTAACTTAAAAATGACGGATTTTCATACAAACTTTCATTCCCTATTTTACCCCCTTAGGGGCTGAATTTCCAAAAATCCTGAAACATATATTTTTTATTTTTAATTAAAATGCCAAATCCTAATTTTCATGAATTTATCTTCAAAAATGACGGATTTTCATACAAACTTTCATCCCCTATTTTACCCCCTTAGGGGTGGTATTTCCAAAAACCCTTCCTTAGTGGATGCCTACGTGATAAAAGGTACCTACTGTCAAAATTTCAAGTCTCTAACCCCAGCCGTTTAGGCTGTGCGTTGATCGATCAGTCAGTCAGTCAGTCAGTCAGTCAGTCAGTCAGTCAGTCAGTTTCTTCTTTTATATATACAGATAACAGCGGGGCGTCGCAATTTTGTATATTGTTGTTTTATATCTGATAGTTTTTATTTAGACGCTGTGAAAAAGTGCATTACAACAAAAAATACTATTAGCCTTGCAAACAAATGAAGTCGAATGTTTTAATATAGTAAATATACATTTGTAAACATGTGTACTGATAATAAAAGATAACCTACGACGCCTTGAACCTAAACAAAGCACATCAAATACATAGTTTTCTATCGCGGGATTACTTGATAACATTTGTTTTTCATACATGATATTTGCTATTCTTATCTTAATGTGACAGTAATATGTCTATAACTATTTAAGTGATATACTTATAATATTTCGATATAGTAAGATGGCTTCGTATTATTTCCATATTACGTACTAAGTATTTCATACCCAGAAATCTTCGAGAACGTTCCATCAAAATGTCAGATAGTAAAAGCCAATAAACCTTACTTATACCTTCTTCCTTATTATTGACCAGCACTTGTCGGATAAGTGATCTCGGTGCAAAAAGTGGTCCAAGTGAAGGTAATCAGCCAATTGAATGTCGCCCGTAGACTAGTTCCGTGTGACCTTGGTAGCCCACTAGGGTAGGCTGGTCTTAATGTTATGAGCAGATATACAACTCTATAAATGTTAAGGACATCGTCTATATACGGGTGTTATACTTTCAAATCGCAATGTCCAGAAAAGGAGCGACATTTTTATTGTTCAATAACAGAGTACTTTACACTTAAAATATTTGGCAACATTAATTTTATTCGTTTTGGAGTAATAATTTTATATAATAATGATGTTAGATTTTAAGGATGTTCATCGCACTTCGATTTTAGCGTGAACCATCCCATGCAAAAATCTACTGACAGCTGAAGATTTGGGCGATTGCAAAAAAACCTTTTTATAGGATTTTTTGCTATTTTAATTTTCATTTTAATGTTGAAAATGTAGCTAAACTAGTTTTTAGGATTTCGCAATAGTTTTTTTTAGTATTTAACACACAACATATGCATAGTACAAGTAGCTTGAAAGACAAGTAATATTTTATTAAGATAATTCTACATTATTTGAACATTTTATCGAGACAAAAGTTTCTTAATGAAGCCTTCTTTAAAATTTACATTTATATAACGGTAAGGCTGGTAGAAATTTCAGGAATTTATTGGAACTTTGCGCATATATCCGTATTTGCGTGCTGTACATCGTTTACTATTGTCTATTAGCTCTTTTTACATTGATTATGATAGTAGTGACCACTGCCACTAATAAACACCCAGATTAGCAAATAATGCTGGATACACGGCCGATAATATAATATAAGGATCATTTTAATTCAAAACCATGGGACCGAAATTCGGCGAAAAGTGGGTGCACTGGTTACACCTCTGCCTACCCTCTCGGGGATTACAGACGTGAGTGTATGTGTGTGTTTAACCCAACATACACTTTCATGAAATGTAAAAATAAATGTCGTTCTTTCATACCATAGACAAGATTGCTTACGGAGCATCTCTACCTCTTAGTCTTTATATATTTTAGCGTATTTGTATATATTAGAACTAGCTCTCGGCTCCGCCCGCGTGAAGGTCATGTTTGGGAGAAAAAGTATACAATACAAAATACCAATATTAATGCGTTTAACTTAAAAATGACGGATTTTCATACAAACTTTCATCCTCTATTTTACCCCCTTAGGGGTGGTATTTCCAAAAACCCTTCCTTAGTGGGTGCCTACGAGATAAAAGGTACCTACTGTCAAAATTTCAAGTCTCTAACCCCAGCCGTTTAGGCTGTGCGTTGATCGATCAGTCAGTCAGTCAGTCAGTCAGTTTCTTCTTTTATATATACAGATAATTAACACTATAAACGGTAAATACCCAATTATGAACTGAAATACCGGTAATAACACACCGCATATGTTAACCACCTAAACATTTTGTGTCGCTTGTCGTAGTGATTATCACGTTTCAATGTTCCGTGATGTTCCATGAATAAGTCTTATTTATCTTCGTTATTATCGCATTCAAAGGCAGAATGGAAAATTCTGATCGAGTTAGTTGATATCTATATAACTAAGTTACAAAAAAGTACTAGAATTTTTTAAAATTATAACAATACTAGCCCTTTATTAAACATTGTCCCACTGCTGCTGCAAAGTTTTATGCTTCTAACAATTATTATTAGACAGAGTGCTGACATAGTCATATTTGTTTATATTATTTTTATGTAATGTTTATTTATTTTATCTAGAAACTCTATTTAAAACAGAGTTATAAACTCTAGATAACATTTACATAAACTGTTTAAAACTAATCAAAATCAAAATCAAAATCAAATATTTATTGAATCCATGAAATGTTATACATTATTTAGATTCAGTCATTTTTTTACTCTACCGCCAGTTCGGAATGCAGTTTCGCTAGAGAAGAACGGGCAAGAAACTTTAGCGTTGCTCTTTTTCAACATTGGTTATCAATATTTGGTAATACAATTTTAATTTAATTACATTAGATTAGAGCAGCTCAATGTGTGTTAAGCTGCCTTATTGCAAGATTGTGAAATAAAACTCATTACAGCACCTAGTGCCGCACATGACCATCGTGAGAGTGAAATCTCGATTTCTTAAAGCAGTTGGTCCTTACTGAAATAGTCTGAGCAGACCAGTCCACACGAGCCGCACCCGATCACGAGTAGTGACGCATGTGTCAGCCATCGGCCTCCTCAACCATGTTACAGGGAAGAGACCGACCCGGCACATGGCGCCGCAGCAAGCACAGACACTTTAGCGAGCATGACATACCCAGACTAAATACAACAATTAAATACTAAGACAATAATATCAAGTAAAGTCATGTAAGGCATATAAGTTCGCAATGTTAAGCAAATAAAATATTGGCATAACTTAATATATATAACTCTTATACAAACATATAAAGTTCCCAATAATAAGTTAATGACTAACTTCTAAGTAATAGGATAACTTATTCCCAAGCCTTTCGGTCATCTAAATATTCAGAAATTTTGTAATAGGCTTTATTACTTAGTTTTCGCTTAATAGTAGCTTTAAAGCATCTTTCATTAAGTTCTTTAATATGATTGGGAACCTTATTGTAGAAGCGTATACAAAGCCCCTTGAAAGAGTTGCCGATTTTGTGGAGCCTTGTTTTATAACTAACAAGATTATTTTTATTTCTAGTATTTACACTATGGACATCACAATTTTTTGGAAATTGTTGTATATTCTTATGAACATACATTAAATTAGCGAATATAAATTGTGATGCTACTGTCATTATATTAATTTCCTTGAATTTTTCTCTCAAAGAACTCCTAGAATTTAGCGAGTAGATAGATCTTATAGCTCGCTTTTGGAGAGTAAATATGATGTTGATGTCAGCAGCACCACCCCATAGTAGAATCCCGTAGCACATCAAACTATGGAAATACGCAAAATAGACCAACCTAGCCGTATCAGCGTCGGTCAATTGACGTATTTTAATATAATTAAAATACAATTAGTAATTATGTATACATTATTTAGTAGTAGCTTTTAGTAGCAGCGATAGCCTATTTGGTTGCGGTGCGGACTGTTAAGACGAAAGTCGTATGTTCGAAACCCAAATGGCATACACATGAAGGTATGAGAAGTCTGCCAACCCGCATTAGGCCAGCGTGGTGGACTAAGGCCCATGGGCGTATATAAGGGGGGGGTCCAGGGGGTCCGGACACCCCCCTTAGCCTACGACATAATAAAAAACCGCGAATTATTGATAGCGGATCTACACAAATCTATTTAAAAAAATACGACCGAGTCTTAAGTAGTGACTACTTAGTAGTGGCTACTTAGTAGTGATGAGTGTGATAGTATATGATGTACCATAAGTACCTGGAGGGCAATTCTCCTTTCATTCAAAATAATTTCGTACTCGAATCTACAGTTCGAATAATTTCTCTATTACATAATTTCGAACTATGAAGTTATATTGTTCGAATGTTGCATCCATATCCATTTGAATTCGAGTCTTTACTATGAGATTCTACTAAAAAATTGAATTTCGAACTAAAAATCTATAAGTATTTTAATATCCATAGTGTCACGGGCCTCATCAAATGTGCATCCACTATCCAGTTCTTGGACATGTTTTTGGACTCTTCCAAGTATTTTATCTTTCTAAAACTTTTAGTTAAATCATAATAAAAACACGAGATTGAGTCTTTTTATGGGTAAACACATCAGCATATGGCATCATATACGCAGTAAGTTAGGACCAAAATAAAACAATATCTGTGGGTGT
Source organism: Laothoe populi (assembly GCA_905220505.1). Classification (NCBI taxonomy): domain Eukaryota; kingdom Metazoa; phylum Arthropoda; class Insecta; order Lepidoptera; family Sphingidae; genus Laothoe; species Laothoe populi. Next base: position 7,347,304 of record HG992163.1, read on the forward strand.
AGTAGGCCTTCATACGTACAACATTACCGCACCACCTCCAAGAACATAGACTCTTTGCCGCTTAGCTATAAACGTCGTAAAATATTAAGGTTAAGGAAACAATATTGCCACTTTATCTGGAGAATTCACCTGATGCAGTTCATATGAAATTTGTCAAGACGCATATGGTTTAGACACCATTAGGTTTCAGTGGTTTAAGGCAAACTCGCTCAAGAATGGCGTAAGCCTGGATGTCATTTTCTACCTACTACAATATCATCAAGAGTTACTTAGCATCTTGCGACGTACCCTGCTACTGCTGGGAAGAACTTTCGTGTCACTAGACCGAATGGCGTAGCTCAGTACGAAAATCATGTGCACATTTTGAGGAAACATGTATTTATCCAATGCCTTGACGCCCAGCGTGAGCTGCAATAAATAAGACCTAAAACTGTGTACACATAGGGTTGGCCCTAAGTGTACACGACGCGCGTCGCCATGCATTGTAGTTGAAAAATAGGACGTGACGCAACGTTTCGACTCTGCGCCAGTTTGAGTTGACTCCTACAGCTACTCTTCTAGACAACTGTTCTGTACGTCCTGTGACAGGGCTTTTAAAACAAAATTAGGGCTAGCTAGTCACATATGCTCACATTGCATTTATGCATTAACGGTAGGCAGCGGCTTTGCTGTGCCCTGGCATTGCAGAAGTCTATGGGCGGCGGTGACTACTTACCATCAGGTGGCCCGTCTGCTCGTCTGCCTATCAAGGCACTAAAAAAAAAAAAAAAAAAAATTGTCGAAAAAAACTTATTCCAAAAGTGCAAGGTTCGCCGTCGAAGGATACTTCTTGGAGGACATCATCATTAAGTTAGGACACAATATTGAATGGTTCGAATTCGAGATGTACGTCTCGACCGGTCTGTACCAGTCGAAGCAGTTCGAGCGATAACCTTCGAGAAATGTTCGAAGGGTAATTTTTAGAATAGCTCAAATAGAATATTTTGATTTCGAATTCTATTTTTAAAATAATTTATTTATGAACAATACATTTGACATTATATTCGTACCATCAAGACCTTCGAGAAACACCGGACTCGACATTTCCATAATAGCTTAACTTTACATTCACTCGAAAAAAGTTCGAATTTGAATATTCGTATAATTTTCGTATACGAAGTTGATTCGAGTGCGTGAGAATTTTCTCCCTGAGTTCTAACATCTCATCTTGATAATAAGCAACATTAAAATAGTTATTTACCAAAAATAAATTGATTTCACTTGACCTTAGTTGACACTTGATATTTTGACAGTTGTTATGTAAACAATAAAACAAAAATGAATGAAAATCTACGGCAGATTTTCATCCATCCAAAGTCCAAATCCAAATAGCAAGTAGCAAATTTTTATTAACTAGCGTTTTCCCATTCTATGTTTAAGTAATTTCTAAATAACTATGATTTGAGCGGTTAGATTTTTGGCTTTTACCCGCGGACCCCCCCCCATGTAAAAGCTATAGCTACGTCACTGCTAAGGCCTAACCCCTCTCATTAGTAGAGGAGGCCCGTGCCCAGCAGTGGGACAATGTTTAATACAGGGCTAGTATTATTATTATTCTATTAGAAAAAATAGTCTATACCATACATTTACGCTTAGATGTAATATAACAACAAACAACTGGGCGTTTATATTTATACTCTAGTTCACATAAAGGCACAAAGGTGTATGTACACAGGCAAATATTATTATAGGTTAAAAGTTAGAGTATAAAACTTATCAATGACTGTCGTCGCGTCGTTAAGCCTTTCACCGGCGCGGCGCGCAGAGAACACTCAAGTCTTAGAGCTGGCTCACATTTAGACTGAAAGTTTATTGGTAGTCGACTGTGGATAGTTTTTTTTATTCTGGCACGGCAAAGTGACCACACTGCACGCGATCGTAAGCACGCCGTCTAATTAGAGTATCAAGTAGCGAGAGACAATCTATGCTCTGCTACTCCACACAATCATGCCAGCTGTGATGATTTTATATATGGGGACGAAATCTATCATTGGATATCTCGTCACAAAACATCGTCAGTGTATTGTGGCAAAACTAATAAATGTCGTGACTGATAAGTTTATCGGATCCCATTAATGTGAATATAATAATAACAAACTAGGCGCAGGTGTACTTCTCTATTAATTAGTGAATAAGATCTTCTAAGAAACAACCCTAGCGTCACTTGCTTTCATTACTTTTATCCCGTTGCCTATCAGTCAGAGTTTCAAATATCGATACGACAATATGGCTATTGAAATATAAACGTCCGATATGTTTGTCGGAACAATAAATGTGTCACTCCGATTTAATGTGAACCAACTCTTAGCTATTCTAATGTTTCGCTAAAGTGTCTTCGTGTTTTAAAAATTATGGACATTTTTATTGCTATATTTACCATGAGGCTCGGTAAGTGGTGTCAGGAAAATTCGGAAATTTTCCTAAGAAGTAGCAAGCATTCTTCGCCAGTCCTCATCATTTTAGTGCTCCTAAAAATATGTTTCGAATATTTCTAAAACATCCATAGAATAAATAACATAAAATTATGTATAATTTAAAAGCTAGAAATATTTTGATAATGTATATCAACTATGCCTCGTGATGTTTAATTTAATTTTTGGCGTAGAAATATTTACAAAAAATATGTAAGTGGAACATTACGCCTACCCTTTCTCAAACATATGGTAACAATAGGTTGTTCAGGCAGCTGTGTTCTGCCACGATTCGAGATATTAGAAGCATCGAGAGGCTTTGTGCCTCTACAGTGGCTTTATACTACTTTAGAGGCCGTATTTTGTAAGGGCTTAGTCTTCCACTTTTAGCTCTGCTATTTTATTGAATGACCTTGGGTATTTTTTTCTCACCGCATTGGCGTATTGACGGTGTAGGCGTAACATAGGTTGCGATTGGCGTATTCACTGATTCTATGAAAGAAAAATTATGATACTTTGAACGCATCGGTTTTTTTATAAAACTTTTATTCTACTAAACTGCCTCGGTGGCGCAGTTGTAATTGCGCATGCGTTGCGACTATGCTGAGGTCTCGGGTTCGATCCCTAGGGTGGGTAAAGTGATATTGGGTTTTTCTATGTAGAAATACTCACTATCAGCCCGGACTCTGGAATTGTGCCCGGTATGGCGATAGGCTCGCCTCCTATCACATTATGGGACCGTATCTAATAAATTTGGCGAAAAGTGGGTTACACTTCTGCCAACGTCTTCGGGGATTACAGGCGTGTGTATATATGTATTTGTATACATTTAGTTATTCGTTTTACTTTAATATTTAAACATTGTAGTAAGGCAACAAAATGTCTGTAGTCTACAGTTTTTTTTTATTCTTCACGGCAAAGTGACAACACTGCCCCTGATGGTAAGCGCAGTGCCATCCAATTAGAGTATCGAGTAGCGAGAGACAATCTATCCCTCCCTACTCACCACAATCATACCGGCCTGCTTCTTCACACTACATGGGCAAGAAGGTGAAGAAGCGGTCGAGGGTCTAGTGTCAGAGTACTCAGAAGGCTGCAAAACGGCCAAACATCGTACCCCAACTCTAAACCCCCGACAAAAACCGGATGTCCACTAGCTGATCCCGGATCGCGACACACTTGCGTGTGCCACTATGGCGGGATTTATACCCTGCGTACGATGGTCGCTATGCGGGCGGATATGAATATCCTACCACCAGCTAAAGGCCACCTAAAGCTAGATCAACAATGTTGTAATGTTCAAACTTTTGGCTAAAGCATACACGTATTTGGCATTTAAAATTTTAACAATCACACATTCTTGCCCATAAGATGAGTTCAAAAGAATTTCTTACTGTACCGATAACCTTATATTTATGATATTGGCAATTTTCCTCAGGCATTTTTTACTTTGAAAGCAAATTCGTTATTATGCTCTCGATTTACAAGAAAATTTTCCTTTAGTTATGTAATAACGTTGATATGACGCCGAGAATACATTATGGAATGTGTTGTAAAAATATTTTCGAGTAAGGTTTTCATAAGAGCCAAATCCGTTTATTAGACTCAAAACGCCAGCGGGTTAGTAGAGGAAAACCGTTAAACTAAATTGTTCTTATACCGTAGGGAGTGTGGAGCAGTGTTATGATATTAGTCTTTTTTACATTGGTACGGCAAAGTGTGTTTACTGCAACGGATAATAACATAATGTAGTCTAAAGAATACTGTGGAACTTTATATTACTTGACAGTAACTAGTACAGTAGGTCCCAAAGTTGACTAGGCAGTGACCAACCTAAAAAAATCCGTTCATTTTAGAACTCACCTCTTGCTTGCCAAAAATCAAAAAGTGCACAATGATATGAATGAAGTAAGTAAAGAACAAAAAAAACATTCAGTACCAACCGAAAATTTTAATACTCAAAATACAAGGGAGAGCTCTTTTTAGATCTTGGTCGATGTTTTCTTAATTTTCAGAGCCCAACCAATATCCGAAATCTACCATAGGCTTGCGACCAATGGAAATGCTAATTATTAACAGGACAGAAAATTTTTCACCACGTGTACAGTTGTCACTATTCAGTAGGTTACAAGTATTTATCAAGCAACCTTCTAATAAAGAATGCTGATGGGATTTGACAGGTTTCAGTCAATTCCCATTATTTCCCGTAACTCAATACTCGTATCCACCTACTGCTTTATAGGCCTCTAATTCATTCCTGTGACCCTCGATCACCACATCAGACCTTCCGTGGAGTTTTCGCTATCCTCTTGAGTACCATTCCGTGAGTTCATACACAATTTGCAATGTTATAAACTAAATTATATCACAACTAAATATAACTGCTAATATTGCAACGATGCATGTTGTTACGAGGTCACTAATAACAAATAATATGACAGACGGACACGAACATCCGGGTGACGGGTTTGACGAGAATAATCGAGTCCTGGCGAACTGCTATTTTTAGGCCGCGGTATGAGGTCAAAATATTATTTTATAAACTAATTAACAGACCGACGGAAAAATAAATTTGAATTTGCGGAAATACGTGTGCCAGTAAGCGATGTCATTATTTATGCTTAAACTCGCACCGTAAAAACAGCTCTGATGATTATTTGGTTGTAAAAATGTATATAATATTTTTCACGTTACGTTTAAAGTTTTATTGGAAGTTAGTATCTTTAACAGCCTCCGTGGCGCAGGTGGCGAGTAGCCGGCTGTGAAACGAGAGGCCGTGGGTTCTATTTCCACACCGGTACAAATGTTTGTGTGACAGACAGATATTTGTGTCTGGGGTATGGGTGTTGTGAGACCGAAAGTCTCTCGTAGTCCCTGACACCCACAACACAAGACTCGTATCTTAGTGTGGGCCGGGGCTATGTTTGTGACTGTTGGGTGTTATTATTATTATTATAATTTTACCTACACGTTGATTATGTTAGTTCAATTATCATACAAACCATTCAAATGTTTCCTATTTATTTAGTTCTGATGACAATACATATGTTTAACAGATGCTACAGCCAGGATTGCCTCTATACGATGGGACGCTTTGATAGTTAATATTGAACGAAACTTTGGGTATATATACTGGGTGACTTTTTTTACCGTCTTGAAAAAAATAGGGCGTGATAGGTAAATGGAGTAGAAGCCTCAGGCATAGTTACTTTATTTTTTTATTGTTTTGCATTGTTAACGTACCGTGCCGTCTCTCACTGTGATATCGTATTACGTATAGGTACTATAAACATGTACGAATACAATAACGTTGAGTAGTCAGTCAGTTCAGTGGCAAGTGGATTAGTTTAACATGTAACAATAACTACAGCATGTAAGAAGGTCCTAAGCCCTTAAAAGTATGAAGGTAAGATCGAAATAATCTCTCGAATTATTCTATTGACGCGCCGTGTAGGGTGTATTTCTTTTATGGATTTTATTAGACTTTCGGAACTTTCGTAATCGAAATGCTAGTACACAAATAATGTTGTCTATAGATTCCATTCCACTTACACAACACGCCATATTATTATCAAGACGGTAAAAAAAAACACCCAGTATATGCTTAATAGATAACTTTACGCGATTTTACCATGAACTGATAATGGATGTAGTAAGTATCGGTGTGTTAAGATCACAGCTCATTAGAGTCACCCGGCATCCCACCCGCACCGCCTCGCCTCGTGCGGTTAGTATTCTTTATATTATGGACCTTAATGGATATGCGCTCACTACATCAACTCCGTTGTGTCACCGGACCGCCTCGGTCGTAAGCCGTCCACGCGCGGAAGGTGAGTTGACCACTCGGTGACAACTCGCTTCTCGCATGCTTACCTTGCGTTGCTGCGCAGTGCCAACGCACAACTCCCATGAGTCCCCACGCGACGATTACTGGTGACAATGCGGCGTCAACCCGTGGACCACCTGCTGACAACGAGTTGACGCCAGGCGACGAGGCGGTACGGGTCGGGTGCCGGGTGGCTCTAAAAAGCTGTGACTTTCAATGTGTGTATTAATAAAAGGAATTAACATAAACACAAGTCTATTTAAACCTTAGACCACCACGCTGGTGTAGCTCTAACATCTTGCATTAGTAGGCTATTATTATATTAATATTGCGTGATCTACACTACAAATCGTTTATCGTGCGACCGTAGTCCATCGTAGTCGGTTATACCCAAGATACAGGTTTTACCTAATGTGGAGTCAGTACTCGGTTTGTGGCTGTTGAGTGTGTCTATTATTCGACTGACCCCGTGAAGAAACTCGCTAAAACAACCCACTATGTAGCGTTTTTCACCTGACGTACTTGGACATGACAATGTGACCACACTCCACTTGTCGTGTATCCTTTTTTTTATTCTGGCACTGCAAAGTTATCACACTGCACCTGATGGTAACCGAAGTGCCGTCCAATTAGAGTATCGAGTAGCGAGAGACAGTCCCCCGCTAATCAAGACAATAATGCCGGCCTGCTTCTTCACACGACGCCATGGGCAAGAAGGTGAAGAAGCGATCGAGGGTCTTTTGTGTCAGAGTACTCAGAACGCCGCAAAACAGCCAATCATCGTACCCAAACTCTACACCCACGACAAAAACCGGATGTACACTGGCTAATCCCGGAACGCGATACACTTGCGTGTGCCACTATGGCGGGTTTTACACCCTACGTAGTCGCTATACGGGCGGATATGAAATCCTACCACCAGCGTATCTATACAGAAATATGTATCAGATATTCTAGCACCAGTATATTTTCTGCTTTATAGGAGAGAAAAATAATTATTTTTCAAAGCTTCATCAAAGTAGAAATGTCACAACAGAATTTGCGCTGAATTTGTAATCTCGACAACAGGATTTTAGACAATATGCGCTCGTTAGTACTACTTGTGTTTTGCGCTTGTAGATTATATTTTCTGCTATAAATATGCTGAAAAATTGGCATCCCAGCTTGAATATAATATGAAATGACTTATTTACAGTATAAGAAATTTGCCTTATCCAAATGATCCAGTAGCAGCAGACTACGACTGAGAAACTAGTGAGGTTCAAGTACCAAGTCAGGCAATCACAATTCGCCTTTAAATTTTTAATGATTTGATTTTGATATATGATGATCCAAATCATAATATATCAAAACTTATTAATAAATTTAAATATTTAATAATGCCGTCACGAATAGTGCACCTCTTTTAACTTTTGTATTTTGTTTACATGCACATGTAGTTAGTGTTATGAAATACCTGTACAAATTAATCTTAATTTATAATGTCAACGTAGGAATCTCGCGCTTTAATCTGTTTGGCACTGTCAATGTACATTCATTTCCTATGATACCTGGGGGTAGAATTGGGTAACTTAGCCTGATAAAGACCAGAAGCCGATACATCATAAGAACATAATTTAATCTCCTATATCACTTAAGGATAGTTATTTTGTTCATCTAAATGACAAATCATCAGCAGGCAATTGTGAAACGTGTGCATTGTTCTACAGTACTTGCTTGTGGCTATCTTAACCACATTGAATATGGACATGATGTATACGAGTTACGTACATTTAAATTTCCTGTCTTTAATGTTGCTTCAAGCGTGCTTACGCTTGCTACACCTTTCGTTTAAATGAAAAAATAAATGGATTTTGTAACCGACTTCAAAAAAAGGAGGATGTTCTCAATTCGTCGGAATCTTTTTTTATGCATGTTCCCCGGTTACTCGAAGACGCCTGGGCTGATTGGAGAAATTCTTATTTTGTTTAAAAGGGTAATCAGGGATAATTTAATGTAAAGGGTAATGTGGGAATCGGGGACTATGAGAGACTTTCGGTCTCACAACACCCAGACCCCGGTCACAAAAGTCTGTCTGACACAGAAACATTTGTCCCGGTGTGGGAATCGAACCCACGGCCTCTAGGCGAGTGCCTAGTGCGCCATGAAGGCTGTCTTAATCTTGTCCAGTTAATTTTATATTACACAACCCCTTGATATTTTTTTAAATGCAATCTGATGCAATTATATGATCTTTCTGGTGGCGGATTTGATATCTGATGCATATTTGTATTCGATTGAATAGAGACCCACATGAAAACCCGTTATGGTGGCTTGTTCCGGAGTGTCGCGTTCCGGGGTCAGCATGCAGCCGATGTGAACTCAACACGATTTAACTTACATAACAGTTAAGCTAAGTCGTTTAAAATTGTTATCTTTCCTATGTTTCATATACCACCAAACAATATAGGTAGGCAGAGGTGTAACCAGTACACCCACTTTTCGGCGAACTTATTACGGTCTCATAATGTGATAGGGGGCGAGCCTATCGCCATACCGGGCACAATTCCAGACTCCGGGCTGATACTCAGTATTTCCAAATAGAAAAACCCAATATCACTATACCCGACCCAGAGATCGAACCCAAGACCTCAGCACAGCAGTCGTAACGCATGTATAATCACAACTGCGCCACCGAGGCAGTCCTAAGTTTCACTCTTTTTTAAAATGATAATAACATAACCTCTTTAGAACACCACGCTTATGAACATCAATAAGTCTATGAGGCGTCTAGACGCATTATAGTTAATACAGTAGATCATTGTCAATTTTATGTGGGCGTCATTTTATCTACATTTAACAGTAATTGACGCAATGGTCCAGTTGGGAAGCAAACTAATGACTTTAATTTGCGTCAATTACTCAGCGTAGTAGGAAAGCGCTCAGAGGTTACGCCGGTCAGACTTTATTAGTGGAGATAATTAACGGGAATCAATTGTTTTTCTTATATTTAAGGTGTGGTTTTTGCTGGGAATCTATATACTTAATTGTTATTTATACGTATCCTTAAATAATTAATTATTTATTGATTTAATTAATTTACACCAGATTATTTAATAGGGTAGTCGATTTTTTTAAGAATTTTATGGATCCGAACAAAGATAAGAAAATTAGACGCCGTTCAAATCTGCTGGAAGGGTGTATTTGTCATATGACAGTAAAAGGATGGGTATGACCCGTGACGTCACGGTTTCAGAATGGCCTATACTGTGCCGTTGTGGGAAGGAGATAGTGATATGTTCCCTCTGCGCAGCCATTTTTGCTCATACCAATATTTAAAAGCTTCAATTTTCAAGCAATTTTGGTTGTGTTTTCACAAAAGGGTTTCTTTTGCGTATTATGTTCGGTCGCATATTAAATAATGTACAAAATTAAAAACAGGAACCAACCCTATTGTCCATATCCATACATATAAAATATAATATGATAATTTTTGTTAGTAATGTGCATTATATCAATGTCTGTTATATCAAATCAAATCAAATATTTATTGAATCCATGAAATGTTACATATTATTTATATATTCAGTAAATATTTTTGCTATAACGCCAATTCGGAATGCAGTTTCGATAGAGAAGAACGGACAAGAAACTCAATCTGTATATGTAAAAGAAGAAAATGACTGACTGACTGACTGATCGATCAACGCACAGCCTAAACTGCTGGGGTTAGATACAGTAGGTAGGTACCTTTTATGACGTAGGCATCCACTAAGGAAGGGTTTTTGGATATACCACCCCTAAGGGGGTAAAATAGGGGATGAAAGATTGTATGAGAATCCGTCATTTTTTAAGTTAAACGCATGAGTATTTTTTATTGTATACTTTTTCTCCCAAACATGATCTCCACGCGGGCGAAGCCGCGAGCAACAGCTAGTAAATAAATAAAGAATGTTTCTCTATTTATTAAATTGGATCTATCCCATATTTATGATTAAAACTGATGCATTAGTTTAAGTTACCTATCATACACCTAAAACTTATATTATAAACTATTTAAAATACGTCAAGTTTATATAAACAACTGTATGAATATAACAATTAAAACTTTGTCGTTAAGTTTAGGTAGAAAGTGTTTACTAATAAATTATAGCTATCAACAATAAAACATAACGATATTGATACAAATAAAATTGTTCGAAATAAATGATTAGTCGTGAACTCGTGGCAGAGTGGTCGTGGTTACGTCTGATCTAGAATCATTTGTAGTAGCGGCTTTCGCGATGCGTCTCCATTGATTTCTGTTATTTGCGAGAACATTCCGGCATTGTAGTGTGTGTGATGGATTTAATGAGGTCTGACCATTTTGTCGGAGGGCTACCACGGGATCTTTTGCCTTCCATTATACCTTGCACCACCAGACGCTCCATTGAGTCTTCATTGCGGGTTACGTGTCCGAAGAAATTAAGTATTCGTATTTGCACATTCCACGATAATCTTTGCTTTATGTTGAGTTCTTTTAGGATCGATGTATTGGTACGGTGTACAGCCAGTGCAGTGTATTTAGCATACCCTAATTATTATTTTTCTGACAAAATTAATAATCATTGGTGTTATAGTGATTCCTTCGAACGCTGTTATATTACGCGTTACGTGCCCTGACATACGGTCAGGATATGTTTAATTGCCCTACGAGGTACCTGTTTCAATGACGATAATTATGTTTAATTGTATGCTATAATTTGCCAGCCTCGCCTGTATTTCTATTTATTTTTGTATATTAGACTTATTTTAAATTTACATTTTAAATAGAATTTCTATTTCAATTTACACTTTAGTTATTTAGAACTATTTGAGAAAAGGCTTGCAAACTAGAATCAATTATTTAATGCACGAATAACAATTTACGAGTATAAACAAATGGAAATGCAAATGGAATTTATACCCACATTGTCAAAAGAGTTTAAATTTTATGTTCAAAGATAAGTTAAATTGTCTTGTGAATACACTCTTTTCAACATCTCGAAAGTAGACGACGTAAAACTTAACTCTGTCTGAGTTAAGTTTATTGCTGTTAGTTTTAAGATTTCTAGAAGTGCTCAATAACTTACTAATGTCCTCGTAAACTCCATTCACACATTCTGTAATAATATTTCAACAACTAATATTATTTTTAGTAGAAATCTAGGTGCTCGCCAGAAGTAACCAGAGGAACTTCGGAATCTGTTACGATGTCCAGCGTACCACTACTTAATGCGATTAGCCCCATTCACGGAAACTCGTTTAAGACTGTCCGCGACACTTTTATTAAGGGAAGAGGGTAGTTGACACGATTTTTTTATTAATTTAATCAAAAAGTTACATTACCTCAAACCTATTATCGAAATAATTTTATAAATCCGATAAACAATAAGTTAATCGACGCCATTTACACCTGCTGGAAGGGGTTATTGTCAAATGAAAGTAAAAGGATGCACTATATGACCCGTGACGTCACGATTCATAGAATGATCATTACTGTGCCGTTGTGCGAGGGAGATAGTGATATATTCCCACTACGCAACCATTTTTGCTCATACCAATATTTGAAATAAAAATTGTGACCGCAATTTTCAAGCAATTTTGATTCTGTTTTCACAAAAGGTTATCTTTTGCATATCATATTCGGTTGCATATCGAATTATGTACAAAATTAAACACAGGAAACTACCCTATTAATATCTGTGTTTCAGCTTGATACCATTAGCTAACATGTAGTAAATGAGGAGTAAGTTCTAACATGTTGCCAGTGTCGGGGCTTGTTTGTAATTCAAGCTTCGTGTGGTATCTGCAACTTTCATTTATCTAATTCCATAGAGCAAGTCGGCTGCCACTTCGACTATTGTTCTCTGTCGTTAATTATTTGCTCTTTGATGCAACTGTGCATTGTCCTCGGTAAGATGTACCTAATGCAGATAATTAAGAGTCGTGCGCCACCACTCTTGTTACGTGACATTGTGGTACTTATCAATATATTGAATAAGTATTTTTAAAATTTGCAGCATTATCGCAGATTGTGAAAAAGATCACATCAAGTGGACCCCTCATTCACCACATGGCTCTGGTTTTTTTTTATTTTTTTTATCCTGGCACGGCAATGTGACCGCACTGCACCTAATGGTAAGCGCAGTGCGGTCCAATTAGAGTATCGAGTAGTGCGAGACGATCTATCCCCTGCTACTTAACACAATCATGCCGGCCTGCTTCGTCACACTACGCCATGGGCAAGAAGGTGAAGAAGCGGTCGAGGGTCTATTGTCAGAGTACTCAGAACGCCGCAAAATGGCCAAACATTGTACTCCAACTCTAGACCCGCGAGAAAAACCGGATGTACACTGGCTGATCCCGGAACGCGACACACTTGCGTGTGCTACTATGGCGGGTTTTACACCCTGTGTACGGTGGTTGCTATCCGGGCGGATATGAATATCCTACCACCACCAATTTAAATATAATTAGTTTAAAGTCCTCATAAATTTTCACTGTTTAAAAAACTGTTTCAAGGTTTAATTATTGGCAGTGATTACTTCACAATAAAATAACTATATTTAAATTTCAGGATCAAGTGGTAAATGAGGTGTCCACTTGTCGTGATCTTACTCTTGTATTAGTCATATTTGCTATAACTTATTCATATACACCTAATACACGTTAGATTCATAACAAATTTTCACTGATCTAGACGCGAGTCTAAATCAAATCTTGAATATCAGTCTCGGTTTTTGTTTAAATGATGAGAAGAGCTGGTCAATTAGAAACAGTGCCAACGCCACAGAACATCGAACACTATGCACTCGTCATTCCGAGACATGAGATGTTAAGATGATGCCCAGATATTTCCACCGGCTTCAATATTGTAGTAAGTTTAATATTTTGCTTTTCTTACTTCCTCGTTCTATTTGTAAGTCTTTCAAACCAGGTCATAACAGTACATGCTCACTACTGATTACGTCATACGGAAGATAAGCAAAGAAGTATAGCACAGAAGGTCTCTCGTTTAAGAGAGACTCATCAGCTTTGCGTTCGGACCGGACTATGAGACCACGGTTTATGTAAGCCAACAAGTTAGTAAAGGATTCGTCAATATAATATAATATTCGCAGGTGATTAATTGTTAAGTGAAATTCTTTATTCCTCACAACCAAGATTACTCGTCGAAGCGAGCTTAGCTGTTATAAATTTTGTCAATGACTCCATTGTCTTAGGAACACGACTATTTTTTTGACTATTTATTGTGTTACGCTTAGTGCAGTCGTCGGTAAGATGGCCTGAGACTCAAATAATAAAAGTCTTCATTCCATTTTTTAACGAAATTCATTAACTCTAGAGACAGGATTCTTTTGTTACTGTAATGTTTATAGGCAGTGACGATCACTTAACCATTCGCTTTAATTGTTTTTGTTTTGATATAAAGAAGTCACCAGTCATGGCCAGATATTCTTAACACACGACTTGTTTACTTTGATACAATATTCTGCATAAATTGTCTTTTGTAGATTCTGTACATATATTTATAAGACCGCTTATCTGTTGACTGAACCTTTTAGCGTAAGTGGCAGTAAGTCTCATGCAGTTCTTAATATACCTACATCAAGATTTACTGTAGTCGTTGTTAGGTTATTGCGCGTATGCAGTATTTTGCATACAATCGATTTGGAATAATAAACCAATCTCTTAAAATAGCATTACGCACCTATGAATATAAAAAGCCTTATTTTAACTCATAATGGAGTAATAAAGTATCGTATCTCAAAGTTTTTAATGTTCTTCAAACTATTCCCATAAAAAGAATCTTGCAGAATTATAGGAGGCAACCAGTAAGTACCTACTATAGCCAGAAATTTTACAACGTAATCTCACGAAAACATCAAGTTAATTTTATTATTTTTATTATTAGTTATTCTTGAGAAAGGGAACTCCATTTTTGAAAACCGATGTTTCAAAAATGGAGTTCCCTTTCTCAAGAATAATTGCAATTTATGGATCATTGCTAAGATATCTCGTGTTTTCCGTGTAGCTAAATTCGTAGTTCATACCGATCAAGTATCCTCTCTACGTATACGAGGATCGTCTCTAAGAAAAATTCTTAAATATAATTTAAAATGTTATTTAAGCAGGCAGCAGCGATAGCCTAGTTGGTTGCGGTACGGACTGTCACGACAAAAGTCGTATGTCCGAAACCCAAATGGCATACACGTCTGACTTTTCTAAAGTTACGTGTATATTCATTGTTAATTATCGCTTGCTTTAATGGTGAAGGAAAAACATCATGAGGAAACCTACATACCCGAGAATTCTCATATCAATTTCTAAGGTATAAGAAGTCTACCAACCCGCATTAGGCCAGCGTGGTGGACTAAGGCCTAACCCCTCTCATTAGTAGAGGAGGCCCGGGCCCAGCAGTGGGACAATGTTTAATACAGGGCTAGTATTATTATTATAATTTAAAATTACGAGTGCTTTGTTCTTCCCTATCACATTGTTTCAAGTAGCATATATCTACGGTTGGCGGGCTATTTGATTTAAGTTACACTTTTGAAAAGTAACAACGAGAGAGGTGTATTTTTTTTGTATTTCGGGAAAAATATCACTACAAGAACTATGCGTGGATTTTAGTGGAGTTAATACATTATGTGTATGTAAGACTGTCCCTTTATGACTGGTTTTCATGCATTTATGAGCACTATTTTCTAAAATACCAGTTGATTTGAGCGCCAAAAGTGCACAAAAGATTAAAACTAGTTTCAAAAGATGCAGAAAAATTTACTATCCACTTCTATAAAGGGTCTAAAAATGTTTTATTTTAATGCTTAAAAACATTGTCTTTCGTACTTCGCCCGTTTTCGTCTTTCATAAATTATCTTTGTATTTTAAGCAATATTTGTGTTTATTCTGGCTTCAAATGTGATTCAGCAATTTAATACTCCAAAAATTATTCGTAATATAAAATAACGACCATTACATCAAACAATCCCTTTGTAAGCAAATACCAAGCTACCAACGTCAATACGATTTTCAAAAATATAAGATCATATTACTCAAAGGGGTTTTAAAGGACTGTTGAAATTAATACTTGCAATGGTGTCAGGTATGTCTGAAGTATATTTATGGTAAAGCAATTTATATTTCGCTACCTGAATAAACACGATACGCTATATCTTGACAGAATAAAAGCATTCGATGTGTTCTTGTTGAGAATGCCTCATTGAATGCGTACTTTATTTTTAATCACGCCATTTTTATACTGTGCACGTGCGCGCAACTAGCAAGGGGTGCGCAACCTTGGTCTACTGTAGTGTGCTTCGCTTCATTCCTACTTCTTTTTGTTATTTATTTAATAAGAACCTACAACAAAGGATACACGCATATAAAAACAGTGGTATAACATTGTCGAGATAATTACGTGCTCCTTCAATTATAGGAGACCAGAGCATGCAAGTTTAAAATATTCATTTAATTTATTATGAAATAGTAATAATGAACGTACTAATAAAGTGGATAATCAGCCGCATAATATTGGCCAGACCCGTTTCTTATGTCTAGAAGTGTCCGTGATATGAAGATCATGCATTTTCGCAAGATAGTTATGCCTACTGCCTACAGAGTCTTGGTATAGCAGGGAAGTGATCTAAGTTTGTTCTGTTTGCTTATTGTTATATTCTTACTCGTACATAATTGAATTTATTTACAATGTTATTAATTCATATACTCGTTCATTGTGATCGCCAGCGGCAAAATAGTAAACATGTCTTGAAAAGTATAACCAGGACATTCTTTATACTGGCACGGCAAATTGACCACACTGCACCTGATGGTAAGTGCAGTGCCGTCCAGTTAAAGTATAAAGTAGCGAGAGACAATCTATCCCTCGCTACTCAACACAATCATGCCGGCCTGATGTGTAGCTTCTTCACACTACGCCTAAAGAACCCAGGATCATATATCATAGATCATTCTGCTTAAAACAATGTACTCATAATTTTAAATTATATTTAAGAATTGTTCTTAGAGACAATCCTCGTATACGTAGGAAGGATACTTGGTCGGTAAACTGTTAAATACATACGTTTAAGTACGAGTCCATTGATTCTAGCAGCGCAGAACTCGCGTTGTTTAGGTCTAAAAGCGGTAATTCTCGGTTATTCCCGCAAGTGCTCTCAGTTGCACGAGGGTCGTTAGCGGGCCCGTCACAACAGCAACCTGATTTTTTTTAATCTGAAAAGCCTCGCTAACTTTTCTTTACTGCAACGTTGGGAAATTACAGGAAAAAATGTATTCTGCACGTTGCTTTTGGTACCCTATAGAATTGGATAACAAAATAAAATTCAGCATCCAATTATAATGGTCATACTTTTAATTATTACAATTTACTTGTGAATTTGGAATAGCGGGAAAATTTTCTGTTAGTGCATTGTTGCGCGTGTAAAAGTTGAAAACCCAAGTATGTTTCTAAATAAATATCGCAAGTACTTGAATTCATATGACACCAAGTATATTTTTAGTAATTACTGAATGTTCATCAGAAAACATTTAATACGAGATGATAAAACACTCAAAGGGAGTTTAAGTATACTCTATAGTACGAAGACATTTTCCATGTGTTCTTCCGCAGCCCTAATGTACTAGTGTGCTTTGTGCAAGATCTGACACATCTCAGATCTCATCATCTCATATTGCCTTACTATCAAATATATAGGTTGACTGATATAACTCGTTACTTATCTGTATAGAAAAGCTGGCTCTTCCCGCAGCATCGCCATCTGACAGTGATTTACTCCAACCCTGTACGAAACGGGATTTAAATAATATCTGACCTTCAATAAACAGGGTATATATTGAAAAGCATACATATAGACTCACGCCTGTAATCCCCGAAAGAGTAGGCAGAGGTGTAACCAGTACACCGACTTTTCGCCGAATTTATAATGAAAAACATTTTTTTCATTTTTAATACTCGGTAGCTTGCGAGATTAGCGCGTTCAAACGATCTCATCAGCTTAAAAACTTAAGTATAAGTTGTATCACATTTCATCGTTGATTGGTCTGCACCTATAAAATTAGCTGCACCCGAGGACGCGATCAATTTTCTTCTAACTGAGTCATCGTAAGTGTTTACTCGTTTTTCAGTAATACTGTTATACCAGCGGAAACGTATAGCGAGTATTTGCAAATAACATTTCGAAATTGTATTCATATATCAATATTGACGTATCGTCGGGGAGCATAGTAGACAGAAGGATAAATATAGGTGCCTGGTAGCTTCAATTAATTTATGTACGTTAGTCAATCTTGTAAATCAATCAGACACTCTAGACCAGTAAGGAAATATGAAGATTCTAAACATTATATTTATCATATCAAGCGTGGTGTGACAAGATGAAATGGCAATGAATACGGAATCGAGTCTCAAATGAGAGCAGTTTAAATATTATAAGAAACAATTCCTTGTCAAGATGTACCAAATACCAATTAGTCACCAAATACCAAGTGCGCACGGACTGCATAACGCTGTAGACAGTCCCAGAACGGACCGTAGTGTGGAGCGCTCGAGCGCCGTCTTTTAAAGCAACTCTTCACCCCACTCAGTTGGTTATTATCGCCAATCTACCCACGGATATTTAAGGAATACCCTCGACATGTCTAATAAATAAGTCGTACCCTCACAATCTACCCACACATATTTACAAAATACTTAACAACTAATTTATCTCTAACTATATAGAATACGTTTAAATATTACTCAAGTGCATAACTAACAGTATTATCTTAATATAGATGAAATAATAATAGGTATCGAGAAAGATAAATGTGTAGTATTTAATATCATATTAGGTAAGAACTTAATATTCTGTAGACAGTTACGTTTATTAATATAATATAACATCAACTGGTGGTAACTTTGCAGTGTCTGAATAAAAAAAATTGTTAAGATTTATCATATAAGCTCTTATAAAATCTGAACTACCTACGTTCTTCAGTTTCAACTTAAAAAGAACGATCTAAAAATAAAGTAAAATCTTCTGTGGAGCTAATTTTTACCCCAAAACGAAGTTTTTATTGAGACTTGTGAAACAATTGAGTTTTAATGGACCAATTGTATTGTTTCTTTTGTTATAAAATACGGCCGCTTGGTAAATTTTGGTAGAATGGAGTGTTCCCTTGATTAATAACATCAAATGCATTGGATCTGACGTGGCGAAGATGAGTTTACAAAGTAATAAACAAGTAATTTTATAATGAGTTCAGATGGAATGGAAACAAGATTCAGAAATAAAGTTGATTGATGGAAATACCTTTACTTCCTTATTAAATTTCTTGTGTATTATTACTCTTTTAGATTATTTTATAATAGATCTTGACGCTTGTAGTGTCAGTAGAAACAGAAAGTTCTGATATTTATATATTCTCATATATTTTGAGATTTTATATTTTAGCCTATAAATGGGAATTACAGGCTGAAATTACTATTATTATTATTTCCATTACTTTGCCCACACATGTAGGCAAGGTAATGGAAGTTAAGAACTTTAATTTTTTTTCGAAGGTCTAGAGTTTGGGGTACAATACAACAATAAGTACAATATTTGGCCGAGTTGCGGCCTTCTGAGAACTCTGAAACTATACTCTCAACCGCTTCTTCACCTTCTTGCCCATGGCGTAGTGTGAAGAAGCAGGCACGATTGTGTTGAGTAGCGGGGGATAGATTGTGTCTTGTTCTCGATACTCTAATTGGACGGCACTGCGCTTACCGTCAGGTGCAGTGTGGTAACTTTGCCAGGATAAAAAAACTTTAAATACTGCGTTCATAGAGACTATATTTTAACAGTGTCTATGCCTATTCCATGAGGAACAATAAGTCACGAGTAGGTACGTGCTAATTATAAGTTAGTTGCGAGAGGAGGGATGCTGCCACCGCCAAAGGGGGTGCTAATTATGATTTACCAGAGCCATAGCGCCTACTAACTGTAATTAAAGAAAGTTCTCAAGCATAATATCTGGAATAGTACTCGTTTAGTGTAGTTTAATATACAAGTTGAGCTGCTTAGGGCAATTATACAACTATCACGTAGTTGCAAGTTCTTTGAAGGCCTTTGAGGATGCCTGTTATATTACTTTTTGTTTGATGTTACAGTACTTAATACTATCTACACTTTTGATCAAGACTAGCTTGTGCTCATGGATGCGCTTGAATGTAGATTTAAAAAAAAACTCACTTTCATCACAATTAAATGGAGTTTAAAGTACGTAGAGATGTATTCTGATTATTGAAAGAATTTGCATTAATTAATTAATGATCATTATAATAAAACGAAATTTACGGATTCTATCGCGGTTTATTTTACTTTTTTAATGTAATTAACAAAAAGAAACAATTTAACATGCGTAGTATTACTAATTAGAATTACGACTGCTGTATGTATGCATTTTGGCGAATATTTTTTTTTTTATTATTCGGGCGCGGCAAAGTGACCACACTGCACCTGATGGTAAGCGCAGTGCCGTCCAGATAGAGTATCAAGTAGCGAGAGACAAATATACGGATAAATATACAAAATCCCTTTTCATAATGGAGTATGTAATGTAAACAATCCTAATATGTTCGAAACATTTAATTCGATTTGCGGTTGTTATATACCACACACGAAGTTCCAAGGAAGCAAGTTGTTTAGCAATAGCGGTAAGCTCCTTCCTTATTGAGACAATTAAAACGGAATGTGTAATACTCTCACAAACGCCATGTTTGTTATTGCCGCTTAGATAGGTTTGTTTGCTCACATTTCTCCTGGACAATATTCTTTTCTAGTTACAAAAGGAAAACGAAGCTCGTGATTGGTCGTTAACTTGTTATTAATCCCTAATCATTCTTTAGATTACCTATTAACATGGGTTGTTTCTAGATAACATACTTCACTTATCTCCATTACTATAAACGTTAATCAGTAAACTAGTATCTGTTTAATTACTTTATTCTTCGTGTGATATTACTTAAAAGAAATTACTGACTATGACTGCCTCGGTGGCGCAGTTGTAATTGCGCATGCGTTACGACTGCTGTGCTGAGGTCTCGGGTTCGATCCCCGGGTCGGGTAAAGTCATATTGGGTTTTTCTACCTAGAAATACTCAGTATTAACCCGGAGTCTGGAATGGTGCCCGGTGTGGCGATAGGCTCGCCCCCTATCACATTAAGGGACCGAAATTCGGCGAAAAGTGGGTGTAGGTACTAGTTACACCTCTGCCTACCCTTTCGGGGATTACAGGCGTGAGTGTATATGTATGTATGTATGACTATGTTTATTTTTAAGTATTTTTTTTATACTACGAAGGTGGCAAACGAGTTTACGGCCCGCCTGATGGTAAGCGGTTACCGTGTCTTATGGACGCTTGGAACACCAGGAGTATCACATGCGCGTTGCCGACCCTTCGAAAACCTATTTACTCCCTTCTTGAAGAACCCCATTGGAAAACCAACCGTGCGCGACCATTTAGGTTAGGAACACAACCCATTATACAAACGGACACAAGGAGGCTATGTCTCTCCTTAGACTTAAAGGCTCGATACCGTTTGTGAGTTTTGGATCGTCAACGATTCTCACAGCTCTTCTTTGAACCGAGTTTAAGTATACGCTTTTTTAAGCATGCACAGCATAATAAGGCTCGGTAGGGAAGGTAACACTTTTTACAGAAAATCGACGTTAAGTGGCAGTAATAACGGAACGATACAAAGCTATTTTCGGTATAGCAAGTAAGATTTTCAAAGCCCGAATTTACCACTTTTTTTTCCCCACCCAAATCCCTATTCCTATTAAGATAAGCAACGCTTGAACATCCAGTAGTAACATTTTGTCTTAGAACTAAGTTAGTACAAAAAGACTGAGTGCACCACTTTTTAAAGATCATCATGCATCAATAGGAGGTATCAGTAACTACAATGAATAGTAACCTAACAAATCTATGACAAACAGAACTATATTACTTTTAAAATCTGTATACATAAACAAGCAAATCAATTTATCTTGAAGAAATCAGTAAATATGGAAAAAGTAACTATCGAGGAAGGATATTTTACACATGGATAATTTCTTTAAAGTCAAATTGACGCCTTCTTGGCGCAAAGAGCGAGTAACCAGTTGTATAATAATAGGCCGTGGGTTCAATTCCCGCAACGAGATTATTGTTTATGTGACAGATAAATATTTGTTTTGGGGTGTGATTATTGTCACGCCGAAAGTCTCCAGTTGGTCTTGATACCTACGATAAAGATGGATAACTGTTACTGCGGGGTCGGGGAGTGTGACTGTGGGATTAGTTATCTGTATATATAAAAGAAGAAACTGACTGACTGACTAACTGACTGACTGACTGACTGACTGACTGACTGATCGATCAACGCACAGCCTAAACGACTGGGGTTAGAGACTTGAAATTTTGACAGTAGGTACCTTTTATCACGTAGGCATCCACTAAGGAAGGGTTTTTGCAAATACCACCCCTAAGGGGGTAAAATAGGGGATGAAAGTTTGTATGAAAATCCGTCATTTTTGAAGTTAAATTCATGAAAATTAGTATTTGGCATTTTAGTTAAAAATAAAAAATATATGTTTCAGGATTTTTGGAAATTCCGCCCCTAAGGGGGTAAAATAGGGAATGAAAGTTTGTATGAAAATCCGTCATTTTTAAGTTAAACGCATGAATATTGGTATTTTGTATTATATACTTTTTCTCCCAATCATGACCTCCACGCGGGCGGAGCCGCGAGCAACAACTAGTTTATGATAAAGCATTAAAAAATCAACAGTCCAAAGATAAAAACACATGATTATGTGATATCTCAATAAATCAAAACGCCTTCTTAATTTATCCGGCTAATTCGGTTTCCTCCAAGAATGTCTAGCTTCAATCGCATCCATTTATTTTCGGAGACATAAAAAAGTTTCTATATCAGGAGAGCGGAGTCACGTCTTCTTTAAAACTGAATAACGACTGCGAGAAGAAATCTCCTGACTATTTCCGGTTGCTTGGTCGGAACTCGCGGAAATAACCAAAGGAAATTAACTGAACGTTTTGCTTTTAACTGATTTGTTCGATGGTTGCCGATTCACAGTTTTTTTTTATTAAGATCTTATTTACATAGCTATGAATAAATTATTTACTAGATTAGATATACAAAACTCGTTAATTATTCAATATTATTAAGCGAATTAGGCTGTCTTATATAAGAAATTAAAAATATATTGAATGTTAATCTTGTGTAAAGTTAAGTTACATAGCTTTGAGTGTCTCAATAATTATTTAATTTGTGTAATAATTTCCTTCTACAAAGACGCATAAATAATAAATGAATTATGAAAAATTATTTATATTTAACGGTAGGCAGCGGCTCTGCTGTGTTCTGGCATTGCAGAAGTCTATGGGCGGCGGTGACTACTTGCCATCAGGTGGCCCGTCTGCTCGTCTGCCTATCCAGGCACTAAAAAAAAAACATATACTTCTAGCAATAAATTATTTCAGTAGTGCAAATGGTCATTATGTAGAACATTATAATTCGTACGATATAAAACATTCATTTACAGAAACGTGTTATACTGAATCTTAGTTTAGTTTTTAGAAGCATATCCTTATCAGCATTTCTTAATGTATACTATCCCGCCCACACACCCGCCATTGTAACTCCTGTTTAGCCAGGATCAACAATGGCACGCATTTTTTTGACACCGAGTAATGAAACTCGGCGAGTCTCTGGGAATGCTTAATAACTGTCTTTTATCCCGCAACGAAATTAATCAAATAGAAATATAGGGAGGAGTTGGAAATATAAATTGTCCACTTCCCTCCATAGCAAAGCGGGAGACAAATACTGAACTAAAAAGGTATTAACCTCCAATAAAGGGACATTTACGTCTGGAGAAGCCAGACGTAAAGCACCACGGAAGTTACTTAACGGGTCCTATCATGCGAGCTGTTACGCTTGATTCCAATAATAGGTATGGCAAAATCGCCGGAAAGCACGGAAATTCCTCCCAGTCTCCACAAGGTCCATATAGTATACAACTCCAGATGTTATCTGCATACTGTCAAGCATAATGTTGCGCTCATTTTGCCAGAGACTACACTCCCAAAGAACATGATGTATAGTAAACATTGATTATCTTGCAATGTGTAGTTGCAAATAGCTAACAATTATATATACAACTAGCGGACCGTGCAGACGTCGTCCTGCCCGTAAAAGCAGCGCCACACCGACTGCAGCGCCATCTGCCGGGCTGATTTGTGAATCTACACTCTCCAGGACGCCACCCAAACGCATACAAAAAAACAATCAAATCGGTCCAGCCGTTTAGGATGAGTTCAGTGACATACACACGTACAGTCGAATTTTATATATAAAAAGACTAATAATGAACTGGCAGTGGTCTCTATCAATTAATGGAACTGATGTCATTCGTGATGTCAGACAAACATGTGATGCGATGTATTCCATTTTATTTCATACTAGTTGTCCCGGGCAGACGTTGTCCTACCCTAAACCACCTTCTCTGTGGACCGAATTATCGTTGAAAAAAGAAATTCAGATCTCGAAAACAGCGCCATCTATCGGATCTAAAACTATACTTGTAAGTTGGACCCAACTACACACATACACAAAATTTCATTGAAATCGGTTGAGTGGTTTCAAAGTCTATAACGGACATAGGTAGAATCAATTTTTGTGTTTTATATATGGACTAGCTGTTGCTCGCGGCTCCGCCTGCGTGGAGGTTATATTCGTGAGCAGAAGTATACAATCCAAGGAGTTGTCTTCTGCACTGAGGCACCTGTAGCGATTGTCCAGACTCTCAGGTGTTGTGCCTGAATCTTGAGATTGCATCTAAAGAATACCCCATAAATTTAACCTCACTTTGCCCCTTTTAGGGATGATTTTTCAAAAACGTTGAAACACGTATTTCTTAATTACTACCAAAAGCCTAAATATGAACTTACAGATCCCTAAGTCGAGGAATTATGGATTTCCCATACAAATTTTGAATTCCTATTTGACCCCTTTCAAAGTTGTGTTTTGAGTAAAAAGATAACCTATGTCCTTCTCCAGGATATAATCTATTCCCTTACCAAATTTCATTACAATCCGTTCAGCCGTTTAGTCGTGAAGAGGTAACAAACATAGTTACTTTCGTATTTATAGTATTAGTATATTATATTTTAGTATGGATAACTCAGACAGATAGACCAGACATGTGCTAGAGTGGAGACCGCGTTTAGGCAAATGTATTGTGGGACGCCCTGCTGCATGCTGGACTTGAAGATGGTGGTGGGTAGCTACCCAAGACCGGGATGTTTGGCGTTCACTTGGGGAGGCCTACGTCCAACAGTGGACGGCAATAGACTTAGGCTGAGTATATATATCTCAGTAATAGTGTGGTGTTTGTCGAAATGGATCTTCTGTATAAACATGGTTTTGCAGCAAAACATTTCCTAAAATTTTTAGCATCCATTCATTTCAAAGTTACCTTTAAACTGTGTATTTCCTTAACTTTGTGGAATGTGTAGGTTTAAAAATGCCTCACGATTTTATAAAGCGAATTTTTAATTTTTTGCTAACATTTGCTAGTGAATAGTCGTATTCCTCTGAATTCCTCAAGCGATGTTTAAGCAAGTATTTTCTGGTGTCTATATTTTTGACGAAATAGATTTTTATGCAAAACATCAAATATATTTAAAAGTCAAATGGTCATCATCTAATTATCTTTAAGGTCTATTCATTTTATGCTTATAGATGATTTAATTCATTCATCTTACCATGCCAAAAGGACTTTTGAATCAAAATGTTCCAATAAATGAGTATATTTTTATCAATTTTCATTATTCCGCAGGCAATATCTTATTTTCAAACTTGGCAGTTCTCAACAATAATTTCATTACGACCTAAAATAAACTGTGTGTAAAGAGCTTTAAAGTGGTATTTACTATACATTGAAAGATCGGTGATGTCCAGTTTGATATACGATAGGCAGAGATGTCGCGCGTTATAAATAACTTGCTTGAGGTGCGTTGACCGCGTCACTGGGTTGCCATTTCGGTTAAGGATTTCTTGTAAAAAATATTCCCGAGATCCTAATTGAGCAATTGGTAGTAATTAACAGGTCATTTTTTGTTCTTTTGTAAGAAGGGGAGTGGAAGCTAATTGTTACACTTTATATATACGACTTCTTAAAGGAAGGAGGGTTATGTGCTTAATGTTGTAGTAATTACTTTTATTGATATTATTTTGCCTGGGTGTCGCAGTTGTAATTGCGCATGTATTACTCTGTGCTGCGGTGTCGGTTCGATCCCGGGTCGGGTAAATTGATATTGAGTTTTTTCTATCTAGAAATTCTCAGTATTAGCCCGGAGTCTGGAATCTGTGCCCGGTATGACAATAGGCTCTTCCCCTATCACATTATGGGACTGAAATTCGGCGATAAGTGGGTGTACTGCTTACACCTCAGCCTACCCCTTCGGGGATTACAGACGTGAGTGTATGTGGGTGTGTGATATTATTTTTTTTACAACAGAAGGTTGGCAAATGGTAATGGTTCAACTAATGGTAAATGATCTGACAGACATATAAAGGCATACAAAGCCAGATCAAGCATTTTTGTATTGCTTCAAAGAATGGATTATTTCAAGAGTAGCGTAAAGGCACGTACGGAATTCTTACCCACTGTACGAAAAGTATCAGCAGTCCACTTCACGTCGGTTTTCTGTGAGACATTGGAAGAATGCCGTTCTGTAGACAGAGTGGCTTTACCACCTTAATTATTATTACAATTTACTAGCGGGTGTAGTGTTTGTTACTGATAAACTTCAACTTAATTGTTTTTTCAGACGACGCTTATCGTTATAAATATGTTTGCAGTTTAAAATACTTTAAAAAATTGAGATTTGAAATATTTCATACCTTTAAGCGTAAAGGATCAACTCAGCAGACTGGCATGATTTTGTCGCGTAGCGATGGTTAGTTGTCACGCGATACTTGATACTCTACCTGGATTGCACTGCGTTTACCATCAGGCGTAGAGTAGTCGTGCTGGGATAAAAAAAAACTTATTCCATTTGTGATGATTAAAAACAATTTGTACCAAAATTGATGTTCGGCTACCACATAGTGATTACTTTCCCATGAAAAATTGCTGTGAAATCTGCAATATGCGGGGGTGGATTTCTCATTACATCACGAAAGCCCCACGTCTCACCCCACGCCATTCAGTTCTTTATGGCTTTAATATTGTTTCGGTAGGCATCGGCGACACCAAATAAATGTTTGTATGGACCCCACGTCAACGCGCGACCAGCATAGTAAATTCCACTACAATTCACGCGTTATTGGTTTGTAGATATTTTACACTTTGCCAAGGATAAGATATATTGCCCTTGTCGTTAATAATAGCCTCAAAGAAGACATATTAATCCTCATGCGTTGGATGTATTTTTAAATTTCCCCTTACGAAAGGAGTTGGCATGTAGAATTTATTCTTGATACATTCATTGGAGAATTATATTATATTTATGTTTGCGTAAATTATACACTTTTGTGTCGACACGCTTTTCAGGCTGAGAGAAATAATTTGAATATAATATACATTTGTTTTGTGGATAGTATTTTGTATATGTAGAATTAAATTACTACTTTTATATAAAAAAACTGAAAGCACTTCGTTGAAACCTGTATTATATTATATTATTATTATATAGTTTAAATATTTATATAATTCATTATTGTTTATTTTTCATATACATAAGAGATTTTGACTATATGTCTCTAGAATTTCTGTGATAAGTTTAAAATGTAAATTCGTACATTCTAATAAAACCATGTTCTCTAACCTAAAATCTCCTAATTCATATCTATTTAGTATGTCATATCATAAGACTGGGTTTAAAATATATTAATGGATACTATAATGTTTATTTATAATTAAAAATAACATAACATTTAATAATAATTTGTGACTAAATTAAACATAAACTGTTTATTCTACTCAAATAATTTTTACACTTATATGCGTTTATTTAGTGGTTTTAATATCCAAAGCCACCTTAACTCATCATAACAAACACACTGCAGCGTTGATAATTTTTTTCTCATTCCAAACAGAAACATTTCACAACATTGTTATCGTAATATTTCAGCGGGGATATTTTTCTCGTCTCAGCGTTTATTGGCTTTTATTTCTGTGCTGTATATTTTACGTGGCATTAATATTTAAGGAGTTCTTTATAGTAAGAAATGTGGGGTGTACAATATCAAATTGGTGCATTTTTCCGAGGGTTCCCGAGGGCCGGAGGGACGCTGCCGCCGGATTAGACGTCCAATTACTGTTTATACTGACGCACCGGCGAAATGAGGCTTGATGTAAATCGTATTGAATTAAGACCGACGGAAAAATAAATTTGAATTTGCGGAAATACGTGTGCCAGTAAGCGATGTCATTATTTATGCTTAAACTCGCACCGTAATAACATTTCTGATGATTATTTGGTTGTAAAAATGTATATAATATTTTTCACGTTACGTTTAAAGTTTTATTGGAAGTTAGTATCTTTGATAGCCTCCGTGGCGCAGTTGGCAAGTAGCCAGCAGTGAAACGAGTGGCTGTGGGTTCGATTCCCACACCGAACAAATGTTTTTGTGACAGAATTTGTGTCCGGGGTCTGGGTGTTGTGAGACCGAAAGTCTCTCGTGGTCCCTGATACCCACAACACAAGACTCGTATCTTAGTGTGGGGTCGGGGCTATGTGTGTGACTGTTGGGTGTTATATTTTTGGTTGTTATTAAAGTTTTATAGGAAGTTAGTATCTATGCATTTAGTATATAGAGCTAGTTTTATTATATTGATTACACCTACTTCGATCTCTGGACAAACCAAAAGTCGACAGATTGAGAATACCTTAGGCATTGTGTCCGCCTATATACAATTTTTGTGTAAACATAAAAATGTTTTATAGTACGTGCTTTGATGATAAGCTATTATTAAGACGTATAACTTTCCCATGCAAAAGTTATAAAATATTTAAATTATAAAATATAGTTTTGAAAGCAATTCTCCACTTGTGCCATATCCGTCTTACAGTTAGTTCACTAGGAGCGAATGGCGGATCGTACCGTAAAACTTTTCCAATAATACTATCTTGGAAATTTTTCTTTATTAATTCCAGCCATGAAATTTTCCATAAAATGCTATTCGCTTGTCTATAGTGTATATTTTATTTACAGCAGAAAAGAGAGGCCGTGGGTTCGATTCCCACACCGGGAGAAATATTTGTGTGACAGACAGATATTTGTGTCCGGGTCTGAGAGTTATGAGACCGAAAGTCTCTCGTAGTCCCTGATACCCACGACACAAGACATGTATCTCAGTGTGGGATCGGGGCTAAGTGTGACTGTTGGGTGTTATTTATTTATTTATATAAATTGTTATTCTCCTTACCCCACAGACAAACACCCTCATTATTCTTTCTGCGCATAATTAAAATTGTTTTTTAGTCGCAAGCCACAATCTGACATGCAAATTCTACTTAGTAATAAGGTTGGATATTTTAAGCTATGTCTAATTCCCTTAATAACTAAGTAAGTACCTCCAAGGTCGGCTTGACTAGCTAGCTGGCTATGTTAATAAGATATTTAAGTAAATACCTAGAAATACTTTTATATGGTATTTGGTCTACTTATTCCTTCGTGGGCGAGGTTATTTAATATTAAGATTTTGAATTAACACATATGTGTAATAGTAAGTATGGTCAAAATAATATTTATTGAATCCATGAAATGCTATTATTAAGATTCAGTAAAACATTTTTGACTCTACCGCCAGTTCGGAATGCAGTTTCGCTTGAGAAGAACGGGCACAAAACTGTATAAACTGTATCATCATCTATTCAGTGTGAAGTGGTAGAGCTACGCTGTAGACATATTTGTCTACAGCATGAATGGGCCGGCTCGACCGGGGTAGTACCACTGTCTCACAGAAAACCAACGTAAAGTGACAGTTTACTGTCGCGTTTCGTATGGTAAGTGAGATAACCGGAGGCCCAGATTCCCCCTTCCCTTCCCTAATCCCTATTCCTGTCCTTTAAGGCCGACAACGCATACATGATACTTTCGGTATTGTGGATGTTCATGGGTGGTGGAGATCACTTAACATCAGGTGACCCACTGGCTCGTTTATCGGACTATACTATAAAAAAAAAATATTACATAGTAACATAAGAAATGTTATAAGCAGGATAAAAACATAATCATTTATTTATGAAATACTACCGACCCGCGCTGATATCGCTTTTAATTGTGAATGTTAAATGCGAGAAAAAGAGAAATAAATATATTAATGTTTATGAAAAATATAACACAAAATTACTAAACATCCAAAAGAAAAAATTATCCGATCTCTACCAAATTCCACGGAATCACCCGCAAGGCTAATCTGAATATTACCTGAAAATTTTATCAAAATCGCTCCAGCCGTTTTGGAGTCCATAACGAACATACACATCGATTCATTTATATATATAGATTCTGCACGATTTATTAAAGTGATAATTTAATATTTTTCTTTTAAATATAGTCACAATAAATATAAAGTATTGATATTTTTAAAATAGGTGAGAAGTTTAGTTTTTTTTAGTGTCTCGATAGGCAGACGAGCAGACGGGCCACCTTATGGTAAGTAGTCACCGCCATAAACTTCTGCCATGCCAGGGCACAGTAAAGCCACTGCCTAGTTTAGTTATTGAAACTTGAAAATATAGTGTTATAGTTATAATTTATTAAATTGGATTTGCTTGTTTCAAAGTAAACTAAAACTATTTATTCCATATCCAATTTCATAAGGTAAATATAGTCGCAGGGACCTACAAGTTTCTTTACTAATATCACAGTCTGGAACACACCGCGAAAGGTCATAGGTATAAGTAAGCGCTTCTTTGAACTTCAGATTAGAATTTCAATAGAGGAAAAGTTTTATGCA
Organism: Laothoe populi; assembly: GCA_905220505.1. NCBI lineage: Eukaryota > Metazoa > Arthropoda > Insecta > Lepidoptera > Sphingidae > Laothoe > Laothoe populi. The sequence continues at coordinate 7,377,601 of HG992163.1, forward strand.
TCCAGGAGTTTAGTTGACTCTGGGATCCTTTCTATTTATAAAGCGCTCGGCTGTTTGAAATTGATCTCTACAATTTGAGTCAATAAACAAACCGGGTATGTTAGGTGAATATCATTTCATTTGGCATCTATAATTATTATGCTAACATTTGAATGTGAAGTGAACTTTTATGTTATTGATATGTTCTATAAATATCCACATAAGTAAAGTACTTTGATTCATGTACTTTATCACTCCATAGAAAATAAAACTATGTGTAAGTTTTTAATATATTTTATGTATATATATATATATATATATTATATCTCTTGTCTTTCATTCCTTTGTTTCTCAAGTTAATAATGGACTACCATTAGCCGCAATTTACTGTATCAACCCGTATTAAACTAGAGTGGTGGACGGTGGTCTAAAGTTCACAGCTCATTAGAGCCACCCGACACCCGACCCGTACCGCCTCGTCGCTCGGCGTCCACTCGTTGTCGGCAGGTGGTCGACGGGACGCCGCGTTGTCACCAGTAAACAATTTTTCAAATGTATGGATGATATAGTTATTTTGAATCTACTAGAGCATATATTATCAATAAATAAATAGATTAAATGAAGTACTTAGACAGACTTCATTGATTTGTCGCAAATGTTTAAATAAACTATAACTAGTTAATTTTGGGTCTAAGTATTGTTAGAAAAATCTTTTATAGTTCCTGATACTGCTCACCACACTCGTATCTTAATTTGGGGTTATGTGCATGTCTGTTGAGTGTATAATTCAACGACAATCAACATTTTAAATAAAAAGAGAAAACTTTGTGTCAGTTTTAAGCGCAGTGTGCGCACGGAGAGGTTTTATAAGGAGAAGTAGTGTACAGTTTAAATTAATATTTCATACGTTTAAATTACACTAAATGAAATTAAATAACACATTCATTGTTTACGTTTATACTGCCAAAGTCACATAATAATTTGTAGTCAAACAGACTACATAGTCACAATCACAGAGTAGATTGTCGCTAAAGAATTTTAAAACTACGCATACAATTATTTTAAATTACGATATTTTTTTTTATCCTGCCACGGTAAAGTTACTACACTGTGCCTGATGGTAAGCGCAGTGACGTCCAGTTAGAGTATCAAGTAGCGAAAGACAAACTATCCCTCGCTAAACAACACAATCAATCATCTGCTGTATGTGTTAAATACTCTAAGGCTGTGTAGCTTCTTCACACTACGCATAAAAGACCCAGCCTCATACGGAATTGAACGCGGAAATGTACTCATTCGTTCATTGCATTAGTCACAAACTGATATCTTACGAAATGTTAGTAAAGTACTGTTTGAATTATTTACTTAATATATAGACAGGCTATTGTTACCGTAGCTTTGTAGACGTAGTGTCATTAATATAGGAAATTATTTCCTGGTATCAAATCATGGACATTGTGTAGTATTGTGGGCGAAACACTGAAATGAAGGTTTCGGATTTCATGTGGCAGTTTTAGCATGAAATCAAAACTTTTAAGTTCTACTTGTACTCAAAATTAAAAAGTTAATTATTGACCTAAATAAAATAAATAACACCCAACAGTCACACACACAGCCCCGACCCCACACTAAGATACGAGTCTTGTGTTGTGGGTATCAGGGACTACGAGAGACTTTCGGTCTCACAACACCTAGACCCCGGACACAAATATCTGTCTGTTACACAAACATTTGTCCCGGTGTGGGAATTGAACCCACGGCCTCTGGTTTCACAGCCGGCTACTCGCCAACTGCGCCACGGAGGCTGTCAAGTGTGATTTTCATGGAATCAGGGTGGCCATGCGTGATATATTTTAACAGAACTAAATATGAAAGGTGGATTCAGTGGGATGATGTAAATAAATGTACCATTTCATAATATAAACACGTGACCAGAAGATGTATAGTTAAATAAGCAAAGATATGCGCGAACGTTGACCGCGTTATTTAAATATTTTTAATGACCATTTTTCGAATTTGTTGTGACGACCCTCTAAGAACCTTCGTACGATCTTTGACACTGTTCTGATAAAATATGTTTTTTATCACTGTATTTTCTTTGACGTGACTCATGATGTGTTAAGCAAGGTTAATGTATCCTTTATTAATGATAGTAGTCATTTGAGTCTAGACTTACAGTCGCATAGTAGGATTAGTTGACGCAACTTGATATTTTATTTGGACGGCACTGCGCTTACTATCAGGTGCAGTGTGGTCAGTTCACCAGGAAAAAAAAATAAAAAAGTGTGGTCATTTTGGCCCGAATAAAAAAACTACGAATGAGTTTCTTGCTTCGACAATTTTTAAATCATCTTCAGTGGCTTGCTGCATCTGTACTAATGTAAGTAGTAGCTAGTCTTTAAAATTGTAATGTACTAAATAGTTTTATAAAGTAAATAACAATCAGGTTTTAGGAATTCCTTTTACTTAGCTGAATTGTTCTTTGAGTTTACAACTTGAATCCGGTACTCAATATATTTCATCCAATTTTAAAACTTATTGAAACTCTGGCTTTTGAACTCTTGATAGGCCCAATTAATTTTCTATAGCCATTCAATTATTTTTATCTAAGAAAATATTCCCTTTTATTGAAATTCAATTCGAAAGTTGTTCAGCACTTGTATAATAAGAGCTTTTACAGCAGCAGGCACACTTAAGCATCCAATACTACAAACTTGGTTGGACGTAAGACCTACAGAAAGAAATAAAGATAGAAAGAAAGAATATATTTATTTGGCCGTTGTCTTTGGACCAGATGGCAGTAAGTACATATAGATGCAGAGAACACATTTAATCACTCGTGTCTAGTAAGGATATTAAAAAAAAAGGATGTAAAATACAAGCCAAAATCATTTTTATTTCCATAACATTAAAGTTAAAAATAGCATGTAAGAACGGCGAAACTGGCCAGTATTTGAACGCACCTCCGCACCGCCGGCGAGCCTATGTGTCATGACTGGTTTAAATAAAACAATACAAAAACGGATACATGCTATCTAATACCTCCGTGCTATAATAGCCTCCGTGGCGCAGTTGGCGAGTAGCCGGCTGTGAAACGAGAGGCAGTGGACCACACCGGGACAAATGTTTGTGTGACAGAGAGATATTTGTGTCCGGGGTCTGCGTGTTGTGAGACCTTGCGTCTCTCGTAGTCCCTGATACCCACGACACAAGACTTTTTTCTTAGTGTGGGATCGGGGCTATATTTACATTAAATAAGATAATACAAATATACGGATACATGCCATCTAATACATAAAAAAAGACTATACACAAGAGGGGTCTCCCGGCATACTTATATACCCCAACCATCCGTGTGAAGCATGACCAGGACAATTGGAATGATTTTTGAAATCCATTTCAAATATATGCCTTGTTGATATTCCATGAATATTTATCGTCTCGTCGTTTCCACACAAACTCGTGCAGCTCTGATGAATAATCTTCATACTACTTCTCTCAGCTCGAGATTTCTCTGTTTAATGTTAGAAATAATTAAGTCATCGATGTTGAAATTAATCAAAACTTTAACTTATGGAATAATAATATTGTTTTAAACTTCTCAACTGGGTACTGCCTTCATTTTGCCTGCGGAGGCTTTATTTAATACACCGATCAGGACTTATTGAAAACAAAAACTTTTTAATAAATTCCTAAGTAAAATAAAACGTATTTTCGAAGTAAATACAACTTCAATAGGCCTTTACCATTTATTATTATATATAACAAAAAATGTAATTGTAAAATCACGGATAAAAAAATATTCCGATTCAAGCATACAATAGAGTTGCCAACCGTCCTGTTTTCTCAGGACATGTCCTGGTTTTTAGAGTGTCCTGGATAGTTTTTAAGCAGCGTCCTGGTTTTTTAAAAACCCTGGTAAGGTCCTGTATTTTAAAAGTCGTTTTTGCTTTCTTGGGGGCTCTCGGCTCGCAAGTGTTTATGCTATTTTAAAACAAAGATGAGTTCTGTTTTTTAATTAAATTGTCCTGGTTTTTCTCACTTCAAATCCTAGTATTTGATGTCCGGGGTTGGTGACCCTAGCATACAACCACATGAAAAAATGAAACCTCCCACAGAGATTCGGGAGCGTGCATTGAAATTAAGTATGCGCTAACCCCTGGGCGTGTCTGACCCAGTTTCAGATGACAATCGCTGAACACATCTTTTAGTCATCAAGCGGAAATAATTGCGAAAACCTGGAAAGGTCCCCAGCTGCGGCATACGTCGTGTATAAGACTGATTTGAAAAGTTTCCAACGATCCATTACGGGACTGAGAACAGTGGCATTTGTATGACTTGAGCATTTGCAGCTAATGGCGGTACAATAAGAGGTTTCTTCGTTTTGTTTAAGGGGAAATTAAGCTTAAAATTATAAATTGTACTTACATGACTGTCTCGGTGGTCCATTTGTAAATGCGCATACGTTACGGCTGCTGTAGCTGCTGTACTGAGGTCTCAGGTTCGATCCCGGGTCAGGTAAAGTGATATTAGTTTTTCTATTTAGAAATACTCAGTACCTGTTTGGTGTCTGGAATTGTGCCCGGTATGGCGAAAGGCTCGCCCCCTATCACATTATGGGACCGTAATAAATTCGGCGTAAAATGGGTGTATTGGTTACACCTCTGTCTACCCCTTCGAGGATTGCAGGCATGTGTATGTGTGTATGTAATTACTTTTGCAGCCTTAGAGCTTGTTTCCTATAAAATGTTCACCATACCTTTACTAAATGGTAAGTTTTTGCTATGCGAGAATCCACCTGGGTGAAAATACCGCTTTATCTATTTCTATGGCCTCAAAGCAATGTGCAGATGCTATTCTGTTCCAGCGTAAAGCATAACCAAGTATCCTAGGTAGTAACCAAGAACCTTAATATCTTAAGCCATAGGATGATGAGTGCAGTGGGGAAGTTTGCGATGTTTTTTTAAATCAAAATACAGTACACGCAAGCGACCTGCTGGTCTAGTGCTACAGGTAAAAAAATACCTATACATGCAGTGGTTTGACTGATCTATAAAGAAATTCAAGGAAACTTCTCGCTATCCGTAAATAGTTTAAAAACGAAGCAATATTAAATATCTGCACATCCATCGAAGCATCGTGTGTTGACGCAAGCGTCAAACTAGAAAAGAATGCAAGCGAGCAGCTATATTCTTTAGGAAGTATCGGTAATGCATCTAAGGATATGTTGAGGATGTAGAAACGATATGTAATGACTGTAGGACCAGTACTTTTTGTAAGCTTTTTATACCCTACTGGTTACATCAGGACAAAGGTATTTTTGCAGAAGAAAGGGAATCAACATAATATACCTTGTGCAAATAGAAAAGTTGCGAATACTATATTCCTTTTATTTCATAATTAATGTCACAATTTAGCAGCATAACTATTTGGAGCTATTTGGTCAACACAATTCAAAGAGATTTTAGTGAACAGGAATATGTCAAAATGCATGCTAACCATTTTAATGCTAAAAATAATACGTGGTTGACTTAATTTTAGAACATGAAGTAGGAGATATTTGAACGTCAGAGACTGGGGAACGCTAAAATGCAAACATATAAATTAAAGTTAATATATTTTGGTTAGTTGTTTTGTTTAAAAGCTTTCACTAACGCAACAAACAGATAACAGTTGATTTATCCCGTCTCTTTATTTTGCAATCTTGTCAACTTCTGCGTATGTATTAATCTTAACTTTAACTTCGCAACGGCACGCGAGTTTATATTTTACTTTGCGAAAGTGAGCGGAATCCCTTGGCAAAATATTTCACTAGAGCGTCTTAGTGGTGACAGATTTAGCAACACATTGCGGACCGATTGTAAGTGATATCCGAGAGGGTTTAAGAGATTGTGGATGGATGGGACTATTAATTATGCAACGCTTAGTTCAGCTCGACAGTGACCCAATTTCGTGTCAGCCTCCTGCGAACATCTAGTACCGCGTCGGACTCTCGACTTAAATTGTCTGCACCGATGTTAGTGCATCGACACAGTCATGTGACATATCAAATCTTCAATTACCAATCCTATTATGATGACTGAGTCTATTTATGATTGAATAATGGTAATTAAAACGGATTTTGAAACGATGTTGACCATTATTTAGAAATTTTTTTCCCAGAAGGTTTTACGTCACAAAAAAGTTATAAAGATATTTTGAAACTAAGTCGCCAAAAAATTTACTTTCATGGCTTACGCAGGCTAAGCCATAAGACATTTATGACACAAAAATTCACATTAGAATGGAATTTTTAAATTCATTAACTAGGTATATATTATCTTCCTATAATAAAGAAGAAACTGACTGACTGATCGATCAACGCACAGCCAAAACGGCTGGGGCTGGGGTTAGAGACTTGAAATTTTGACAGTAGGTACTTTTTATGACGTAGGCATCCACTAAGGAAGGGTTTTTTTGGAAATACCACCCCTAAGAGGTAAAATAGGGGATGATAATTTTTATGAAAATCCGTCATTTTTGAAGTTAAGTTTGTGAAAATTAGTATTTGGCCTTTTTGTTAAAACAAAAAAATATATATTTCAGGATTTTTGGAAATTTTCTCCCTGAGGGGGTGAAATAGGGGAAGAAAGTTTGTATGAAAATCAGTCATTTTTGCAGTTTGTTTGTTTTGTTGAAAATTGTTATTTTGTATGGTATACTTTTTCTCCCAAACATGACCTTCACGCGGGCGGAGCCGCGAGCAACAGCTAGTCTTCCTATAAAGCGGTTCGATTTTTAAAAATCTAATTTTCATCCGTGCTAAGCTGTGCCGCGCCGGTTCGCTAATGATTAACAAGGGATATTGGAAATGTAATTTTAACGTATTCGAATACACATAAATGTATATATTATTGTGTTTACATTTGCATACATACGTACATAATATTGAAAAAAAAAACGAACTGTGATTAAAATAGGAGAAAAAGGGACTTATTTAAGATAAAGTTTTATTTAAAAATAACTGTCGTAGGGCTAGAAGCAGTTTGCGCCAGACAACCTGATAGACAGAAATAGAACAAAACAAAGATAAAGATTCATTGAATTAGAATCTGCAATTCAAAACTAATTTGTCTACGTTGTTGTTTATATAAGAAATGTATGGATTCATCAATAGAAATAATTAAGAGTTGATTGCAACAATGATTTAAATAAGATGGTCTTCAACAAAAAATAAAAAAAGAAGGGTGACAGATATAGCTTCACAAATATTTTCAAGTAAACATATTACATCTATATAAATAAAAATCAATGTAAGTATGTTTGTCCTCTAAGGACGCTTAAAGTATTCATCTGATTATGATGAAACTTTGGTGAGTTATTCTTCATACGCCCGCGATAGTTCCTGGCCCAAAAAAATAAAAAGAACTTGCTAGATGGCGCTGCAAAACATCAAATTAATGCCAGGTGCAACTAGTTCATTATATATAACATAATTTTTAGTATACTACAAAGCCGAAAGTAGTTTGTTGAGAATCAGTAGCACAATCCATTACACTAATTTTTAAGATGTTATATTTGTATCCCAAAAACATATAACAATATTCATCAAGTTGGTCACCTTGTTTATTACTTAATAAAAATCCGGCACGTGTCGGTCGTTCACCGATACATACCTACAGCCGGCCGTCATACGGATCAAGGACACGAAACAAAGGGCAGCGCGCGGCACGCGTATACCCATGCGTCGTTCAAGAAACGGGATTAATTATTTTTGCATGTCAACGCGTGAGATTTCCTTATTATTATTATGTCATATATTTATCTGATCGTTTATACCAAAATCTAATTTAGGTGTTTCTGCTCTATGGTATACAAATACTAATCATGTATATTTAGGTTACGATTCCCAAAGAGGAAGCGTCTGATTCAATCTTATACAAAATGGCGCTCATCAAATTTGTCCTTATTAACTTTGCTTATAGGATTTAAGTAAAACATTGGATTGTTCGTCGCGAATTGTAAAGTTGTCGTCACGGAGTTCTTAATACTGTGTGAGTTGGAAATGAAGTACACAAAACGCGTGTGACTTTTGTTTGAATGAGATTTAATTATGTTTTCTCACGTACATATGGCACTGAGGTTGTGTTTGGCCGAAACATACTATATTACATTGTTTATGTAATAGGGTAGTTGACAGTAAGTGAAAACCTGATAGTAGTAGAACCTGATAGATTAGTGTAAAAATGACGAAAATTAAACCAATTCGTTAATTTATAGTGGTTATTTAATATTTTCAAGAAACAAATATGTAAAAATAAAGCATTTTGTCACGTGACATGAAACACAAATCAGTCATGCTTGACGTCACCGTATGAAACATCTCGTAAACGCTGAGCAAAACTTCTATTAGTTTAGCGGATGGTCACGTCACGCGAGAGCCTATGACAGTTGGTAGCGTTTTGGTGGAAAAAATACAGTTGGTTTATAAAAATGCAAATTAAATCTTGAAAACTTATGTTTTATGTTTATTAATGACAATATTTCAATAATATAGACCTCGAAGAATAAAATAAAACGTTATCCCAAAAACTAACTAACTAGTCTATTCTATTCTTGCCGCTTCACTGTCAGACAGAGTTAAAGAATTGTATAAGTTAGTATTAAGGTAAAATGTAATTTTTTTATGTATTTGCATTATCTCGTATTAGGCGATATAGTCGCTAAAAGACAAAGCCTATTAATTATATGAAAAAAAGTCACTGAGGTGGTAGGCAAAGGTAAAAAAAATTATGTTTATAAACAGATAGAAATACATAGGTATTTAATTTATCTATCGACACACATTAATATTTATATCACAAAACTCAGTGTAATCATTTCGAATGAGACCCAGTTATATAACTTTGTTTAAGATACAGATTTTAAAATACTGCATGAATAATAATTCAAATTTTAGCTCGACTATTAATCATACTATACTTTCAACAGTTTTAATGTACGGGAAGAAACGTATTCTCTGACACACTTTTTTGTATATTTGTTTAGAAATGTTACGATTATACACTCATTTGTATAAGTAAACGGGAAGCTAATGGGTTTGAATGAGTGAATGATTATGTAATTTAAAAACAAATAAATCTTTGATACTTGAACTACATATTGATATCATTACTGTATTTGTTAATACGCGATAATAATGTTTATAGAACACTTATATTTTTATCGATTACTTATACATAGTTTCTTTTATATAAATGTGCCTCCAGATTTTGCTTTAAGGATTTTATTTATTTGTTCATGATATTATGAATAGATTAACTTTTATTTAAGTAGATACTGGCTTATAGGAACTTAACAAAAATCCGGCACGTGTCGGTCGTTCACCGATACATACTTACTACCTACAGCCGGCCGTCATACGTTTTTTTATTCTTAAACGGTGAAGTGACCACACTGCACCTGATGTTAAGCGCAGTGCCATCCAATTAGAGTATCGAGTATCGAGAGGCAATCTATCCCCCACTATTCGACACAATTATGCCGGCCTGCTTCTTCACACTCCGCAAAACAGCCAAATATCGTACCCCAACTCTAGACCCCCGACAAAATGGTTAATTAATGGTTACTTATGTTTACGCGAATATTATGACGCATATATATGACGCAGTCCGCCCCGTGACCATGAAGGCTGTAAAGCTTTCGAAACCTGGGGTAAAAAAGTAAAATAAACCGCGATATAGTTTTATTTCAACTTAACTAAATGTTTTCTAAATTATGCACGCATGTTTTGTTTACTTATAGTTAAAGTTTTACTTGAAAACTACTCTTTAGTTTATCATGCAGCTAGACTGGCTGAATACCCGCTTATTTAAGTTAGTTCATCTACTGATATCCCTTACTAAGTTATATCTGGTTTCCAAGTTGGTCCTCCATTTGGTTATAGTTCCGGACATCGCCAATCGGTTTACGATTGCAAATTCAAAACTTTTACTGTACTATGTCAGTTTTACTTGTTGGCAGCTGGCCTTAAAATGGAATCCAAGCTGATAATTTCGTTCAAAATTGACACCATTATGTCCGAAGTAGGTATAATTATAGACATTTATATTTAGGAAAAAAATGGACCTGGCATTGATTGAAAGGAATTTGGGCGTAATCCCATTGATTTTGTTTCTTGCAGCGGGTTGTGCTGGGTCTAATTTAATTCTGAAATTAAAAAGGAGCCTATTTTATGGATTTAAATAAATACACCCATTTTTTTATAAATACACACAACACACATTAGTTCTGACTCCACACTAGGTAATACCTGTATCATGTGTGTCAAGAAGATCGAGAGACTACGGTCCCCCAAAATCCAGACCTGAAACAATTATCTGTCTGTCACACAAACATTTGTCTTGGTGTGGGAATCGAACTCACTGGCCTCTTGTTTCACAGCCGGCTACTCGAAGGCTGCAGCACGGATTAATAAAACTATTGCTATGAATTAAGTTCATCGAGGGAGCAAGTCAGGCGTTTCTAAATTTATTGTGTCATATACAGCTCCAGTTGAAGTTTAATCACTGTGAATTCACGACTTCGACTCAGCACTGTCCACCAGTAGGCCTACTCTTGAAATCACTTCCAATCTCGAACTCTATACAGTTTTGTACATCTAGAAGATATTGGCAAACTAACTCACTCAACTAAATGAAATAGAGTATTTACGAACTAGCGATCGTAAATACTCTATTACATTTAGTTATAAAAATCCGCCGTATTCAGTTAAATTGTGCGCTGGTGTTGCGTTCAAGAATGCCAATGGTACAATTTTCGAACCCAATCCCAATTTTAAATTGGAATCGAGTGTCAAGAGTGACATAATCATTTGGATCGACTAAGCTGTGCAAGCTGTTCCAAACTAATGTTCTCCCTGCAAGGGCTTCGTTAATAAACCACATCGGCGAAGTTTCTAAAGTAGTACCGTAATGCCCACTACTAGTCGTAGTGTCGTACTTAGCCTTATTTTTAACCGACTTCAAAAAAGGAGAAGGTTATTAACCGACTTCAAAAAAGGAGAAGGTTAACAATTCGTCGGAATCTTTTTTTTTATGTATGTTACCTGATTACTCGAAGACGCCTGGACCGATTCGAGAAATTATTTTTTTGTTTAAAAGGGTATACTTCCCAGGTGGTCCCATTGGCACCAAATCAGGATCTGGTGTTGGGATCTCAGGAAAATCAAGGGAAACCCTCAAATTTTATAGTGGCACATAATTTGTTTTATATTGAAGTCGGTGTACTTTTTATGAATAAAAAACTTTTGAATATATAGAGAATATCCCGCCAACACACCCGCCATTGTAACTCCTGTTTAGCCAGGACCGACAATAGCACGCAATTTTTCGACACCGAGTAATGAAACTCGGCGAGTCTCTGGCAATGGTTAACTGTCTTTTATCCAGCAACGAAATTAATCAAATTGAAATATAGGGAGGAGTTGGAAATATAATTATTTAAAATAATATAACTATTATTTACAATATATATTTAAGAACTTATTACAGTTACAGTTTGTGAAGTGGTAGAGCGACGCTGTAGACATATTTGTCTACAGCATGAATGGGCCGGCTCGACCGGGATAGTACCATTGTCTCACAGAAAACCAACGTAAAGTGACAGTTTACTGTCGCGTTTCGTATGGTAAGTGAGATATCCGGAGGCCCAGATTCCCCCTTCCCTTCCCTCATCCCTATTCCTGTCCTTTGAGGCCGACAGCGCATACATGACACTTTTGGTATTGTGGATGTTCATGGGCGGTGGAGATCACTTAACATCGGGTGACCCACTGGCTCGTTTGTCGGACTATGCTATATAAAAAAAAAGTTATTTGATTAGGTACGGTTATGCTCACTAGTAATACGGGTGGAAAATACCAGCACCGAATTTAAAACATCATGAACCATAAACTCAACTGAAATTCGAGTTATTACTTCAATCGACAGCGCATAATTTAATTGAAACTATTCATCATCTGTACTTCAATTTTTATGAGTTCTTTATAAATTACGACAACGATATTCCGAATTCATTGGTGCATATTTTTAATGTCATATATTTTATATGATGATATATTTTTATTGCCAATTCCGATTCGTTTAAATTATCTCGTTGTTTTTTGTCGACATCCAACTGTTCCATTGATTTAAAATATTGATATAAATACCTATATATACAATTGGAACTCGGCCACATTGCACGTAAAAACTTAATAATTTGAAAACAGATAAATAGCCAAGCTAGGGAACAGTTACAGACAGATAAGCAGCGATATCCTAGTTGGTTGCGGTATGGACTGTCAAGACGAAAGTCATATGTTTGGAACCCAAGTGGCACACACATATGACTTTTCTAAAGTTACGTGTATATTCATTGTTAATTATCGCTTGCTTTAATGGTGAATGAAAACATCGTGAGGCAACCTGCACATCTGAGAATTCTTATAAGAATTTCGAATGTATGTGAAGTCTACCAACCTGCGATAGGCCATCGATGTTCTGACCAGATTCTGAGCAAAGTGGAGTGCTTTGCAGTATGGAGCGATAAAACCAAAAAAAACCTTCTGGTACATAGCTCTAAAGAGTCATTGTTCTCTTGTCATGAGTTATCGACTATTTATTTATCGGGTATTTATTATGTGTAAAAAAATATATATTACTTTCATAGATTTATCTGAAGCCAACAACATTGAATAGAATATTTACGCTACAAAAATTAACATTTCAATATCAAATATCAATTGTGTTGATTCGATTGAATAGGCAATAAATTGGGTCACTTCATTTCGATACGAAAACAAGAATAAATGGAATCCTTACGGGATCCGCACGGAATCAAAGCAGTATTATTTTATTTAGGTCTTTTGTCTATTCATTGGAATGTCTATTGTTCTGTTAGAGATATGATTGTCTAAAGTATTGTGAATGAACAAAGGGTGTAAAATCAAATCAAACCTTTTAACTCCGGCAAATAAAGATAAAATTTCATTGGACTAGTTTTTATGAAATGTGGATATTTTTGAATTATTATATGAATAAATAGTGTTATTTTTTAATTTTTATGACGGTTGGAGTGTTCCAATTGATGTGATTCCACAGTAAGATACGATTATCTTGTGTCGTAATCTCTTATGTATCAGGAACAAAGAATGAACAAACAAGCATTTGTCGAGCGTATAAACAACTGTCTGGTTTCTGGACCAAACAGATAACCTACTAAAAAGGGCCAATTCAGGAACTCTCGTATCCAACGAACAGGCATCAGAAAATTGATGACAGTACAAGAAGTAAAAGAGGTATGAGCTGCTGCAGCGTAGCACTTGGCACTCCATAGTCTTTGCATTTGCATGTCATTACAGTTTATTTATGTAGTTTGTAATACGTATACAATACCATACAACAACTCTTTATTGTAACCATTAAAAGATAATAACATAGCAAACATAAGAATTAATTACTAAATGGTCCTAAAATGCTATATGGTCTTATAGCTAAAAGGAAACAAGTATACGTTTTTATTTTATTTCAATATTTGAATATTGAAAATTGACCTATTATTTTGAGGAATCAATATTTCACGAGTTTCCGTCCATTATAATAGATTCTACGAAATCGTAAAGCTGTACGAATTGCTAATAATTTATTCCATTCCGAACTCAAGGATCTGAGGGCATAGTTTCATCATTTATCGGATATTGTTTATTTTTAAAATTCCCAAGAGCTATCTTGAATAAACAGAAATAGAAACAGTATTGAATTCGCAAACTTTTAAATGTTAGTTTTATTTCAATGTATAATATTCGCGTAAATATAAAAAAACCATTATGTCAGGCCCTTCAACTTTCCCCGAAATAAAAGCTCACAAAAAATATTAATTAAGAATATTTCTGACAATTTACCTCAAATTAGGGTTGCCATTATTACAATTTTAAACCAGGTTTTGGAGATAAGCTTTCTGGAAATTTCTATTTAAAAGCAGTATCTACGCCACAGTCATATATCAATGACAACAAGTTAAGATTGTTGGCAGTCGTGGCACGTATATTTATAAACTATCCAGGAGCAAAAGACAGGATAAATTAATTAGATAAATTGATTAAAGAAAGGATATGTCCCGGGAAAATGGCACTTTTGGTAAACCATCCTAAAGGCAGACTTCTGATGGTCACTTTTAATAGCAGATGTTGGCAAATGTGTGTTGTGAGTCACTTGATATTAAGTGATCTTTACTGTTGCCGGTCTTAAAAGAAAATATTAGGGATCGGTTTGGCTTCTACAAATCTCACGAGATTCTATACGGTCGAGCCATTTATGCTCTAGAGAAATGTGCCCAGTGTTATTTTACTACATTAAAATTCCAAATCTCGTAGGCATGTGTCATTAAAATCATCGTTTTTCAACGCCATATTGACGTTAGTGACGATTGTTGCCCATGCCGTAGTGTGAAGAAGCAGGCCGGCATGATTGTGTTGGGTAGCGGGGGATAGATCGTCTCTTGCTTCTCGATAATCTAATTGGACGGCACTGCGCTTACCATCAGGTGCAGTGTGGTCACATTGCCGTACCAGGTTAAAAAAAAATATCTTCGAACGGTCGATATTATGTAGTGCACTGTACAAATATGCTCTAACCAATTCTCGCGTCTGATGTTGAAGCAACCATCGGAAGTCTGTCTGAATGGATGCTATCTCGAGAAGCATTTCATTATGTAATGGACGTTTGTGCTGATTAAAAATAAAAGGAAACCATTTGAAAAATTAAAAAAAAACCATTCATTTGCGGCTTTACACTTCAGCGTTGCGGGAAGACGTAGGGTTTCTTTTTTATTATAAAAAGCGATACTTTCGCTGATACAAATGATGGAATATAAAATATTTACATTTAAAATTATGACTTATTCCTTCGCGGCTCGGAGTGTAGTAAGATGTTTATATATACACATTTTTATATCACTGCATTTTATAATGTGTATAGGTTTTTTGGAATAATAATAATAATTGTCTGATATTTTAAATATTTTTATGATTCATTGTTTTACAATGGTACCAGGTAATTGATCCGTCACTTATATGATTAAAATATAGTGTATGTACACACGTCACAGTAATGAAACAAAAAAGTGTTCCATTTTTAACATATTTTTTTTTAATATTTCGTACAAAACCTTACACTTTTTGTCCTTGAATTTTTTTTCTTATTCCACCCGAAGATGGTTTACTTTAAAACGAATAATTATACTCTCTCTCTATGTTAGAGAAAAACATTGCGGCCGTCTCTTACGATTCATACGATTATGTATAAGGTTGAAACTTAATTAGTTTAGTGATTTCATTAACTTACGTAATTTTTGTTACAACGACGAAAAATATTGGTACAGGTTTATATATATTTCTTAATAACATACTCCATAGAACCCCTCTCGTTAGTAGAGAAGGCTCGTGCCCAGCAGTACGACAATCTTTAATACAGGGCTAGTATTTTTTTATTTATACTTTATAGAGATTTCACTCATCTCTCGCTCAATTAATCGAATCAAATCTGGTTGTTTTCACATGCACAAAATGTACATGTGGGCACATTTTCAGGACTTAGCCCTCTGGATGTGATGATCCTCGACGTTCATAATTACGAACGGCTTATTGGGCTGCAGATGACTATACTCTGAAAATTGGTATTTATGCCATTAAATATTGCGCGATTACGACCCATTCTCTAATTTTATAATGTGTATAGAAATTTCGAAAGTCTACAAGCATTTATGTACTCTGAAATAATATGAATATTTTGGTTTCAGGTAAAAACATTGGATATGGTGCATACGATCGGTGTATCAGGTTGGGTTAGAAACTTAATTACTTAAGTATATAGTGTCATCATCATCATCATCATCATGTCAGCCGAAGGACGTCCACTGCTGGACATAGGCCTCCCCCAAAGAGTGCCACAATGACCGGTCCTGCGCCACCCGCATCCAGCGGACTCCC
The DNA here is from genome assembly GCA_905220505.1 of Laothoe populi. Lineage (NCBI taxonomy): Eukaryota > Metazoa > Arthropoda > Insecta > Lepidoptera > Sphingidae > Laothoe > Laothoe populi. The sequence goes on from HG992163.1 coordinate 7,393,586, forward strand.
GCGACCTTTACCAGGTCATCAGTCCACCTTGTGGGGGGTCTACCCACGCTGCGCCTTCCGGTACGTGGTCGCCATTCGAGAACCTTTCCGCCCCAACGGCTATCGGTTCTACGCGCGCTTTATTTATTTGTATATAGTGTACAAATAAATAAAGTATCATAAGCTTTGTGAACAGGAAAAGGATTGCCGAAGATTCACTCCCAATCTACGGTGTACACATGTCTGACTTTTCGAAGTTATATATGTATTTGTTGTCAATTATCTTTTGATTTAACGAAAAGGCAAACACCGCGAGGGAACCTGTATACCTAAGTGTTTTTCAAAATGAATTTTGAATGTCGAAAAGTCAACCAAATTTTACTGACATACTTTTTGGCACTATGTATTCTATTTATTTCGTTCACACAAGTAACGTATAGCGTATTACTCAATACTCTTCAGTATGACAGTAATTTTAAGATAAAAAATAATAATAATACTAGCCCTGTATTAAACATTGTCCCACTGCTGGGCACGGGCCTCCTCTACTAATGAGAGGGGTTAGGCCTTAGTCCACCACGCTGGCCTAATGCGGGTTGGCAGACTTCTCATACCTTCGAAAAATTCTCAGGTATGCAGGTTTCATCACGATGTTTTCCTTCACCGTTAAAGCAAGCGATAATTAACATTTTAATACACACATCTTCTTCGTAGTCGTACACTCTTGACAGAGTGGTCGTGGTCATGTTGAGGCCGATTGTTTAGCTGCCGTTTTCGCGATGCGTCGCCACGTGTCTCGATGTTTGGCGGAGCGGGAGCATTCGTTGATAGAGGAGTGCGTCGTCAACTACACACATAACTTTAGATAATACCGATAAATACTTTCACTGTTTTATTGTTTATATTACCTATCAATACCTATAATAGTCCTAACTCTAGAGCAATTAAGAATATAAAACTGTGCATACCACGACTTCGTAGTCACCCGTATAGTTGACGCGCTCAATACTATTGTTACAATAATTGAACTGTTTATTCTCTCTATGAAAACTGTCTGCAATACATTAAACGCTATCTATACTGCTGGTTTCAAAAGCAATAGCTGATTTCAATACATTTTCGTACGCCATTTTCCACGGAATGTAAAATATTACGTAAAAAAGTCTCGTATATTTATCTCGCAGCGGAAATATCGAAGCATCGTTTGGTGTCAAATAAAATATTCAACGAGCGTAATTTAAAAGGTTCCGGTTCACTTACCACCGGCTTACGTTGTCATCTCGGACTTGATTAACCGAATGTCTACCTTAATGCTATGAAATAAACATGAGTATCGATTATCTGTAAAAATTGAACGGTTTTTGTTTATTCTGCAATGGCCCCATGATTAAATATAAAATACCGAATAATATTTTAGGTGCTGACATTTTTTAATTTAAATAATGGTCCTACTTCAGTAATTTTGGTCGTAGAAGTGATAAGTGTAGAAAGTTTTTTAATTCATTTGTGATGAAGAGATTTTTCTCGGGCTGAAAGTTGTGACAGAAAAATATCAAATATTTTAAAAATACTTTCAGCGTTTCAGACAAGAAAACTATTTTAATTCATCTTATTTGATCATTTTCAATAGCTATTCAATCAAGTCATTTTGATTTAATAATTTTTAACCGACTTCAAAAAAGGAGGAGGTTAACAATTCGTCGGAATCTTTTTTTTATGTATGTTACCTGATTACTCGAAGATGCCTGGACCGATTCGAGAAATTATTTTTTTGTTTAAAACGGTATACTTCCCAGGTGGTCCCATTGGCACCAAGTCAGGATCTGATGGGATCTCAGAAAAATCAAGGGACGACCCTCAAATTTTACAGTGACGCATAATTTGTTTTTTATCGAAGTTGGTGTACTTTTTATCAATTATGTAATAACTATTCATTCTTTTTTTTTCAATGAAACAAAACCTCTTACGTGCTTAAAACCAACCATAAAGTAGCATTTGTTAAACACAACACATTTTAACTTAATCTATTCGTTACATTGCTTCAAACCACTGCCTTAACAGTTTAATCAATTTTACAATATTATTTTCATCGACTATAGTGGTAAAGTGTCCATCCATACATTTCCATACATCAATAATCGCGGTTTTGCACATTGTAAAACAGTCCGTGAAACCTCTATGTACGAAAATCCATAACCATTTGCTTTACTCCCTTTCATATATTGCGAATTAAAAATCGGTTTAAATTAATTAGTGCTGATTATTATTCGGCTCCCTTTAATTAGTGGTCATAAATATTATGCGATTATTTTATATATAAAATGGCTGCCTTGGTGGCGCAGTTGTAATTGCGCAAGCGTTACAACCGCTGTGCTGAGGTCTCGGGTTCGATCCCCGGGTCGGGTAAAGTGATATTGGGTTTTTCTATCTAGAAATTCTCAGTATTAGCCCGGAGTCTGGAACCTGTGCCCGATATGGCGATAGGCTCGCCCCCTATCACATTATGGGACCGAAATTCGGCGAAAAGTGGGTGTACTGGTTACACCTCTGCCTACCCCTTCGGGGATTATAGGCGTGAGTGTATATGTATGTATTTTATATATACCATATAAATAAGACATGCCCATAACTCGATAAATATAGATATTTTGGTCAAAGTAAGAATGAAAAAAAAGAGCTCATTTGGATTCGTAGTTATTTATGAACTGAATTGACGTGGCATATAATTCGGGTAGAGAATTCTGCATTTAAAGAATTTTAAATATATTTTTATATTTTATTTTGAAATACCATTAGATAATACACATCACATACAATGCCGATATCTAGGATTGCGTTCACCTCTTGAAGGTATTTACAACTTAATAAAAAAAAATGCTTAAGTACTCACTTGGATATATATTAAAAATAGATATATTCAAAACGTTTGGCGATGACGCTTGGGTTGCCAAAGATTAGCATTCTGTAATTTTAAATATTGATTGTCGACATTGAGTGTTTTTATCACAAAGCGTTTTATTCTAAGGCCATTCGTAATGCATTTGTATAAACTATGTATACAACTGTAAGGGTACTTTAGGTTTTTATGGAAATATTGGGGGTCACTTACGAAATATTTGTGGGTAGATTGGATACTCAGTGGGGAAGATTTGTTATAAAAAGGAAAGCATCAACGCTCGCGGGGGCAGTCTATACGAAACTAGCGGAAGTGAAGCTCGGTTTTAATCAGTGTGCGTTTAATCGATGATGGCTAATACAACTATACTAATTATAAAATGGCCCTGTCGCGGTACATGTTAAGTACACCAATACGAAAGACATTTGCAGATAAATAAGCTGATACGAGTCTTGTGTTGTGGGTATCAGGAACTACGAGAGACTTTCGGTCTCAAAACACCCAGACCCCGAACACAAATATCTATCTGTCACACAAACATTTATCCCGGTGTGGGAATCGAACCCACGGCCTCTCATTTCACAGCCGGCTACTCGCCAACTGCACCACGGACCCTGTCAGATGAGCAGTAGTTATAGCATATGCTATAGAATTCTATTTTTTTTTATCCTGGCACGGCAATGTGACCACACTGCACCTGATGGTAAGCGCAGTGCTCAGTGGTCATCTTAAGTGACGTGCGGACGCCAGCCAGCAACCAGATTTTTTTTCAGGGAAGTACATCTGCATCTACACAATTTACTATTAACTAATATAATAGAATTATACACCTATATTATGTAGACAAATGTAATGGCAAATGCAAATCGCATTGTATTTGATTGAATATATTAATCACATAGAAAACATACTTAATCTTTACTTAGTCGATGCTTTATATTTTTCTATGTATTTTCTTTCTTGACTGGAGAGTGCAAGCCTGTTGCCGGCGCCCATGAAAATATATAAGAAGCCACATCGCGAAGGAAAAAGACTTATCCACTTAATTTAATCTGAGGCGAATACATTAGCCCGAAGTACTGCAACCAATCTACTATGAATGGTTTTCAACACCCATTCATAATGAGCATGATTCTGTTCATAAAGTACATAGATAACTATAAGACGAAGCAATGGCGATGACCTCGTCATTACCACCGAGATAACACTAGCTGCCACTAATTATTTGGAAGCCCCACTGACGTCGATTGATTGCCCCTACTACAAAACGTTATTGAATCGAGGGTTCCGTATGACGAATATTAAACGTGACTGCAGTGTTGTCGCTTTTAGTATAAAGGCAACGTTTCTTTGGAAATTTTAAGACTGTTCGTTGAAATTGAAGTTTAAGATGGTTTTATATTTAGAAATGTATGTTTTACTCTTTTTAACATCCAACCGTGACACACATATATAATGCCAGAACCATATGCAATAAATATTTGTCTTGGAGCGGGGATCGAACCTATAGCCTCTCGTTTCATTAGCAATGCTTAGGTTAATCAGAGGGAAAGAACGAAATAATTAGTTTGGTTTTAGAAACAGACAAAAATTGACAAAAAATTGAAATCAAATCAACATGCGATGTAGTTGAAAACAGGACGCGACGCGACGCTTCGACTCTGCTCCAGTGTGTCTTGACCCTAAGAGAGCGTCATACCGTTTGCCGTCACGGCATGCGAGTCGATTTTCCTGACAAGGCACGGCAATAGACATTATAATAAAAAAAAGAGAAAATAAACCAAAATGGATCGAGCTCAGTTGAATACTGGAGCGTGGACTGTAGCTCCGATTTCTAGCCACAGCCGCAAGAAAAACGACTTAGAAATAAGAAAGCCATCACATAATTACGAATTACAGACAAATGGTAGGGGACAGCACAAGTTGAGTTCAAGTAAACCGCTCGATAAGATAAACATTATTATAAACAGACTTCGTGTCAAACAAGAACGTTCAATAATTATAAGCAATAACTTTTGCGCTAAAACATAATTTCATGTTTGATTGTACCTTTTCTGCTGCAATTGAGTTTTCAAAATCAGGAAAAATATTAAGACGTATGAGCTAAAGTGCAATCAGGTGGAACTCCCAATTAACATAGAAAGTAAAACATAAATAAATACACTCACACACATAAATAATAATAAATAAATAACACCCAACAGTCACACACATAGCCCTGATCCAGAAGATACGAGTCTTGTGCTGTATCAGGGACTACGAGAGACTTTCGGTATCACAACACCCTGATCGGGACACAAATATCTGTCTGTCACACAAAATTTGTCCCGGTGTAGGAATCGAACCCACGGCCTCTCGTTTCACATCCGACTAGTCGCCTACTGCGCCACGGAGGCTGACACATACTGACCCCACACTACGTTAAACCTGTATACCGCAACCGGACAGCATATATTTTAATTTTAACGCATGCAGATTTAACGCAACGCATTCAGACAATTTCTGAGACTATTAAACCGACTCTAATATTTACTTCTTATAGAAAATTACAGTATTCTTGAGGAGTTCAGGATATATTTAATTTAAAAGAACACCTCTTATTTTTGAAAACGGGAGATCTAGAATACTAACAAATGTCAAAGAATGAATGTATTGGTTATTGTACTAAAATCGATGAAAATAGCTGTTTACGTATTAAAAAAATACTAGCCCTGTATGAAACATTGTCCCACTGCTGCGCACTGCCCTCTACTAATGAGAGGGGTTATGTATTTATCAATGGTAAACTGATCATACTTAGAAGATATGCCATTTAACTCATTAATCTTAATAAAATTATGGGTGATACAAAGCGTGAATCCAGACAGCCTATATAGCATAGAGTATACGACGCTATGCAATATATCTTATGCGTTGTCTCGAGCGCATCTCGGGTTAAAGGTTAGCTGGTGCAAACATAAATTGGCACTTAGTGTAATTTAACGTTATTAATGTACGGATAAGTCTGTTGTCTGGTTAATTATTCCTGAGATTTTAAAAAGACATTTTGTTACATTTCTACATATTAAATGTAGGTAGAATGGAGAGTTTATAAGAATAATTTTCAATAAGACCTACTTGCATTAATAGTAAATATTGTCTCGTATTTGGAGGCTTAAACTGTTTCTCTAAATCCATAAATACTAAGTAAAAATTATTGAGATTGTATGTTTAAAATCGCGGAAGCTTAATATGTATGGCCTCGTAAGTAGCCTAATTCCTAATGTGAGTAAGCTCAAGGGCTCAGCAAAGTAGACTCCTATATATATAGGTTAAAAAAGAGCCTAACTTTGGTATAGGTTTTAGTAGAACTGCTGTATTGCGTATCTGCAGGCCTAAACTCGGACGCACTCTTCGAAGAAGTCCGGAAGTTCGAGCGAAAAACGATTTTAATCTTATTACTGCAAATTACTTGGAAATCATGAATTATTTATATAGTATTCTATATTATCTAAAATGGACGCTTGATTGTTTAGCACATCTTTTAGGGGAAATTGTGTCAAGAAAACATCCGGTCTTCAATTCACAAATAAAAAATATGACTAATGACAATTATAAGACAAATAAATCAAAAATACTATATAGATAAAATAAACATATAATAAATTATACAGAAAAAATAAAATTAACCCTAATCATTATTTTCGTGTCAGACATAAAAAGTATTAGAATGAGATATATTGCAAAAGAATTTGCATGATATTTCAATGTAATGAAACGTCTGACGCAGGCCCCAAATGGCGATTTGTTCGCCATTTATCATGTCCTACGAAATAGGACATGGAAAAATATAGGCTATCTCGGATCATTGCAATCAATGTTTGTACGAATCAGCACGAAAGTGAATAATACCCTTATAAATTGTACTAAATAACAGGCGTATAAAATATTCCAACTTGTTTCAAGGAAATATAAGGAATTAACAAACGGAGTAACGAAGCCTATTCTTAAATTTAATTTATAAAAGTTATTTGTGACAACTTTTATAAATGAAAAATATAATTTGATATACCATAATTTTCACCTCGACTTGACGACCTTGACTGCCTCGGTGGCGCAGTTGTAATTGTGTTTTTCTACCTAGAAATACTCAGTATTAACCCGGAGTCTGGAATGGTGCCCGGTGTGGCGACAGGCTCGCCCCCTATCACATTATGGGACCGAAATTCGGCGAAAAGTGGGTGTACTGGTTACACCTCTGCCTACCCCTTCGGGGATTACAGGCGTGAGTATATATGTATGTATAATTTTCACCTTTAAATATTTTCATAGTTGCTTATATTTTCATTTTTAGAACACGAAACTAATGAATGTGTAGGTAAGTAATAGAAATACAAAAACCTTGGTTTATTTTTATGATCTTAAAACTTTAAGTTTCAAATAAGATGGAGTTACGACTCGGAACCTATATGTCATTTATTTCGCGCCTAAATTTAGATACAATACAAAAAACAAACACTCAAAATCATTACCTTTCTATAAGACACTCGGGTAAAAAGAAAGACAACTTGAGAAAATAAAAGAACGAACGTTCTATAACATTACGTAAGAAATCGTAGTAAATTAACGATCACCCTATTACCTAAACCTTAAATAAAAGTGTTCATGTGTATTAATCTTCATTCATTATTTCACTGATATCATCAAGAGAAACTGATATAAATAAGAAACTCTTTTGGGAAATTAGAAACAAAATTGAAGTGAAAATAATGATTTTAAATGCTAGTATGAAAAGTAGGTATGAAGTGGGAACATCACGCTATCGCCGTCGCACGACTTTAGCGTAATAGCATATTTAGTCTGTGACGTCATGGATCATATCGTGCATCCTTTTACTGCCTATCATTTGATAGCTACCCTTTCACTCGCTATGATACAGTTATAATACTAGCCCTGTATTAAACATTGTCCCACTGCTGGGCACGTGCCTCCTCTACCAATGAGAGGGTTAGGCCTTAGTTCACCACGCTGGCCCAATGCGGGTTGGTAGACTTCACATACCTTCAAAAACTCTTATGAAAATTCTCAGGTATGCAGGTTTCCTCACGATGTTTTCCTTCACCGTTAAAGCACGCGTTATTTAACATTAAATACACACATAACTTTAGAAAAGTCAGAGGTGTATGCCATTTGGGTTTCGAACATACGACTTTCATCTTGACACTCCGTACCGCAACCAACTAGGCTTTCGCTGCTTGCTCGCTATGAACGCCCTCTAAATTCTTAATTTTAAGTGGATTTATGAAATTCTTTTGAAAATAGGATTAACGTAACGTAACTTATTTATTAACTTAATAAATAATATCCTGTCGCCATATTATACTTTCTGGAAAAACAAGTACGTATGTCCTATATATGACACGATAAATTCTAGAAAAGTACAATGTACTTGTTTACCCAAACCTCTGCAATTAAAGTGTACACACTGGCCTTCACCCGTTATATCACGGGGACAATGCAGTACAGGCCAACGGTCGATATGTTGGAATCACGCCAGGAGATTTCGTCGCGTGTTCGGAAGTTGTGATGCTTTTCTACGCTTACAAATGACGGATCACAGTCATTAGGTGTGGTGGAAAAATGTGGTTTTTAATTATGTGCAAGATAACAGCCTCCGTAGCGTATTGAGCGCGTAGCCGGCTGTGAAACGAGAGGTCATGGGTTCGATTCCCACACCGGGACAAATGTTTGTGTGACATGCAGAATTTTGTGTGGATTTTCTGGGTGTTGTCAGACCGAAATTCTCTCGTAGTCCCCGATACCCACGACACTAGACATGTATCTTAGTGTGGGATCGGGGCTATGTATGTGACTGTTGGGTGTTATTTAATTTAAATTTTAAAAGTAAAGCTTTATTTCAAGTTTAGATGAATAGCAGAGGAACGAACACGTGGTTCATCTAATTGATAAATATCTTAGCTGCTCATAGACATATATCTATCAGAACTGCTCTAATCTAATTAAAACCATTTTTTTTATGTCTGTGTAGCCCAAACATTGTTAAACCAGTTATTGAACAAAACAATACTAGTGATACTTCTCTAGCATATTCTGAATAATGTATAAGATTTTATGAATTCCTAAAAAAATTATATATAACAGAATATTGCAATACCACCCCTAAAGGAAAAACCGGGATTGAAAGGAGGAGGGGAAGATTTGAGCCATTGGAAATCGCACGCACTGCAAGAAATGTAACAGCAAGCTGTTATTTCCCATTTCTTTTTTGTGGATTCAGAATTTCATCGTCTTGAATCCCCACAGTATAATATGTCAGTGGTAATGCCACTCTGAAAGAAGTTATTGTCGCAAGTTGAGACATCTGTATTTTATAGTTATTCCCAATAGAACTAAACTAAACTTGCACTATCTATTTACTGTAGAATTTATTTTTATGCTGTCAACATTTTCGTTGCATTTCATTGCAGACATATTTAGATTAAATTTTTCTGCGAGATAAAATAGTATATTCTGTCTTATTTGCTTAGCTTATAATATCTAAGTTTTGTTACATTTCACTGTACAACTGAAGCAAGTTATAATTAGTCATATATGTATTATTTTATGTTATTATGTACCTTAGTATGTGTTTATGTATTCAAAGAAGGTATTCATCACAATAATAATACAGTATAGTAAAAAGAGCTCAAAAAATTGCCAAGTTTATTTTTTATTTTTGCAAAGTTTGTTTAGCTTATAATATCTAAGTTTTGTTTCATTTCACTGTACAACTGAAGCAAGTTATAATTAGTCATATATGTATTATTTTATGTTATTATGTACCTTAGTATGTGTTTATGTATTCAAAGAAGGTATTCATCACAATAATAATACAGTATAGTAAAAAGAGCTCAAAAAATTGCCAAGTTTATTTTTTATTTTTGCAAAGTTTGTTTAGCTTATAATATCTAAGTTTTGTTTCATTTCACTGTACAACTGAAGCAAGTTTTAATTAGTTATATATGTATTTTTTTATGTTATTATGTACCTTAGTATGTGTTTATGTATTCAAAGAAGGTATTCATCACAATAATAATACAGTATAGTAAAAAGAGCTCCAAAATTGTCAAGTTTATTTTTTATTTTTGCAAAGTTTGCTTAGCTTATAATATCTAAGTTTTGTTTCATTTCACTGTACAACTGAAGCAAGTTTTAATTAGTTATATATGTATTTTTTTATGTTATTATGTACCTTAGTATGTGTTTATGTATTCAAAGAAGGTATTCATCACAATAATAATACAGTATAGTAAAAAGAGCTCCAAAATTGTCAAGTTTATTTTTTATTTTTGCAAAGTTTGCTTAGCTTATATCTAAGTTTTGTTTCATTTCACTGTACAACTGAAGCAAGTTATAATTAGTTATATGTATTATTTTATGTTATTATGTATGTACCTTAGTATGTGTTTATGTATTCAAAGAAGCTATTCATCACAATACTAATACAGTATAGTAAAAAGAGCTCAAAAATTTGCCAAGTAAATTTTTGCAAAGTTGAGATAACCAAAGTTTTGGCAAGCCAGATTTCGCTGCAATTTTATTTGAGTTCCGCAGTTTCAAACCTGGCGCAACCAGAGTGATATTTTTTGTAGTTTTACTTTTTTCGGCTGCCAAGGAATTTGTGATAATGTTTTTTTTTATGGTATAAACTTATACTATTCAACCAGTTGTAATTTACAAATATTTATTTGTATATGAAACACTTTATAGAGTTCTAAACATAAACTCAATTTATATTTCCAGTATGATTATCCTGCTGAGCACAGGCTTCTACTAATGAGAGGGGTCAAGCCTTAGTCCGCATCATATTTATTCATCAAATATTTTTCTCCTTTTTACCACCCAACAGTCACACACATAGTCCTGGTTTCAAACTACATATCTCCAACATGTATAGAGGGTACACACGTTGGAGTCACGTAGTCTCCGTTCCCACAATACTGAGACACTAAACACATAAATAAATAACACCCAGCAGTCACACACATAGCCCCGACCCCACACTGAGATAAGAGTCTTGTGTTGTGGGTATCAGGAACTACGAGAGACTTTCGGTCTCACAACACCCAAACCAATATCTGTCTGACACAAATATCTGTCTACATATTTGTGGAGCAAACAAACATTTTCATGGTGCAGGGATCGATTCCCCGGTCTCTCGTGTAACAGCTGGTTAGTAGACCACTGTTCCACGGAGGCGCTTACCATCAGGTGCAGTGTGGTCACTTTGCCGCGCCAGAATAACAAAAAAAAAGTCTGTCATTTTTCGTATTCTTCAACACTATTAATATTACACGCTTAAATTAGCTTCACCTGTATCTATGTATGTCACGATTTACTTGAAATTTTGTACACGTGTCAAGGACCGATGACAATACCATATTCTCATAACTTTATCCTTATGTCTTAACCAGGAGCACCAGTATAATAAAAACATTTTAGATGTATTTTTCTTTATCATGGGGTCTTGATTTATAATCGGGTATTTTAATTATAAGTACTTATGCTCTTTTGGGACTAAAAACAAAAAGAAATACCTATAGCTATTAAAGTGTGTTTTATAGTTTTTTTAAACCATAATTTATTAAATAATAACATCTGCGAGTACTTATAATTGTAAACACTATTAATTATAGGTAGACTATAGACTCTATAAACTCTATTAAGTCCGGGTTTCATTTGACAGACAGATTTTGTTTCCATGTTTCATTGTTTGTAGAAGTGTTCCTGTATCTACTACAATACAGAACACTATCGTCAGAGATTGATTGAAGGGTGATAATCTTATTTCAATACCTCAACTCCCATAAATTTGATTTCCGCTTCCAATATTACGAGACCAATATTGGTATCTATTGATTTTAGTGTTACAAACTAATATTCTCCATTGAGATACCTACCATATACTGATACAATCAAGATTATATGAAGTTGAATTTAGACTCTAATTAGATTAGATAGGTCATAGACAGAGTTGGGTATGTTTGAGACAATGTGACCCAGATTTAGCTGTATTATTAATGAGGATAGTAAGCCCGTGTACTTTAAATAGGATGTGCAGTTATATCTGGGTGATGTTCTGGAAGGCAGCCAGCCTCCCTAGAGATGCATCGCTAAACGCATTAAATGAGATATGCCAGAAATTGCATTTTCACAGCGTACCTCTGTTATGAAATCTTTTTGATGGATCCGCTACGGGAATTTTATTTGTTGTGCGTAACACAATTTGTGCTAGATGGTAGAATGGACTCAAGGTCGAAGAGTTTGACATTGGTTTGTAAATTTTGATGTTTTTGATAAATTGTTTTCATCGAATGTATTCGTTTCAACAATGTAGGTAATCCTTAAGTTAAGGAATGATTAAGTTCAACATGATTATTTTGGTAAAAGTTTATGAAACTGGAATAATCGCCAGTATGACGAGCATCTATGTAATATTTACTATTAGGTGTAATAAAATCACAGCAATAATGATAAAAAAAAAAATTTTTCTTCCGAAGACGGGATGAAAGAGACATTACAAATATGCGTTTAAATGTTTAAAAAACACTATATAGTTTTGTCACACAATATTGATATACATGTACAATTATCTTCCATATTCTAAAGATTGTATAGAATACTTAGAATCATGATTCATTCATGTGTTATTTTAACTCGATAACTAGTTCACGAAACTACTGAGCAATAACGTATGCACCGTTTTATTAATATCTAGTACCTACAATGCAATTTAAATTCAGAACGCCTGGTCACATAAAACCGGCCATTCATCACCCTGCATGCAGGATCCGATAACTGGCTGCATTATGCCCGAGAAGCAGGGCCCAAGTGCGCGGTTTCCTCGCATGATTCATATTTTATGAAAGCCTCCTGGTCATTAGCTAACCGCGTTTATAGGTCGTGGCATTACTGGGGCGTTGAAATAGCTCATGCTGATCTAAATAAACTGGATGTGATGTATATAGCTAAGTGATGATAGAATATAGAATTGTTTGGGACTCAAAAATCGCTGTACTTGTGGGAAGTATTTCTATTATCAAAAAGCGCAGTGAGTTTTTCATCAAATAAAAAATAAAAAAATAATGAATTAAAGAGATATGAACCTTAATCGTTTATATTAAGGGTCAGCTAGTCTATATCCAATTACTTCAAGCCAGTATAATAAATACACCCAACAGTCACACACATAGTTCTGACCCCACACTAGGTAAAAATTGTATTGTGGGTATCAAGAGTTACGAATATTGTATACATGTTTACAACAGAAAACCAAAAGTTTTGCGATATTTATTATATGACAGCCCGCTTCCCGTGTACTCTTAAATTTTTCATACGTTCCAGTTTTTTTCCTGGTTATTTTACATTGGCCCAAAGCCAGTGAAAGAATAAAAACAAGTTATTAATTTACGTATGATCTACGAGGCTATTATAAATAATAGTGATGAAAAACAATTATGCGGAAACCGATAAAATATTTTATGGTCACTAACTACTATTTATGGAAAGCGAATTAATTATAAACGCATTTTAAGTTTGAAATTAATAATTAATGTTATTTCAACTGTTAGTAACTTTGATATATTTTATCAGTATTAAGGACATTAAACTAATTTTTCTGTGTCATACAAATGCACAAGGAAGAGAAATTATTTCATAAAATTTAAAGAGTATAGCCAAATTACTTGGCCCGTCTGCTCGTCTGCCTATCAAGGCACTAAAAAAAAGATTAAATCTATAAAATGTCCATATTCCACTTTTATTTTTATTCTGGCGCGGCAAAGTGACCACACTGCACATGATGAAGAGCAGGACCGCAGTCCACTGTGTCGGATCGGGAAGGAGGTGTCCGCCGTGTGCCACCACTGTGGCAACTGCCGCGAGGTCACGGCCCAGCATACGTTGGAGGAGTGCCCAGCCTGGGACGAAGAGCGCAGCGCTCTCAGAGCAGTCGTTGGAGGAGACCTTTCGCTGCCGGCCGTGGTGTCGTCCATGGTCGCCAGCCGGAGGTCCTGGCGTTCGGTGGCCCACTTCTGCGAGAACGTCATCTCGCAGAAGGAGAGTGCTGAGAGGGATCGGGAACGATATGATCCCTCCCGCCGCCAGAGAAGACGTAGGAGGCTCCGGGTGGACGACTGACCGGCGTCTCCCGCCCTGTGGAATGGGGGCGTTTGAATTCCACCACGGTAACCCCTGCCTGTCGTACGAGGCGACTAATAGGGGCCATCGGGGGTCGCGGGCGCGCAGCGGAGGGCTGTCTACCCGTATCGATGCACTCCCAATTCGGAGCATCGTGCGACCCCGAGATGGACGGCAGCGCGTGTGGTAAGGCCTCGTTCGCTGTCGTTGTTAGGTGCACGGGGGCTCCTTAGCCCTCCATGGAGATGGGCTGCTACGCAGCACCGCGCAGGGGCGATTCCGGCTGCAATTCTAGCACTCCTTAGAATACCCCGGGATCGCTCCGCAAGCGCAGAAGAAGGCCACCGCGGGGTTTTAGCTGGTAGTGTCGGGTGGGGTGTACATAGGGGTTAGGGACTCGTCCCAGCGGCAGCACGGATAGCCATCATCCGTGCGAGGGGGATGCTGGGTCGTAAAACCGGCTAGTCCAGCATACCCGTTTTATTCTTAATCCGCTTCCCTCCGGAGCGGGCGGCAGTAATAAAACGCATAGAGTATCAAGTAGCAAGAGACAGTGTATCCCTCGCTACTCAACACAATCATGCCGGCCTGCTGTGTAGCTTCTTCACACTACGCCTAAAGGACCCAGGATCATAGGAAGGAGGGAACACGGTAGCTGGCAACTGTTCCACAGCTTGATGGTGCGACAAAAATACGAGTTTGCGAACCTCTTTGAATAATATGAATTTGCAGTGTTGTTTTCTCTGAACCTATGATATAATATTTATTACTATATATCCTGTATATTGTTACATTATTACTATACTCTATAGTTAATACGATATTTATAACTATTTTCATGGATACGCAATATTCTTGGTCTTTCGAAGAATTTCGGGAGTGCGTTTTAGTCACATTTTTATTGATCAAAATATTTATGTAAAATACAGTTTTACAACACTCTCAAGCTTTTTATTAACTTACATCGGGTTGGGACAACGCAAATGTCGTAGAAGAGTTTATTGTTGGGAGTTAACGATATTCCACATGTCTTATGACAGTTCTATTCTGAGGTATCCTTTCTACAGTTAATTCTATCAAATCTAAGAAGTTACACACTACTTAAATAACTCAAGTCTGATATATTCTTAGACATGACCTGATTAACGTTGAAACAATTGGGCGTTAGAATATAATTACCCTGTGATAAGTTTTAATCTTCTTGTATGTATGAGATCTCTACCAAGCCCTTTCAGTGAAAGAGATCCGTGCCCAGAATAATTAAAAATTTAAGTACAAAGATTTTATTTTAGGACTAGTGATTCGGCCCAGCTTCGTACGGGTGCCATTCATATTAAAAAGGGCCTTACTTTATTTTGTGAACTTTAAATGTGAATGTAATATGTAGATTTCTATTTATTCCATTGTGTGTGTTTTCGTCACGGCAACCCCCCCTCCCCCATCTACCTCTCTTTTATTTTAACACGTAGGATAAGCCATAAGACATAAGATGTAACAAGAAAATAAAATCACATAAAGGTATTCGCTAAATGGTTCAGAAGTGTTCTTTGGTATTTCTTGTAAAGAGAATAAAGTAGCGACAACAAATTTTATCGAACTTCACCGAAGGAAAATGTAGCGCGAAAACCCGCATGTCATTAGAATAATTTCCAATATTGTGTGAAATTGCTTTCAAGGCGATCGCTTTCGTCATACGTCATAATGTAACTAAAATAACCGAAGAATCTTTGACAAGTTATAATATGATTTTTTTCTATAATATTATTTTTGAAACTTTAATCAAATTATAATGATATTTCTGTGACTAAAACTACATATACACATATAAATATAAACTCATACCTATAAATAATCCTAGAAGGAGTAAGGAGAGGAACTAGAACACCCACTTTTCACCGCATATATTACGGTCCCATAAATTGATAGCCGAACCTATTGCCATAACGGGCTCAATTCTAGACTCCGGGCTGATACTGAGTATTTCCCAATATAAAAACCCAATATAGCTTTACCCGACACGGTGATCGAACCCGAGACCTCAGCAGAGCAGTCGTAACGCATGCGCAATTACAACTGCGGACTAAAATGAATAGAGGATTATTGTAGATATACATCTTCTAAAATATTCGTTCGAGTACAATGTGTAATAATATCATAAGAAGATTTAAAATGTGCTTTTGTAACATTTTTTCATGATTTATTTACCTCCTAACTCACACATGTTACGCTTTGAAGTCTTCATTTGCCTCTTTTGTGCTTTGAAGTATTAGATCGTCTTATTTAACAATGTCGCACAACGCCACTCCACTTTGAATGTTAATGTGTATCAAATTGAGTATTCTGAGGGCTGATTTTGCACTTGATCATAAGAAATATCTATATAATAAATATTTTTTTTTATTCTGGCACGGCAAAGTGACCACACTGCACCTGACGGTAAGTGCAGTGCCATCCAGTTAAAGTATCAAGTATCAATTTTTAGTAGTGTACAAACTAATCATTGGCTATTTTTATATATGTATAGTCCATACCCTAATGTTTTCCAAATATCATTATTTCCGAACTTGTAATTACGCACACGGTACAGTTTGATCGATTGCTTAATTTTGGACCATTAAGCATAAACAGAAACGTTTGGTACTGTATTTTTAAAACCTGTTTGTAATGTCTTATTATTTATTTAGATACCAACATCCAATAAAGACCTTATGCGTTATAAACCACAATGAAACGGATCGATGACCATTAACTCATGACCCCAATCTCGTATAACATATTACCTTAATAACAAAGTTATTATTGGTAATATAAGCCTAAGTACGGATGTAACATTTTTATTTTCTTTTTAAGAGTAATTGTGATGTTTCCATAAAGGAGTTTTTATTACATCAATGTTTGTTTTATGTTGTTTTTTTCTAACGTTATGCAACTTTTGAATTTAGAACTTTCAAATTCGAAAAAGGTTGAAACTATTCGAGGTTAGTAAATTTAAATAAAGTTTCTCCACACCGTTGTAGGTGCAAAAACATGCATGAAACATACATACATGAATATTGTATGTAGTTGGGACGAGATAAAACCGCAACACGTGAATTATTTAATAAAGCAGGTCCGCGACGACTTTACTCCACTGCTAATGTCGCTTCATCTGTAGAAATTAAATTATTTACTTGAGATGGTTCAACATGTTAAGAGAAAGGGTGTAGACTGTGTAGTGTGACTATTTGCTGGTGGTAGAATATTCATATCCGCCCTGATAGCGACCACCGTACCAGGGTGTAAAACCCGCCATAGTGGCACATGCAAGTGTGTCGCGTTCCGGGATCAACCAGTGTACATCCGGGGTTTTGTCGTAGGTCTAGAGTTGGGGTACGATGTTTGGCCGTTTGGCGACCTTCTGAGTACTCTAACAATAGAGCCTCGACCGCTTCTTCACCTTCTTGTCCATGGCGTAGTGTGAAGGAGCAGGCCGGCATGATTGTGTTGAGTAGCGGGGGATAGATTGTCTCTCGCTACTCGATACTCTAATTGGAGGTGCAGTGTGTCACTTTGCCGTGCCAGTATAAAAAAAGTGCTATGTCTAATCAGCAATGGGGTCTTCTCGAGTGTGATTATTATGCATATATTACGGAATGTTCATAAAATCTCCAGCCATGAAACTAGACTCCAGAACCAAATGATTGAAGCACAACCATTAAACTTTAGTGTTATTATATTTGTTACGTATGTATGCACATGTTTTCATTTATTATTTTGTTTGCAAACGAAGTTTATAATACGATTAAACTTTATAGAACAAAGAAAGACACAACTATATAAACAGAGATGTGATAAAAACAAAAAGTTATTACGAAAAAAAAATGAAATTAAGGTTAAATTTTGCTTATTTTCTAATTTTTTTTAATTTTGACTATCTGTCGCCAAATATGTCGACACTATAAAGAACTGAGTGTTTGTTTATACAGATAGATGTATGTACATTATATATTGAAGTACATACATACAACTTTTTTATCTTTATGCACCTAATCTGCTTAGCCGCATCACCTTAAGGTGGACTGGGACAAGCCTTTGGCATTAAGTCCACCTATATACCTTGTATATAATACTAGCCCTGTATTAAAGATTGTCCCACTGCTGGGCACGGGCCTCCTCTACTAATGAGAGGGGTTAGGCCTTAGTCCACCACGCTGGCCTAATGCGGGTTGGCAGACTTCACATACCTTCGAAAAACTCTCAGATATGCAGGTTTCCTCTCGATGTTTTCCTTCACCGTTAAAGCAAGCGATAATTAACATTTTAATACACACATAACTTTAGAAAAGTCAGAGGTGTATGCCACTTGGGTTTCGAACCTACGACTTTCGTCTTGACAGTCCGTACCGCAACCAACTAGGCTATCGCTGCTTGCTATACCTTGTATATAAAGTGTATAAATAAACGAATGGCTATTGTCTACTCGACATTAAAAGTGAACTTTTATATTGTATCAATTGTAAGTCAGACGTATCACCATTGTCTTGTAATAGAACACTTTTCAAACACGACTCGCACGAACTTGAAAGAAACTTAGCACGACGTTAATTTCGCCCGCTTTACTTGTCAAAAAGTTTAGCAATTGTGCGCGTTAGGGTTTGGCCGACTTTATGAATTAATCTTCAACTAAGACAGCGATATTTCAAATTCAAATTTCACCAAAATGAAAGTTTGATTACAAAAATTATGATTATGGTTGTTATCTCAGCATGTACTGGTATTTAAACCAGTACATGCTGAGACTGTGGCCGTATTTGTTATGAGCACAAAATTTATATCATTTTAAACTTATTTTGTATAAACACAAGGTATTTATTTATTTTTTCCCCTGTGTTTTTACATGTTTAGTATAATTATCGTTTTATTATAATTTCTTTTAGTTTGTACCTATGTAAATGCTTGTAACAAATAAAATATTTCTTTCTTTTCTTTCTTTCTTTCTTTCTTTATTTTTTAATGGGATTTTAGTTTGGCTTTAGGTTAAATTAAGTATGACGGTCTTTTGTTGTTTTATTCTTTTATTGAATATGTCATTTAATAAAAGTTATTCTAGTATATTCTGTTTTCTCAGCGCTATTTTTTTTTTCATTTATGAGCTTAGTTGTGTTCCTGGAATTAATGACATCTATGGGCGACGGTAGGTAACCAATTAATCAGTCTGTGTGCTCAAGATCTCATATAAGATTTCGGTATGAGAAGTGTGTTGCGACTGTGTTGCTATTCATTGCAATTTCTAGACCGAATTAGTGTTTATGCTTAATGATAACGAAGTCGTATGTTGATTATTAATGGAATCCTGCATTTAATTAGTAGCGTTACATTTGCTTGAATGATTAAATATGCATGCATGAATGGAATGGCTGAATGGCTTCTAGAATAAGATCATGCGTGTATTGTACAAGTGGATAAGTTTGAAAACACACGGCATTTAATTAGTCTAGTTTACTAGTAGTATGAAAATTGCATTGTGTATATAAAATATGTACATGTGGTCGAATTTCGACCAAAATTCATAAAACGATTAAGTTTGAAAGTTATTGAGGTTCTTTTTTGTGAACAGTAGTTACATCTTTTGAATTTTATATTGCAATCCAATTTTTTCTTTTTCTATTACGTCATCTGTGAGCTGTGTGTCATCTGTGTGTTGTTTAAAAAGTTATTAGCGTGTGTTATATTATTGACATTGGTAGTATGAATTTAAAAAATAAACTGTTTCATTAAATTTTATTTAGTGCTTTTTAAACAAATATTACATATAAATAGCCTCCGTGGCACAGCGGGCGAATAGCCGGTTGTGAATGTGAGATCATGGGTTCGATTCCCGCACCGAGACAAAAGTTTGTATCGGGTCTGAACTCTGAAACATCATCAGTAGGTAGGTAAGTACTAACTACTGAGTAGTGAGTATTGACCACCGTTAGATAAGAGGTAAGTACTTACTCCTTGATAACTGTGGCTGCTAGTATGATCCTAATATTTCACCAAAATTTTCCATTCACTAAAGCACCCATTCACCACCATTCACTAAAGCACCTGTTTCCAGGGCCGTTAAATTATTTAAAAAAATGTATTTGAATAAAGTTGACATCAGTAAAAGAAGATAAATATTATAAAATTATAATTAAATAAAAACATTTTTAAACAAAATATACATACAGTATAACATCACAGTTTTTGTGATGTTATACTGTATGTATATTTGTTGTTTGTCTGGATACTGAGACAAGCTAGTCTATATAAATTAAAGTTCGTAAAGAGTATTTCAAGGCTTGTACATTTAAAGGCTTTCGATTTCAAACCAATAATAACCTCGTTTAATGTATTGAATGTTTACGAAAATTTTACAGGCTTCTGTAAAACTAAACAACATTACGCTAGCGACGAACGAATATTGAACAATTCAATTATTCGATTGTTGTGTGTTTTGTGTCATTCGATAGCGAGAGAAATAATTAATATTATTGATTGTTACCTAACTGGTGGCAGACAATGGTGAAAAGAGCACATATGGTATTTATTAATCGATGTTACGCTGATGATTCACCGGCCTTGTAACAAAATAAAAATATTATAGAATTAATTAAGAACATAGATTGTTAACAATTTATGGTCATTTTGATGTCGCATAGACATAAAAGTGTTGTAATATTTAAAAATCGTCTATGTTTTGCAATAAGACCATGTATGTCCGATTGATTCTGAATCGATTATTATTCGTTTCAACAACAAGTTGGATGAAGACGAATAATTAAAAATAGAACATTGTCGCTTTATCCTATTATTTTTCATCAACAATCGTCCATCGCCTCACGCGCGTCTGTTTGTTTGTGCATCGCAAAATAGATCTGTAGCTGCTGAAACATATTTTGGCTGCGCTTTGATCCCCTGTCCCTTTGAGCATTGGATTAAACATGTATGCGCGTTGTCCAAATTTAACTCTGTATTTAAAAATACTTTGTTTAGATGTATTGTTGTTTTTTCACACTAGATCGTATAGTACTAGCAGTTTTTTATCTTTTACAATATTATGTTAAACAGTTAATACAGTCATGATAAGAGAATCAATTGAAATATATGTCAATATTCCTTGGTTTATTTTTTAATTGCGAGATGAACTGGAGCATTATTTTCTATGTTTTTACAAACGCGTTACGCGTTTATTCGCATGTAATGGCACTACAAAATACAATAACGTGCGAATTACATGTCAATAACACGCAGTTAACGTAACGCACCTCGTTACGCGTTTGTAAGGAGATAGAGAATAATGTCCCTGATCGTTCGCCTTTTGGTAAGCTTACACATTTATAAACGATGGAATCCTACATAGAACCCTACAATTACAAAGTACTTAAAAGCAGAACATTGAGCTCATCATCCCAGACGTATGATTAAGTCTCAGTATCAATATCACTGAATTCAATATCTTTCAAACCAGAATTCAACTGTGCTTGCACACAAATGTTAAATTACCTACCGACATAGACTCACATAAGAGAGAACTACCTGCAAAATACTATTTGTATTATGACAAAAACTTAATACTTTATTTACATCTCGTTGGTTTATAGTATGCACCGGACAATCGCGAGCTTTTGTCGCTCCAACCAGAATAAAATTTAAATATTCAAGGGCTATAATTCAAATGTAAATGGCACAAGGACACACAAAGAAGTGTGGATTTTTTTATTTATGTTTTATTATTTTTTGTTTATGTTAGTTAAGTTCAGCTATTTTGTGTTTTTTTGTATTCCAATCTTTAGCAATTAATTGTACTGCTTGGTTATCGAATATTTTGTAATTTTGTTCCAGCCTTGTTTATATACTATGGATGCTGCTGCCCACAAGTTTCTTTATTAATGAGAGGAGTTATGTTAGGCATTAATTCAGCACGCGGATTTTATGCGGATTCGTAGACTTTAATACCTTGAATTTTTTTATAGAAAGTCCTCAGGTATGCAATTTTCCTGGTGAAGTTTTTGTCACTGTTACAATGAGCGATAAATAACAATGAATGTATGGGTAAATTCGAAAAGTCGGAAGTGTATGGTATACCAGGCTAATATTGAAAGGCCGACTTTCGTCTTGGAAGTCTGTATCAATAACGCTAGACCATGACATACATAATACAATGTCTCATATTACATAACATACATAAAGCATAGAACTCAATATATTAAGTACTGGAAATCTAGATATAATCTAAGCATACAAAATACTGTTGTCTCTAGAAATTCCATTATGGTGACGCTCTGTGTTTCTCACTGATACATTTCATAACATTCTCTTTGTGCTATGGTTCTTCCTTCAGAGCTTACTTTTTGTCACATTGAAAACATATGTGTACTATCATTTTCGATTTAGTCACCAAAAATAGAGAAATTTAAATATTAACAGCCAAATGAAACAAGCAATAAACATATCTAGACACTGTATGAAATATTGAACAAAATACGTAAATTTATTTAGTTTTACGTGCATAACCATCTAAAGCTTACCTTTTCATAAATACTTAATTTGAATTTTGAAATTATTTCAACTGCTTTGTGAGCTAGTGGCTCTGAACGGTTTACTTTCGTGCAATCTCTGTGCTAACAAAATAAGATTTCACTCCGAGTGTACTTAAAGTGTGCAGATATTCTATGCATGGATGTTGGATGTATTAAGTGAAATACACTGAGTATTTAGAATAAGAACATTTGTTTATTAATTCGTCACGAAATCCTGGGCATTATAATACTCGCATAAAATATATTTACAAAAGTGCTTTCGAAAACAACATAAATGCACAGTTACGTTCTGTAAGCTTATAATAAAAATCTGTGGTTAAAATTCGAGATTAATTCTATCTGAGCTTAATTAATATGTATAAGTTTAAGTTATTAAATTACTGTGTAATTAAATTGTAAATAATAATACTAGCCCTGTATTAAACATTGTGCTACTGCTGGGCACGGGCCTCCTCTACTAATGAGAGGGGTTAGGCCTTAGTCTACCACGCTGGCCCTAATGCGGGTTGGTGGACTTCACATACCTTCAAAATTCTTATAAGAATTCTCAGGTATGCAGGTTTCCTCACGATGTTTTCCTTCACCGTTAAAGCAAGCGATAATTAACATTTAATACACACATAACTTTAGAAAAGTCAGAGGTGTATGCCACTTGGGTTTCGAACATACGACTTTCGTCTAGGCAGTCCGTACCGCTACCAACTAGGCTATCGCTGCTATAGTTATATTTATATTAATTAAATAGTAATTTCCTTTAATTCAATATTATAGTGTAAACATCGCGTATTCGGCCAGTTTATTCTTCTTACCCTATCTATCAATCCGTGCATCCTTTCTGATTCCGAGTGCTTAGTTGATCGACCTCAATGGCTTGTGAGTGGTAGCCTACTATGATAATTAACGAAATTATGACTATCGAGGGTAAGGTTAATTAGAGAACTACTAGATCAACGAATAATAATAGCTAAGAGAAGTAAGAAATTCTTATAGAAAATGCTCAGGTATGCAAGTTTCCTAGCGAAGTTTTTGTCACTTACAATGAGCGATAAATAATAACGAAAGTACGGTTAATAAAATATTTTTTACTGTATAAATACTCGAACACAATGGTAAAACAAGAAATATATTCAGTATTCAGTAAAGTATAATTCCTGAAAGAGAGACAACGGAAAGAAGGGATGACGTGAGGAAACAATTAAGAAAAACCGTCTTTACTTAAGTGCTAATTCTCGAAAATAAAAGAATCAGTTTTATTTAAACTATATTTTTTTCCAATATAGTAATGTACACATATATATACAATATTTATTTAACATGATTTATGTCTCGATTCGTACAAAGACATTATAATATATACTAGGTGGTATCATCAATAATTAAACAGTCAAATCGTGTTCAATTCAGTTGTATGTAGCTCAAAATTCAATATTAATTTGTATTGAATTTTGTGAATTTCGGCGAGTGTGCCTTGGAATTACACAATTTAATTCCCCCAACCCCTTTCTATCATCGGACGACAAGAGACTCGGCGAAGCGTCATCGATACATGGTTGATATTCCACCAGTGCGCACGAAGCGTTTTGCTAGTACATTTATCATGCGCACCGCTAGAGAGTGGAACTCTTTGCCGGAGTCTATATTTCCCGAAAGTTATAATCTGGGTATCTTTAAGTCAAGAGTGAATAGGTATCTTCTAGGCAAGCGTGCTCCACCGTAGACCACATCATCACTTACCATCAGGCGAGATAGTGGTCAAACGCAAGCCTATTTTAGTAATAAAAAAAAAATTGATTCTTATAACGTAGTTTTGTAGAACACCTTAGTTTCAAATTAAGAAGCGTTAAAATACTCAGAAACAAAAAATGTGTAACAGCACGGTTGCGTGATGTGTATCAAACAGTTCGAAGTAAACCTCATTAGCATCCCCCTTGAACTTCTGCCGTGAAGATATTATCGCATGTTGCCGATTAAGCCCGATAATACGCCACTTAGCGCTACTCACGGCTAATTTTGGTAGGTAGTATTTATAAAGTAATACGAGGTTATCACGAAAACGTATTATTATGTTTAACAGTATGTATGTGTTAAAGATTTATTAGCTGACTGTCTCGGTGGCGCAGTTGTAATTGCGCATGCGTTATGACTTCTGTTCTGAGGTCCCGGGTTCGATGCCGGGTTTTTTCTATCTAGAAGTTCTCAGTATTAGCCCGGAGTCTGGAATTCTGGAATTGTGCCCAGCGATAGGCTCGCCCCCTGTCACATTATGGGACCGAAATAAATTCGGAGAAAAGTGGGTGTAGTGCTTATACCTCTGCCTACCCCTTCCAGTTTTTCCCGCGTGAGTGTATATGTGTGTATGTATTTATAAGCAGGCCGGCATGAATGTCCAGTAGCAAGGGTTGGTCGTCTCTTGCTACTTATACACTAGCGGCACTGCACTTTGTCGTCGCTTTGTCAGGATTAAAATAATAAGTAGAAAAGAATTTTTAAATATGTAGAGTTCTTTTCATATCGATGTAAAGTTCACTGGTTTATTATAATTAAAGTGAAATTTATATAACTATAGAAAGAACACTCTCTCGTTATAAAAAATCTATAAAGTGTTTTTTTTTGTTTTAACTATAATGTATTATATTTTTTAGTCTTAAAATAGCACCATAAGTACTTATGATTAAAAGATTCGATTTCAAATCATGATAAAAACAACTAGCCTCATATCTATGTACGTCTTTCATACGTGTGCAAATTTTTAAGTAAATCGGACGTTTGAAGATGGTGAAAATTACGTTGAAATATTCCGTTACGTAGAAAGATAAGAATATGGGATAACAGGTGAAGTTAATATCGTAGCGTATAAAAATATTTACCTATTTTTTTTTATCGTGGCACGGCAAAGTGACTACACTGCACTTGATGGTAAGAGCAGTGCCGTACAGTTATAGTATCAAGTAGCGAGTGATAATCTATCCTTCGCTACTCAATACAATAGTAGTGTAGCTTCTTCACACTACGCCTAAATAGCTTATTTATTTTAATAATCACACGAACAAAGTGCAAATCTTCCAGTGATAAGTAATCACCTCGCAAGCATCCACAATGTCAAGAGAACAATGTATACGCTGTCGTAGGAAAGGTATAGAGATTGTGTTGGAAGATCTAGACCACCGGAAATACGAATATAAATCAAATACGACAAGCGACAGCAAGCAACTTTACGTCGGTTTTCCTGTAAGACAGTGGCATACCTCTGTCGAGCCTATCTTACACGTTGCGCAAACATAGCTACCGCGATTCAGAAAGACGTTTGCTATTCGTCGGTGCGCCTGTACTGTACGGCTCTACCAACTACCCTCAATAGTCGATAATACTATTGAATAACCAAGTCATCTACGGTAGGCAGCGGCTTTGCTGCTTTGCCCTGGCATTGCAGAAGTCTATGGGCGACGGTAACTACTTACCATCAGGTCGCCCGTCTGCTCGTCTGCCTATCAAGGCACTAAAAAAAAGTCCATTTAACCCAGCATTCAATTAACCACTCAAGTATTAACTGGCTATATTATCCCGTGCCAAAAATCGCTGATATTGTCGTACTCATTAAACGTATTTGTAACGTTAACATTATGAAAATAAGGTTGGTTTTAGCTTGTATTTTACTCACTACTTATTACCTTTTTCCGAACACCGGAGTCCGTGTTATACATGAGAGGTAAAGGAAACCGTTAGATAAATCTCGAGCGATAATTAAGCAGCAACGATCGTCTCTAAAATGGAAAATTCACAGTTCACACCGCTATGTCTGAACTTTATCGTTGTTTATTATTTCAATTACAGTGTGTCAGGTCGGTCGTGTAGTCACCCACGGGGTCCAATTGGCATCTATACGCTAACGTTCTGTAATTGTACGCAATCTCTATTGGTATTCCGTTAGTTGTACTGTAAGTGGACTAAGGTATAGTTCAGTTTTTCGCTAACCAGCATGACAAATAACTAGGAAATACAAAGTTTACATAGAATCAGTAAAAATTCGTTTCATTTCAATGTATAATATTCGCGTAAACATAAGAAACCATAATACAAAGTTTGTTGAAATTTCTGTAAATATACCAAAAATATTTTGACTAAATATCAATTATGGTATTTTAGTAATAGGATGAAATTACATAAAATATTTTATAGTTTTATTACAATTGATTTTTAAGTTTGTAATCACTAATCTGTATATATAAAAGAAGAAACTGACTGACTGATCGATCAACCACAGCCTAAACGGCTGGGGTTAGAGACTTGAAATTTTGACAGTAGGTACCTTTTATCACGTAAGCATCATCCACTAAGGAAGGGTTTTTGGAAATACCACCCCTAAGGGGGTAAAATAGGGAATAAGTTTGTATGAAAATCCGTCATTTTTAAGTTAAACGCATGAATATTGGTATTTTGTATTGTATACTTTTTCTCCCAAACATGACCTCCACGCGGGCGGAGCCGCGAGCAACAGCTAGTTTAATTATATTTACTTCTAGATTTCAAAATAAATGAGTGACGAATTGTATGTAAGGCACACAATGTAGACATGCCTTGCTATCAGACAAGATAACAAACTATATTTACAACTCTTCCTTATTCTTATAATTCCTCGTCGAAAATATTTTTGGAAGAACATGTAAACACTCTATGGAGACATCGTAAGCTATTAAATCATTGTATGTTTTGCTATTCCATAGGAAACGATAAAAGTAGCCCATGTCATTTTCAAATCTCGGAACTAACACTATGCAAAAAATCATGTTAACCCCTTGCTCTGAGAAAAACAAAAAATTACCCTGTGGGGACCGTACTTTCGGGATAAAAAGTAGTGTACTATGTGTGTATATATTCCAGACTATAATCTATTTCTTTACCAAATTGCAACCAGATCCGTTCAGCCGTTCTGGCGTGATTGAGTTACAAACATACATCCAAACTTTCGCATTTATAATTATATATAAGTAAGATTAGATTAATTTGAGAGAAACATTCGTGCATTCTCATATACTCACCGATATTCATTGCTTGGTCATGAAAAATGCATGTCATTCTTGATCCTGTCTGATAAGAGTTACAATGGCGTGTGAAAAGAAGTTTCTTGGATGGTTCTCACTTTGGAGTACTAGGTTTATTAATCCAATTCAAACTGTATCGAAGTCCCGTGTTCAATTCCCGACACCGTAGCCCAGTAATAAATGTACGATGTTTTATTTCGCGCCCATTAGCCTGCATCGGGCCCGTTTTATGGGCACATTTGGCCCGATGATATACGCAAATGGTATTAACTTAGGTACGTTAAATAAATCCAGTTTTAAGGTGGACACATTGAGTTTGCGGGTCCATTGTAATTGATGACCAGCTGTGCGTATTATCGCGTTGTTTTAGCTTTGCAAATGTTTTTTTGAGATAAAAATAAAATATAGGTCCCTTTAAACAGGAAACGGCGAAGTAAAAATGTTTAGACTTTTAATGGCGTTTTTAATGCGATCAGAGATCACGAATTGAAAATATTATAATGATTACTGCAAAACTTGTTTTTTTTTTATCTGTAAATGCTCTAAAATTGGTTAATGGTACGTATGATATTGCTAATTCGTTAGCCTAATCCATCAAAATAATTTTTGTCTTAAAATAAACGAGTATATCTAAAAATAACTCTAAATCCTCACAGTTGTGTGTGGCTCGACGTTGAAGTAGCTGTTGTGTGTGAGCGTACAGAGCTTAAGCAGCGCTTAAGGAGCTATAACATTAATTATATGGATATTACAATATACAATACTCATAAAACCCACGAAAAAACCCAGTACTTACTCAAACAGTTATACATAGATTAATTTTACAATGCTTGTCTTGGTCAGTCCCGGGCTAAAGACGAAAAACAAATTCAGTGTTTCATTCATTTTCAATTTCAATTTCATTGCATTAAATCAAAAGTTATTCTGGATAATTGTTTTTTTGTTAACAAGCTCAGTCGATATAACTACTTGCAAGTACACAACAAACACGAAGACGAAGGCGTCATGCAAATAAGTTGGGACTAAATTTAAATAACATATTCGCAGACACTATCAAGATGCTAGAATAAAATATTTCAAACTCCTAACATGGTACACACGATGTAGAGGTGCTAAATGCAATTGTCATGTTGTCGCTAACGGAAAATGTAGCGTAGCGACAGATTTGTTTGTTGTGCAGACTTTGTACATTGTTATGTCGTTATTTCTTAAAGTTGCGTTTACAATATAATGTATTTACGCCTTTAATCCTGGAAGGAGTAGGCAGAGGTGTAATCAGTAGTTTTCGCCGTATTTATTGCGGTCCCGTGTGAAAGGGGGCGAGCCTATCGTCATACCGGGCACAATTCCAGACTCCGGGCTGATACTGAGTATTTCTAGAATAACCTATAGAAAAACTCAATTTCACTTTACCCGACCCGGGGGTCGAACCTGAGACCTCAGCACAGCAGTCGTAACGCATGCGCAATTACAACTGCGACACCGAGACAGTCACGATAGGCTATATAGCCTAATGGAAGGAATATCGGTAGGTATAGGTTTTACGTTAGGCAGCGGCTTTGCTGTGCCCTGGTATTGCAGAAGTCTATGGGCGGCGGTGACTACTTACTATCAGGTGGCCCGTCTGCTCGTGTGCCTATCGAGGCACTAAAAAAATGGAGTTCTGTTACATTCCTAGTCTTTTAAATGACTTAAAATCAGCATTTCCTTTCAATTGAATCATAATAAATCGATTAAATGGTGAATAGCAATTTTCATAATATAATTAATTGATTTCATTCGAATTTTGTCCAATTAGTTTGTGGCATTCGTGACTAGCGGTTATCGTTCCATTAGCGATCCATTACACTTTTAAATAAGGAAGTCTGACTTTTGTGTCTATAATATCATTTGGTAAAAATTAATGGGATCACGACAGTCTTTTGTTAATTTAGATTGGCTAGAAGTCAATGTAAAATTATTTGCAGGTATACTAATGCGATCATTATCAACAGAGACAGATATAATCAAATCTTATCAAATATAGAAGATGCTACACAGCAGGCCGGCAAGATTGTGTTGATACCGTAACTGGACGGCACTGCACTAAGCATCAGCTATTTTTGGGGGTCTAGAGTTGGGGTACAATGTTGGCCATTTTGCGGCCTTCTAAGTACTCTGACAATAGACCCTCGACCGCTTCTTCACCTTCTTGCCCATAGCGTAGTGTGAAGGAGCAGGCCGGCATGATTGTGTTGAGTAGCGGGAGATAGATCGTCTCTCGCTACGCGATACTCTAATTGGACCGTACTGCGCTTACCATCAGGTGAAGTGCGGTCACTTTGCCGTGCTAGGAATAAAAAAAAAAAAAAAGGTGCAGTGTTGTCACTTTGCCATGCCAGGATAAAAAATATATATTTACAAATTACAAATATTAAATACAAAGTAACTTCAAGCTATAAAAGGCCATTTTAGTGTAAACCGAGACGGGACGCTATTGGCAGAATATCTAGCTGAGAATTTATTTTCACCAGGTCTTGATAACGGAAAATGTTACTCCCGGGGCACAAAATTATTATAGTACAGGCTACCTGCTACTAGTTCACGTTATTGTTACCGAGTTCGACGACCTCCAAAAGTTCATCAATTACATGAAAATTATTCAAATCATCTCATTTTATATACACGACGCCTGAAATCACGACAAAAGAAAAGATTTAAAACAGTTTATTTGAAAGATAATTTTGCATTTAGTGATAATTTAATTATTGTGTATTATGAAATATAAAATATTCATCTAGGGTGAAATCACGTGATTTGTTTATGAACATTTATGTCCTTAATTTACCAAAAAAATATGCCAGATAAAAGCATTTTACTAAATTTGTAAACAGTAACAAAACTAGGCAAACCAATAGGACTATAAATTCCACGAAATACAATTGAAACATAAAAATAATTTGAAACAAAATATCTTACGAATTATTAATAAACAAGTGACAAGACATTTTTAAATGACTTTATTTCAATTGAGAAATATAAATATTTGAAAATTAATAACTAAGAATGGAGTACAACATGACCTATTTAACAGATATATACTACAACAACGTATTTATCGTTATCTTAAAGTAAACGTTGCATTTAACCCACATTTCCTTGAACAAGTATTTGAACCGATGCGTCGAAGTTTACTATTGTCATTCTTTTTAATTGATATATACGCACTCATTGATATATAGCAGCGATAGCCTAGTTGGTCGCCGTACGGACTGCCAAGACGAAAGTCGTATGTTCGAAACCCGAGTGGCATACACCTCTGACTTTTCTAAAGTTATGTGTGTATTAAATGATAATTATCGCTTGCTAACGGTGAAGGAAAACATCGTGAGGAAACCTGCATATCTGAGAATTCTTATACGAATTTCGAAGGTATGTGAAGTCTACCAACCCGCATTAGGCCAGCGTTGTGGACTAAGACCTAACCCCTCTCACTAGTAGAGGAGGCCCGTGCCCAGCAGTGGGACAATGTTTAATACAGGGCTAGTATTATTATACGCACGCCTGTAATCTCCAAAGTAAAGGCAGAGGTGTAACCAGTACACCCGCATTTCGCCGAGCTTATTACTGTCCCATAGTGGTAGGGGGCAAGCCTATATAGTATATATAGCCATACCAGGAAAAATAAGTACCATTCTTAAATACATGTGACGAGTTTTTAAATCATAATGATTTCTTAAGTTTACGCGAATATTAAAATAAAAAACTTAAAGTACAAAATCAACCACATGAAGAAAAATGTTAAAAAATAGTACTATACTTTCGTGACGACATATAACTCAGTCCGCCCTGTGACCATGAAGGCTGTGAAGCTTCGAAACATCGGGTTAAAAAAGTAAAATAAGTCGTGATAATAGCCGTAAAATTAGTTTTATTTCAGCGGTGAACGTGTTTCTACTAATGTATTAATATTTATGTGATAAATCACGTTATGAGTACAATAACATTGTATTTCAACTATAATTATAATTTAAACAGCATCATTTACTTATTATTGAATAGCACGGTAAAAACACCACTTACACTATTCACTGTGGTTTTTGTGACATTACATTTGATTATATTATTAATTAATTAATCAAATATAATGATTAATTAATTTGATTTGATTAATAGATAAGATTAACAACATTAAAAACATAGTAATAATTAAATGATTTTTTCATACATCGTACTCGCAAAGCCTTGGGCATTCTAATAACAATAATCGTCTGTCACATGTAAATATGACACACTCTGGTTTTGAGTCCAGGAATCTGAAATCTTAAGTGTGCGAAGCAGTGGAATTTATGTATATTTCAAAGCATCAAAGGTAATAAGGCTCAGTAATGTCGTACCTAATAATTACAGTCACAGTTATTTGCCACGATTAACAACCCGAACTGATGGCTTAATCTGCTCCAAGGGTAAACTCAAAATTCTACCAAACAAACGTCCCAACCTCCGTAAAGAATAAGACATTCATTCTGATTCTATGCCGGCTATTCCAAGATTACCATAAAGAAGAGTACTAAAACGTCAGAGAATTCACGATGATTATACGAAGACCACCATCGTAGTAGTCAAAGTAGATTATTTATATCTTAAGCAGCATTGTAAAAAGCTCAGGTACTAAAGATGTCCAGTTATAAAAGAGCGAATAAATCATTGCATGAAATGAGGCTCATCTTGCGGATTAAGACGTTTCTCCTTAACGCACCTTACGCAACACAGTAGCTCGGCTTATCGTTACAAGCCTAATTGCTGTCGGCATTTTTGCCCTACTTCATAATGATAAAAATGTCTACTTTGTCAGTGGATTTTGTGCAACATGCCCTTAAGACTTTTAGATTTTACATCCTCTAATCTTTATCGTGTATTACATAATTTCTTTGTTTGAATTATTTATAGACTGTTGTTTCTTTTAAGAATTCAATATTGGGTTTAACAAATTTTGATATGTAGGTGCGTTGAAACTATTTACTGTTTATAAAAATATATAAACACAAAAAAATTAATAACTTATTTTTACACAATGGAAATTTGCAATTGCCACCAAACATAAATATCTACACAACACATGAAACAAAAACATCCGGCCCTAATCAAAGACATCGAGATTGCATCGTAAATGAAAAGCAATGAGATTTCAGCGGCGTATAGTACATACAAAGGGGGGCCGCGCCACGCTGTCTGCCGACGGTGGGCGGTCACTACCCCCAAGGGGATATGAGGTAGGAGGCAGAGGCCTACAGACGCCGCACCCGTAAAAGCCTCGCCTTTCACAATAGCACGTTTTCACTACATTGCGTTTGCCGGCATCTTATTCCAATGAATTTCTGTTGCAGAAATCAGTTGCCTTCATCGTCGCTTTGGCCCGTTCTAACGGAATTGCATTGAAAGAAATTGCAGCGGTATCTTTGTCGTTGACGTTTAATATAATTAACTTATGTTTTAATGCATTAAACTTTTCTTGTTCATTGTGTATTTAAATGCGGCGAACCCATTTCTACTTTGTTCCATACATAATTATAAACTTCCCTAAGCGCCTTTTGCAGTTGGTGAGAGTAATAGCATTTTTAATTACCAGCACTGTTCGAACTCTCATTAGACAGTTTTCTCAAAACTCTGGGTATTTAATAATGTTAGGAACGCATCTTGTAAGAAATCACGATTTTACTTGTTTATGTCTAAGCAGAAAAATTCAAAGAAATGATCATTCAAAGTTGCAATTTGATTTCCTAATTTAAATTACAGTCATTAATACCAATATGAACGTTCTATCGAATTAATTTATATTTACAAAAACAGAAAACATTTTCTTTTCTAAGAACATTAAAGTAAAAGTCACTAAAGGTCTGTATACATTTCTACGATACTTAAAATATACATTTTCACCAACCACTACTTTGTCGATCCTCGTTACAGGAAATGAAAGAAATAGACACCACAAAGTAACTTTTCGAAGTTCTTTGGTGGATTCAGGTTTCACGTAAACTCAAA
The DNA here is from genome assembly GCA_905220505.1 of Laothoe populi. Classification (NCBI taxonomy): domain Eukaryota; kingdom Metazoa; phylum Arthropoda; class Insecta; order Lepidoptera; family Sphingidae; genus Laothoe; species Laothoe populi. The sequence goes on from HG992163.1 coordinate 7,427,245, forward strand.
GTTCCTCGGAGACTACTTTGCATCGATATTGTGCATCGGGCGTTTTCAGGGTTGCCAATACAAGTATACTAATTTAACAGAGTTTCTCGATAATCCTCTCGGAAGACTACTTGCTAGGAATGGAATGTACTGCATTATCATTTCCATGTTTGCTTTGTTTATATCTATAAAGTGGAACTTTGTTTTAAGACTACATCATTTTAAATCATTGGAATCGTTATACATATGCTAACGTATATGGAAAAACATACTTTATCATTAGCATTGTCTTCAGAATGGTTTTATATTCTGGCACGGCAAAGTGACCACACTGCACCTGATGGTAAGTGCATGCCATCCAGTTAGAGTATCAAGTAGAAGGTATCAAGTACATATGCATACGTAAATTATCTTTGATTTTCCACAACAGGGCCTCTCTACCCATCCACATATATCTGTCCAGGGCTTTCTGTGACCAATCATTCCAATACGACTCCAGCTCATTCCGCCATATAATGCTTTCAGAATGGTCAAAAAAAGTTTATTGTTACGAACACAAACCACTGTTAAAATTTGTGGTTCACACAAATATCTATAACATTGATACACATATACATACATACATATACACTCACGCCTGCAATCCCCGAAGGGGTAGGCAGAGGTGTAACCAGTACACCCACTTTTCGCCGAATTTCGGTTCCATAATGTGACAGGGGGCGAGCCCATCGCCATACCGGGCACAGGTTCCAGACTCCGGGCTAATACTGAGAATTTCTAGATAGGAAAACCCAATATCACTTTACCCCACCCGGGGATCGAACCCGAGACCTCAGCATAGCAGTCGTAACGCATGCGCAATTACAACTGCGCCACCATTTATACACAAGAGCTATGAAATAAAATAATTATAATTTTTTGTTGGCAATTTGCCTAATAAAGTACTTAGAGTAAGAGGGCATTTGGTCGAAATGTAAAGAGTAATAAACTAAAGTAAAACATTGATACAAAATAATATAATATGCATGCCACTAAAGTATCAAGGGATTTCATCAGAGAAATAAATGTAAAAGATAAAACCATCTTCAAACAAACAACAATTGCAAATTTCTGGAGTAATATCTGGCAACCCTAAGCAGTTGAAGTCATTGACTGCCCCCAAGGAGAGCAAATAACCCTGCCATCTTTTGTTGTGAAACTCGACTGTGTTGTTACTATAAAAATACAGATATTTGAGCCTGAATCCAACTTAATAACTATTGTCGCCTTCGATACAGATTCTATCGTGTTTGAAATGTAGTGTTGGAAAGAAATGGTAAAATGTGGTCTTCATTTGTGCTTTAAACTAAATTGGGACTAACTATTTATATTCGTTCATACCGGCAAAAGACAATTCAGAACTTCAAGGTTCGTCGTCTAGAGATACGTCGTGGAAACCATCATCTTTATGTATGTTTTTAACCAACTTAAAAAAAGAGAAGGTTCTCAATTTGTCGTAATCTTTTTTATTATATATTATAATATAAAATAATTATTTATTTATTTTTATGTATGTTCCCCGATTGCTCGAAGACGTCTGGACCGATTCGGGAAATTCTTTTTTCGTTTAAAAGGGTATACTTCCCAGGTGGTCCCATTAGCACCAAGTCAGGATCTGATGATGGGATCTCAGAAAAGCGAGGGCAACCCTCTAATTTTATAGGGACGCATAATTTGTTTTTTATTGAAGTCGGTGTACTTTTTAAGAATTAAAAAACTTTTACTTATTTTAGCTAAATATCGTTTGCTTGAATGGTCTTACCGATATACCTTTAAGGTATTGGCCCGGCCCGGCCAAATATGGCCGCAGCAAAACAGGCGAAAATCGCCCTTATTTACATGCATTAAGGCGTATTTAAGATAATGTTTGCCGATAGTTTGTTTATATTAAGTATTTTATTTCATGTTGGTATAAGTCCAGGAATACGTTTAGTATAAGTCTTACGTGGAAAGAACACAATATTGATGCAAATATTCTAGAAAATTACAATTAAAAAATGAGTTTTGTTCGTTTGTATTATTTAAGCAGTTAATTTAGTTAGGGCCTTTTACATTTGAAATTAGGTTTATTTTTCCCGAAACTCAAACTGGGATATTTCCTTGGGGAAATAAAGAATACCAATAAAGTATTTTTTGTAACGTCACGACATCTAAAATACTAGAGTACTAGCATAGTATATTTCTGAGTAAACTGGTAAAGTAAAGTCCTGTTAGCCAACATTCCTTGGGTGATTTTTAATTTCACCAGATTGTTCTATTCATTTTCAATTAATTCCAAATGACGCACCGCTCCAGGCAATTTGGCGATATTAAGATCTACACTAGTTATTTGGTTCTATTTTTTGTAGTTTCGACAAGTTAGAAAGTTTATTTATTTTACGTCTTTTACCAACAACAGGATCAATAGAGATGTTTTAGAGTATATGGCCCATAAAAGTCGTGTAAAAATCACAGTTTGAAGTGATTTATCTTATAAGGACGATCTTTGATCTGTAACGTAGCAATGCTATAAATTTTATGGAACAGAATATATTGTTGATTAATTTATACCTTTAGTCAATAAAAATAAGAGTCACATTGATTTCAATTGATATTTGAATCCAAAAATTAGGAATAAATTGCAAAGTTACACTGATATTTTATATACTTGCCTAGTTTAAAACTTTACATTATGCGCGAACACCACCTTATTCATAAAACTTTTACCAGCTTCTATCTACCAATTAATATAAAATTGACGTAAGTAGGCAAAACTACCAGTACACCCACATTTCGCTCCGCGCTCATTACCGTCCAATTATGTGATAAGGGGTGAGCCTATAGTTATACTGGACTCAATACCAGACTTCGGACTGATATTGAGTATTTCTTGGCAGAAAAACCCAGTATCACTTTTACCTAACCTGCGAATCGATCCCCAGACCTCAGCACAGCAGTGGTATAAGTGCGCCACCGAGGCATATAAGAATTTACTATGAAAATAAATATAACAAACATTTTATCAATAAAATAATATCATTTATTCAAATAAATCGAAAAAAATCACATATCAGCAGTTGGTGAAAGCATAGAGAAACTTTTTCAAACAGCCATTTCTTTCGGAGTGGAAATAACTGGGAGTAAATCCCATGGGATTGAAACTGGGATCCGCACCGTGTAGGATCCGAGTATTTACGACTTTTCAATATGGACGCTATGAATCACAACTGTTCGCCGCTCGACGGAACACCGTTGAGGTTGATTTAAAAGGTCATAAACATTGGATCCACGCGCGTGAACTTAACGTGTAATAATATAATAATAATACTAGCCCTGTATTAAACATTGTCCCACTGCTGGGCACGGGCCTCCTCTACTAATGAGAGGGGTTAGGCCTTAGTCCACCACGCTGGCCTAATGCGGGTTGGCAGACTTCTCATACCATCGAAAAATTCTCAGATATGCAGGTTTCCTCACGATGTTTTCCTTCACCGTTAAAGCAAGCGATAATTAACATTTTAATACACACATAACTTTAGAAAAGTCAGTGGTGTACGCCACTTGGGTTTCGAACCTACGACTTTCGTCTTGGCAGTCCGTACCGCAACCAACTAGGCTATCGCTGCTACAACTTAACGTGTGTTGATAAGTTTCTTTACCTGTGATAACTGGCGTGTTTTGGTAGTTTCTTTCTTTATTATTGTTTCTTTTTTATGCTTATTTGGCAGAACATCCTTATTTTGTGTTTATTCTGGCACAGCAATGTGAGTAGTCACTACTGATGGTAGGCGCAGTGTCGTCCAGTTAGAGAATCTGTAATATTCGTTGGGGTCATTATATCTAACAATGAAGAAGGGCGAGACTCATCAGTAAGAATTACCAATTACTGCAATATAAAAAAATTGTATGAAGTGCTTCTATTTAATTACAATTAATTTTCTATCTTTCTTTTAGCATAATAATTTTTATGTGCCATTTGTGTTACAAGTAATGGTTTCTACTTGAAACATAATTTGCTTTTGAAAACAATAGCCCCTCTTTTAAATTAGATTTAACCGAGCTAACATCCGTTGTTAATGAAACAATCTATTTCAATAAAGTTGTAACCCAAATTCATATGAGACCTTGGTTAATTTTGTTGAACAATGCTCTGAATACAGGAAAATGAATAGAACTTGGTCCCAAGGCTCCTAACTCGAGATGATAGTTAATATATGTTACATAAATGTTGGCTAGAACAGAGTGATGAACTATTGACTGTTGTCATGGGACTTGCAGTAAAAAGAATCTTGTAGTTTAATTAGAGCAAAAGATTAACAAAGTTTCTCTCGCGTTCATAAATGTATTATTTTCAGCCTCCGTGGCGCAGTTGGCGAGTAGCTGGCTGTGAAACGAGAGGCCGTGGGTTCGATTCCCACACCGGGACAAATGTTTGTTTGACAGATAGATATTTGTGTCTGGGGTCTGGGTGTTGTGAGACCGTGCGTCTCTCGTATTCCCTGATACCCACAACACATGACTCGTATCTTAGTGTGGGGTCGGGGCTATGTGTGTGACTGTTGGGTGTTATTTATTATTATTGTAACTTACAATTAATCGAAAGTTATAACGTAATACTGCGTAACGTACTTAAAATTTCATAACACGAAGTCAAAGGAATAAATTCGAACATGTTTTTGAGAAAATCATTTTATTTATCATATAACTTTCTGGAAATTTCGTGTTAGAATTTGGAATACCTTGTTACGAACATAATCTCTTTGAGTCGCTTTGACTGTATTATGTGGAATGTGTAAAGCTGGTAAGAAGGTTGTCATGATTACCCGGCATTGTTTTAAATGTTGCCTGAATTAAATTACATTTTCAAATGTGGGTACATGCGTACGGGTCTTTATCTGCACTAATATCATACAGAGACAGTTTGTGAGCTTGTTTGTTGTTCTGTAACTACGATAAGTTTCTTGTCCTGGCACGGCAAATTGACGACATTGCACCTAGATGTAAGCCCAGTTTCGTTTTTTTTATATAGTATAGTTCGACAAACGAGCCAATGGGTCACCTAATGTGTAGTGATCTCCACCGCCCATGAACATCCACAATACCGAAAGTATCATGTATGCGTTGTCGGCCTTAAAGGACAGGAATAGGGATTAGGGAAGGGAAAGGGGAATCTGGGCCTCCGGTTATCTCACTTACCATACGAAACGCGACAGTAAACTGTCACTTTACGTTGGTTTTCTGTGAGACAGTGGTACTACCCCGGTCGAGCCGGCCCATTCATGCTGTAGACAAATATGTCTACAGCGTGGCTCTACCACTTCCAAAATGAGTATCAAGTAGCGAGAGACAATTATATCTCGCTATCTGACACAACCGTACCGGCCTGCTGTGTAGCATCTTCACACTACGGGGGGTTTTGAGTTGGTACACTGGCGTGTAGTCCCTCGGGTAAACTGGGTCGGAAGGTCGGTGAGTCCGGCATAACCATCTCTCCTCCCTAGAGGTTGAGAAGGTATCCGTAAGATGGATTTACTTCGCGGGAGAAAAAAAAATGGATCAAAGGAAGAAGGGAACACGATAGCTGGCAAACCAATAAAATTCACCAATAATAAGATAGATTATCTCTGTGTCCTAGAAATAGGCCGTTTGCTTGATTTATTTACTAACAAATGACTAAACTATTGGATATAAGTGGATAAATTGTGCCAGAAGAAATATACGACTTTATTTTTTTATTTGTTCTTGATAAACACAATATAGGTTTTACCTAGTTGATTATTATTTTTATTATTTCTGTATTAATTATTTTTACTACTTCCTCGATTGCGTAGTTGTAATGAGGTCTCTGGTTCGATTCCCGGGTCGGGTAATGTGATTTTTTAACGGACTTCAAAAAAGGAGAAGGTTAACAATTCGTCGGAATCTTTTTTTTTATGTATGTTACCCGATTACTCGAAGACGCCTGGACCGATTCGAGAAATTCTTTTTTTGTTTAAAAGGGTATACTTCCCAGTTGGTCCCATTGGCACCAAGTCAGGATCTGATGATGGGATCTCAGAAAAATCAAGGGAAATCAAATTTTATAGTGTCGCTTAATTTGTTTTTTTTTTTGAGTCGGTGTACTTTTTATGAATAATCTATTTAGAAATACTCAGCCAAATCAGCCTGGAGTCTGCAAATGTGACCGGTATTACAATAGGCTCACCCCTTATCACATTATGGAACTCTAATACATTTGGCGAAAAGTGGGTGTACTGGTTACACCTCTGCCTACTCCTTCGGGAATTATAGGCGTGAGTATACACTCACGCATATAATAAATAATGACATACATATACATGTATGTCATTATTTTTATTAGCAAAAACCTGGATCCGTGTGGACCAGCTGTTTTGGTTATGATGTTTTGCCATCTCATGAGGGGTCTTCTTTTGTATTGTTTCCCTTTTGGGCCTTTCTAAGATGTCACACTTTCCCATCAATCATATTGCTGACGTGCTACAAGCCCAAGGAAGTGGGCACTTCCATTTCAGTTTCTGAGCATGATATAGAGGCATCCGTGGCTTTTGATATATTTCTTATTTTTTGTCTTTTTTAATGCATTTTCTTTATATTAGGCATACCGCGCTCTATTCATCTCTCGCAAATAGTAATTTAATTCTTTACTTTCTTAGAGTATTTCCAAATCTAACAGGCATATGTAAGGCACGGCAAAATAAAGTAGTAAGACAAATCGAAGGAGTTTCATCAAAGCTGCGTCTATAGTACTTATGTTATATGATCAAGTTAAATGGTCAATGTTAAATGGTATATGATCAATAGACAATGTGAAAGGCTTTACAAATAATACACAGGGAAACAATGATTTGAAAATATTTCCAATTATATTCATACTTTGCATTTATACCGAATATTAGATAAAATTGCTCCTAAAATAGAATCATAATTTTATGTAGGTACATATATTTTTGAAATAGTTAAATTAATAATGAAGTAATTTAAAATAAATACATAAATACACTCACTCACGCCTGCAATCCCCGAAGGGGTAGGCAGAGGTGTAACCAGAACACCCACTTTTCGCCGAATTTCGGTCTCATAATGTGCGAGCCGATCGCCATACCGGGCACAGGTTCCAGACTCCGGGATAATACTAAGCATTTCTAGATAGAAAAACCCAACATCACTTTACCCGGGGATCGAACCCGAGACCTCAGCACAGTAAAGCATACGCAATTACAACTACGCCACCGAGGCAGGCAGTTTAAAATAAATTAAAGCTGTTTAATTATTTACTTATTTAAGTGTAACTTAGAGGTAACGTAAAGAATGCATATAGTCATTGTGTCAAGCCTTCTATGAAATCCACCTTTGTGAAGCATTAGCTACTAACAACGTCCCAACTTACATTTTACGCCACGGCTGTGCCCGTTTACGTATATAGGGGAGAATATTTACTGTTATGGTGTTACGGTTCCAAAACTTTCAAGACCCGTGATACTTATATTAATACCCACCCAACAGTCACACATTGCCCCGATCCCACACTAAGATACGAGTCTTGTTTTGTGGGTATCAGGGACTACGAGAGACTTTCGGTCTCACAACACCTAGACCCCAGATACAAATATCTGTCTGTTACACAAACATTTGTCCCGGTGTGGGAATCGAACCCACGGACTCTCTGTTCACAGCCGGCTACTCGCCCACTGCGCCACGGAGGCTGTCTATATTTCCTTAATTTTTGTGGAACTTGGAACCAATTTATTTATATAATGCACAATTATTTTACATTAGTTATGTCCAAACCAACCAATCCAAATTAATAATCTCGAATGCCGAGTCAAGAGTAAGTTAAGGTTATTCGTTTAAAGGTATCTATATCGTATCGTATTTATATCGCTCAATCAAAAACTTTGTTCACTTTTCCATGGACCGCTGCAGATTTTCTATGGAACCCACTTTAGGAATCGCTGGTGTAAGGGATCCTGTGGAGACGAGTTGCCATGACAACGGGCAGAAAGTTACTCCTGTACCTCAGAATTAGGGATCACATGCGGTGTGTTTTTAATTTGAGGGTTGCTTTATTTTACGAGTGCGGGTGCGTGAAATGTAGAAACGTTGTTTATATGGGGATAGAACAATGTTTATGTTTTTTTAGAGGATGCCTTTTGTTCTTTTGCACGGCTTCGACGAAATGGCTGGCCGAATTTTTTAGTCAGCTTCTAAGCTTCCAGCCCTTTCTTAATGACTAATATGCAGTTGGTAAAAATACAATATTCACACTTTAAAATTAAAACATTTATAATAATATGAAAAAACACAAAAATTAGATACCTATATGAGGTGATTTTTAAATGCTGGAAATGAGTTATAAAAGCCGATAAGGCCATAACCCTCTCTATATTATTATTACGTGTCGTAAAAAATCATACACTGAAAAAAGCTGACATATTATTAGGATATTTCCTATTATTAGAAATACCGAAGGTATAATGGAGGTAATTAGGAGGCTAGTTGGGGGTAGTTAATAATGACAACCAAAGTGGGAGTAGTAAATGTTGAATATAAAACGGTGTGCCTTCATCATTTCATTTCATTTCAATGGCGTTGTTCAGTTTAAAAGGGTAATGCTGGTAGATTAATTATAAAGAGAAGCCTTAAGTGAATCCTGACATGCGTTTGTGTTAATATTAAGCACTGAGATGTGTAACAGTGTGGTGTAAATCAATCAATAAATTATAAACATTATACTTGTCTTTTAAGTATCCATCTTGCATAGTTTTGTTGATGTTCCTTACAATATCTAAACATAAATAAACTAAGCTTGAGTAAATTTATAATTTGACAACTAATCATTTGAGACAAATGTTTGTGTGACATACTAATGTGTCTTTCGGGTCTGGATGTTGTGGGACCTTGTCCTTCGTAGTTCTTGGTAACATACAGTAACATTACAGGCTTAACCTAGTGTGGGATCAGGTCTACGAATGTGACTGTTAAATTGTATTTATTAATAATTTTATTTTTCAAGAATAAAATTATTCTCAATTGGCAACACTTAAAATCCAAGTTAAATTATATTTAGTCTTATAAACAACTTTATAAATGATATTTTGGTGTCACATAAACCAGAGATCGTTTCAATAAATTTATTGATACCCTAGCCTAGGTTATCAATATCAAATATCTGGGTTAGGTGATATTGAGTCAAGGTTTAAGTCTAAATTATGAAGGCTGATGCTCAGTTTTTGAAATTACTTTTAATCACGGCCTTCCTTTATGATTGAAGGGGTTAGACTACGATTATCTTCTTTTTTTTAATGTAGCTCCACCATATCATTGGTGATGTTACCAAGGTCATGTATGCTTTTGTTATGAACAACAAATTATCTAATATTATTTTAATTAATTAAAGATTATAAGAGCAGCGATAGCCTAGTTGGTTGCGGTACGGACTGTCAAGACGAAAGTCGTATGTTCGAAACCCAAGTGGCATGACTTTTCTAAATTTATGTGTGTATTAAATGTTAATTGCCGCTTGCTTCAACGTTGAAGGAAAACATCGTGAGGAAACCTGCATACCTGAGAATTCTTATACGAATTTCGAAGGTATGTGAAATCTACCAACCCGCATTAGGCCAGCGTGGTGGACTAAGGCCTTTTTTTGTCGCGGGGAAAGCGTTTTATTACTGCCGCCCGCTCCGGGGGGAAGCGGAATGAGAATAAAACGGTTATGCTGGACTAGCCGGTCTTACGACCCAACATCCCCCTCGCCCGGATGATGGCTATCCGGGCTGCCGCTGGGCCGAGTCCCTACCCCCTATGTACACCCCACCCGACACTACCAGCTAAAACCCCGCGGTGGCCTAAGGAGTGCTAGAATTGCTGCCGGAACCGCCCCTGCGCGGTTCCTTGTACGGGCCCGTCTCCATGTGGGGCTTAGGAGCCCCCGCGCACCGAACAACGACAGCAAACGAGGCCTTACCACCCGAGCTGCCGTCCATCTCGGGGTCGCACGATGCACCGAAATTGGAGTGCACCGATATGGGCTGACAGCCCCCCGCTGCGCACCCGCGACCCCCGATGGCCCCAATTAGTCGCCTCCTACGACAGGCAGGGGTTACCGTGGTAGAATTCTCCAAACGCCCCCATTCCACAGGGCGGGAGACGCCAGTCAGTCGTCCACCCGGCGTCTCCTACGTCTCCTCTGGCGGCGGGAGGGATCAAATCGTTCCCGATCCCTCTCGGCACTCTCCTTCTGCGAGATGACGCTCTCGCAGAAGTGGGCCACCGCACGTGGACTAAGGCCTAACCCCTCTCATTAGTAGACGAGGCCCGTGCCCAGCAGTGGGACAATGTTTAATACAGGGCTAGTATTATTATTATTACTTATATATAAGAAATAAAAAGGGTCCAAAATGCGAGTAAAAAAATACGCTGAGCTTAGGTGAATCGACTTTATATTTCGTCAGAATGCTTATTGAGAATATTTAGGTTACTATACATAATATCGAATAGAATATTCGATATCGATTCCTATGGTAGGGTGTGAAGATATTCGAACTGGCAATTACTAAAATGTCGTAAACAAGTATATCAATCAGTAAATTTAAAGGTACTATCAAATACAATCATATTATAATGCATTTGCTCAAAGCTCCATCCACGTAAAATTTTTACACTGAAAAATATGTTTTGTCGATCGCTTCTCTCGTTTTAGTTTCAGTAAAAAACTCCAATACAGGTAGGTACATTTTATATGACGGACTTCCATACAACCGTTCAGCCCTTATTTTACCCCTTTAGAGATGAAATTTCCAAAAATCCTTCCATAGTAGATGCTTAAAACATAAAAGGCATCAATGGCCCAAATTTCAAGTTTAGGTTCTGCGTTGATAAATCAGTCAGTAAGTAAGGACAAATAGTTATATGTATATGTTTAGATACGACGTTGACCATCCCATATCTATTTAATCCTTTACCCCAACCTAATCAAAAGTAGTCGTATTGATCCGAAATATTGGGATTTAACCCTTCTATTAACAATATCCTTGTCCGCTGAGTAATGAAAGGCCCCATAAGCAACTTTATTTCGTAAAGGGAAATATTCTTCTTTGATAGCAACCTACTTTGGCCTTAGATTTGGGTGACCCTCGGGACCATATTACCGGAAAGATCGTCAATGTAAATTTGATGTAGGAAAGAATGCTCTGTAATACGCAGTTGTTTGCCCGTATCTTATGGTTTATCGTCATATTTTTCTACAATTTGTCCCTTATATTGTTCCTTATTGATTGTGACAGCGTGAAGCAAATTGTGTGAATCTTCATTAGATTTTCTTGTCTTTTTTGCGTTATAGAGAACTGTCGGATTTGGTAATAAAAGTCTAATAATTGACAGCCTCCGTGGCGCAGTTGGCGAGTAGCCAGCTGAGAAACGAGAGGCCGTGGGTTCGATTCCCACACCGGGACAAATATTTGTGTCCGGGGTCTGGGTGTTGTGAGACCGAAAGTCTCTTGTAGTCCCTGATACCCACAACACAAGACTCGTATCTTAGTGTGGGGTCGGGGCTATCTGTGTGACTGTTGGGAGTTATAAAAAAAAAATTCTATCTTACCAGGAATTTTATCTGTTTACATAGTTATGTGTGCCATAACTATATTATTTAGGTATTTTGATAATGATGTAGTAATATCTCAAACTACAAAACTAATAACCAGAATAGGAAGGAGAACATCTTATAAATTATATTTATACTGAGTAGTGCATATACACATCTGACAAATCTTTATGTACTTTTATTGAATGTGATGCTAAAACTAGTACTAGTTACTTCTTCTTTTAATCGTACCTATTAACTGACCTATTATTATCGTCAAAATATTGACAAATGTGGCCAGTGCTGAATTTTTCTAAAGTTGAAATCCAAGAAGAAAATTGTATTATGCCTATAAAATAAAATTGTTTTATATTGTATTTATACACCTCTTAAGAGTTTCAGAAAAAAAATAACAGTAAAGATAACTTTAGCTTTCTGATTGAAAAAAAGTAACACCGAATAATTATGTAGAGACACGATATAAAGCATTGAAAGTATTTTTTCGATTATCTTTGTATTTAAAATGCTCAGAACAGTCACCTAAATAAGAACTCAGCAACAGATTTAGATCTAAAAAGCTTTAAAACAGAAAATAAAGGCAACTCATTAAAAATGTTCAAGTGGCACGTAAAAAAAAAGAAAATAAAAGGATACCCAAGGGTCATTTGTGACTGCGTAGTTGGCACTAGTCGGGGTCATGCTCTACCCTCGGGCAGACCCTCTTATAAGGAACTGTGTGTGTTGCGGTGCGAAATTTACACTCTTTCAGCTGAGGAAAAATACAAAAAGGGACGACTATTTTATCATAAGTAAACGGAAAGAAATAAGCTAGCCACCCCCGGGCGTAGTTTAAATCTCTTTTATATGATATTACTTACCTGAGAGAGGTTATGTATGTCAAAGGATAAAGAAAGTAATATAAATAAATATATACAATTTTGTTTATAATATATGTTGTTCCTTTTTGAAATCCCGGAGTCTTTATTTTGTGGTGATGAAGTAAATAATGGGGGTTTTTAGCCACATATATGAATGGCATACTCTGTCTACTTTTTATCGTGTATCCTAATTGATTTTTCGCAAAATTTTCGTAAAAAGGTAGTGGTTATAGAAATTAATATTCATAACAGAAACATTCATGATAAGCCGACGTCTGTATATGGATGTAGGTAGAATTGAACTGGTGCGCTTCATCATCATCATCATCCACAGCCTGTAGAATCCCATTGCTGAGTATAGGCCTCTTCCATGTTATGCCACATGCCACGTTCCTGAGCCAGTCTCATCCAGATTCGACCTCCGATCTTAACGAAGTCGTTAACCCATCTTGCTGCTGGACGGCCTACGCTGCGCTTTTCTTGTCTCGGCCACCATTCAGTTAGATACTTGGTGCGCTTAATTTCTCCGAATCATTTCCACTACATGATTTGATATGGTGTCATGATCAGGATGTGACTTGTCTTCATATTATGCCCGCTGTACACATTGGGCCAAGGTGCTGGCCAGCATGTTGGACCAACGTTGGCCAAATGTGTACAGCGGGCATTAGCCGAACTTCATTCCTCGGCAACCCGGAGTTTTTGAAATCGAAAAGTTCACATACCACACATATATATCCTGATTAATATAAATCCTTATTTCCAGGTGAGTTCTTTTAATACGTGGCATGGTGCCTCGTGAGCTATAACCCCTCAACTAAGCCAGCTTTAAAGCACAACGTTTTACCGGTAAACTCATGTGTTGAACGGCCTGGTTTCTAGTATTATCTTTAGTCGATTGATTTTTAGGAAGTCGTGGTTTATCAATTTGTTTTTAGTTCGTATGATTATATGTGATCTAATTTGGAAAATTATAGCATAAATATTAATTAAGTTGTTATATATCCTTGTATGAATATATACCTTTTTTTGGCGGGTTTATGTTCTGTGTGCCCGGTATGGCGATAGGCTCGCCCCCTATCACATTATGGGACCGAATAAATTCGGCGAAAAGTGGGTGTACTGATTGCACCTCTGCCTACCACTTCGGGGAGTACAGGAGTGAGTGTGTATGTAGATATTTATGTTCTGTTACAATTATTATTCAATTATGCGTATGAATTGGAGTGGTGTAAAGCGGGGTTCAGCTTTGTTACTCAATTGAGCCACCGTTGTAGAGGAATGAGCATAGCGATAAAAAACTTATTTTTGTTCGTAATCACTTCAAAGAGTGTTTTTAATTCACTCCCCTTTATATTTTCTCCCCTTGCATCTGCAATACCGATAGGATTGCCTCTAAGCAAACTATAATTTTTTACATACTCTCTGAATCGCTTTTGAAAAATATCATTTAATAGAAACTACTCAGAATTAAATAAATCTTATCAAGTTAACAAAAGTGTAAATTTGATATTATTAGTCAAATATTTATAAACAACGATGAATTATAACAAATAATAAACATATTATTAGTATATATTTAAAATAAAGACCATTAATGAAATATTTAAAATAATATAAGTTGTATCTCTTTTGTAACAAGTAAAGAATTTACTTACACTAAAAATGTTAGTCTTCGATATTTTGTACTCTCATTTCGTAGTCAAAAGGAAACCTTTTCTGCTAAGAAACACCCGCAATGAATATAAAAATACCTATTTTAGAACTTCTTGAAATGGGTATGATGTTTGTACGTACCCAAATTTATTCAGTGGAGTATTTGACTATTTGCAAAATAAGATACAATTTTGTTCAGCCTTTCAAGCTTTTCTTTACTTAAAATCGGTCTATTGATGGCACTTTGGGGATTACAATGCTAGAAAATATTAAGTACTTGAAGATTTTAATTAGTTTTTCTACAAATCTATCGATTTTAAATATTAGTTGGTCTTGGGTTTGGTATCCATTATTAACATTGGTATGGGTTTTTTTTTTCAGAAAATATTAATTTACTGATTATTAGGGTATTTCCTATTATTAGAAATACCGAAGGTATATCGAGGTAAGAGAGTAGTTGCCGGTACATTATTAATGACAACCTAAGTGGGGAGTGGTAAATGTTGAGCATATAAGTGAATAAATTTTTAATTCATAAAAAGTACACCGACTTCAATAAAAAACAAATTATGCGGCACTATAAAATTTGAGGGTTTCCCTTGATTTTTCTGAGATCCCATCATCAGATCCTGACTTGGTGCCAATGGAACCACCTGGGAAGTATAAGTTTTTAAACAAAAAAAGAATTTCTCGGATCGGTCCAGGCGTCTTCTAGTAATCGGGTTACCATACATAAAAAAAAGATTCCGACGAATTGTTAACCTCCACCTTTTTTGAAGTCGGTTAATAACGGAGTGCCTTCCGCGATGTTGCTAACATGATGGTAAAAGTTATTCTTCAATAGATTCAATAGGTCTTCAAGATCACTCTAATAGTAATTCTCTAACCGTGGGGTAAAAATATTGTTAAGCTATTCTATTCTTTATGACCTTAACCTTTCAGCAATATTCTGTAAAATGTTGCTTAACACAATATTTTCTATACTTTAAGTATATAAATACCAAATAATCGTGATTGTTAAATAAAATGAAGAAGTCAACAAAGATTTCTATAATAGAATATATAGAAAAAACAGAGAATAAAATTAAATATCGCTCAAAATACTTAAAAACTTATACAAAGTAATGAAAATTAGTTTTAATATAAATCCCAGTAAAATTTATAATTCCTATTTGCTTCGTGAAGTGTTAAGGGATAAACATAATTTAAATTTAAATAGGCCACGTAGAACCATTTCCGGAATTATACTGGTTTGGAACGAGAATTGAAATTGGACTATCATTAAAATTCAGTTAGTAAATTAAAATAATTTGCACATTTTCATTAAACATAGTATTACTGTGTTTGAGAAAATTAGTATTTAAAGGTTACTGCTGATCTCATTTTGCAAGATTTGCTTTTCAATCAAACTGACTGCCTCGGTGGTGCAGTTGTAATTGCGCATGCGTTACGACTGCTGTGCTGAGGTCTCGGGTTCGATCCCAGGGTAAAGTGATATTGGGTTTTTCTATCTAGGAATTCTCGGTATTAGCCCGGATTCTGGAATCTGTGCCTGGTATGGCGACTGGCTCGTCATCACAATATTGGACCGAAATTCGGTGAAAAGTGGTAGTAGGTACTGGTTACACTGCCTACTCCTTTGGGGATTACAGGCGTGAGTGTATCCAAAAAAATGTGTCACTATTCAATTTCGGCTTCGGTACAAAATGAGCGTTGTGCAACTATTTCGATACGCTCGGTCTCCTTATGTCGTACCACATTGTTATTCAACTGGGCGTATGAACTCATTGATATATTTTTATATACGTACATTGTTTCAACTATTAATAAGTGAACTATTTCTAAAATTATTTTAAACAATAGTAAATGATTTTTCGATAAGTTAATATAACATGGGGTAGTCCCGGCAGAAGTGAAAACTTAAAACATTGTAATTAATGTGTTCTTTTTTCAAACAGTGTCCATGAAGTAGAGTTTTTTTTATTTCAACCGAGTAAAATTTTGCGTCTTTTTCGTAAGGCTTTCGTGTGTTAGTAGTGTAAAATATATTCTGATTATTAAAATATAGTGCTCAGTGGAACTGTTAGGAGAACAATAAATTAAAACGACTGTAAAACGCGGGGTTGCGGGTTCGATACACGTACCCAGACAAATGTTTGTGTGATCGTCTGTTGAAACGTATAATAGTTTGTTATTTATATAATTAAATATTACGCGATTAAGACCCGTTCTCTAATTTTATATGTGAAGTCTACCTACCCGCATCAGGTATGGTGGACTATGGCCTAACTCCTCTAATTTGTAGAGGAGGCCCGTACAGTAGGACATTGTTGACATGGCTACCGTTATTATTGACAGCCTCCGTGGCGCAGTAGGCGAGTAACCGGCTGTGAAACGAGAGGCCGTGGGTTCGATTCCCACTCCGGGATAAATGTTTGTGTGTCAGACATACATTTGTGTCCGAGATCTGGGTGTTGACCGAAAGTCTCTCGTAGTCCCCGACACCCACAACACAAGACTCGTATCTATCGGATCGGGGCTATGTGTGTGACTGTTGGGTGTTATTTATTATTATATCTAACCGAATATTTCATTGTCAACAGATATTCGACAACCACTACCATTTTCATCACAACTCGATCGCGCGGCGATCACTCACACCTGCTCACGAACATCACGGAAGGTTAGAGGGAGACGCGCGAGTACGATGGGCACGACAACAGAAACTACTGTCCAGGAGGAAAAGAGATTTCTTACCAATACCTTCAGATCTCAGTTCTACAGGTAAACTCAACTATGCAATTAAACCTTACGATTTCGAATATTACACACTAGATGTTGCCCGCGCCTTCATATCAGTCCATAGAAGCATCTATCTCATAGGAGTCGTGCATTTTCCGGGATAAAAAGTGGCTATATTATGTTCTGATCCCTAAACTGCCACTATGCAAAAAACCATGTCGATCCCTTACTCTGTGAAAAACTAAACTATCCCACGGGAACTGTAATTTTTCCAGGATATAAAGTAGCCTATGTGCTAATCCAGACAATAATCTATCTCTGTGCCAAATTTCAACCAGATCCGTCCAGCCGTTGTAGCGTGATTGGGTAACAAACATCCATCCATCTAAACATTCGCATTTATATTATTAGTAGGATAGTAGGAATAGGTTTAGTAGGATTGGAATATCTCTCGCATTTTATCGCATTTTATTTTACTTATTTAGTCCCAACATTTTGAAAACTTTACAGCCTTTATGGTCAGTGGTTCGGCCAGTCCGCGACATTAAAATAAAACTCGATGAAATGCGTAAAACAAGTTTTATTTCAATACATCTTAACGAGTGGAATGAATTTCAAAACTAAATCAACTGAGTCAATTTCTATTTCTTCATTGATGAATTGAATATTAGTTACGATTATCAAATCCAGTTACTGTAAGAATGCTTTACAAATGTTTCTATCAATATCACATATACCTTTCTCTCGGTATTCTGATTTCTCATCAACAAAGACATTTTCGAGATAAAATGTTACATAACAAAGAGATTTTCCTTTCAATTACGAGTTTGTTTGACAGCTGAAACAAAACCATCGTACGCGCCCGCGGCGTCGTCGGCGTCGAAACGGGATGCGGGCTTGAAACGAGAACTCCAGCCGTCACGGATGAGGGCGCGGCCACGGGCTGCCGACTCCAAATTCCAGCTCAATGACCCCAAATGGCCTCATATGTGGTATTTAGTAAGTAGTAAATCTATTATTAATGACCTAACAAGAAGTGAACCTCAGTAATAATATAATAATACTAGCCCTATATTAAACATATTAAACATTGTCCCACTGCTGGGCACGGGCCTCCTCTACTAATGATAGGTTGGGCATTAGTCCACCACGCTGGCCTGATGCGGGTTGGTAGACTTCACATACCTTCGAAATTATTAAGAGAATTCTCAGGTATGCAGGTTTCCTCGCAGTGTTTTCCTTCACCGTTAAAGCAAGCGATAATTAACATTTAATACACACGTAACTATAGAAAAGTCAGAGGTGTATGCCATTTGGGTTTATACATACGATAACATACGACTTTCGTCTTGACAGTCCATACCGCAACCAACTAGGCTATCACTTGCTTTTTAGTGATATGTTATGAAGTGAACCTTGTTATAAAAATGTTTACACTTGGAATTTCTAAAACAGCTTCTACACATTCAGCAGTTAGGTTGTTTTGTTATTGAAGCTGAAGAGCAAATTCCAGAATAGTCCAATTTTTGGGTTACCTTATTAATCGACCATTCTAATAGATGTCTGAAGTTGGAAATTTAACAATTTAATACAAAAATTTAATATTTTTATCAATGCAACTGCAAAATAAGATGTATTTTTTTAGGTTTATTTGTTAATTAAAATTCATACTCTTAAATATATATTGTGGACGTATTTGGCTGTCTGGTTATTAATTAAATATTTATATCTGATAGGTAATATCTCTTTCTTTTACTACATTTTAAAAGGCTTAATTGAATATAAAAACAAATTAATTATGAGAACGAAGGTTATAATTTTGTGTCGCCCGTCACAAAATCCAAATCAAAACACGAAATTTTCCTAAATTACTGCAAAGATATAAAGTTACGAAGTTTAAGCACTCATTTTATCTGTTTTGTTTTGCTTCAACAATTTCGACGGACCAAAGTTTAATTATTTTCATTCGTCAAACTTCACAGCGTTTCTCCTAAAATATTGACAAGGTAGAACCAAAAATTGAGTCCTATTAAGACATCGTGATAAATTCTGCTGTTATTTTTATAAGAAACTTTCTCGACTTGGCAATGTAAGGATAAATGTTTCGGAGCTTACATTGGAATAGATAGATACTTTTGACGCTTGTTAAAAAGTTTGCCATGTCGAATATTAGACAGTTTTCGACAAAGTTATATCAGACCTGTACGAAATTATTCAAAATGATACCTGAATACCTACTGTGTGAAGTCTACACACAGAAGGTTTTCTCAGTGTTTTGTTAAAAAAGTAGGTGTATACTTTTAGTTATGTGGAGAATTACACCATTAGGTAAAATCATTTACAACATTGTAGGAGATTATTTAGATTGCGTAAGAGTGCAATTATAGCAATATTCGATTATTGTTTAACTACCAGTCATTTTACATTGATTTATTTCCAAACAAGAGAATCCAAATTTGTACTCTGCACGATATTTTTTAATTATAAACGTAAAAAAGTACATCAGATATCCAGAATGAATTTTCAATTTCGAAAGAGTTGTTCATTTTTTCATTGTCAGTATCCAAATACGTAGTTATTTATAAAAAAACAATTTGGTACATCTATGAAACGATCCGTCAATACAAATTTCCGGTGACCGCGCTACCGCGGCTGATATTTCATTTCGTTTTGCTATCAATTGAAATATATTTTTTGCGAAACCTTTTAGCAACATTTACTAAATTAAATTTCCATCTTGCGTGATGCCAGAAATGTTGCTGTGTGCGTCACTTTTAAATTTATTAATCCTGCATCGGCTGGTTTTTTATGCGTATGTTTAATATGTGATCTATTTAATTCAGTTGTTATATATTAATAATTATAACACCGGCCCTGTATTATTGCAACGTAATAAAATATATCCCTTTGTTGAGCACGGGCCTTCTTTACAAATGAGAGGGGTTAGGCCGTAGTCCACCACCCTGGACTAATGCGGGTTGGTACACTTCACTTAGCTTTGACGGCGAAGGAAAACATCGTGAGGAAACCTGCATACCTAAGAATTTCCATAAGTGTTTCAAAGGTATGTGAAAGGAGAAAGTAATATCTACCAACCCGCAATAGGCCAGCGTGGTGGACTAAGGTTCAAACCATCGTTATTAGCAGAGGCCAGTGCCGAGCAGTGGAACAAATTTAATACAGGGCTGGTATTATCACTGCTGATGGTAATCACGGAAAATAAATAATACTTAAATGTTCTTTCAGAGATTGTTAATATTGCTAATTAGAGTATCGAGTAGTGAGAGAAAATCTGTCCCCCGCTAATCAACACAATCATGCCGCATGGCCTGCTTCTTCACACTACACCATGGGCAAGAAGGTGAAAAAGTGGTCGAGGGTCTAGTGCCTGAGTACACAGAAACTCTAGACCTAGAACTCTAGACCCCGACAAAAAACTGTACACTGGCTGATTCCGGAACGCGACACTCTTGCGTGTGCCACTGTGGCGGGTTTTACACCATGTGTACGGTGGTCGCTATCCGGGCGGATATGAATATCCTACCACCACCAGAATATGGGCTCCTTTAAATTATCTTGCTTAATGATGTTCATTTTGTTTAGAGTCGCGGTGGTGGCTTGGATATGAACGTGATACCAGCATGGCGGGAAGGCATCACCGGCAGAGGCGTCGTGGTCACAATTCTTGATGATGGCCTTGAAACCGACCATCCAGACTTGATCAATAATTACGTAAGTAACTGCTGTACTAATATTGTACTTGTACTATTACGGTATGTGCGTTTGATAAAACTCAATCCACAATGATTAAAAAAAATTGAGGAATATTGAAACTACCTATTTTTTTTTTTTTTTTTTTTTTATGGAAAAAGGGGGCAAACGGGCAAGAGGCTCACCTGATGGAAAGTGATCACCGCCGCCCATGAACATCTGCAACACCAAAGGGCTTGCAAATGCGTTGCCGGCCTTTCAGGAAAGAATATGCTCTCTTCTTGAAGGTTCCCAGGTCGTAACGGTTCGGAAAGACCGCCGACGACAGCTGGTTCCACAGAGTGGTTGTGCGTGGCAGAAAATGCCGTAAAAATCGCGCTGTTGTGGAACGCTGGACATCGAGATGGTGCGGATGGAATTTTATGTTTTGGCGCGATGTCCGATGGTGAAATTCAGCGGCCGGGATCAATCCAAACAATTCCTCGGAACATTCCCCATGATAAATGCGGTAGAAGATGCAGAGTGATCCAACATCTCTACGCAGAGCCAATGGATCAAGCCGATCGGAAAGAGCTTGATCGTCGATAACCCGAGCTGCCCTACGTTGAATGCGGTCAAATGGAAGTAGCTGGTACTGGGGGGCTCCCGCCCAGAGATGAGAACAGTACTCCATGTGGGGCCGAATTTGCGCCTTATAGAGATTTAGGCGTTGACCCGACGTGAAGTACCGTCTCGCCTTATTGAGCACACCAAGCTTCTTTGAGGCCAATTTGGCCTTTCCTTCCAATTGACCGCGGAACTGGACGTTGCTCGAAATGTCGACGCCAAGTATTCCGATACTGGGTTTGGCAGACAGGGGAGTGTTCTCTAAATGAGGAGTCACGACAAATGGTGACTTTTTAGCGGTTAACGCGCAGACTTGTGTCTTTTTGGGGTTGAATTGGACTAAGTTTAGTCGACCCCAGTCCGAGATTTTGGCTAGCAAAAACTCGACTTCAGACACAAGTTTGTTCCGGCTCTCGTCGACGTATTCCCGAGAAATATTAGCACGGCCAGTGTACAGTACATCTACAGTGCTATCGTCTGCATAGCAATGAATGTTGCTGATTTGCAGCATGTCATTTATATGCAGAAGAAACAGAGTAGGAGACAGTACACAGCCTTGTGGAACACCAGCATTGACAAATTTAGGATCAGAGCATGCACCGTCGACGACGACCTTGATGCTCCGATCTGCCAAAAAACTGGTGATCCAGTTGCATAATTTCTCGGGAAGCCCATAGGAAGGTAGCTTCGAAAGAAGCGCCTTGTGCCATACCCGATCAAAGGCCTTCGCTATGTCCAGGCTGGCTGCAAGCGCCTCCCCCTTGGTCTCAACTGCTTTTGCCCATCTATGAGTTAGGTAGACTAGAAGATCACCGGCTGAGCGACCCCGACGAAAGCCGTACTGGCGGTCGCTAATCAGCCGGTGCTCCTCCAGGTACCGCAGGAGCTGGCAGTTAATAACGGACTCCATTATCTTGGAGAACAAGGAGGTGATGGCTATAGGCCTGTAATTGGACGGGTCCGAGCGGTTGCCTTTTTTAGGGATCGGGTGCACTAAAGCGGCCTTCCAGGATTTCGGGACTACGCCTAATGTATAGGAGTGCCGGAAAAGACGCGTTAAAACCGGTGCCAACTCCGGAGCACATGTCTGCAACACGATCGGAGGGATGCCATCGGGCCCACTCGACTTATGAATGTCCAAGGACAGGACAGGAAGGACCTATGTCTCCTAGTAATTACTATTTGGTATCACAAAATTTTTTTTACGTATTCTGATTTACTAATAACACCCAACAGTCCACATAGTTTTAACCAAACACTAAGATACTAGTCTTGTGCTGCTTGCCGTTTTAAATGTGTAACCAAAATAGCTATATAGGATATAATAATCAACCAAAATATTATTTACCTTGAAGTATAATTATTCATAACCGTCCTACTGAATTACGCAACCGAGCAACTAATTGTTACAAAAGAGTTTCCCGGAACAGGTAAAATAATCCTGTAATAATGCAGTTAATAACTTTGTTATAATATTACTCTTTTGCCTAATTATGAGCAGGGCTATATTTATTTTCATTGAGAAAATTGAGAATTCTACATTCTCGCATTATACAATTATTGCATAATTGCTATTAGATTTTACATTACTATGGAAGTTCTAACTATCATTAAGTTATGAAATTCAAAACGTTAAAGTGCCTCGCTTTCAATGCATTTCCAATAAACTCATAGCCGAATTAAACTTCAAAAAAAAACCTCGTAAATCGTCAACGAAGCGACCGCCAGATAACATTACTTAACGTTAGTGTGACGACACGTTGAAATACTCCGATGGAAGCAAGTAATCCGTTGGGGATCTTCAGTCTCGCGACAAAAAGGCCGTGCAATGACATCTGCGCGCCTGAACAAAGCACCGGAGTTTTAAATTACACGATCCATCTCTCCCGTGCAAAACCGTGCGGCTTTAATTTCACTGTTCGAAAAAATGGGTAATTGGGTCACGTTTTTACATGTGGTAAGAAGAATTTATGCTGAGTTCTGTAAGCACCTCGCAACAATGATTAAGGGCTTATAAAGACTACGGATACGGCGTCTCAAGTGCTTGATAAAATTTAATTTTAAGGACGTGTTTCAGCGATGCATGGTTTAATGCGTCTATGGCGGCAGAACCATGGGATTAGAGCTGTTTTATATATAGAAATTATACATTAGGAGTATATCATACTACGATTATCTTATTCTATGAAAGATTCGTTTGAGCTCTGCCCGTACGAAAGTTGACTTCTTACTTAAGCGTTTTGTGACAATGACAAATAGCCAACATAAAATAATGTAGCTTCCTATTAATGAAAGAATTAATTACCCCCTACAAACTCAAAATATGCTTCGTTCTAATATTGTAGATTAAACGCTTCAAGTCGTCTAAGCTCTTCATTTAATAGCACCTACATACACAACAAACATTCGCCCAAGCTCTAAAACAAACTACAACTACCTGATTGGCGAACCTCTTTCCATATCCCAGTAAACTCCTAGCATAATTAGAGAGCCAATTTGTAGTATAAGCAGATGAAAGTTGACCTACTTTAGGGCACAGGGACGGGCATGTATAATCACTTGTGCCTATGCATAAAACCACATCCTCTAAGACTTTTCAGAGCTCCGACCCATTTTAAGAGAAAGCGGAAAGCGCTTAAGCCGCTTTTTAATATCTCAATACAGGCTTAATCTATAATTGTGTAAACGAATATAAATTTATCGATAGGTTATTAGCGGTATTTTGAAGGTCTTAAGCTTAAGATCAGAGGATTACTGCTAATGAATGTGACTAACAATATATCGATCACTGAGCGTTAGGGTGTAATTAAGATTATTTTAAGGATGACGCAGACACCCATAAAGGAAGAGTTAAATATTGTATACATGCAGATGAGAATTAAGACTAATAAACACAACGAAGGTATATAGGTTAAGAATAAAAAAATAAGGAGTCTCAACTAGCGCACTCACAATTCGAGAGGCTTACTCCCAACCTGTGGTGTGGAAAGTACATCCACAGGCACAAATACTAATCCCACGGAGTTCTATCCAGAAAGTCGCCTACTTCTCAGCTTAACTACACTACCACTAGACGACTGATTATTGATCTGTTTTTTTTTGTTAGCGTATCTTGCAATCAGTTTTTGAAACTATGAGCACCCATCTGCTCATAGTTTCAAAATGAACGAGGATTTGGCAGGTATGAGCTTTTCCCCATCAGGATAATTCTTAATATTAAACACAACTCTCTCTACAAGTTATCCAGGTGTAGGATGTTGCGTCTTTTGAGTCTGCTGACACAATCTGGTATTGTGAGTTGAGCGGGATCTGTTTTTATTATGGTAATTATTGTTCGCAGGATCCTATGGCGTCATACGACGTGAACGCACACGATTCCGATCCTCAGCCCCGATACGACATGATAGATTCGAATCGACATGGTACCAGATGCGCAGGTGAAGTCGCTGCTACTGCAAACAACTCACAATGCGCTGTTGGCGTCGCTTTCGGAGCAAGTGTTGGAGGTAAATACTTTAATTATGATTTTATTGATGTCAACAACATCAAGCTTATTTTTGAGTACTAAACATTGAGCAGCCAAGTTGTGAAAGGTGGGATAATTTGATCGCAAAAATCTAAAGACAAAGATGAAAATAAAATGATAAAGTTTTGTCAAAATTGTTACCATCTGTAAGTATTTAGAAAATACGCTTCATATAACATAGAATGCTTAAAGACTTAGTTAGTAACGACAGAAGCTTAACAGCTAGTAGCTATGGTGAATGATTAAGCGATTTTCGAGGACGTATCCACACGCCCATATCAGCATAACTAATTGATCCGTAATTGTACCAGTGTTCTGTGTTAAGACTGGTTATTAGTAAAATTATGCATCAGTAAATATGGTTTACCGCATCATGAATAGTATAGTTATGATGCGTTTATGTCGCATGACGTTGAATATTAATATTTGTCAACATTGATACATTTTTGTCACTTACAGTGACTTGAGTAATAATCTGTATATATAAAAGAAGGAACTGACTGACTGAATGATCAACGCACAAGCCAAACGGCTAGGGTTAGAGACTTGAAATTTTGACAGTAGATACCTTTTATGACGTAGGCATCCACTAAGGAAGGGTTTTTGGAAATACCACCCCTAAGGCGATAAAATAGGGGATAAAAGTTTGTATGAAAATCCGTCATTTTTGAAGTAAAACGCATAAAAATTGGTATTTTGTATTGTATACTTTTTCTCCCAAACACAACTTCCACGCGGGCGGAGCCGCGTGCAACAGCTAGTAAACATAAATTTTAACAAAGTAATAATCTACTTGACTAATCGTGAAGCAATCATGTGTTTTTTTCGTATCGGACGGAGCTTGTAGACACTTTTCTAATGAATAACAACAAAAATATGTGGACTAACATTTAAACAGAACATAAAATAAGTCTTAGTACAGTCGTTTGACTAACAAGACGAAACTGTGTCATAGAACTTAAATTTTGACGACTCTAGTTGAAGTTTGCTAAGTTGTGGTGACTCTAGATGCAAAGCTCATGGGAGTTATATTCGTAATGTTAGGAACACTGTTGCATTATTTGTTTGCTTGCTACTTTGAATTCAAATGTAGAAATTCTATTCGGCTGTTGTGTGTCGTGCAAAGGCCTTATATCATGGTTCATGGCACTCTCTATGCTACTTATAAACTGACATTTTTATTATCATAGCTGATGAATAGATTTTTCCGTAATAATATATATTTTTTCTATATTTTCAATACCCTGTATGTAGGTATTATTTGTCCAGGGGTGACAACGTTCGAAATTTAAATCTGCAGTTTCTATTGAGAGAGGCATAAAGCACTAGATTATAAGTTGCGATATAATTTTATATATAAATTAAGTCGAAATGAAAGATAAACGTAGGTCATAATTGGATAGCATTAAACCCAGATTAGCCTCGAAGGAATCTAGAGACAAAGTCTGATGATGATAATTAAAATATATAGTCCCAACGCTTCATTCTATTTTATACAAAGTATTTGTTTTACTCTAGATTTGTACATTTCATATTCCATTTTTTCGCGCTTGGGTTAGTTCAAATTCAAGACAAATTAAGTCTGCAGCTCATTTTGAGCATTAATTTAGCTATCTCGTTAAAGTTTGACCTTTAGCGTCCTTTGGATGAGTGCAAAGATACGTTTATGTTATAATGAAGTAAACAGAACATTTAATTTTCTAGGCTACATGCCAATATAAGCAGTCGTAACCTTAAATTGTGGACATAAAATGCAGAAATGACTATTCCAGAGGGATTACACTCGTAAAAGATATTTTTATCTTGGGAATCTTCATCATATAGACAAATGTGAAGAAAATGTAAAAAAGTGATTCTGTTATACACGTTTTTATAGCGAGCAGTATTTTTTATTTTATTCAAGTGTTAAATTAAATTGTAACAAAGCATACATATAGCCTTTATAATTCAGAGAAGATAGCTTTTTATGAGTACTTCGGGTGTTGTTAGTTAGTTGTTTCGACGCAATCTTATATATTTAAATTATTCTTGCATATATTAAGAGTAGTATTTCTAACAATTGGGGTGAAAATTTATATTTAGTTGCTCTCAAGTTTATATATATATATGTATCTTATGTAAAGCCCGGCCGCTCAGGTACTTCATCTCTAAATATACTATAATATATAATAATACATGCGGGTACCATCTCAGAAACTTGTATCTGGTTTAAGTCGTCCTACTTCAATAATTATTTAACTAGTTTACGATTATCGTTCGTTTCATTGGTGTCATTTTATAGCTTAGATAGGGGGCATAGCATAAATCAGCTAAAACCGCCGCATTGACAGCTCGATAGCTTATTGATATTTATCGGAATAGACCGATATATATATATACTAATACGAGGGAAAACTTTGTACTCCTTTTTAGCATATTGCACGCACCGATTAGTGTGAAACATGAAAATTGACTCTCTATACCCAGATCCAAGAAACAAGTATCTGTCTCTCACACAAAAATTTGTCTCGGTGCAGGAATCAAACCCACGGCCTCTCGTTTCACAGCCGGCTACTCTCCCCCTGCGCCACAGAGGCGGTCAATGCTTTTTATTTTAAACCAATATGTAAAGTGTTTTGACATACAGACCTGACAAATATGACCTAACCTGTAGAGTTAGCTAAACGAAAGAAATTATCCATTGAAGACATCAGTCTGTTTAAAATGCAACAATAGTTGCTGTTCTATATAACTTCAGACATGTATTTAATGTTTTAAACGTTTCACGGTAAGCAAACGGATGTGCGAAAAACTCCATTGGATTTTACATTTTATAAAATGGTCCCAAAGTTGGAGTCAGTGTCGCATTAGATTAATCGTAGATATTTCACAAATTAAGGAATTTTCCACAAAACCACTTTTTCAAACTCTTTGCAACTCGCGACTATATGTTTGTGTAAGTTTAAATTGAAAGACTCTTAAGGACGCATTTATGGCTGTTGGTGTTTTTAACCTTAGTACAAAATAACATCATTACTGTGCTTTATGCATATTATTAAGAAACATACTTATTAATAAAAAACATATACGAAGTATTTTCGAAATTACCAAACTTAAAATCTTCACTACATTTTGTAAATCCTTCTCCAGCACTCAACCATGAGTCCTGCGCAAATGCCACAACGCAACTTTGTAAAAGTTCGTCTAGGTTTATAAAAGTTTATTTGGCTTACAATTGTAACTGCTAGCTAGCTATACCAATTTACAACGTTCGGAAACTACAGTAACCAACTTTGAAATTATTATACAACTTTAAACAAAAATGCAATCAAAACAGTTGATACTTTTATTCGTACTTTAGTATCTTGGTTCATACTAGATTCAGAGGAATAACATCCATATAAAATACTAGCTGTTGCCCGCGACTCCGCCCGCGTGGAGGATATTGTTGGAAGAAAAGGTACAGAATCCACGAAGGCACGTTAAGCTATTACACCTTTCTACATTTTGCTATACCATAGAAAGCGTGCATTTTTCCAGGATAAAAGTAGCCTATGTCATTCTCTACCCCTAAACTACCACTATGCAAAAAATCATGTCGATTCCTTGCTCTGTGAATAACAAAAATCTTTACCACGGGAACCGTACATTTTTTCCGGAATAAAAGTCGCCTATGTGATTCTCTGATCCGTTAACAACCACTGTGCAAGAAATCATGTCGATCCCTTGCACTGTGAATAACAAAATTCTGTCCCTTGGGAACCTTACATTTTCCGGGATAAAAAGTCGCCTATGTGCTATTCCAGACTATAGTCTATGTCTGTGCCAAATTTCAGCCAGATCCGTCCAGCCGTTGTAGCGTAATAGAGTAACAAACATCCATCTAAACATTCGCATTTATAATATTAGTAGGACTACCCAAAATACTATTTATACCATTTAGTATCAACGAATTAATAGATTATATTCCAGTAGTCAAATTTCTTTCCTCTTAAGTAAATTTTGAATTAATTATGATGTCGTCTTTGGAGATCCAAGGCGACAATTAAAAAAACAATGCGTCGTCTGCGATATGATATAAATGTCACAAACATGCTGCGAGTCTTCCCCATTCTCAATATTGAACCAACAGAATTACTGGAGAATATACATTATGATAAAACCATACACATAATGCTAGGACATGTACACTTGTCTTGGTCTAACTGATGATATTCGTGTATAAAGAAAAAAAAGTTAGAGACTGCCTCGGTGGCGTAGTTGTAATTGCGTACACGGAACGCCTGCTGTGCTAAGGTCTCGGGTTCGATCCTAGGTCGGGTAAAGTGATTTTGGGATTTTCTATCCTGAAATGCTCAGTATGAGCCCGGAGTCTGGAATTGTGGGACGCACACTTCCATGATCCATGATGACACGCATATCATGGGACGGTAATAGGCTCGGCAAAAGTAGTGTAGGTGTACTAGTTACACTGCTTACCCCTTTAGGGATTACAGGCGTGAGTGTATATATATCTATGCTTTTTTTAGAGGTCGGTGCACGACCAGCCGGGTCGTCTGATGGTAAGTGACATCGCCCATGGAAACCCACAGTACCAAAAGAATCATAGCTACTTTGTCAAACTTAAGAAAAGGAGATTGGGAAGTTGTAATTTCATTCTACCTACTGTAATACCAGATGATTCAGTGTTCCTAACATCATTCCGAGGTTACATTACTTGGAAATGTACGTTGGATAAAGAATTCCCACGCAAGGAAGTTAGGATAAAAGTTAGTTAAAGACAAGTACTCAGTGCTCAAGTTTCGGCAACATGTTGTGATTATTACTTCTTCGGATCCTTTCTTAATCTCTGTGAACAATTTAATACCACTTATGCGTCTAAAGTAATGATTTGGTGACAGAACTTAGGTTTCATTTGTGAAATAAGTTCAAATTTATTATTGCTAAAAAACTATTTTACTTTGGATATTTCTTTGGTACGGTTTATCTACCTTACTTAAATATGGAAACCTATTTTTGCATTCATTTTATTTCTGTTAACATCTCATAACTTTCTGAATAGGTAAATCGTTGATGGATATATCGGTCTAGATAGTTTTTATTGTTAATAATAAATAATATTTATTTTTTTAGATTTTATTGATGAATTAACCCTATACTCTGGTTCATCAAAACAAGTATTTCTATAAATCTTTAAGGATACCATAACAAAATCTTTCATAGGGTACATTCGTATAGGAACACTTAATGAGCGTTTTAAAATGCACAGATGTTTTATGTCACCCAGTGTCTGTTCGAAGTCCTGCAGGTTTAAGTAAATAATAAATTACTTAGGGCAAGATACACGACGCTGTAAATTAGCACAAATTAGAGAAGATTCTCCCACTTTTGTTTCCATAAGGCTTTGTTTCTGATTTATACACGCTTTGAGCATATACATATTCTTGCTACTTTTTTGGCATTAGTACAAAGGTCTGCCCTAAATATTTTTGTTACACTACATGGTGTCGGGTCGGCTTCCTGGGATTTATAACTTCTCTCCCTTTATTACAAACTTCTATAACCACAATTGCCCACTTATATATCAAATGGAGATTGGATGAAGCGACTGAGTTATTCCAAAAAATAATCTACTTGACTTGTAGAAAAAATAATAATTTTAATAAACCTTTCACAAACTTCTTAAACATTTGACAGCCTCCGTGGCGCAGTGGGCGTGAGCCGGCGTTGAAACGAGAGGCCGTGGGATCACTTCCCGCACCGAGACAAATGTTTGTGTGACAGACAGATACTTGTTTCGGGTCTGGGTGTTGTGGGAGCGTAGTCCGTCGTAGTTCTTGATACCCACGATAAAGGTTTAACCTATTGTGGAGTCGGAACTATGTGCGTGACTGTTGGGTGTATTTATTTATTTAGTTGGTATAACCATCGTATGAGCGAGTTACTTTGGGTAGGTATCAATGGTATTTCTCTTTCTACTTCATAGTTCTTGGTATTCATGATAAATGTTTGACCTGAAGTGCTTCGAAATTTACAATTCTGAGTAATAATATGACTGTATGGGGGTAGATCTACACCTAGAGCTACACCTACGCCATGGTAGTACCACTGTCTCACAGAAAATCAACGTAAAGTGACAGTTTACTGTCGTGTTTCGTATGGTAAGTGAGATATCCGGAGGCCCAGATTCCCCCTTCTCTTCCCTAATCCTTATTCCTGTCCTTCAAGGCCGACAGCGCATACATGACACTTTCAGTATTGTGTATGTTTATGGGCGGTAGAGATCACTTAACATCAGGTCACCCACTGGCGCATTTGTCGGACTATGCTATAAAAAAACCTGTTCTCGGACGAACGACTGCTTATCTCGACGTTCGTTTGTATAAAATTAAAGTAACGTAGGTAGTCTCTTAGGTCAGAACCTTGTTAATATGTATCCAATAGCCTTTTATACCATTTGTTTTAATTGCAATCATTATCAGTAAAAAACTGACACCGACGAACTTCGGCTACATATAATAAAATGTAAATTACGAATACCTCGTAGAAATTTTCAGTTTAAAAGCAACAAAGTGAAAATATATGAGAAAATTCACGTGCATTTTGCATCGACTCAATTTTGTTAATTCTCAATTTTAATACACTAACTAATGGGTGTTTGTTATCAAATACGACACATTTTAATGAAATGTATTTAATATTAAGATAAAATTGATATCGATTATAAACCGGTCAAAATGTATCGTAATTTTACATACCTATTATATAAATTACACAACAGCATCTTTTATTTGCATCATAAGCTATGATAAGCTCACATAAACAAATTCCAGACTATTCATTTTTCAATCTACTTCCCTATTATATCACACAGTATTATAAGGGATTTCTTATTAGCTGACTTCGATAAATCACTGTCTGTCAAAAATCTATTATTGTTACAGGAGTGCGCATGTTGGATGGTGACGTCACAGATGCGGTAGAAGCAAGATCCTTAAGTTTAAACCCTCAGCATGTAGATATATACAGTGCATCGTGGGGCCCTGATGATGATGGGAAAACAGTCGATGGACCTGGTGAATTAGCTACTAGAGCGTTCATCGAAGGCGTTACTAAGGTATGTATAAGTGTAAGAACTAGATCAGTTATAACGGTAGGCAGCGGTTCTGCTGTGCTCTGGCATTACAGAAGTCTATAGGCGGCGGCTACTTAGCATCAGGTGGCCCATCTGCTCGACTGCCTATCCAGATCCAAAAAAAGTGTTTGGCGCACTGTTCAAGAATGGCAGCACATTTTCTTCGTAATAATAATATATTTTGAACACTAGTCATTTTATTGAAATGAGTGAAAGTATGCAAGAGATAATTTTCATGAACATCGGCGTATGGGCAATAATTGCTTCTCACATGGTTATTGAAACTTTTTTGAAGTCGTATAAGGTCCAATTTTTACTATCCATGGTATACGCATAGTGGATCTTCGTTAACCCTTAAGTATTTTGCGATGACAAGGGAATTTCAGTGTATCAATAAACCTAATAGTGTAATTTATTATTAAATTCCTACGTACCTTAAATATCAGATGAAAAATAATTTTAAATCAATCAAATCAACTAGAATGTAAATTATTAAATCGATGATTTAAATGAGAAGTCCATGATAAAAGCCCAAGCTTTTTATTTTAAAATAGAAATACAACATTTAATGAACGAAATCTCGAATTTGAAAATCGAAATAAAGAAACTCACAAAGAGATGCTGAAGAAATGACCTCCAATAAAAACGAATGACAAAAAAGTTAAAAAATAGTCTTTCATCCAGTATAGACTTTTTGAATAGTCAGTATTTTTCAAGAATTCGTTTTCTTCTTTTAATTTTTTAAAAAGTTCTTTCTAAAAATGCGGCCAGGTTTAATTTCATTCATAGACACTTCAATAAAATTATATCCAACACTTTATACCTGTGTTTTCCAGATAATGAAAAATTCAATTATATGCTGTGTGAAGAATACGACGTATATTGTAAAAAATATTCACAATTTATACAAATTATTTCGTAATAATTAAGAACTAAGTACATGCCTTAGATTAAGTAATCATTTCAAACAATTTCTTTGATCTAACGTGAACACACACCTCTCTGATTACATTAAAACTTTTGTAAATGAACAAACAAATATACAGTCTCTTAATTTGGGGTTTCAACACACGGGGCTGTAGACAACTCGTAGCGAAGGGTCAGTGGAGTGCCACTGTTTTAATTAATTATTTTAAAGAGTACTTAAAAATTGTTTGCTAAGTGAGAAGTACTCGTGAAATATTCGCTCCAACTACAATCATAGTGGACTGAAAGTTAAAGTTCGCGATAACGTGGCATAGTTTCATTTTATATTGACTTTTACATTTTTGCCTGCTCAGAAGTATTTTATAAGATTTATTGCTCGATTTTATAGAATACTTTATGTAATTATAAATAACACCCAACAGGCACACACATAGCCGCGATTCCACACTACGACTCGTAGTCTTGTGTTGTGGGTATCAGGGACTACGAGAGACTTTCGGTCTCACAACACCCAGACCCCGGACACAAATGTCTGTCACACAAACATTTGTCCCAGTGTGGGAATCGAACCCACGGTGTCTCGTTTCACAGCCGGCTACTCGCCTAGTGCGCCACGGAGGCTGTAATTATATGCATTGTCATTCAAATTAATATATACGTTTATTAGTTTAAGTACTACATTCAGATTGACCACTACAAAGGTCCTTAATAGTATTTAGCTATAATATCAAATATTTTTATGTCACTTTGTGATAAGTAAACATATTTAGTATCTGTATACCTATATATAAAAGAAGAAACTGACTGACTGACTGATCGATCAACGTACAACCCAAACGGCTGGGGTTAGAGACTTGAAATTTTGACAGTAGGTACCTTTTATGACGTAGGCATCCACTAAGGAAGGGTTTTTGGAAATTCCACCCCTAAGGGGTTAAAATAGGGGATGGAAGTTTGTATGAGAATCAGTCATTTTTGAAGTTAGACGCATGGAAACTGGTATATGGCCCTTTAGTCAAAAATAAAAAATGTATGTTTCAGGATTTTTGGAAATTTCACTCCTAAAGGGCTAAAATTGGGGATGAAAGTTTATATGAACACATAAAAATTGGTATTTTGTATTGTATACTTTTTCTCCCAATAACGTAACATCCACGCGGGCGAAGCCGCGAGCAACAGCTAGTCACATATAAATGAGGATTGTGGTGCAAGTTGACCAACAGAGACGCACATTCCAAATAGCCTAAATAAAATATACTCAGCATCTTAAATCTCTTCATTAATTTATACTTGGATTCAATTTGGTACTTATAGAAATATTTGAATGCGCTTTTGGTAGTATATATAAAAAAATATTGAAATAATTACAGCAGTCCGAAAAAAATATTTACTTATTTTTTGAGTTACACGTTTATTGTAAGCAGGCTAGGCAGTTGCTAGAACCCTCGCACTCTCAGGCAAAGCAATTTCAGTAATGATAAAATTATTTTCCCCCATTTCGCACATTATATGTTTAAGTGTTCGCATAGTTTCAAATTTAAATACCAACATTGTTAGCCTTTTTAGTGAATTAGTTAATAAGGATCCTGGAATTAGTGATTTAGGGATCTTTACAAAATAATCTTAAATACTCTAAGAAAATAATGGTACATTTTGTAGATAGATTTATCGCTGTAAAAATAGCGGTGATAATCTAGGGACGGTGTAACGGACTGTATAGATAAATGTAGTGGGTTCGATTCCAGCTATCATACATACATACATATAAAAAAAAAAATAATAAACTTATATGACGACCGATCGCGTATAAAATAAAATAGTAAATTGGCAATGTAATTTGTGACAGGTCATCTACTAGAAATAATGAATCGGACCAAAAACAAGCCCGCTGAGTTTGATTTGCTGGATTCTCTCAGGACTGGGTCGCGCCGCGTAGTATCCAGCGGTAATGT
The DNA here is from genome assembly GCA_905220505.1 of Laothoe populi. NCBI lineage: Eukaryota > Metazoa > Arthropoda > Insecta > Lepidoptera > Sphingidae > Laothoe > Laothoe populi. The sequence continues at coordinate 7,461,956 of HG992163.1, forward strand.
AAGCCCGCTGAGTTTGTTTCGCCGGGTCTTCTCAGGCGGGGTCGCGTTTGGATCCGGTGGTAGCTTTTAAAACAAGCGACGTCTCGGAAATACCCATGGTCCATATCAAACCCTTTTAAATATATATATATTTGACTAGTATTTCCTTGAATAATATTAATTAATAATATAAAAATAAAAATTAATTAATAATAAATAAATAATAATAATGTTAAATACCATATGAATAATTAATTGCTAGTGTATTGATGATGCTATGTATGCATGTATACATAAGCTGATATGCTTTTCTTAAAAATTCTTTACTTTTTTAAATGTTCTGACTTGTCATAAGAGCTATGTAATTGCCTACTTGATCAATAAACGATTTCATTTCATTTCATTTCATGCACTCACGCCCGTATCCCATGGGGGCAGGCAGAGACTATTGAGTGCTACAAGCTACGATCCTGACACACTTCTTTCGCCTCTTCCACATTCATACATCTTCTCATACATTTACGACAGTTGGAGGTACTTCTGAATTGCCCTTTTAGGAGAAGATCGTTTATCTGATTCGTAAACGTTCTCCTTGGGCGCCCTCTACCCACTCTTCCAGTCACATTTGCACGATAAATAGCTTTCGTCAATCGCCTTTCATCCATCCTCTCCATGTGGCCAAACCATCTCAGCATACCTCTTTCTATCTTAGTCACCACATCATTCTTCAACTATCAGTGCATAGATTTGAATCGTGAATATTTATCCCGACTACGGAACCCTTTACTGTGCATGGTCTGACATGAGTTTTTTGAGCTAGTGTTGTTGTTTATACAAAACAATGTTTAAACCGCTCTCCCGTCGTGTTGGCGTTTTTATATTATCTTTGCTTTTTTAGAGTTGAAACAGGATATGTGGTCGGAGCTTTTGTAAATAAACATGTCGTCAGAGCTGTTTTAAATGATATACTACTCAATATAGAGGTCTGGTTTTGGAAACATATTGCGAACAAAATAAGGCACCTTACATATCTGCCCCTTACATTTTTATCCACAGTTACAACACATCATATGAAAAATCTGTTAATGGACATAGACGTTAGACACCCCGTGGATAAAACCCATAGGATTCGTAATAAGGTCATGTTGACAACCTTTAGCTATGAAACCCTAAAAATAATAATAAATAATACGACCAACAGCCACGCACAAAGGGTCTTGGATCTAGTGGTTTGATCTTTGGTTTTGGTCAGGACGACCCTACACTAGATCAAACCTGTCGATTGGTTAATAAGAACTACGAGAGACTAAGGTCCCTTAACACCCAGACCCGAAACAAATATACCATAAACAATTGTTTCAATGTGTCAGTACAGGAGTCAAATCCACAGCCTCTCGTTTCACAGCCACTGGTCATAAGCCATGCGCCATTGAAAAATTAACATACCAAATAGTATAGTTTTGTCGGCACATGCATTTTGGGCTTTATTTTTCGTTTATACAATCATCTCCTTTAAGTAAATTTACATATTTAAGTATAATTCACATTTGCTCCGATTATATACCATTACATGAATAATGTTAAATAAATAAAAGAAAAAATCTACAATAACACATACATACATACATATACACTCACGCCTGCAATCCCCGAAGGGGTAGGCAGAGGTGTAACCAGTACACCCACTTTTCGCCGAATTTCGGTCCCATAAAGTGACAGGGGGCGAGCCCATCGCCATACCGGGCACAGGTTCCAGACTCCAGGCTAATACTGAGAATTTCTAGATAGAAAAACCCAATATCACTTTACCCGACCCGTGGATCGAACCTGAGACCTCAGCATAGCAGTCGTAACGCATGCGCAATTACAACTGCGCCACCGAGTCAGTCCATAAAAGAAAAAATCAAGAATAACACTTCTACAACAATAATAATAAATTGTTATGTAAATGCAAATGCCCCACCACGCGGTGCTTTCTGTATAATGTTCATAATGTTCTATCGATAAACACTAAAAAGGCGAGAGAAGCACAGATGGGCAAAAAATTCCAAAAATATTTTACAGTTATTGTATTTTCCAACAATGGAAAGCGTACAACTGCATTATACTAATGTTACAATATACTTATATTATTTATATTAGATTGGGTACGCACTACCGAGAGGAAAGTCGCAGGTTTGAAACCAGCCCAAATATTTTATCTATGTCTTGCTTTCATTGTTAAGGTGTTTAAGAAACACCTGAGGAAACCTACCACACGGTAATGTTATAGATAATCCCTACAAGCATAAGAATTCTAAATAAGAAATTCAAAAGTATGTGAAGTCTATTTATGTATTGTATTGTATTGTATGTAAATATGACTAAGACCTACCCTTCTCATTAGTAGTCTTGTACCCAGCAGTGGAACAGTGTATAATATATATTCTAAGATTAGTAAGTAAGGTCTGACTGCCTCGATGGTGCAGTTGTAATTGCGCATGCATTACGACTGCTGCGTTGAGGTCTCGGGTTCGACCCACGGGTCGGGTAAATTGATATTAGGTGTTTCTGTATAGAAATACTCAGTATCAACCCGGAGTCTGGAATTGAACCCGGCATGGGGATAGGCTCGTCCCCTTTCCGATTATGGGACCGTAATGAATTCGGCGAAAAGTGGGTGTACTGGTTACACCTCTGCCTACCCCTTCGGGAATTACAGGCGTGAGTGTACATGTATGTATTTATAAAATCGGATCTGTATTACATTGATCTAAAAACCTTAGTAATGGAACTCTTTCTTATTTTTATCCCTTTACCCTTTTCACTTGTTTTATGTAACATAGTGAATGTTCAAGTAGATAAAACCTTGACACCAAAGTGAAGAGACGCCAGGAATTCTTCAATCGCCTCTCACGAACCCTTGACATCGAGGGGTGATTGATATTCTTATCGCCTTACAACGCATATTTCCAGGCATTGCCAAGGTATTTCTATTAAGTAATCTATATAACGTATAAATAGGCCGCACATAACATAACCCTTCGTTTATTAAACCAATCGGTAAATATAAATAATTTTAATTACAATTTTAAATCTTTAAATTATTAGAATAAAAACTTTGCATATAATAAAACAATCTAGTGTCTTAATTGGAACACGCATTTCGTAAAACGGCTGAATGAGTTACATAATCCTATTCTGTAAAATGGCACTTCAAGACAGACTTTTTAAAGTATAACTTAAATAAACTTTTTACAGACTTTTTATATGTGTACAATCATGGGGGCGGAACTGCGAGCAGCAATCAATATAATATTAACAATGTCGCTCGGAATCTTAGAGTATTTAACACCTCGGAATAAATACTTTGTGTTACACTTTGGCATAGTAACACTACAATCCACCTGATAATAAATACACTGCGTAAAAACCGACTGGCACCGAATTCGACTTGTCGCAACGGCAAAATTCGAAGTTCAAAATCTTAAAACCAGCCGTAAAGATGAACTTCATTTCTTATTCAAATATTAATAAAACAATTTGTACAGGAGTATTTCCGGCGTCAATCTCGCAAATGGAAAGCCTATAGCAACAAAGTCATATCGGCGCATCGGAATTGATAGTAATAACCGTACTCACTCAGATGGATGATATTGATCAAATCATTGCACATCAGGTCCAATTGTGCACGTCTGCGCTTGGCTAACGACCTTCATGATTGTTAGGTTAACAATTGAATGTTAACCAATTAGTAATATTCTGATGAAACTTCTCCATATGTCAAGAAGGTTTTGCTTGTCACTCTTTATCCTATTAGGGGGCTTTGGCAGTCTTGTTTATTGACGTTTTGAGATGAGGGTGGGTCACATGGGGATATTTTTCTTTGAGTATATTTGGTATGAATTTGTTTTCGTTTTATCAATGTATATGACATCATCAATGAATAGATACTTTCTTAATGCTGAATAATACTTTCAAAAATGTTCAACATCATTACAATATTTAGTAAAAATAAAACTTTAAAATTCGACTTGAAACCTGAATTGCGACCCGTTTGTTATCATCTGTTAAGGAATGTCCCATATTTCTCATAAACGTCGTCAGATTAAAATTACCCCATCCAAGGTATACCCTAACAAATACGAATAATAAAAGTACACATTTGGTGGAGACATTCCAAATATTTCTACGAGGAAAATTGAATGCGTAGTTCACGACTGCATTGTATACCAATTCAAGAGGTGACGTCAAATATCATGTCTTGCATCTTTTGCATTCTTGAATTTTGACTCTGTGCTGTCCAGTTAGAGTATCAAGTAGCGAGAGACAACCTATACCCCGCTACACAACACAATCATGCCTGCTGTGTAGCTTCTTCACAATAACCAGCCTCCGTGGCGGAGTTGGCGAGTAGTCGGCTGTGAAATGAGAGGCCTTGGGTTCGATTCCTACACCGGCACAAATGTTTGTATGGCAGACAAATATTTGTGTCCGGGGTCTGGGTGTTGTAAGACCGAAAGTCTCTCGTAGTCCCTGATACCCACAACACAAGACTCGTATCTTAGTGTGGGATCGGGGCTATGTGTGTGACTGTTGGGTGGTATTTATTTATTTAATACCCTAAAGGACCCAGAATTATTCAGACATATATTCTGTAAGATGATTTAAAAGAGTCTCAAGAACGATTTTTTGCTTGCTGATGCTGATCTGATTTCGCTTTTGAGACTCATTATAAAATTGGTATTGCCTGATTTTAATTAACGTATATTTATTTCGAAGTATTTTTACGGTGGCTTCCAGGAAAAATAAATAAATTTAATCTATCTGCATCGAATGCCATGCAATTTTCTCAAGTTATATAAAGTCTCAAAAATCGAATATGTGACCTAATACGCACTGAAAACTTTGATTTTTTAGAACCACAAGATTCCGCAGAAGTCTTTAATTTTTCTTTTAATTTGAGTAATAGCACAAACAAATGCTTTATCAACACAAGAACGGTAGGTTCCCAAAGCCAACAAAGAGGCTAGATTTGCAACGAAGTAACGCCCGCCCAATATCTCTGGGCTTAAGCCAACTAACCTCAGCCTCAAAGCCTCTTAATTAAGGAACGCTGGCATAGTTGGTCTTATTGTTAGAAATGTCGATTCACGTGATATTTGTAACGTTAATCGGTCCAATTTATTTGGAAAATACTACGAGTATAGTTGAACACTGTTAAGCTGAAAAGATTCAACTTTTTTTTTTAAAAAAAGGGGGCATACGGGCAGGAGGCTCACCGGATGGAAAGTGATCACCGCCGCCCATGAACATCTGCAACACCAGAGGGCTTGCAAATGCGTTGCAAGATTCAACTGACGATTTCATACATTTGGGTAATAAATTTTTTTTTTAGATAAATGTCTTCAAACTGTTTTTTATGCACATATGAAACTTGATTAGGATATTATGGCTATATATTTAAATCGATTGCGTAAAAACAAATTGGTTGGATTTTTCAGTTTAACAGGGTCCCATAGATCTTAGAAAATTAATGAAGAACTATAATTTTTTAATTACCACTAAAGCTGGCATTAATCATGTAAGGCACTTGGGCGTTAGTGGTCTATTCATTGTTCATTCATGGTTCATGCTACTAATATTATAAATGCGAAAGTTTAGATGGATCTTAGAGTTGCCTACTCTATGAGATGGATGGATGGATGTTTGTTACTCAATCACGCTACAACGGCTGGATGGATCTGGTTGAAATTTGACAAAGAGATAGATTATGGTTTGGAATAGCACATTGGCTACTTTTTATCCCGGAAAAAGTACAGTTCCCGTGGGATAGTTTAGTTTTTCACAGAGCAAGGGATCGACATGATTTTTTGCATAGTGGTAGTTTTGGGATCAGAAAATGACATATGCCACTTTTTATCCCGAAAAAATGCACGCATCCTATGGGATAGCAAAATATAGTAAGGTGTAATAGCTTAAGATGCCTCCATGGATTTTATACCTTTCCTTCCAAAAATTACCTCCACGCGGGCGGAGCCGCGAGCAGCATCTAGTTGTTCATAAACACCACAATATTAGATGACTCGTAGGCGTTGCCGATCTTAAAGAAATAGAATGGGGATTGAAAAGGCATAGGGGATTTGGGCGTTCAGAAATATCACTGACTATACAAAAACACTAACAATTACACAAGACAATCTTCAGTAGATCGTTTCAGATTTTAAAAAATCCAGTCTAAGTTAAGTAATTTAAATCACTCGAATGAGTTAATAATTAACACTCTTTTTGCGGCTTGATCCAAATATCCACTGATTCTACTATTAACTCAAAAACCTGCATACTGTCTATATTATCTACTTATAAGTTTTGTATTTTTTAACCGACTTCAAAAAAGGAGGAGGTTAACAATTCGCCGGAATCTTTTTTTTTATGTATGTTACCCGATTACTCGAAGACGCCTGGACCGATTCGAGAAATTCTTTTTTGGTTTAAAAGGGTATACTTCCTCGGTGGTCCCATTGGGACCAAGTCCGGGTCTGATGGTGGGATCATCAAGGAAAAACAAATTTTATAGTGACGCATAATTTGTTTTTTATTGAAGTCGGTGTACTTTTTATGAATTAATTACATATCTAATCTCTTACCATAGTATTTAGAAATACAACATAAGATAAGATGCATCTACGTATGCATTTGAATTCACTTTCAACGTTTAAATAAGGGGACGCAGTAGGTCAGGCCCGCTACCGTGATATGAGGGTAAGTGTGTGCTACTTCTGGGTTACTGCGTACACGTCATTTAAAGATGGTCTTTTCAATATATTATAATTATGTATATAATATACAGTCTCCGAATATCTGGATATTTTGGAAATATAAACTAATGTATACACCCAATCACCACACGCATATTCCAGACCCTACCCTAAGTCAAACCTGTACACAGTATCATGAACTACGAGAGATTACGGTCACACAACACAACCCGAAACAAATATCTGTCTGTCACAAAAACTGTCACACAAACATTTCTCTCGGTGCGGGAATCGAACCCACGACATCCTGTTTCACAACGGGCTACACGCCCGTAGCGCCATACCGGCTATCAATATGCTGATATAGTTCATTTAAATATATCGATGGCTTAATTATCAAACTTCGTAACTCCATTTCGGAGGAAGAGAATAAGTTCAGTATATATATATGAAAAACTAGCTGTTGCTCGCAGCTCCACCCGCGTGGAGGTCATATTTGGGAGAAAAAGTATACAATACCAATTTTCATGCGTTTAACTTCAAAAATGACTGATTTTCATACAAACTTTCTTCCCCTATTTTACCCTCTTAGGGGTGAAATTTCCAAAAACCCTGTAACATATATTTTTTATTTTTGACTAAAAGGCCAAATACAAATTTTCATGAATGTAACTTCAAAAATGACGGATTTTCATACAAACTTTCATCCCCTCTTTTACCCCCTTAGGGGTGGTATTTCCAAAAACCCTTCCTTAGTGGATGCCTACGTCATAAAAGGTATCTACTGTAAAAATTTCAAGTCTCTAACCCTAGCCGTTTGGGCTGTGCGCTGATCGATCAGTCAGTCAGTAAGTTTCTTCTTTTATATAAACAGATAGACTAAAGTATGTAAAAATCGCAACTGTGTGATTTATGTCAGTAATTTCGATAAACTAAGCGTATTCTGATGAACCTAATATTCTATGTCAATGCTAATCAAATGCAGTTACCAATAAAATGGCCAATTACGTATGAATTATGTGTCACATAGTACCAATATATCAGCATAATTTGATTATTTTGTTAATTTGGTATCAGTTTTCAATAAAGTTTCAATACAATTGCAACAGACAACATATCGAGGTGATAATTGTTGTAAAGCTTCATTATTTTAATCCCCCGAGTACCTCGGTGCAAGTTTAACTCTGTTTCATTACTTTTGCCATAATATTTACACAATGTTATATGCAAATGATTTACTCGGAAGCCATGAACCGACTTTATTAAGCAGAAATTCGTATTCATGTGGGATTTTAGGTATAATAGCATTTTAATTAAGCGCTGGAAAACAAATTGGAAGGTTTCTTACAGCTAATTGTATTTATGTATGAATATATATGTATGTACAATTTAGTATACACTGGTCGTGTAAAAACAAAATTTACTTTCATAGAGATTTTAAAAGTGATAAGGTTTATCATTTACCATTAAAATTAGAAAGTTAAAGTTTTAGGAGCAAATAGCATACACCTCTGACTTTTGTAGAGTTACGTGTATATTCATTGTTAATTATCGCTTGCTTTAACGGTGAAGGAAAACATCGTGAGGAAACCTGCATACCTGAGAACGCTCATAACAATTTCTAAAATATGAAGTCTACCTGCATTCGGTCAGCGTGGTGGACTAAAGCCTAACCCCTCTCGTTAGTAGAGGAGGCAATGGGACAATGTTTTATAGTACTATTATAATTATTATTTTTTTCTACAGGGGCGAAACGGTAAAGGTTCGATTTTCGTATGGGCTTCGGGGAACGGCGGCAGGGAACACGACAACTGTAATTGCGATGGCTACACCAACTCGATATGGACACTATCAATATCTTCGGCGACGGAGCGTGGTGAAGTGCCCTGGTATTCTGAGATGTGCAGCTCCACTCTAGCAGCAACGTATAGCAGCGGAGCTATCAATGAGAAGCAGGTGCGTATATTATGCGGTAGGTAATTGGTAATGGTAGGCAGCGGCTTTGCTGTGCCCTGGTATTGGAGAAGTCTATGGGCCACGGTGACTACTTACCATCAGATGGCCCGTCTGCTCGTCTGCCTATAGAGGCACTAAAAAAATGCAATATTGAACCAATAATATAAAAATTATTTTGTACCTTCATTTGTAATTTTGCTAGAAAACGTAGTCTACGAACTGATCTTTTGTCAAGTTATACAAACCGTGCCCAAATATTATGAGTTAATTTATTTTGTAAGTATTTTGTAGAAAGAAATGTCGTTATATTTTATTTTAGTTATTTAGACTTATGAACTTCCAGCTTAAATAGGTTTGTTTTTTGTCACAGCGAAATAATTGCGCAGTTTTATTGTTCACGGTAACTAAGAACAAATTAAACTTAATAAGCTCGCTGGATAATGAGATGTTCAATTATTTTTATTCTGTTAACATTTTAGAAGGCTCCGTAATACCAAGGCTAGGTATTTATTTTATCCGTTTCAACGCCTAGGGTTGTTTTCGCTTACTTTCATAATAGTTCGGCCCGTTCCTGCGAGGTTTGTTATCCCGAATCCACTGCTTTGCCCTTTTAACCTGGGATTTGGGTAAATAAAATTATGTCATTTGAATATAAATTAAAGGTTGGTTTTGTTAGCCAAAGGTATGTAGTTCGTAGAGGTTTTGTGTGCCTTTCGTACACGACAAAAGGGCACATTCTCAATCAAAGTTACAGAAAGTTTTGGGTCGAAATGTTAGTGCGTTCGTTTTGGGTGAGCGAATGATTCAAATACTATCCAATGAATGTAGTAAAAGGAACCGTTTTTTCAGTTAGTTTTATTATACGGCTTACACGCAAGAGTTCTGTGGACTCTCTGTGGATATCCCAAAGGTAACAAAAAACAAGCAACGCGCATAATAGAGAGTAGCATTTAATGCACGAAGCTCACAGGTCCGATCTCAAGGACATGCATCGACTTGGTAGTGGGATAGAAGAAAGAAATTAATCTTGCAAAATTAAGAATTCTTCATAAAAGTTCTGATATGTGACGTCTATCAACCTTCATTAGGTTGACGAGGTAGACCAAGGACTAACAGTTCCTGGAATAAAGACCGTTGTCGAATATGGCAACAATACTCAGCATAAGTTCAATAAAAATCCGATGTTTATGATTCGAAATATAAACCAAAAGTTTATTAGAAGTAATTAAACAAAACTTTATTTTATTAGATATAGATAAATATGAAATTAAATAGCTCATAAATTGGAATCAATAAATCTAGACAAACGCTAATACAAAAACAAGGAACAGATAATAATCAGAATTTTTATTGCTTTCATTTGTCAACAAATACCAACAATGAAAATATACACATACAGCGTACATCTGTATATATAAAAGAAGAAACTGACTGACTGACTGACTGACTGACTGATCGATCAACGCACAGCCAAAACGGCTGGGGTTAGAGACTTGAAATTTTGACAGTAGGTACCCTTTATGACGTAGGCATCCACTAAGGAAGGGTTTTTGGAAATACCACCCCTAAGGGGGTAAAATAGGGGATGATAGTTTGTATGAAAATCCGTCATTTTTGTAGTTATGTTTATGAAAATTAGTATTTGGCCTTTTAGTCAAAAATAAAAATATATATTTCAGTATTTTTGGAAATTCCACCCCGAAGGGGGTAAAATAGGGGAAGAAAGTTTGTATGAAAAGCTGTCATTTTTGCAGTTAAACGCATGAAATTTGGTATTTGGCCTTACAGCTAAAAATTAAAAACACATATTTCAGGGTTTTTGGAAATTCCACCCCTAAGGGGGTTAAAAAGGGTAAGAAATTTTGTATGAAAATCCTTCATTTTTGAAGTTAAATGCATGAAAATTGGTATTTTGTAGTGTATACTTTTTGTCTCAAACATGACCTCCACGCGGGCGGAGCCGCGAGTCTGTATATATAAAAGAAGAAACTGACTGACTGACTGACTGACTGATCGATCAACGCACAGCCAAAACGGCTGGGGTTAGAGACTTGAAATTTTGACAGTAGGTACCTTTTATGACGTAGGCATCCATTAAGGAAGGGTTTTTGGAAATACCACCCCTAAGGGGGTAAAATAGGGGATGATAGTTTGTATGAAAATCCGTCATTTTTGAAGTTAAACGCACGAAAATTGGTATAAGGCCTTTTAATCAAAAACAAAAAATATATATTTCAGGATTTTTCGAAATTCTACCCCGAAGGGGGTAAAATAGGGATTGAAAGTTTGTATGAACATCCGTCATTTTTCTCCCAAGTATGGTCTCCACGCGGGCGGAGCCGCGAGCAATAGCTATTACAAATACAATAACTGCAAACATTTCTCATCTCGCAGCTACACTGTGTCACCTACGCATTTAATCTCTTGGAGTTTTCTCTGCAATTATACGGGACTACATTCTAGTACAGTGGTTATAACTCATGTACTTTCTTTTTGAATTTATCATATTGCTACAAATTTATTGTGTTGTAAAACTGATACAACTAGCCCAACTTAATTAATTTCAGTGAAAAGACTTTGAAATTGCTATTTAATATTGTAGATACTAATTATTGGAACTTTTCTCATGATACAAAATGATGTTAACTTTTTTGTGAAATTGGAAAGTTTGAATTGGATCACGTCTTGTTGACGCGAGACAATTCATGTCATCTAAACTTTATCCATAATAACACCTGGAAAATCAGAAATATGATATTCAAACAACTTTTCCAATATTGTCTAGAATTAGCGCGTGCATTCGCGTGCGTGATCATGGTTGACACGGGTCTTTCACATAAGCTTTTAGTGCGAGATTAAAATCAGTTTTGGCATATTTTCCAATATTCTAACGTTTCCTACCCTAAAACCTTATTTGGACTATAACGAACACATAATCCAAGTTAGGTCCAGCCATACTCAAGTTATGCACCAACAAATTGCATTTTATTATCTGTTACATAGATATGCCACTATAATTTTCTCTAATCAGTTAACTTCGATTCAAAAATGTTTTCACATTTTGAAATTGTTGTTGGCATTTAAGCTACAAATGACTGTTTATTAGAATTCTTCAGTAACTTCCAAACATTATTCTAGGTGGTGACAACAGATCTGCACCATTCGTGCACAGCATCCCATACTGGAACATCGGCATCCGCACCACTAGCTGCTGGCATTTGCGCTTTAGCGCTGCAAGCAAACAGAGATCTCACTTGGAGGGATATGCAGCATATTGGTATGTATATTTTATAATTTTTATCAAATTATGCAATAGTTGAGGAGGTGTTTAATAAAAATTAACTTACTTTTCGAATACTCATCTACAAGATTTGGTTGAAGAATACTTACTCCCCTATGGATGGAGACATAGTAAAGTATTTAATAATTAATTACTATGTTCTTTTGAAATACGAAAAGTCACTAATGAGTTTGAATTTAGAAAAGAAATGCAAAAAATAACTATTCAAAATCCATATCACGTTTTTATGCTTTACGTTTAGTTTACATTCGATCAAGTACAAAATAATATTAATAAAAGACTCCTTTTGTGGAGTATCCCCATACTTATTTTAGATAAACAAAGAAGGTTTATTTACATATAATGTAACAATGAATGTAATGTCACACAGAGCCCGCAACATGCTATACTTAATTTTTAGATTTGTACTTTTTTTTTAGTGCCTCAATAGGCAGACTAGCAGAAGTTCTACCTGATGGTAAGCAGTCACCGCCGCCAATAGACTTCTGCAATGTCAGGGCAAAGCAAAGCCGCTGCCTACCGTACTTTATTTAATATGAGTTTTGGTTAAGAATATTTTCAGGGAAATTTTCTTACGCACCTCTGAGTATTCAACAGGCTGTAGAATTTTTATAAAGTGCGTCCTTATCCTTTGTGAATAGGTTGTTTTTACTTTGCACTTGTGCTATTTTGCTAAGATAAAATATGACATCAACTCATGTCAGATAAGAAGTGATAATTATGTTTTTAGATCTATTTTTATATATAGTAACGCCATTTTTCATTTTATATGAAACTCCCGAATGTCGTGTGCAGTTAAAATAAAATGGTCAAATACTTTTTAATACATACATTTTTAAGCTTGACTGGATATCAAGATAAAATTTTAATGATTTATTCCTCCTTGCGTCGTGTTCCTCAATAATGAGGGTCGTGACCTCCCTTCTGCATCACCATCTCAATCATCAAAGATTTATTATCAATCTTTTAATTTCATCGTAATAAAATTTGTACTATTTCTCCCTTTATGATAGAAAAATCATTTACTATATTAATATCGCTGCTTTTGTTATTAATATAGTAAAAAAAACTGTATATATAAAAGAAGAAACTGACTGACTAACTGACTGACTGACTGACTGACTGACTGACTGATCGATCAACGCACAGCCTAAACGGCTGGGGTTAGAGACTTGAAATTTTGACAGTACCTTTTATCACGTAGGCATCCACTAAGGAAGGGTTTTTGGAAATACCACCCCTAAGGGGGTAAAATAGGGGATGAAAGTTTGTATGAAAATCCGTCATTTTTGAAGTTAAATTCGTGAAAATTAGTATTTGGCATTTAAGTTAAAAATAAAAATTATATGTTTCAGGATTTTTGGAAATTCCGCCCCTAAGGGGGTAAAATAGGGAATGAAAGTTTGTATGAAAATCCGTCATTATTAAGTTCAACGCATGAATATTGGTATTTTGTATTGTATACTTTTCCCCCAAACATGACCTCCACGCGGGCGGAGCCGCGAGCAACAGCTAGTCATTTACTATATTAATAACAAAAGCGGCGATAGCCTAGTTGGTTGCGGTACGGACTGTCAAGACGAAAGTCGTATGTTAGAAACCCAAGTGGCATACACCTCTGACTTTTCAAAAGTTATGTGTGTATTAAATTTTAATTATCGCTTGCTATAACGGTGAAGGAAAACATCGTGAGGAAACCTGCATATCTGAGAATTCTTATACGAATTTCGAAGGTATGTGAAGTCTACCAACCCGCATTAGGCAGCGTGGTGGACTAAGGCTTAACCCCTCTAATTAGTAGAGGAGGCCCGTGCCCAGCAGTGGGACAATGTTTAATACAGGGCTTGTATTATTATATTAATAGCATCCATATTCTTTACATGGTATAAAATATTTTAATTAAATATGGTTCCGTTAATCCATCGATACAAAAGAATTCCTTCCTCCCAATATTTCTATTACGCGATATTCCTCCTCTATATAAAGGATGTTGCCAAAGGTTTCCTAATGCTGTGAGATTATATTTTATGTAGCAAATAAAAGGTGTTCAATAAAAGGAGTAATCCTTCGCTGAATGGCATTCAAATGAACATAAAGGTTCTATCAACCTTGTACAAACCAGTATATAGAAACGTAGTTTTGTTGCCAATACGGGGCTTGCTTTTGTGGCGTTAGTTAGTTAGAGTTATAATAATAAATTACATATTTTTTATCGTTACATTATAACATTATCTGAATGAATACACACTTTCATACAAAGTTTTCATTATTTTTGAATAATGAACACTTTGTATTACTAACAAATTTGGACATTGAATGGACAGATTGTCGAAAATTGTTAAGACCGTTTTTTTTAGCTAGCCTTTTTTGTGTCCCACTGCTGGGCAAATGCCTCCCCTTTATTCTTAATAAATAATTAATTATTAATAAATTATTCTTAATTTCTATTTTTATTTTATTTTAGACCGATATACTTGTCGGTAAATAGCATAGATCAGTATATAAGACTATACATATATTGATGTTATAGCTATCATAATTCGGAAAGTGAAATTGGCGATTAGAAAGCATAGTAAAAATAGCATAGCAACTAACTAGGCTATAGCTGCTATCTATATTATTAAAATAAATTATGTATTAAAATTTTACATAATGTTAGTATCAAGTTGTTTTATTTTATACCACTATCAATTTAATTGTATAGTCCTAGAACGAACTCACAATAAAAGCTAGTCAAGAATATCAAGAATTACTTAGTACTTGTAATAGGTTGGGTATTGTAAGTTCTGTGATAATTTATGTATGAGTCATTCCTTAAAAGCTTTCAGAATTATTTGAATGAGGTCATTTGAGACCTGTCAGAAACAGAATCTCTCAATGTTTATTAAAAACAGATTACTATTAAGTAGCTTTTAATGTTTTGTTTACCTTTTACATTATAAAATTCCTCAAATTTTTAAGTAAAGTCAAGCCACTCAGAAGAGTTTTGACTTTTTAATTTCAAAACTTTTGCTTCATTTATTTACTCATTTAGCCTTGCAATAATAATTAAATTGTAATTTCAATATTAGGTTGATAATTTTTATCGCTTTTTAATAATCCATTATTCTCTAAGCATTAAAATCATATTTTGCGTTTTAATTTTGTATGGATGTTATATTTTTGCTACGCTTTATTTTGCATGCTATTTTAATTGTATTAATAATTTCTTATATTAGAATTCTAAAATACAATACTACGTTATATTAAACTAGATGTTGCTCGCGGCTCCACCCGCGTGGAGGTTATTTTTGGAAGGAAAGGTATACAATCCATGGAGGCATCTTAAGCTATTACAGCTTTCTATATTTTGCTATTCCATGGGATGCGTGCACTTTTCCGGGATAAAAAGTGACATATGTCATTTTCTGATCCCTAAAGTACCAGTACTATGCAAAAAATCATGTCGATCCCTTGCTCTGTGAAAAACTAAATTATCCCACGGGAACCGTACATTTTTCCGGGATAAAAAGTAGCCTATGTGCTATTCCAGACTATAATCTATCTCTGTGCCATACTTAACCAGATCCGTCCAGCCGTTTAGGCGTGATTGAGTAACAAACATCCATCCATCCATCTAAACTTTTGCATAATATTAGTAGGATTATAAAATATTTAATCTGAATTCATTTAATAACTTAATAATATTGCTGCCGTTTTGCAGTGAATAATGAATGTTACATAGTATATATCAAATGTTGATTACTGGCATCCCAGGTTCATATGTCGTATATTGGATTTGAATATGATATCTTTTTTTAAATCCTGACTCTACAAATTGACCACACTGCAAGGAGCGAGAAACAATGTATCCCTCGCTACTCAACACAATCATGCCGGTCTGCTTCTTCACACTACACCGTGGGGCAAGAAGGTAAAGAAGCGGTCGATGATCTAGTGTCAGAGTACTCAGAAGGCCGCAACATGACCAAACACCGTACCCTAACTCTAGACCCCCACAAAAACCGGATGTACACTGGCTGACCCCGGAACGCGACACACTTGTGTGTGCCACTATGGCAGGTTTTACACCCTGTGTACGGGTCGCTATCCGGGCGGATATGAATACCACCAGCAACTATCCGAAATAGATAATTTAACATATTCAAACAAATTTTTACTTATTGATGAGGATTGCATACATTTACAGTCACTTATGCCTTACCATTACCACGTCAAGGGCTTGTGAATATTTAATAAAATGAAAGAAATATCTTAAAAGAAAAAAACGGCTCTATTATAAATTCAAAAGGGCCTTTCTGCTTATTTTCCCTGTAATACTATAACTTACGAACTCATTCTATTGAAGGTAGAGAGTCGACTTAAAATCGGTAGTGGTAGTCTATATAACATTTGTTATTTATTTTCCGGTATTGATTTAGGAATTGCATCGGATGTCAGTAGGTGATGACAAGTGATAAAATAATAATGTAATTTAATCACCACTGTATAATATAATGCGTCCCAGTAAAATTTTAAGGTTGCCGTTGAATTTTCTGAGATCCCATCATCAGATCCTGACTTGGTGCCAGTGGGAAAGTATATTCTTTTAAACAAAAAAAGAATTACCCGAATCGGTCCAGGCGTCTTCGAGTAATCGGGGAACATACACAAAAAAGATTCCGACGAATTGAGAACCTCCTCCTTTTTTTAAGTCTGTTAATAAATAGAATAGATATTTATTTTAGCTGCTTCAGATATTTTAATGAATTAATGTTCTTGGTGTATATTATATAAGCAAATTCATAGTTTATTGTCGGCGAAGTTTGAATTATTACGAAAATCCGCTATGATTTAAATCTATAACTTATTTTTATAATAAGTACATACGTAATCAAAGGTATATAAGACATAGAAAACGATAGATCGAACTAAAGCTATGTTTATTATGCAGCGTTAACACTAGTTTCAAATAACACCAATAACTACATCAAACAGTCACACATAGTCCTGACCCTACACTGGGTCAAACCAATACCAGTACAAGAACTACGAGGGACTACGGTCCCACAACACCCAAACCCAAAACATTTGCCTCGGTGCGGAACCGAACCCACGGCCTCTCTCAGCCGGCTACCCACTGCCCCACGGAATCTATTTATACTAATAATAATAATAAAGGTATGTATTTCCAAAATTACATTACAAAAACAATGTTAATTAATACAATTAGAATTACAAAATCACATTCTTAAATGATAACTAATAGTTTATAATAGAGAAATGACTTAAACGGCAAAATGATGTGTGTGGCTCAGCTAATGCTATCCAGGCAGCGCTGATTTTCAGCCACTCCCGACTCCCTAGGCTGTTAAACGGACGTTACTGCTTATAAAATTAAAAAATAAAATATTTATAACATAAAATAAAACAATTTTGTTTAAAGTGTGACTGTGTGGGTGGGAAGGTTTCTTCAACAGAGCGGATTTGTATTTCGCTTTAAAGTTCTTGAACTTGAACCAGAAACTTTTGTTTTAGTTGTCCGAACTGCACGTCCAGAACGGCTGAGCATCGGCGGCGAATGGCGCGTGAACGGAGTCGGTCGCAACGTATCCCACTCGTTTGGTTACGGGTTGTTGGACGCGGCTGGCATGGTCCGACTCGCGAAGACTTGGCGCACAGTGCCGCCGCAGAGACGATGTGAACTCGCCGCGCCGAGACCGCAACGCGTAGTGCCGCCGAGATCATCGGTCACCTTACAGGTTTGTAACCATGGTATTGTTTAAGTTGTATGGCAAAGTCGAGAAAATCGTAAATATTATTATATTTAGATCTTATATGTACATTAATAATCCAATAGTTAATCGCATCATACGTGTAACAAGGAAGAAATGATTAGATCACCTGCATACAAATACAAAAATATGTCGCAAATATCAAGATAGATACTGGGTATGTCAATCTCGATAACTAAAGTCATGCCAACATTGACATATGAAAGTTGTGTGTCATATTAGAAGTTCGTAATTATGTGTGGGTATATTGTTACCGATACGAACGACTTATACTTAACTTTAGTACCTCGGCTCCTAACATACATTCAAGTAGACGGTAGGCAGCGGCTCTGCTGTGGTCTGGCATTGCAGAAGTCTATGGGCGGCGGTGACTACTTACCATCAGGTGGCCCATCTGCTCGTCTACCTATCAAGGCACTAAAAAAAAAAAAAAGTAGTGGCTCAACATAGGCCTCCCCTAAAGAGTCCCTCAAGCAGTGGTATAATGAGTAAAAACAAACTGATATGACACAGTGCGTTAGGCTTTAGGTAGCCACCTAAAAGAAGGTATAGCCAACAAAATAGGTTGTTAAAAATGAGGATGAACGACATAGATCCAGTTTAAAAGTGGATTATATCATTGGAAGGTGGGATAAAGATAAGGGCCAGAAAACAAACAACAACAATTACCATCTTGCCTAAAATGTTATAATAGGTATGAATTTTACACGTATTTCGGAAAAACTATACAATCTGTAACTGTTCTTCAAGAAGGGAGTAAATAGGTTTAAGAAGCGTCGGCAACAATGTGATGCTCCTGGTTTTGCAAGCATCCATAGGCTAAGGTAACTGCTTACCACCAGGCGAGCCGTAAGCTTGTTTGCCACCATCGTGGTATAAAAAAAACTAGCAGGTACTCGCCACAAATAATTCAACATAGCACAATAGGGTTCTTTTAAGTGGTAATACCGCGCTCGTAATAAATATAAATACAAGTATTATGCACTTATAAGCTTTTTAGCACGCGTCGCTGTCAGTCCGTCAGTTTATGCTAATGGCGTTGGAAGAGCGTGCACTCGCTGTCTCTACTCGTGTATACACGAGGTTGCCAGATTCAATGTAGAAAAATCGGGACAAACACGACCGAGAATAACCTAAAGATAAATAAACAACTAATAAACACACTGTTTTGATAGAATCGTGATCGAGCTTTCAGTGAAATAATGAGGGTTTGGTAGGTATGGGTCTTTTTCTTATCATCGTACAAAATGACCACAGCAAAAATGCAAGTTGATGTTTGTTTTTAAATCGTGTCTGCCTATTGTTGCTTGCTTGTTGCATTGTAAACTGTATATAGCCCTGGCCCAAACCAAGAGACAAATTCGTATTTTTGCCGCACCATCAAGCTGTGGAACGTCTTCCAGGTACCGTATTCCTCCTTTCAATGATCGTGGAACCTTTAGGCGTAATGTGAAGAAGTTACACAGCAGGCCGACATGATTGTATTGATTAGCGAGCGATAGATTGTCTCTCTCTTTATACTCTAACTGGACGGCGCTGCGCTCACCATCAGGTGCTTTGTGTCCCTTTGCCGTGCCAGGATAAAAATAAAAGGACAAAGAAGATTTTACTAGTTGGAAAGTACATGATGTATATTTTTACTCGACTGGACAGCGACCTCCCTGCATGGTACAAAACCCGCTTTCGGGGTTCGTTCTAAATCCAACTGATATTTCAAGGCGATTGTTGAGGGACGGAAAATATCTCGAGAATGAAATTACTTTAGGACTGCGTTAATAAAAAAAATGGTTAAATAAATAAAAAGTAGTACAATCTTTGAATATATAATTTACTAAATAATACATCCTATGTGCTAATGATCAATAATTTCACATTGTTAGAGTTTACGTGTTAGTCGTTAACAAACAGATAGAATCAACAATGCACTTAAGTGGTCTTCAACTTCGAACTACTGCTGATGAAGGAGAACCAAACACATTAACTATCCCTTATCCGTTTTAGGCAAATTTCAATTATTGCATTAATTGAACTAGTTTTAGTTCTGTCACATTTTTTTATCTTAAGTTTCAACACTACTTCGATGAAGATCTCGACAATTCATAATAAATACACACAACAGCCACAGACATAGTCCTGCCTCCACACTAGGTCAAACCTGTAACGTGGGTATCAAGAACTAGAAAGGACTATGATCCCACAACACCCAGACCCGTCTTTATCTGTATTTCACACAAACATTTAATCTTGGTACGGGAATCGAACCCCGACCTCTCCTTTTACTACTCCCTTCTTTCAAAGCCGGGTACTCGTCCGCTGCGCCACGGAGGCTGTCAATAGAGTTATGGAAATCATGTTTCGACCTATTACGGGAATAATAATGATATATATTTACCCACTTATTCAAATAAGAATTAGTTACCTGGCAACACTCACAGTTCTATATTATACATCTACACACGAGGCTCTTGCACTCTAATGAATGCACCATTTCATGTGTAACATTTTGCACCTAGAAAATATATTTTCCGGTGCTGAGGCGTTAATGGCGTGAAATTTAAAACGTTGCAGGAAATTAATGGAACTCGACTTTGCTCCCTTTGACCATTTTACTATCGGACATTAAGTTCATTTTATGTGAGGTTGTCCATTGCTTTGATTACAATAATGGCATGTATTATGTTGCAGAGGTGGAATATGTATGGAACCTTTAGATGAAAATCTTTGCATAAACGTATGGTTGGCAAAGCGTAACTTCAACGAAATTGTATTTCCTTATAGATATTATAATATTATTACTTCTTAAATGGTGGTTCTAAATGAAAGCTTTGGGGGTGTTATTTCTTTAAAATCCAGCAGAGTTTCATTGAAATTACTGCTTCTTGATTGTATAAGTTTTATTGCTTTTATCTCTGTTGAAAGAGTAATGCAAAGGGCATTATAATACTACTGAAAAATGACACGAGAACCGCCTAATGCTCACTTTTTATACAATTCAATGACTGTGCCCCTTCGTTCATTTTACTTTCCAATAAGTAAATACAGCAAAATAATTATTTAAAGCTATCAAATGAAATATTGAATAATTTTAAAAATACTATTAACATTAAACAAACATACTAAGTATTTATAAAACGTGAGTTTATAAAGTAAATACATTTACTTTTACAATTTCTTTAATAATTAGGTACTACTCACGTATCATTCCAATCAAATCAATACAATTACAATTTTTCTCTAAGTATTTATTTTGCATATCTAACATAATATTCCTAAAATTTGCCAATAAAATACATTAAAGTCTTTTAAAAATAAATCCCAAAATAAAATGCTTTGTAACATTGTCCGTACAGTTGGCGGTGGAGGCGTGTCCTGGCGTCAACTACCTGGAGCACGTGCAAGCCCGCGTGTCCTTGTCGGCAGCGCGCCGCGGGGATCTCAGGATCGCTCTGACGTCACCAGCAGGGACCAGAGTCACGCTACTCGCGCCCAGGTAACTCATTGCACAACATTCAGAAGTACAGTTAACTTACAATATTGGAGACTATTTTTTTTTTAATCCTGGCACGGCAATGTGGCCACACTGCACCTGATGGTAGGCGCAGTGCCGTCCAATTAGAGTATCAAGTAGCGAGAGATAATCTATCCCCTGCTACTCAACACAATCATGCCGGTCTGCTTCTTCACACTACACCATGGGCAAGAAGGTGAAGAAGCGGTCGAGGGTCTATTGTCAGAGTACTCAGAAGGCCGCAAAACGGCCAAATATCGTACCGCAACTCTAGCCCCCCGATGATAACCGGATGTACACTGGCTGGTCCCGGAACGCGACACACTTGCGTGTGCCACTATGGCGGGTTTTACACCCTGTGTACGGTGATCGCTATCCGGACGGATATGAATATCCTACCATCAATAATAAGTACATTTAACTTACAATATTGGAGACTATATAATGGTTCCTTATGTTCACGCGAATATTATACATTGAAATGAAACTAATTTATTTATTTATTTATTTATTTCTTTTGCACTCCACAGTTGTTTACATAAGATGTTACATAATATGTTATATAAGGTACATAGTTGTGGACCCTGTCGGGCACGGCAAGTTAGAAGAGAGGGAGAAACTTTTACGGATTCTATCGCGGTTTATTTCACTTCATGACTGTAAAGCTTTCCAAACGTCGGGATTAAAATAAGTTAAATAAAACGCGATAGAATCCGTAAAATCAGTTTAATTTCATTGATAACTGTAGAGAAAGAGTAAGTTATTGAAGAGATTAATGAACGATAAAGTGGAAGATGTATGTCAAGCTAGTGTATAGTGAAAAATCATGAAAATACCTAACAGTCACACACAGCCCTGACCCGACAGTAAGATACAATTATAGTGGGTGTCGGGAATTATAAGCGACTTTCAGTCTCAAAACGTCGTAGGTATTAAACACTATGTGTGACTTTCAATCTCAAAACACCTAGAATCAATACAAACGTTTGTCTCTATGCGAGAATGGAACCCGCGGCCTCTCGTTTCCCGGCCTCACCTACTACGCCACGGAGGCTATCTAATTGTCTTAACCTTAACTGAAGCATCATGTTCAGTCTGTATGTATTAAGAGTACTCAAATACCGTATTGGTTTAGAGATTTAAGTGCTCCACTTTAAAAGATCAGGGGTTATAAAAATACACGATTTCAAGGAACAAATTAAAAATATCATTTTGCAATAGTTGTTGAAACCTAATTTTGTACTATCTCTATTGCACACATTTAAATCTAACTTACTTGTATTTAAAAGAATTGAATATAGATCAACACAAATTGAGTTTATATTTGCTACTAAAGGAATATCAAATCATACTTTACGCCATCTGTGTGAAGAGATATCGTTGCAATTAAAACTATGTTAGCCCCACATAGTAGTTGGTAACTAAACTTACTTCGTGACATTAGCAGCGCAACTCATTTTCGTTTATTTAATTGTGGACTTAAATTACTTTAAATCAATTTAAATACTTTGGAACGTCAGCTCTTTTAATGAAACATTTCGGAGAATATAATACAAGAAGATTTATTGCAGAAATAGTTCCACATTTTAATTCCACGGTAGGCAGCGGCTTTGCTGTGCCCTGGCATTGCAGAAGTATGGGCGGCGGTGACTACTTACCATCAGGTGGCCCGTCTGCTCGTCTGCCTATCGAGGCACTAAAAAAAAGCTTGATTATCTTAATAATTCTTCTTGTAGACCACATGACTCGTCTCGTGCCGGCTTTAGCTCGTGGCCCTTCATGTCCGTTCACATGTGGGGTGAATCACCACTTGGAGTCTGGCAACTAGAGGTGGCCAACGAAGGAAGATACATGGGTAAGAAATACTATTCTATTAAAACTCTTTATCCGCTATTAAATGGAGCGTCAATAACAAAATCTACTCTGAATCCTTTTACTTTGTGATAATTTTTCACTCAAAGCCACGCCGTGTCACTGAAACCGCTGGGTTGGAAACTTGAAGGCGTTAAGCAGGGTTTAATGTATATTTTCCAAAACGAGATTTTGCTGGCTTATTTGGACGTAGCCCCTTTAGGTTTAGAGTTTACAACTCCTGCAATATGTAATTTGTGATATATTAACACCTTCACACATTTACCATTTATTGTGCTGACCGTCCATAATTGTTGACACTTTGTACATGTTTGTGTAATCATAGGCCGGGCGACTTTGCAAGAGTGGTCTTTAACGTTATATGGAACTAGTTCGCCAGCGACCAAAAATGATCCTATACCGTTCCGGAATCCAATTATACGGAGGGGCAATGCAACACGCCCAGTCATGGTGCAGTCGGGCCGTAAAAATAACAGAGGGAAACCCCTGCCAATCGTGCCGACCTACACCGTCGGGCTTGTCAAGAGAAAAAAGAATAAAAATTCGAAGAATCCGAATAGGAATTCGCAGAAGTCAAAGCAGAGCCGGCCGGCGACGCGTTCGCCTATAGAAAGTACTACGCCTCGCGTGACTACATCGGCAGCCCCTGATCTCAGCCTGAATTTGCGCGGGGATTTAGCAGACCCCTTGGCGGATGCTCGCGGGCGCAAGATGTCCAGTCTGTTTGAGCAATATCCGAAAATCCAACGCATTTACCCAGCGCCGCTACAAGCCCACGGTACATAGGCTGTGTGCATGTTGTGTTCGTTGATTTATTTCGCCGAAAGCGATCCGTTCGACCTCCGCCTAGTTAAGCCTGCACGTCAATTACCTTTGTTCCGGAGTCAGTCGCCGTTTGCATGTCGTGTTGCATTGTTTTAATTTTCATTTCGTAGCCGATGTTTATTTGATTTGTTTTATTTAAGTTTTGTTTTAACTAATTATTATTAACGCAGACAGTGATGTTTGTGCGATGAGTTTTTATTTTGTATTATTTGCGATGTTTTGTTGGTTGTCGATAAAAGTTCGTCAAGTAGTTGTGTACATTCGAAAACAGAATGCTGTTTGTATCTAATTGAACTTTCGTCGACTTTAATACGTAGTTACCGCTTCCAGCTTGTAATGCCTTCACAGATTATGTGTATTAATGTTGTTGTTAACACTCTTATTACTCTTCAATTTTCACGTCTCAGTATCGATTATAGTCTCTAAAGCTGTATTTATCTTAGCAGCTGGTCCACTCACACAATGGGAGCTGATATTCTACGGAACAGAGACTCCCCCGCAAGAAGATAACGCGTCCCCTGAGACTAATTCTGTCGGGGCTGTCCCGGAAGCAGAAGTCAAGCCATGGAGCCCCGCTAACGAACCCGAGTCTATTGAGGAAGTGAGACAGAATGCCATTGAAGACGATATGGCGCTTGTCTGGCATGACTCCCAAAGGGTAAGATCACCAATGTTAGATTTAAGTTAGCTTTAAAATAAACAAAGATATTTCGTTTAAAATAAATTAGACGTAAGTCAATTTAATACAATAGATCTCAGCATTAGAACTTGCATCTTTTGGGTATCTATTTTTTTAAGAAAATTTATGATAATTTGATCGCAGCTCAGATAACATAGGATGTCATTACTGTATTGGGATGAAGTGATGTGGGTTTCAATACCAAATATTGAGTGGTCAAAAATAAGGTCGATTCCGGTTAGCAACTAATGAAATTATCAAGGATAGTATTTGTACAATCATTAATAACTAGGAACAAGCTGAATTTTTGTATGGCAGTATGTTTTATGATGTAAATATTTGTAGAATAATGCAATTCGATTGATCAACTAATGTTGAACAGTGACTTGTCTAGAGGCAATATAAACATGATGTTCATAAAGCAATACATTGATCTCACTTAACGTTGTAAAGTATTCAATAATAAACAAACAACGAAAATATTCTACGCGTTGTAGCACAGTGAATATAAAAAATGTATAAACGAGTATTTATGGCCATTACCTATTATGGTTATACATTATCGGTTAGTATCATCCACATATGTTTGTTTTGAGTCTGTGTTTCTTCTTTCCTGAGAGAAACGATACAGGATAAAAGTATTTCTTAGGCCACCTTGCCACCCACTTCAGAGAAACAGCCGTATGATTATATCGCACGCCAGTTTTCCCAAAGTCTGAAACCACTACGATAAATTATGAAATAATTAGTTTAACAGATGTTTCATTCACCATAGATATTTCGGCTTTGCTGAATTAGAAAACAAAGTTAAAGGTAATAAAAAAAAAGTCAATGTTACTAAAAATATTTTCTAATATTTTAATATTGTAGTATTGATTAAAAAAATAAAAGTATTCTATGTTCAATGGATTGTGCATTTGCAACTTTGAATCTATTAGTGGTTTTAGT
The DNA here is from genome assembly GCA_905220505.1 of Laothoe populi. NCBI lineage: Eukaryota > Metazoa > Arthropoda > Insecta > Lepidoptera > Sphingidae > Laothoe > Laothoe populi. Next base: position 7,487,535 of record HG992163.1, read on the forward strand.
AATGTATACCTATTGACAATAATAAAAACCCTAACGATAGTTCATTTATAGACTAATATTTAACAAAACATATATTTAGAATATAATTTAAAGTATAGCGTATGTAACTATAATTAACAAATTATTGATCTAAAGAAGGAGAATAATCAACGTCATATTTTTATAGTGATATTGGGTTTTTCTATTTCGATTTTCTCAGTATTAGCCCGGAGTCTGGAACCTGTGCCCGGTATGGCGATAGGTTCGCCTCCTATCACATTATGGGGCCGAAATTCGGCGAAAAGGTGTACTAGTTACACCTCTGCCTATCCATTTGGGGATTACAGGCGTGAGTGTATATGTATATATGTATGTCAAATCGAGAAAATGTATCACATACTGAATCGTTCTTAATGTACGGCACATTAAGGATCCTTAGCTACAGTTACAGACAGACGAGCAATTAGACCCATCGTAGTCAAACTGGTAATAACCCCTTCGGGGAATACAGGCGTGAGTGTATAAAAATATATATAAGTATGTATATTTTTGTAGATACGAGAAGAGAATCCGCCAGCTGCCGGCGACGTAGAAACAGGACAGTACTCCAGCAGCGCAGCGGGCTGCGTAACACGTGCTCCCCAACCACCCCATACATGTCTAGGTTTGTGTCTGTTACTGGTACTATTACTATCAATGGCCGACGCTTTGCGTGTAAATGCTCCGCGAAGCAGACAGCCACTTAATGTAAGAAAACGCGACTGTGCACTAACTGCTGCTAGCGTAAGGTTAGAATTAACGAGTGGGGTCGTGAGACCCGCGAGAGCGCCTTGCTTGCGGCCCTGTCGCCTCCATGTTCCAGCTACGGCCATCTAGTACCCGCCGGCTCACGGCATGTGATCTAGTTAAATTTATCGGGTTTTTCAATAAGTACAAGCTGTTATTTTATTTCTTTAGTATATTATACGTTCTTTTCAACTCTGCGCTGTCCAATCACAAAGAGTAACTAGATAGGTAATGTTTATGTAATTTTCGTATTGTCTTCGATCGTACTTAAATATGCGTAATGTTTGTAATATCGCACATACCACTAAATTAAGTTTGAAGTTATAGGCAGCTATGTTTGTAATTTATTATATAATTGTTTTTATACACCCCAGTGTTCATATCACTTTTTATTGACACAATAGATAATGTCTAACGGTCTTATTCATAATGAGTTATCGGAGCTTTATAAGGCCGTTAATAGGAGCTTGTTAAAAAATGTTATTCATAATGGCTCAATGGAGATAAAACGCTCAACATTTTTTAACAAGCTCATATTAACGGCCTTATAAAGCTCCAATAACTCATTATGCACAAGACCGTTACTAAAGTTTTGCATAATAATAAAATTTATTTAAGGTGTAAAGTTAGTGACGCGCGCATTTCAAACCATGTATATTCGTAATTGTAATAAGGTATCTAATGTTTCCTGTGCCATCGCTTGCTAATTGGCAACAAATCGATTACTGAAGAGCTAGACAACAAGTGCAATTACATTTATAATAATGTTATATATACGATATCAAATCGATAACGTCCATTTTTCATGAGTAATTGCAATGTGAAATTGAGAATGTGTGTTGAAAGTGTAAGGAAATATAAACACACTCGTAAGGCACCTATTACGTATAATAATAAATTTTAAGTATCAATAATTCATTTATCTGAAAATATGTCGTACTAAAGTAAGTACTTAAAGTCATTTTGTAACAAAGGCAACTAGTGGTTTGATCGCGTTTTACCATTCAATTCTATTCGTTTCTGTCTAAATTACAATGTCTTTATACCACGACATTGTGTGATAGTAATGAGACATATGCCAAAAGTTAACGCATTTATCTACATTGAAGTTATTTATTAAAATATACTTAGATAACTATAGTAAATTTCCTTAGATTCGGTTCCAGCTAAAGCCGGATTATTGTTAAGTTACACATATATTTCAGTTACAGTGGCTATTTAGTAATAGTAAAATTGTCAATAAGTTTCTTGTTAATGAAATTTGGAAGAACAGGCATACATATCTGTTATAATAAGTTTTATGGTTGAATGTTATAACATTAAATTTAATAGTTTAATTTGTTCAGCATAGTATATATAATTAATGACAGAAATAGTCATCATCTAATATAATTTTCACACAGTCACAAAACTAATATTCAATTTATCTTGCATAATAATAGGTTATTAACTAATTACATCGTTCAAAAACTTATTCTTATTTAGATATTATTCTTTAATTATTCTTATAATATTTCAGAATGAAACGTCACTAGCAAGCATAAAAACAGTAGGACTAAGCTGTAAATGTCTCAAAGTATCATATATCATAATAAATGGTTTCAGACTTTCGCGATTTCTATAAATATAAAATTAGTGAACGGGTCTTAATCGCTCATATTTAATGGTATAAATACTAATTTTCTAACGTTTCAGCCGAGTTGCACCGTGGTCACGGGCTGACTCAAATAATTCGCGATTAAGTAGTAGATTCCGTTCTCTAATTTTATAATGAATAAATTTGAATGGTGGTAGGATATTCATATCCGCCCGGATAGCGACAACTATACACAGGGTGTAAAACCTGCATTCCAGGATCAGCCAGTGTACATCCGGTTTTTGTCGGGGTCTAGAATTCTGGTAGGATGTTTGGCCGTTTTACGTCGTTCTGAGTACTCTGGACACTAAACCCTATACCACTTCTTCACCTTCTTGCTCATGGCGTAGTGTGAAGAAGCAGGCATGACTGTGTTGAGAAGTGCGGGATATTACCTCTCGCTACTCGATACTCTAATTGGACGGCACTGCGCTTACCATCAGGTGCAGTGAGGTCACTTTGCCGTGCCAGGATAAAATAAATCATGATGTTTGGCATCTACGTGATTGTGTTATACTATGTTGAACGAATTACTAAAACATAATGTAGTATTCATGTATGTAATTGGTCGTGACTTTTACGTTTACGATCTGTAATTGCGTATTGTGGTTGTGATCATAGCGGAGATTGCCAATCCATATAGCATAGATGAATATAAATTGTAAATAATTCGTAGTTACTTATCAATATAAATATATTTGGAGACTTGTACAAATTGCTCACAAATCTGTAAATTGAAAACGACTGAATGATCAAGATTTCTCATCGACTGGTAGTTAATGTTATAATAAGAGTACTTATTATACTACGTGTAACGGGAATAACGCACATCCTCAGACACCCCAATTTAAAAATATTATTACAATCATAATTCATGTATTGAAATTAGACTGCGATAAATATAAATATTGTTTTTTATGAAATCAGTTGTACTAATTTTCGACATAAAGTTCGTAATTTAAATTATATGATTATTTGAAGTGTTCGTTTATTATTGCATTTATAAAAGACTTTATTGCATCGAGTTATGTTTGAGTTTCGTTTGTCTTGAACGTTAAATTAAAGGATGACTATTATTTAGCTGAGTGTTAATTATTGTTGGAAAAAAAATCGTCTATTAAAAATTGTTGATATCGATTCAGTCGCTTATTCTGAACGAACTACTTTCAGAGTGTGCGTTAATCATGTTACATGTTGTATATTTCCCAATGTTATTTTGTGCTCACTGATCACATGCTATATGTATATGTTTAACTATTGTTCGATGTAAAATGAAAGATCCACACGAAGCTCATTTTTGTAACAATTTTGTCGTCATAATATTATTTACCAAGATCGGTGTTAAGTAGTAAATCTAATTGTATCTATGATTGTAAATGTTGAAGCATCATTTGTATATATTGAAACTAATGTGAACGGAAATAAAAATAAAACAATCTTTTATTACAAAATTCAAATAAGATTTTCATTTTAATAAAGTCAACAAACAGTAGGCCTACTCTTGAGATCAATTTCAATCTCGAACTCGATACAATTTCAATTCCAATCTAGAAGATATTGGAACTCTAACTCACTCTACTAAATGAAATAGAATATTTACGAACTATCGAAGACTCTATTTCATTTAGTTACTTAAAAAATCCGCCGTATTCAGTTAGATCGTGCGCTGGTGTTGCGCTCAAGAGTGCCAATTGTGAAGTTTTTGAACCCAATCCCAATTTTGAATTGGAATCGAGTCTCAAGAGTAACCGTCCAGATCTTGTCTCTGATTTTTGTCATGTATGTGCAGAATAGCAGTTAGTCGCAATACGTTATTTTTTAATTTAAGAAAACAAACTTTTGTGGATCGTATATATTTTTGTTACTTCATTATAATTTAATTGCATGTTTTGCTTTGCTTAATACGCGCAGGCTTTAACCTTTTGCTTTTCAAAATGACTTTAACATTGCACTTTATGTTGGGAACGGCACGTATCTTCCGTCCGTCTTGTTTGACATGTGTTGGCTCACATGACAAAACACTATCTGATTTCATTTAATTTTGTGCACGTATTTCTGTTTGCATGCTAGGATATGTTTGTTTTCCTAAATTACACACCAATACAAATCAGTAGACAAAATTATTTGAGATCAGTGACAAGATTCTTAAAGTACCTTTCCTAGTTTCCAAAACTTTCCACTTTACTTACAAAATTACATCGTGCCTTCGGACATCCTGCCTCAACATCATGAGCTACAGACGAGCTGCATGGACGCTGGAAAAGGTGAAGGGCGGTGAAGGATTGTTTTTAATACTGTGAAATAATTAAACATTATTGTTCTTTTCCCACTAGAATGCGCGAAGGGCTTGCATTTATACAAGGGCCGGTGCTACGAGCGCTGCCCGGACAGTACGTACGCCAGTGAGATATCGTGGGACAGGAGTTCAAGACGTCGCAACCTCACGTATTTCTCTGAAGGTGCTATCATTAAGAGAGAAGAGGTGAAAACCGCTTCAGAGGCTTTAGATATGGAGCCAACTCCAACTGTTAACGATACAAAAACTCCTCTCACGTGTCTGCCTTGTCATTACACTTGCGCAACGTGCGTTGGTCCACACGACAGTCAGTGCGCGTCTTGTTTAGACGACGCCAAACTTTACAATGTGACTGACACAGAGATGAAATCCTATTGTTATCCAATCACGATACTATCGCAAATCAGCGATACTAATTGGTACTCGCGAATGAACGTAGCACTGTCTGTCATCGGGTTCATGATAAGTTTCATCGTGCTGTATATGACCATATCCTTCTTGTTGAAGCGGTATTGCTGTGGAGGTTATTACTACTCTAACGCGAACGGAGTGTATAACAAATTAGCTGTAGACGATAAACAACAAAGCGCCGCTGAGGTCGAGGAGGAGATCCGCAAAGCTTTAAAGGATAACAGTGAAAGTGATTCCGAAGACGACTTGAATTTATAGCAACTTATAACATTCCGACACAAGTATTACGAATTAATTGATCAAGATTATGTTAGTGATTAGGTTTACGTAGTTATAAACTAAAGCAGGGCTCGTGATTGTGATATTTCAAAATCGGTTGTCACAATTTTACAATATAATTAATATTAATAAATGGGGTAGATAAAATGATTCGTACAAATTCGTGTTTAGTAATTTCGTGTGGTATTCGTTTGTCCAAAGAAATTATACAACTTTACAAAACACTCTTTCTTAAAGTTTTTCAAATTCTTCCATTGATCTACCTTCATTTTAGTGGTGTAGTTAAAATGATAATCATATAAAAGAATAATTGTGGGATTTAGCGCGAATACTCAAACGCAACTCAAGCTTTTAAGATCGTGTGAAAATTTAAGACGCTCTTATTTCACACAATTGTTTGGCGGGTAACAAGATAAGTAGCCGTTAGGCGGTCGGGCAGTTGAGTAGCGTTTGAATATTTGAACGTTAGTTTCTTGATTTGATTTTTAAGTAACATTAAAAATACATAAGGGGATAGTTTAATTACTCTAAATATAAATAATTACATTTTACAACAGAAAAATAGTCTGAAAATGTAATTTACGTTTTACATCGAATACGGAGACTGTTTTTATAATTATTGTTTATAATCTTCGCAACCTATGATACTTTTTGCTTTCTTATTTCTTTTCTACTTATTTCAATGTAACTCTAAGTATACCTAGATAAGATTTCGAAACTATTTACCAAATTAAGAACACGTATGAAAGGGCCAATTTACTTAGTTCAAGCGTGACTCGAAATTAACAAGGTAAAAGCAAGTATTACTCCTCAAAGAGACTTGACTAAGTAATCGCCTAAGTTAGTGTTTGTTTATTTCGTCATTAAACATTAATTAATATTATTATAATTACGTAATAATAAAGCATAATATTACATTATATTTGCTCAAGTTGCCATTTATTTGTTTTGTACTGTCCTTTAGTGGATGTGTAAATAGTTTGTATGTGTAATATAAATGAGTTCCTATTTTCGTTTGCTGTTTTATTTTGTGCTTTTCTCATAACTCTTGTCATGCATGCTTATTTATCAATTTATATAATAACATTGAAAAAGAAATACCTATCAAGCATTGTGAATCTGTAGCTTCAAATATAAAACATTTAATATATTAATAATACTAGCCCTGTTTGAAATATTGTCCCACTGCTGGGCACGGGCCTCCTCTACTAATGAGAGGGTTTAGATCTTACTCCACTACTCTGGCCTAATGCGGGTTGGTTAATTTCACATACCTTTGAAATTCTTATAAGAATTCTCAGGTATGCAGGTATGATTTCAGTTAAATCTATGAATGGTAATTTTAATATATCAATTAAATCAGATTACACAATAAAGCGAACAAGACTTTCCTACAAATATTTAACAATTCAAATAAAATCTTTATCTATAATTCCTTTAGTCTACATTCAAAAACAAAGAAATTCAACCGTAAAAAAACTCTGCGTCTCTACAAGACTTAAGCGATGTTTTAAGAATCATGATTGATCCTTAATTGGAGTTATATACATAACGTTTTCTTTAAACGCAATATCAATGAAGAGTTTCGAATAAATTTAATACATTACATTACATACATTTTGAAAAGTTCCAGTACGAATAAAATTTGTTTCTGAGAAAAAATACTCTGGTTTCGGATGTACAAACATTTGAAATAAAATAAGAAGCAATCTATCCTAGAGTAGAGATAATTCATCAACTTTCCTTAACAAAATATTTCCAGTTAATTCAAATTCGATACTGAATACGTACTGTGTTTTCTGAGTGTCTCCTCCTTATACAAATAACATCTTCTTCATTGTTAAAATATATTTCAATTAAATACCCTTCGATATCGACAAAAAATCAATACACAATGCGTCCAGAGGCAGCTACATCAACGGCCATTATTAAAGAGATCCCTCGGAATAAACGCGTTCGCCTCTGACGATCAATAAAGCTAATGTATTGGGTAATAGAACCCTCTATCATGGAACTCGTAAAACTGGAAATACAGTTACCTGAATATTTTTACAGCTATAATATGGTTTATGGTATACTTGTAACGATGTAGTAAGCTATCTTAAAGATAAAATAAAATTAAGTGTGGGATTTTGCAACAAGGGAACATATAGATAAGTATTATTATTAAATATCATTTATGAATTTTGTGCCTCGATAGGGAGACGGGTCACCTGATGGTAAGTAGTCACCGCCTACCATAGACTTCTGCAATGCCAGGGCACAGCGAAGCCGCTGCCTACTGTTAGATATAGATATATTCGAATTATGTAATATGATTTTTATCAACAATAACACCAATAAAACAGCTTTAAATATTAAAGCTGATATTTCACCAAACCAGAATTTTATTATGATTTACGATGAAATGTAACACGTAATAAATTTATAAACCGCCACAAATGTTGTACACGAAATTCTTCAGCAAAAACAAGCTAAAGAAAATTTTAAGTACTCTTCACAAAGTAGAAATTTTCCAGCGGTAAGTTTTAAGCTGAAGTAATAACGATATTGATAGAAACCATTGTGGATTGTAGTTTCAAAAAGTGTATCGCACTGAAAATGCAATATTGTTCTTTTTTTTTGTATTCTACTACGAAAGGAGATCATTCACGTTTCGTTATAATCATATTATAGAAATATTGTTAGTATTGGTATTTATTTCTTTATCTTTAAGTGCAATAAAATAAAATCAGTCAAGGATTGCAACACAACAAGGTAAATATGATGATAAACATCCGAATATATTTTATCTATATTAAAATACTGGATATATTGACAATACTATAACTTTATGAGCTATTTATTATTATAATAAATAATAATTGAAGCTCTGTATTATAATTTAAGAAATAAACATAATTTAATTAGATTTAATATACGCAATTTGAGATCGACAAACCATTTAACTTTCGTGGTAATCTTGTAGTACTCAAAATTTTGTCTCAATAATCGAAATGAGAATTTCGATTCATGAATAAATCAGCAGTCATGTTTTTTGTAGAATATCAGATTCTGATATTGCTGATTTTTCTTTACTCTACGTAGAGCTGACCCAAAATAAAACCTCTTTGTTAATAAAAATGCAGCACATCAGCAAAATACCTGATCGATTTACTCCAACACAATACAGGGAAATGAGTTTTCAAATAGAAAACCAATAAAACAAACAAGGACTGCGCAAATTGAATTGAACCGACTGTCAGATTGCATCAATACAATACAACTTGAGTGAGCTATTCACAGCGAACTGGTAGCAGTGCTAGCTTTCACCTGTTATTGACTGGACTCGGAGAAGTGTTGAATATGGCAAGGTTTTAACTAATTCGATATTACCTAAATAATTATACCAGCACTGTATTAATCATTTCTTACTGCTGGGCACGGGGCTTATCTACTAATGAGAGGCATTAGACCTTAGTCTACCACGCTGGCCTAATGTGCATTGGATTACATATGTTTGAAGTTCGTATGAGAATTCTCAGGTATGCAGGTTTCTTCACGATGTTTTCTTTCACTGCTAAGGCAAGCAATAATAAATGAATATACACATTACAAAAGTCAGAGGTGTATGCCATTTGGTCCGGTTTGGAACCTACTACTTTCGTTTCGGAAATCCGTACCACTCCCAACTAGGCTGTCGCTGCTCTTATATAACTTAAGTAGTAGGTTTTTAAGTTATAGTTTTGTCAACTTTTTCTACAGCATGAATGGGCGAGCCGCAGGGCTCTGGGTCAGGGCTCAGGGTCTGTAAGACTATGGCAGCATAGTCTTACAGAAAGCCCACGTGAAATAACAGCTTGTTATTGTATTTCATACTTTTAATCTCCATCTCCTTTCCTCTTTCTTTCCTTTTTTTAAGGCCGGCCATGATTGTTCTGACAATTCTGACTGTTGTATGTTGTATCACTTACCATCAGATCACTTAATTGTATGCCTATAAATGATACTGGTAAGTAAATGTTTTTTAAATAAAGAATAGATTTATGTATAAGCTTATATTATGTTGTATTATATCTACTCGTAAATTATTTAAAGGTTATCTAAAAATGTGATTCAAATCAGTGGCTTCATTGAATTTCAATTCATTTAATAGAGTAGAATTTTGTTTCCCCTACTTTCAAACATATTAAACTTGCAAAAATCATCTGAATACCATTGTGTTTTAGTAAGTGTGTAATATTTTTATACTCACTAGTAATGTCCATATAATAATATCGCATCTAGTAAACTGCAACATTGGTGTCCCATCCCCTTGTGCGGAATGATGTCACCTCTGCGACTCGAGATTTCTGCCAAAATGCTAATAATTACGTAGGGGAGAAAAAATAATTTATTTTCCCCCGACCTGAAGTTTTATGTGCTGCTCATGTGGCAATTTCCTTTTAGTTTTTCTATTGGGTATATTTTGAATGTTTAAAATATTGGACAGCCTTGACAAATCTATTTAAGTTTATTTTTATGCTGGCACGACAGAGTGACCACACAGCACCTGATGGTAAGTGCAGTGCCGTTCAATTAGAGTATCGAGTAGCGAGCGACAATCTATCCCCCGCTGCTTGCTAGTTGTGGCCTTACCATTAGAGGCCCGTATCCACTACTGAGACAGTATACATAGCTGATATTATTATTATTCTGTAGTAGTGAACAAATATGATAAGCATCGTGCATCTAAATAGACTTTATAAAAGCATAAGAATCATAAAATCGCCACTCATGAGATAGATGCTGTTTGTTTGAATGAGGACAAAATTAATTTAAAATCGTCGTTCTATCTCTTTTTTCGTATTTATATTGTTTACACCATCTTTTTTTCTTTTTATTCTGGCACGGCAAATTGACCACACTGCAGCTGATGGTTAGCGCAGTGCCGTATAGTTAGTGTATTAAAAATCGATATCTTGTTCCTTGAAATAACGAGCCATTTCGTCAAAGTAATTAAATAAAATAAACATAAAATGGACTTTTACGAGCTACGAACAACAACAATACGAGAAACGTCAAAACTAAAAAAATATATATAGATTAGTGTACCAAGTGTGTCTATGTGTCAAGTAACGAGAGATAATCTATCCCCCGCTACGACACAATCATGCTGGTCTGCTGCATCTACATCGCAACAGTCCAAAAATCATAACCATATGACATTTATTCTGTGATGTGTGACTAATAGAATAACATAAATAGTATTTTCAAGATGTTTTTACACCAACGTAACACAATAGATAACTAATTACATCCGCACATTACTTCCAAGTCATTTGCCGATAATCGACAGAAGATGGCGCTGATCCTATCTGAAACGTGTGACCCAAATTCTTCTTAGCACACGCGGTATGAGTAAACCATAAATCATTCGTTCACTGATAAAAGTTAGCTGATCGTAAACGACAGTCGTCCAACCCGTGAAGTTATAAAACAAGCCATGCGAGCCTATCGCGAACTCTTTATAGGTTTTGAACACTGTATATACTATTGACCGGCCTACTGGGGACAGTAAGTTTGAAGATAGGAATACTGATTTTTTTTCCTTATGACTGCCTCGGTGGCTTAGTTGTAATAGTGCATGCATTACGGCTGCTCAGGTCACGGGTTCGATCCCCGGGTTGGGTAAAGTGATATTGGGTTTTTCTATTTAGAAATACTGAGTATCAGCCCGGAGTCTGGAATTGTGAAAGGTACGGCAATAGGCTCGCCCTCTATCACATTATGGTACGTAATAAATTGGGCGAAGAGTGGGTGTACTAGTTACACCTCTGCCTACTCCTTTGGGGATTACTGGAGTGAGTGAATATAAATGTATGTCTGTACTTTTATAAAGGTTGAGCTTCAACAGTTTTTTCGTATTTGTTAAATAAATACACCTAATAGCCACACATATGTTTGTCCTGTCCATATGTCCTGACCACATATTAGGTCTAACCTATATGAAAGTTATCAAGAACTTCAAGGGCCCTCGGTACCAAATATAGCCAAGTGAATCAAGACAAATCGTGAATTAAAACATTGGACTTAATGTGACGTTTTTTTATACTTATACCTAGTCAGGTCATAAATTCTGTCACATGTTTAATATAAAATAATTGAAACAAGTTTATTCATTCTGTAACCATTTATATACCAAAATGAACTTAACAAAACATAGATTCTTATGACACTAAAGGTTATTCAAAATGACCTCCGTGATTTTGAATACAGGCCTTCAATCTGCGCGGCCAGTTGTCTATCGCAGCACGAACGAGGTCCATGTCAATATCGGCGGCTGCCTTAATCAAGGATGTCTTGAGTGACTCCAAATTGGGATGAGGCTTTGAGCACGCCTTTTCCTCCAAGTATTGCCATATCTTGTAATCTAACTGATTCAAATCTGGACTGGAGGAGGGCCAGTCTTCGTGCCGGATAAAGTCGATTTCACGCGCCGCCAGCCAGTCTTGTGTGCTCTTCGCTCTATGAGCTGGCGCCGAATCTTGTTGGAATACCCAGTGCCTGTTATTGAACATGGTATGAGAAACAGGTTCCACAAGGTTCGTCAGGACTGTATTTTGATACACAACTGCATTCGTTTTTACACCTTTCTCACAAAAATGTACCTCTGTTAAGCCCCAATAAGAAACTCCTAACCATACCATGAGCGAGGATGGAAAATGACCTCGTTGGACACGCGGAATACGGTTGCTCGCTTCTTCACTACTGTGTGCGTACACCTTATCATTTTGTTTGTTGTAGCTCTCATCTACGGTAAAAAAAAATTCATCTGAAAAAAGAATTTCCCGATATTTTTTTCCCGCGTACCGCTTCAACAAAGCGCGGCATCTCAAATAAAAGTTTTTACTGTGTGACAATACTTATTATTATTATTGTCACACAGTAAAAACTTTTATTTTAGAATGCTGGCCACAAAAAAGTTTATTGAATTCGAATTTCATACTGTTCATGAAAATAAAAATGTATAATTTTTAGAATTTTACTCATTTTTAAATATGGAGTGGACGCTTAAAGAAGACCGTGTTGCAGTAATTGCGTTGCATCGTTGCGGTTACGCGCCAATCCAAATTTTTGACATACTGAAAATTTTTAATATAACCAAAAGATTCGTTTATCGTACCATCAAACGATACAATGAAGACTCTAGTGTAGATGACAGGTCAAGAAGTGGTCGCCCTCGGTCTGTTAGGACTCCAGCAGTGATAAAAGCTGTGAAGGCGCGAATTCAAAGAAATCCCAAACGTAAGCAGAAACTGTTGGCCCTTCTGATGGGGTTTAGCAGAACCACGGTGAAAAGGGTGTTAAATGAAGACTTAGGCTTCGGGCATATCGAAGAAAAACAGGACATCGTTTGAATGCTCGTCTAATGGACCTGAGACTGAAGAGATGCCGCGCTTTGTTGAAGCGGTACGCGGGAAAAAAATATCGGGAAATTCTTTTTTCAGAAGAAAAAATTTTTACCGTAGAAGAGAGCTACAACAAACAAAATGATAAGGTGTACGCACACAGTAGTGAAGAAGCGAGCAACCGTATTCCGCGTGTCCAACGAGGTCATTTTCCATCCTCGCTCATGGTATGGTTGGGAGTTTCTTATTGGGGCTTAACAGAGGTACATTTTTGTGAGAAAGGTGTAAAAACGAATGCAGTTGTGTATCAAAATACAGTCCTGACGAACCTTGTGGAACCTGTTTCTCATACCATGTTCAATAACAGGCACTGGGTATTCCAACAAGATTCGGCGCCAGCTCATAGAGCGAAGAGCACACAAGACTGGCTGGCGGCGCGTGAAATCGACTTCATCCGGCACGAAGACTGGCCCTCCTCCAGTCCAGATTTGAATCCGTTAGATTACAAGATATGGCAACACTTGGAGGAAAAGGCGTGCTCAAAGCCTCATCCCAATTTGGAGTCACTCAAGACATCCTTGATTAAGACAGCCGCCGATATTGACATGGACCTGCTGCGATAGACAACTGGCCGCGCAGATTGAAGGCCTGTATTCAAAATCACGGAGGTCATTTTGAATAAACTTTAGTGTCATAAGAATCTATGTTTTGTTAAGTTCATTTTGGTATATAAATGGTTACATAATAAATAAACTTGTTTCAATTATTTTATATTAAACATGTGACAGAATTTATGACCTGACTAGGTATATATACTCAGCCTGTTGCCGTCCACTGTTGGACGTAGGCCTCCCCAAGTGAATGCCAACCATCCCGGTCTTGGGTAGCCCGCATCCACCCGCTTTATACTTGCCGTATCTAAACTTTTTAAAAAAAGTGGTGGCAGTTTTTCTATTATTTCATAACTATGTTCTACGAAACAGGGTTTTAATTGTGAATAATTTGAGCAAACGCCAGATTGATTTAAATTGAGTAGAACTTAGTTCCTCTCCCCTATAAATAGTAGAAGAGGTCCGTGCCCAGCAGTGGGACAATATTTAATACATGGCTACTATTATTGTAGACCTTAGTTTGTAAGAGTGGTGCAAGAATGTATAAGATGATTTATTCATTATTTTCATACATTTATTTGATATTTATTCTTTAATATTTCTCAAATCAATCATGATAGCAAAAATAAAAGTCTTATTTCATATCTTTTTATGGATATGTGAATTATGAAACTATTAATGCAAATCGGAAAATAACAACATACAATGGAAAAAGGCACTGAACAAGTATGGCTGTATGGATAACATATAAATTAACAAAAAAAAATATTTAAATATTATAAATTAGTCTTTCATTTTCATAACTTTCCGAACAAACTAATAGATAGAAATAATAAAGGAATAACAATAAAATACGCTATTTTCGCTAATACAATATGAGTTTGCCTGAACGTTTAGTTTTATCTTTTATGTCAAATCGAGAAAATAGGTCGAGAGATCACGTACAGAATCGTTCTTAATGTACGGCACATTAAGGATCCTTAGCTACAGTTACAGACAGACGAGCAATTAGACCCATCGTAGTCAAACTGGTAATAACTGAAATAATTGACAGCAGATGGCCCAGTACTGAGACAATGAAAGACAAACCTTTAGTACATTTCAGATGACTTGTTTATAGCAAGGTTAAACATTAGACACAGAGAAGGACAAGCCGTCCATGTTAACTGAAGTTTAATAAACGTAAAAGATATTATAAACCAATTTAGATATGTATTATGTACATATACATATCATACACTTACGCCTGTAATCCCCGATGAGTCAATAGTGAATAGGTATCTTTTAGGCAAGCGTGCTCCACCGTAGACCACATCATCACTTACCAAGTACATCACTTACACAAGCCTATTTATAGTAAAAAAAGGCAGGCAGAGTTGTAACACACCCGCACTTTTCGAAATTCATAACGGTCCCACAATGTAATAAGGGGAGAGCCTATCGCCATACCGGGCACAATTCCAGGCTCCGGGCTGATACTGGAGTATTTTTAAATAGAAAAACCATTATCACTTTACCCGACTCGGGAATCGAACCCGAGAGTACTGGGTTACCGTGGCAGGCAATGTATTATATAATATACATGAAAATCTACGATCAAGGTCTAAGATAATATGCATTTAAATGGTATAGTTAATCATAAGTCTAACAGGACATAAAAAACTACAAAACTTTAGACATAGTTAAGAAGCTACTCAGACCGAGTGTCGAGTTGCGAAAGATGGTTTTCTCTCCCTACTTGATACAATGAATGACAATATACTTCCATCAGGTGCAGTTTGATTACTTTGCCAGAATAAAATAACTGAAGCACGGTATGTTCGTTGAGGAGTGTCCTCCATACTGACCGTATATCAACGTTATAGGACTTTTGTCGGGGGTCTGGAGGTGGGGTACAATGGCCATTTTGCGGCCTTCTTAGTACTCTGACACTAGACCCTCGACTCCTTCTTCACCTTCTTGCTCATGGCGTAGTGTGAAGAAGCAGGCCGGCATGAGTGTGTTGAGTAGCGGGGATAGATCGTCTCTCGCTACTCAGTACTCTATTTGGACCGCACTGCGCTTACCATCAGGTACACTTAGCCGTGCCAGGATAAAAAAAAATTATATGGAGCTACTTACATGTTGGTGATTGATCGCCAGGATTACTGTTTTCACCATGCGAGTCCATATCACTATAAATAATACAGTTTTCTAGTAGATGTTTAGTCTTTCACTAGTAAAGACAGAATGCCCCTCGATAGTCTCGGGGGTATTTATACAAAAACATTTAATCAAATCAACTACTTTCGAAACTAACAAGGCACTATAAAAAAAAAACTAACAGCGGAACTAATTACAAATAAATAAATGACTATAATACCTTATGATAAGTACAATAATTATCAACACATTAATATAACTATTGTAAATCATATTATTTCATGTCTTTACCGACAAATATCAACTTGCGCCCACATATACTTCATCTAAAATAAGACTTGTGACAATAGTCCACATTTCGTGAATACATCAAGTACATACATGAAAGATAAAGATGAATTAATAACATCCTATTTTCGAAGTTATTATACTGTTATCGTGTACTGAAAATTTATATTTATAACTAGAAACAATAAACTGACATTTATTTTATTTATTGTAAATGGATCAAGTCCAACGAATAAAGGAAGCTTTAGAAAAGCGCGTCTTTTGTTATATTGAATTCATCTCGAATCTTTTTAATCGGATATTGGAACAAATAATAGTTCTGTTTTATTTTTGCCACGGATTTGTATTTCATTTGCAAGAACATCAGGAGGGACTTTACAGCGTAGAAATCTAAATAATAAAAAACTTATGACTAGAGATTTTTATGTATTGTAACTTTATTTGTGTAGATAACTACATAAATTGGTTGGGAATCGTGTGGTTGATTTCCAGCTGAGATTACGTTTCCAATAAAAATTATAATTTTCCTAAATAAATGGAAATATAATTATTTAATGACCTTGGGGATACCTCCGCTTCTCTCAATTGTATTTTCTTTCCTTAAACCGTTGTGGTGTCCATCTGTTGATCCACTTCTAAGTCAACTAAACTTTGTCATAAAAAACAAAAACAGCATTAGATAGACTGGTTAGTCTTGATAATTATACTTATTTAATAATATACATTTGACAGCTTGCGTGGTACAGCGGGCTAGTAGCCAGCTGTGCAACTAGAGGACATGGGTTCGATTTCTGCACAAAGACAATTGTTTATCACAGACATTTGTTTCAGATCTAAGTATTATGGGACCATAGTTCCTCGTTCTTGATACCCATACAGGTTTAACCTATGGTCTGGGAGCAATACTATATATGGGTGACTTTTGGGTATATTGATCTTTTTACTATTATCCAATTGTGTGGAACAATATGACTCATTTAACACAATACAAAAGTGCTGAACAAACTCAATACGAGTAAATCGAACGAAGTTTACGCAAGTTTCGCGTCCTATTGAGCTGTGGGTTAAAGTCTGGATTAATTATAAACTGATTTTCTAACTTAGTTGTTCGTAAGCTGGTTACGTGTTACGCTGTTACAACATGCGTGTTTTATATGACTTAAGTATGATATTCGTTTGAAAGTTGCATTGACAAATTGTAATTAATTTAGTTGAATGTTAGTTGATTTATTTCTTACTAGCCGTTGCTCGCGGCTCCGCCTGCGTGGAGGTTATATTCGGGGGCAGAAGTATATAATCTAAGGAGTTGTCTTCTGTACTGAGGCACCTGTAGCAATTGTCCAGCCTCTCAGGTGTTGTGCCTGAATCTTAAAATTGCATCTAAAGAATACCCCATAAGTTTAACCTCACTTTGCCCCTTTTAGGGATGATTTTTCAAAAACGTTGAAACACTTATTTCTAAATTTCCTACCAAAAGCCTAAATATGAATTTACAGATCCTTAAGTCAAAGAATTATGGATTTCCCATACACATTTTTAACTCCTATTTGTCCCCTTTCAAGGTTGTTTATTGAAAAAAAAGATAAGCCTATGTCCTTCTCCAGGATATAATCTATTCCCTTACCAAATTTCATTACAATCCGTTCGGCCGTTTAGTCGTGAAGAGGTAACAAACAAACAAACAAACAAACAGAGTTACTTTCGCATTTATAGTATTAGTATAGAGTATAGATTGCTGTTTAAGTTTAATTAATATTAACATATAATAAGAACTGTATATGTATAAATACTATTTTCGAAAAAATTATATTGGATGTTTAAAATTTATCAGTTTTTTGCGTTGACTTTTTTAGTACTGCTGACAGCCTCTGTGGTATAATAGGTAAGCAGCCGGTATCGGTGTGCCCTGGCATTGCAGAAGTCTATGGGTGGCGGTGACTACTTACCATCAGGTGGCCCGTCTGCTCGTCTGCCTATCGATGCACTAAAAAAAAAATATAATCATCACAAACTAAGTACTACTAAGTCCTTTATACGGCTGCCATTCTATGCCAAATTAACTATTTAGTTAACTATTCTATGCCAAAATAACTATTTCATTTAATTGAATTCCGTTTATTTAATTCGAACCATAGTTTGTGGGAAGATAATGGTCAGGAGGCTTGCACGTCTAAGAATATTACTAAAGACATTTGTAACGTCCAGCGAGACCGCTCGGGGTGCACTTTGAATCCCTTAATGCAAAGTAAACTAACAGACAGCCGTTCCGCTAACTTTAGGATTACTTTTGCATAATTATCTTTTATATTCGTGTTGTAAATGATTTGTGATTTTTTGTATAGTACACTGAAAATTAAATATTCTAGTTTAAACTAACATTAGCCCTGTATATTGCCCCACTACTGGGCACGGGCCTTCTCTAAGGGTTTTCAGGTAAGCAGATTTCCTCACCATATTTTCTTTCACCGTTTTAAAAAGCGACAATTAATTCACTCGTAACCTTAGAAAAGTCAGAAGTGTATACCATTTGGGCTGTTTTCGAACCTACGACTTTCGTCTCGACGGTCCGTACCTATCCAACTGGGATATTATTACTGTATATTTAGTCGTATAATGAAAAAACTCTGTGATTTGCTTCATATTAGTTAGTAATACTACAATAAAGTTCAGAGAGTCAAGGTAACAGTACAAGTCAATGACTTCATTGTATTGTTAAGTGTTCAAAGGTAGCGGTCTATATAAGTTTCGAAACTTTAAGTAATACGAGTACTGTCGTGTATATTTATCATGATCGTGTGTTTTGACATCAGCACTTAGGTAATTTTTATTTTATTTAATTTGATGAATTTTGTAATATTTTTATAAAAAATTTACCTTCTTCAATCGTTCTCCATAGTCCATAATATAAACTTTAATTATGCCAAATGTCCAAGGTAATACAATATAGGAAAGGTCTTACATTAGCTTTATTCTCAATCGATATTTCATAGCAACGTAAATAGCATTTGAGTTTGTTAGGTTAGGTTAGGTTAGAATAATTAACGTCCAATAGAGAGCAACAACATTGCATTGAATATAACGCTACCGTCCAATTTGTGACTGGTGTCAATTGAATTTTATTTATTCTATAGGATATACATTGATCCCAATACAAAGCCAGGAATCAATATGAGAACTTATTGACTAGTTTTCATAATCGAACTCTGTTCTATACAGATAGTTTTTGTATAGAAACAACGAAATAAAAAGGAAGAACGTGTTATGCATTAAGATGTATAACCGATTATAAATGTATTATCGAAAAATTACTAGAATATAATATACAGTTTTGATCTGTCATCATCTTTTTTTTATACTGGCACGGTATATTGCAGTATATTGCAAAGAGAAAATATTTATGAAATACTTGAACTATTGATCTATCTTACAAAATTTCTTACTTATAGAAAGTTGGTCAAAAAAAGCGATATTCATCACAAATAATATCCACAGGGGCGGAGTCGCGGGTAAGAGCAAAAAAAAAAACTTGAGCACAATAAACAACTGAAGTACATTATTTATGAGAGTTTCTACGTTGATCCTATTAAAAGGGTCCCGTAACGGCGGAGTCACGTGTCAAAAGCGAATTTGTCATTGCAACCATTTTTTTTTACGAAGATTACGCGGCACCTTGGAGACAAAGATAACGGACTAAGACGAAATACGGTGCCATTAAGCAGCTTTGTGTTGATACCTAATTTTTATTTGTTTGTATATAAATCTGAGCATTTGTGTCCTTGAAGGCACTAGTGTCTTTTTTTTTGATCTGGCAAAGTGACCACACTGCACCTGATGGTAAGCGCGGTGCCGTCCAGATAGAGTATCTAGTAGCGAGAGACAGTCTATCCCCCGCTTCTCAACACAATCATGCCAGCCTGCTGTTTAGCTTCTTCACATTACGCACATTTCACATTCTTTACATTGTCTTAATGATAGAGAGTTGTAGAGACTGATGCGTTAAGTTAATGGCTATAATTGGACAGCCTACGTGGCTCAGTGGGTAAGTGAAACTAATAGGTTTGATTCCGTATCGAAATTTTTGTGTAACAGATTATTCGTTTCAGGTCTGGGTGTTGTGGGGCCATAGTCCCTCGTAGTTCTTGATACCCACGGTTTGACCTAGTAGGAGTTAAAAGACTTTATATGTAACTATTAGGTGTATTATTATTTACTAATTAGTACCTTTATATCTTGGAGAGGAGTTCACGTTGATTGACCTCTATTATTGACAGAGATCAACTTTTTTAAGAACCATTTTGATACTGGGTAGTCCATAATATCCATCCGCCATCTAAACCACCATCTAAACCTTCTAGAACAGACCGAAATGGCTAGATCTCAGTTCATCATCTGAAAAACTACCTACAGATAACGCCGTATAGCCTATAACAGGATAGTTTTATTACAATGGGCAAATAATTTTAAAACGTGCCCTAATCGGCGATTAGGCTCAGCATTCAACAAGTGTTTTTATGATCGTCATAAACTACATGATGGGAAACCATTTCGGCAAATCGAGATATAAATTAGGTATTTTTAGTGGCTTTCGGCATATGGGGCTCTTGGATCTCAGCGAGCTGTGGAGAAGGCTATGCTCGGTGTTTTTTTAAGCAATCGAATCAGAAACGAGGAGATTCATAGAAGATTGAAAGTCGATGACATAGCCCAATGGATTAGCAAGCTAAAGTGGCAGTGGGAAGGCACGTAGCTCGTGGAATAGATGGTGTTCCAAAGTTCGCAGAGTTGGATGTCCCCCTGTAAGTAAAGTACCTTGTAAATGTCGCAGGAAACCGCTGGATGTAGGCCGCTTCTGATAGGATGGTCTAGAAATCTTTAGGGGAGGCCTATGATCAGCAGTGGACGTCCAAAGGCTGAAGAAGAAGGGCTCTTGAATAACTAATAATATATTTTATTTTATTTATTTATTTTATTATTTATTACACACAAAACAGGTTACAATCGGGTACAAATAGTATACATAATTGTTTAAAGTTTTTTAACATAATTATAACCCACAAATTTGTGTTCCGGAATTAATATTAAGTGTTAACGTGATAACAAAGTGAAAACATCTAATACAATGCTAATTTCAACTAGTTATTTTTTAAATATGTTAGTGGAGTGGAATACGAATGAGAAAAAAAAACACTTAGTGTATGACATACATAGTTAAATTGACATTAAACTTAGCTTAAGATAAATCGTTAAGCACATAACGGATCAGATTCTTATATGTAGTTATATTATTGCTATGAAATAAATCTATAGAGGGATTCTTATTTACTAGTTCATTATAGTGCCGACACATACGGACAATAGGATTGAAATAGGATGTATTATTGCGGAATAATTTTTTTTTTTGTTTACAGATATTGACCCGGACCGGTTTCGCACGCTCGTAATTAGATTTAAAAAAAATCGAACTGCTTAATAGGAAGAAAATATTAAATAATAAATTTAAAAGTACCATATTTAGGAGAAACTTTGTGTCTTATGGCTTTTATTACGTAAGCCATGAAAGAATTTTTTATGGTGAATTTGTTCCGAAATATCATTGTTATTTACACATACGAAATTTTAATTAGGATATACATTCCTCCGGAAAAAATAACTACATGATGAAAAATGTTTCAAAATCCGTAGCGTAGTTTAGAAAGAGTTAAGGGATGAACAGACAGACAAAGAAATGTGGAGAGCCACTTCCTTTTATACTATGTATAGATGTAGTTTTATTTCCAACAACATTCTTTTGTTCTGGCACAGGAAAGTGACCACACTGCACCTGATGGTTAGTGCAGTGCCGTCCACTGGCAATTATTATTTATGGAGCCTTGGTGGTTAAATGTTTGAATTTAGAAACGTCAATGTTATTTTATGTGAAAATGTTTGAAGTAAATGAATCCCACTTTCTGACTCCTTTATATTATGTTAGATATTCCTTGTCTTCTTCTTTTCCTAAATTCTATTTAGAATGTTCTCCGATCTGGAGCAGCTTCGGTAGTTATAGTAATTTTTATTTTATCAGTATACAGGAAAAAATAGCACTAAACATATTAAATAAAGTAAAGTATTTAAAGATAATACTTAGCTAAGCTATAGCAAATAATAATTCATTGTAAATTGAATATTAGTAACGAATTTAATTTGCTTTCCGGTAAAGAATCACACAAGTTTTTGTACCCTTCTTGATAGTGAACCCCGCAGACATGATCAAAGAGAATATAATACACTTAGACATGATGAAAGATCCATCATGGTGATTCGTTCCAGCTGATCACGTTCCGGAATAATCAGATATCTCTACTTATCAAATATACAATTGATAACATTATTGCATATACAACATTATTTTTAGTATACTACAAAGCCCAAAGTAGTTTGTTGAGAATCAGTAGCACAATCCATTGCACAAATTTTTAACGTGTTATATTGGTATCCCAAAAACATATAAAAATTTTCGTCAACCTGGTTACCTTGTTTATTACTTAATAAAAATGCGGCGCAATATGCGTAAACGGGCCCGCTTGTGTATTAGGGAAAGTGGTGGACATTTTGAACAAACAGCAGCGCGCAGCGCGCGTATGCCCATGCATCGTTCAAGAAACGGGATACATTATTTTTGCATGTCACCGCGTGAGTTTTCCTTATTATTATTATGTCATATATTTATCTGATCTTTTACACCAAAATCTAATTTGGGTGTTTCGGCTTTATGGTATACAAAAACTAATCTTGTATATACATATATACATACGCACTCACGTCTGTAATTCCAAACCAGTAAACTCACACTTCGCCGAGCTTGTTACCGTCCCATGATTTGGTCGAGCCTATCGCCATACCGGCCACAATTCCAGACTCCGAGCTAATACTGGGTATATATTTATTTATACACTTCATATACAAGGAATATAGGCGGACTTAATGCCAAAGCCATTCTCTCCCAGTCCCAATATTTCGTTGTGGAAAAACCAATATCACTTTTTACCCGACCCGTGGATCGAACCCGGGACCTCAGCACAGTTATAGTACCGCGTACTCAATTACAACTGCGCCACCGAATCAGTCAACTCAATGAAAACATTGTCATAATTATAAATTGTTACTATCGCAGAAGATAGAGAGACGTGACACTGATTCCGAATTATCGATCTTAAGCAAGAATACTTTTCATCCTGAAAAATTAACTACGGCTCGAGGCCTCTAGGAAATTAAATTATTTGAGATGCGGATTTATTTAGGTTAAACAATAAACAGAACCGTAAAGATTTAATAACATTCGGATGAAGGGAGGGAAAGGAAAATATTCGGAGCAGAAAGTAATAAAAATGTGGCATTACGATAATTCGCTTCGTGAATTAATGGAGTCATACGAAACTTGGCTTTTTATATCCGAACACCAGTTAAGTGCTTGTATAAGAATGATTGCGTTTGGTGTGTACGCAAAATTATGATAAAGTTTTTATTTGTCAGTCATCGTAAAATGTGAGTATAAATCAAGTCGGCTTATTATGCTGAATTGGAAGGCGTAAAACTAGTGCTGGTATGTTTTCTTCCTTTCCCTTGATTACACTTTTACTCATACTAGTGGTCGTTCAGAGGTCGAAATTCTATTATAATACATCAAACCTCTAGTTAAAAACGTTAATTTGAACGTTATCGAGGTCTTTGTATCGAAGAGAATATACTTCTATAATCATTATATATTTTGTTTAATTTTATTTTTCCGATTACTATGAGTGTACGAACAAGTCATTAGCGTGTGTATATATTCAACATTGGCAGTATGCACATAGAATATATATTTAAATGGATTTAATTTAGATTTTTTCTGACACATTATATAAGTTTTATATTCATTTTGCACTCCTTTTCCATTAAAACTTTAACTATACCAACGCTCTCATTCATCCGTGCGCGCAATATCCTTAAAAATATCAAAAAACTTCATCACAAATTAAAATAGGTATACAGATTATGTCCCTTGAAATAAACCACACAAAATTCTATTATAAATTATTATACTAATAATATTAACACCTAATAGTTATAGTCCTGGCTCCTTTGTAAGATAAAAATATCTAATGTCGGTATCAGAAAGTTCGGTATACTTTCGGTCTCATCATATCCAAACCCGAAACAAATATTGTGGATCACGCAATCGTTTGTATCTGTATGGGAATCAAACCCGCAGTCTCTCATTTCACATCATATACCACGGAGACTGAATATTATTAAAAGAACGGATACGTCTACTCTGATATATTATGACGTAGCACACCAAGCAAATTTCCGCAAAAAAAATAACAAGTAATTTCTCCTGTTCTTTGCCTGTCCATAAATGTTTAATGGTAATCAACTTTATAAAAGTTGTTCTAATTGACTCGGACTTCAAAAACTCGTGTTATTTATTACAAAAGCTTTTCCGTGTCCAAATTTTGTTAGCTGGAGTTCCGATATTGTTCAACTTTTGTGTGGCTTTATCATAATATCATACCTATAATAACCCTTAGGTATCTCAAACTTATAAAAGTGATATTACTATAGAATCAGGTTATAATAGACTGCCTTGGTGGCGCAGTTGTAATTGCGCATGCGTTACGACTGCTGTGCTCTCGGGTTCAATCCCCGGGTCAGGTAAGGTGATTTTTTTTTCGATTTAAAAATACTCAATATCAGCCTGGACTCTGAAATTGTGCCCTGTATGTCGATAGGCTTGCCCCCATCACATTATGGGACCGTACTAAATTCGGCCCCAAGTGGTTGTTCTGGATACACCTCTGCCTGACCCTTAGGGTGTTACAGGCGAGAATGTATTTTATAATAGAATTAACTATTAATGTTTTTATTCCTCTAATTATAATACATCCGCTATCCACTATTGTGCAAAACGATGTGATTATGATTTTCATATCGAGCAAATCTTTGTGAGTTTTTTTTTATTGACAGCCTGACGTAGTAGTCGACTGTGAAACGGGAAGCCGTGGGTTCGATTGCCGGACTGAAACAAATGTTTTTGAATCACAAATATTTCAATTATTTCTTTTTTTTTATAGTATAGTCCGACAAACGAGCCAGTGGGTCACCTGATGTTAAGTGATCTCCACCGTCCATGAACATCCACCAAGTATCATGTATGCGCTGTCGGCCTTAAAGGACAGGAATAGGAATTAGGGATGGGAAGGGGGATATCTCACTTACCATACGAAACGCGACAGTAAACTGTCACTTTACGTTGGTTTTCTGTGAGACAGTGGTACTAACCCGGTCGAGCCGGCCCATTCATGCTATAGACAAATGTCTACAGCGTGGCTCTACCACTTCAAAAATTTTGGGTTTCGGCATTTCTTTCGGGTCTGGGTGTTGTGCGATCGAAAGTCTCTCGAAGTTGATACACACGAAACAAGTCGCGTATCTTAGTGTCAGGTTAGGAATATGTGTGTGACTGTTGGGTGTTATTCAAGTGAAAACTTCTTTAGGCACGTTGGGCAACTTTAGTATGGAGAAAAAGCACTAAGCTCATGTGACCGTCACTCCCAGATTTTACTTATAGCATAAGCACGCCTATGACGTTCTATAATTATTGATGAGCAATGATAAACAAAAATAAAAAAAGTTATTTAATTCATAAAAAGTACACCGACTTCTATAAAAACAAATTATGCGTCCCTATAAGTTTTGAGGGTTGTCCTCGTTTTTTCTGACATCCCATCATGAGATCCTAACTTGGTGCCAATGGGATCACCTGGGAAGTATACCCCTTAAAAAAAAGAATTTATCGAATCGGTCCAGGCGTCTTCGAGTAATCGGGGAACATACATAAAAGAAAGATTCCGATGAATTGAGATCCTCCTTCTTTTTTGAATTCAGTTAAAAAGTTACTACTTCATGAAAGCCTCTTGTAAAAAGATAACCCCCATGGCGAATTAATGTTACGTATACTGAAAAAGAATAATTGTGCTAAAAACCGATAAACAAAAGTAGGATTCGCATTTTTTCTCTTTTTAGGACCAAGATATCTAATTGCCTGGCTAATTGCCAAGGATATAAGAAGCATTAAGACTTCAAGAATTATAGCGGACAGCTCTCGTCTAGATGTAATTGATTGTTGCAAACGAGAAGTAAAAGTGCAATTCAATGTGCTATTTATAATTTAAATGGTCGTTAAGTATCCGTATATGCAATAAGTGGCCGTTCGTTTTTTACTTTGGTTGAAAAGTTTATATTGGTAAACCATAAAAAATTAAATATAATTTCTCATTTATCTCCAAAATGTTTGGCAGAAATGCAGGCAGACGGCAAATTTCCACATTGGTATTTACATCTCCTAATTTATTAGAATTCATCAGTTATGTTTTACAACATGATGACCCCAAAACACAAATCTCATGAACATGGGTATCTTTTTTTTGGGGCTAAAGCATTTTATAACTACTATTTATTTATTTTATTTAAAACTTTATATACAGAAAATGTATAAAGGCGGACTTAATACCAGAGGCATTCTCTACCAGTCTACCTACGGGTGATGTAGAGACGAGTCAATATTTCTTTCGAATAAAACAATTACTTTCTCAAAATTGGATTGTACTATTATAAACATATACTCATCATTCATCTAGGTTATTGCTATGTAAACTCAAATATTTAATACCGAACTTATCTATCTTCAATTTAAAATTAAATGTGTTTGAGGTTTCTTATGCTTCAGAATTTAATGTAATCGATCATTTAAACCTTCGTGGTTCAGTGAGTGAGAAGCCAGCTGTGAAAGGAAAGGCCGTGCGTTGGATCTTCGCACCGAAACAAATGTGTGATTCATAGGTATACATTTCGGATCTCGGTGCTGTGAGACGGTAGTCCCTCTTAGTTTTTGATACCCACGGTACAGGTGTGAGCGAGTGAGGAATCGGTACTAAGTGTGTGTTATTATATTGTTATTATATTATATATATATATATATATATATATATATATATATATATATATATATATATATATATATATATCATTGGGTTTTTCTATTTTTTGTGCGAGGCAGAAAATACCTATACCATACTCTGAGAAACCAGCTGTCGCCGCATTTGCAACCCTTCTGTTGTTGCACATATTCATGGGCGACGGTGATCACTTTCCATGAGGTGAACCTCCTACCCATTTGCCCCATTTTCCATAAAAACAATTAAATACTTGGTATAAGCTCGGAGTCTGAAATTGAGCCCGGTATGGTCATAGGCTAGCCCCCTATCACATTATGGGATGGTTATAAATTCGGCGAAAAGTGGGTTTACAGGTTACACCTCTGCCTACCCCTTCGGGGATTTCAAGCTTAAGTGTACATGTATGTATGTAATATCACACTGTTATCAGCGCAACATATTTTATGAAAAGTATTGACCCGTCAGTAACAAAGAATACCTACACAAAACACTACAGTAGAAACCTAATCAAAATAAATTACGTAATTAAGCATGAAGCAAACACAAACGCGTAACAATTGCTTTGTACTGGTAGTGGCTGAAAATTATAAAATTATCTTCAGAATAAATTAAAATTTGTAAACTCAAGTCAATTAGCCAAGATCCCTAGAGACTCTACTAGAGTGGAAATTGCCAAATATTGGACCAAATAAATTTGAACCAAGAGTAGGTAACAACTTAACGTTAAAAAAATATTTGGTGAATTAGAACTAACCAATCAAAGTCCTACAAATACTGCACAGTAAGTTAATTTACTTTGGTTCGTTGAACAAACCAAAGTTCCCAATTTACCGCTTAATAGTTATGACAATGAGTAGTTAAACATAGACGCCTGATGGCATTACTCTGAACTGAATGTGTCAGAGGCAGAATCTCGAAACAGGAGTTTCTTGAAATGACTATTTCAATTTTAAAAGTGTTTAGCCTCACACTGAAATTGCGTTCTCTGGAATGTACAAAGAATAGATTACAATATATTTTATAACAGAAGCTGTGAAAACAAGGTTAGAAATCTCCACCATGTATGATTCCCCACAATATCAAAAGAATCATTGATATGATGCCTATCTTAAAGGGAAGGAATGGGAATATGGCCATGATGGGCCATAGTGGGCTCGCCTCCTATCACATTATGGGACTGTAATAAATTCGACGAAAATTGGGTGTACTTGTTACACCTCTGCCTACATTTTACAGGCGTTAGTGTATATGTGTGTATACAGTAACTATACTATACTTCTAATTTCAGGTATATGTGGCTCAAATACCAATACCAATACTCAAATATTTACCGTATGTGTAGTGGTGTATAAGAAATACAATACATCTAGATTTTTTTGTAAATGTCTATTCTTTAAATCTAAACATTACATAATACCAATTGAAGTTCGGGACAAAGACCAATAAAGGTCGTCGCGCGACTATTACGTTCGGTTGCTGTCAAAAGTGGCAACTTAACGCAATTCGTGTTTCTGAACTCAATTAAAAAGTTACCGTTACCTGACCCGAGTTGTTCAGACGTTGAAATTGTTGTATTGTTTATAGGCACGTGTGTTTGACGCATATAATTGCTATACATAATACCGATTGACGTAAATGAAAAAAAAATATATTTTTAAGCGTTTTTCTATGTGTTGCTGAGTATTAGAATTTGTGCAATGGGATAGAAAAAGTTAAGTAAATCATCAGCGCATTATTTCTACATCTGCTTCCCCACGAGGAATTCAGACATGCGCTTTTTATTTTATTCTAGACTTTTCGTGTAGTTTTACACAGATATTTTTATAAAATAATAGAACAGTCATATAGTTTTCAATAAAAGATCGCTCAAGCAGTCGGTAACCGCAAAGCAGTTCAGAATTAAACTTTAGTATCTAAAAAGCAATAGCAAGATATCACACAGACGGACTGGCTCGAGAGGGATTACTACAACAGAGAGCTCGACAGCTCGAGAAGTCAAGAGCATACAGTGTATCAACAGCTTTATCAAACTATAGCTCCAAGGGGTTGCAACTGTTCAAGCGGCCTCGGATATGCCAATTAACAAAGAACTTTGCAGCTGCAGCTTGAAGCGGTCGATTTTGATTATTTCATGTAATCCGTAGCTGCCCTTAGTATTACGCCCGATATATTATGACTACATAATTTCATACAAAGAGCTCATTACATCCTCCCGTGACGTGAAGATCGCGTAATTTACATACAACAATTTGAAATTAACTGCCTCGGTGGCGCATTTGCAATTACGTACGCTGTTCTGTTCTGTGAAGAGGTCTCGGGTTCGATCCCCAGATTAGGTAACAGTGATATGAAATACTTAGTATCAGCCCGGAGTCTGGAATTTGGCCCGGTATGGCATTAAGGTCGCCCCCTTCACATCATGGGACGGTAAGAAGCTCTACGAAATGTGTATGTACTGGTTACACCTCTGCCTACCCCTTCGGGATTACTGATGAGAGTGCGTAGTATTTGAAATTGAGCATAATCAGTATGCCACACTTAAGTATTTAAGAGCGAAAAATAACAAAACATACAATATCAAAAAAGTCACCGCTCTAGTATTTTCGTCAAATCGCAGAAAAACGAATTACCGAGTTAATGGTTCGAGCTGCGATTATAAAAAAAATGTCCACGAAGCACAGAGAAATTACTGTTTTTTTCCGGTGTCCGTGACATTTATAAAAAGGAAAGATTCTTACAAGTTTATTCGCATAAGTCTCGTAGAAAGGATGGCCATTTTCGCTTATTGTGTCTGACACACAGCAGAATGTGAGATCCACACGAGGAAATAAGATTGCAAATGTACAGTGTCAGTAGCGGATATTGAAAACGTAACGGCATAACAACTTTGAATTTCCCAGTTTGGAATTGAATTTTTTGATGGATTATTTCGGAGCTTTAGTACATCTATAAGGAAAATTTTGAATGACAATTAACTGACCATATTTGGATTTTCAATCTAATTATGTCAATTGGTTGCCGTGAAACCTAAGCGGACAAAGAGGTCGTCTAGTGGTCGAAAATTTAGTTTTTCGTAAATTTTTTATGTGTTAACGTTATAATACATATACACTCACGCCTGTAATCCCCGAAGGGGTAGGCAGAGGTGTAACCAGTACACCCACTTTTCACCGAATTTCGGTCCCATAATGTGATAGGGGGGGAGCCTATCGCCATACCGGGCACAGATTCCCGACTCCGGGCTAATACTGAAAATTTGTAGATAGAAAAAACCAATATCACTTTACCCGACCAGGGGATCCCCATATACTTATGAAACTTACTATGCTTAAAACGCATTACAAATCTTTGTCTGCCCGCACCTTTTGTCGCGTGGAAGTTTTTATATGTGAGCGGTGTCGGCCTGATCAACAATGTCGTGGGATAATGCATTTTTTTTATTTTGATTTTATTTTAAACTTTTTAGAGAATATTACTGTGTAAAATGGTCCAGCCTTCTTCGGGAAAATGCGCTAAAACTCTATTTCACGAACTTTATCGAAACTCCTTTTAAATACACGGTTCCTGTAGGATAGCTGTTATGATATTCCATAAGAACCGTGCGTTTTTCTGGGATAAAGAGTAGCCTGTGTGCTATTCCAGACTATAATCAATATTTGTACCAAATTTCAACCATATCAGCCGTTCTGGCTTGATTGAGTAAACCCATTGGCATTTATAATATTAAGTAGGATCAGACTGTTACAGTTAAAAATTAACTGTCTAGGTAAAAGAAAAGTTATCAAAAATTGTACCAAAAATTAAACGTGGCGCCTTCGAATTCATTGATGATGTGTTTGTTTTCTTTCCTTTGTTTATAAAAGGGCCTATGTATTATATGCTTTATGTATATGCGTATTGTCTTCATTTTCCTTGATTGGGCAAAGTTTCTAATTTACGAGTTCTTTGAATGTTGCCTAACTGAGAGCAAACAAAAATATTTCTTTGCAGAAGTATTTTCAACTTAGTCGGTGTGTGTACAAAGTTTTGTGCTTATTGCTACCTATTACGAGTTCGATTATTATTTATTTATTATCAACTTTCGTTATAATTTCAATCTAATTTCAGTTCAATCTAACGATTGACGTTGTATAAAGTTGGGGTACAATGTTTGGCCGTTCTGCGGCCTTTTGAATATTCTGACACTAGGCTCTCGACTCCTTCTTCACCTTCTTGGCCATGGGGGAGAGAGAGGAAGCAGGCTGGCATGATAGTGTTGACTAGCGGGGGATGATTTGTCTCTCGCTACTCTATACTCTAATTGAACAGCACTGCGCTTACCATAAGGTGCAGTCTGGTTAATTTGTCGTGCCAGGAGAAAAAAAAATACCGAGTCTACTATTATATTTTATTATATTATTAATTACGACAGTGGGCCTTCCGATCTCAGGGTTTAAAATCATTGAAACGTGACTGACACAGGAGACTGCAACGCAGGACACAAGTTATTATACAACACGAGTTGAATAGATGCATGTCCTCACTAGGTCACCTTAACTGTTTCTTTTAATTTAATATTATTTTTTCCCGATTTATCGATGTCAATCAATCTTTAATTCAATTAATGCACAAACAAACAAAACTATATTTATTATTCCAGTTCATTGTAATTTACTAAGATTCAAATAGACCAAGCAGAAAATACCTAATGTGTTGTAGAGGTGGACAAATTAGCAAGTACGTTACCTGATGGTATATGATTTTTAATGACCATGGATACTGAAAATGATATAACAAACACTGGTGCATTCCTTAAAGAAGAGCTAAATTCTCTTCGGAATTGAACTTCGGATGTAGTAGTACTAACCCGTCCGAGCCGGCTCATAGACAAATCTGTCTAAAATGTGCCACTACCAGTAATACAATAATAAAAATATTACAAATACAACTTAAAACATTACACTCCAATGGAATGAATATAGGAGTAGAACTATTTAAATTCAAATGCAAGCACTTACTTTTATTCGTGAATTTGTTGTGCATAGCCTGCAATGGTCTGTGCTCGAATAGTTCGGTCACGTCTGCCACAAATGCGGATTCCGCTTGGGAAAAATACCACCACTTCTTGAATATTCTCTGGCAATCAGAGTAGTCTGTAAATAAATCTTTCAACGGCTATTTACAAGGCTTATGCATTAACCTGGACAGTTGTGTGGAAAGAATTGTAAAGATATATTCTACTTCATATATACATATACACTCAAGCCTGTAATCGCCGAAGGGGTAGGCAGAGGTGGAACCAGTACACCCACTTTTCGCCGAATTTGGTCCCATAGTGTGATAGGGGCGAGCCTATAGCCATACCGGGCACAAGTTCCAAACCCTGGGCTAATACTGAGTATTTTGAAATAGAAAAAACCAATATCACCCGACCCGGGGATCGAACCCGAGACCTCAGCACAGCAGTCGTAACGCATGCGCAATTACAACTGCGCCACCGAGGCAGTCTAAAATTATAAAATCAACTTATCTTTACATGCGTAAATACATCAAATCTTTTCGTCATAATGTTTGAACAGAAAGTACGAAAATGTTTACTGTAATTTCGGCGTACAAGAATAATACTCAAGTACACATTGTTTGAGTTATAAACTTCAAGACTCGGTTTCAAAATAATGTAATGGCTTTTCACTGTTTCGCGTCTGAGCATAATGTTAAATTTTATACTGCGAGGTTTATTTTCATGGCCATAATAATTAAACCCCACAGATGTTTACCGGTACTAATAAAATCCTAACAAATTTAGAAAGAGAGACCGCTTTGGTCTTGAGATGTTTTTATGGCTATGTCTAATTTACACGAGAAAAGTAAGATGGAATAGTGAAGACGACAGTAGGTACTTTCATATATTTTTACATATTTAAATATGGTTCCAGCAAGTCATAACTAAAATGAAGAACAAAAAAATATTCTGATATTAACACAGAGGTAACAAATGAAAGCTATGAAATGTATATATTTGGGCAAAAACTATAATTTTTTTAATTTACTATTATTATTACTTCCTGAATTAAATTTAAATTAAATAACATTATTCTCGACCTGTAATATCTTGTAAATATTGAAGTAATATAATAGACCAAGTTTATTTCTTAATTTTACGCACTTCTTTTTTTAAATATTTTTTCATGAATTAAATTAAATAACGTTATTCTCGACTGCCTTGGTGGCGCAGTTGTAATTGCGCATGCGTTACGACCGCTGTGCTGAGGTCTCGGGTTCGATCCCCGGGTCGGGTAAAGTGATATTGGGTTTTTCTATCTAGAAATTCCCAGTATTAGCCCGGAGTCTGGAACCTGTGCCCGGTATGGCGATAGACTCACATTATGGGACCAAAATTAGGCGAAAAGTGGGTGTACTGGTTACACC